>HG995266.1:5125000-6325000 GCA_905332985.1 Mimas tiliae | reverse complement strand
AGCAGCAAGCTGCTACTTTACGCCGGTTTTCTGTGAGACAGTGGTAACGACCCGGACGAGCCAACCTATTCATGCTATTTATTTATTTAGGAAGAACAAACAGTTATACATTGTGTATAATTAACATAGGTGAATTCAATAGTTATGAAATATAAATGTACAACCTACCACATTCTTCACAGATTATATAATAAAAAGAATTTGAAATGCGAGTGAAAGTTGTTATCTACAATTTATGATATTTAAAAAGATTCAATAGAGTTAGTAGGTGTAAGTTTTTTCTATATTATCTAAATCTAAAATAGTTCGGAGCAAGTTTATGCGAAATAAATTAGGTGATGAAGCAAATAAATCTAATTTCGAAAATAACTCAATTATAAGTTTTGGTAAGACGTCGAAGAGGCGCACGCACCCCTGCATTTGTGCGACAACCGGAAACACCAAAGAGAGGTTTTGCGCACACCTCCCGTCTTATTACTGTCCTTGGTACAATGTAATACAATTTATTTGTTAAATCAACACAGTCAAGCCCGCCATTACATAGTTTGCTATGCTATAGACAAAAGTGTCTACAGCGTGGCTCTACCACTCAAAACTTCAAAGGCCTATTGGCCAGCTGGTGGACAAGGCCTCACCACTCTCATTTGCCCGTGGAGGCCCGTGTCTAGAGGTGTGACATATATTATAATACATGGCTAGTATTATTGATAGCCCTGTGGCGCAGTGGGCGAGTAGCCGACTGTGAAGCTAGAGGCCGCGGGTTCGATTCCCGCACCAGTCGTTTCAACAAATATTTGTTTCGGGTCTGAGAGTTTTCTCCCCAGAGTTGAAAGTCGCAAGTTCGGAACCAGCTTCAAGACTACCGATAACTTTAAGTTACGTGTGTATTAATTG
Organism: Mimas tiliae; assembly: GCA_905332985.1. Classification (NCBI taxonomy): domain Eukaryota; kingdom Metazoa; phylum Arthropoda; class Insecta; order Lepidoptera; family Sphingidae; genus Mimas; species Mimas tiliae. The sequence goes on along the minus strand of HG995266.1, from coordinate 6,324,106 downwards.
TTAATTATCGCTTGCTTAAACGGTGAAGGAAACATCGTGAGGAAACTGAAATAACAGAAGTTCTCCATAAGAATTTCGAAGGTACGTGAGGTCTGCCAACCTGCATTAGGCCAGCGTGATGGCCTAAGAGATAACTCCTCTTATTACATTAGAGGATGCCCGCGCCCAGCAATACGATGAGCGTAATGCTAGTATTGTTTTAATTTTAGTAAAGGAATCTTGTTTTCATTATCTAAAAAAAACAATCAAACACAAAAAACATACGATTTAATATAAAAAAATATACGTCCATACATTTCTGTATCCATGAATAAACATAAAAATATTTTCTTGATTTATTTTAAAAATAGGTGTGTAGTTAGTTTAGATTTCTTTTAACATATAAAATAAAATATATATTTTATTTTAAACTCACCATTTTAACTTGCAATATCCAAACGCAAACGTTCATGCACCAACACTAATAAAACACAAGTTCACAGCACTAATTTTAAAAAAGGTTCTATTTTCAAACCCTATCTTTTTTTTGTAGCACCTGTCAGTGTGTCAGTGACAGTTCATTTTTAACGTCTACAAGGCACGAGAACACGGGTCATACTGCCGCCTCATGAGATGAGATTTAAGAAAGTGGGGTCTTACTTCCCATATCATCCGTATATTGTGCGTTGTAGGCCGCTCTCTCGTCGAACCAAGCCATTACCCACTTAATTCCTTTCTTTTAAGGTTTACTTTTGATTATTTACGGAGCTTTTATTTTCTTCCGAGTCGAAGCGTAGTGTCCGAACAGAATTAAACTTTATTATGAATGGTCTAAAACACTTTATTTCTTATTCAATAATTGTTTAAAACAGGATGGTTTGTAATACATTTCTCTTTTATTTTGTAGTTTTAAGCGTGTGATGTACAAAAAGCTTTTAAAATAGCTAAGATTTTTGCGTAACATGACATAAGCTCACGCCGCACCTGTATCTTTGAAAAGGGTAGGCAAGGGAACAAAAGCTAACAAGTATGCCTACGATCGCACTTGAACGTCGGCGTTATGCTCTGCCTACCCCTTCGATGAAACACGATTCACGAATGACTGCCAAAAAACAGTGTTATGTTAATGACTACAGAATTAATTAAAATAACCACAATCTAAATATTTTATGGTGGCAATTATTTCACGGTCTGAATATATACTAATTAAAATATAATTGGACGTTTATGTATTATTTTATAGGGTTACGTAGCATAGTAGGCAGGGCCGTTTTAGACCATGTGCCTTTGGACACATAGAAATTGGGGTCCGTTTGAAAGCGCAATAAAAAAAAAAAGTTAAATGATTAAACGAAATAAAATAGGTATTTTTTTCTTGGATTGCGCTACACCTGTTGGCAAGTGTAGCGCAATCCAAGAATTCCGTCAAAATTCAAAATTCAAATTCAAAATATTTATTGAATCCATAAAATGTTATACATTATTTAGATTCCGTCAAAATTCTACCGCTAGTTCGGAATGCTGTTTCGCTCGAGAAGAACGAGCAAGAAACTCCAGCGTTGCTCTTTTCAAAACTAGTTTATAATTATTATGAGTACAGCATAAGGTTTTACAATATTTAATTGGAATTAGAGCAGCTCAATCAAGCAATTACAGAAATGACATCTACGCATTGGATTAACTTGCATGACCTTCATAAGCATGACGAATAAATTAAGATCTTAAGATAGTGTTAACAAATAAAAGACGGACTGTTAGTCCGAGCAGACCAGTCCACACAAGCAGCACCCGTTCACGAGTATGACGCATGTGCCAGCCATCGGCCTCCTCAACCATGTTAAAGGGAAGTGACCGACCCGGCACACGACGCCGCCGCAAGCACAGACATTAGAGCGAGCATGACATACTCAGACTGATCACAATTAGATGTAAGATAGGTACAGTCATTATTTCCTAAAGATTGTCATGAAGGTCACTCAACTCAATATCCATTAAAACAAATTATAATTACATTATAAATTTCCCAATAATAAGTAACATTAGCTATGTATACTAGGCAATAGAATAGCTTAAGACCAAGCCTTTTCATCATCTAAATATTCAGAAATTTTATAATAGGCTAGACATAGTTTTCACTTAATAGTAGCTTTAAAGTTGTTAACACTTAATTCTTTAATATGATTGGGAACTTTATTGTAAAAATGTATACCAAGACCCTTAAAAGAATTGCTGATTTTGTGAAGCCTGGTTTTATAATTAGCAAAGTAATTTTTATTCCTAGTATTGAAATTATGGATATCTCTAAGTTTAGGAAAAGTCTCTATATTTGTGTTAACATACATTAAGTTAGCGAATATGAATTGTGATGCTACTGTCATTATATTTATTTCTTAATTTCGTCGACCAACGATAGACACTGAATCCATCGCAGATCGGCAGAATTATGCCGGCCTGCTTAATTGCTTCTTCACACTCCGTTTAAAGGATCCCATGTTATAGGAAGGAGGAAACACGTGCGCCGGCAAACTATTCCACAGCTTTATGGTCCGACAGAATTAAGATTTTGCGAACCTCTTGGTCCGAGCCGACATGGAAGAGCCGACGACCACTTATTTAAACAAAAAAATAAAACCGACTCGAAAAGCTTCTCTTTCATGCAGTGCCTCGCCAACTAGTGAAGGTTGGCTCATCATACTGTCTTTTATCCTTTGCAAGACGAAATAGTTCAGCAGCGCTCGCTATCCCTGTCCACTCTCGGATGGTTTCGCAGCCATGATACTCTGTACAATGAGTTACACATTAATCGTATTGATGTGGGTATGTTCCAAAGCATTCTATCCACACGAACATCAGATGCGGCTAGACAGCTGTATCGGTCTGTCTACAGACTACTAAATAATAACTAGATTAAAGAGCATGCAGTAGTTATAAGAGCTAGAACTATGGGGCTGACGTAGTCCTTGCACGACTAAAAGTCCCGAAAAAATACTGAATAAAAAATAATAAAAAAAAAAGCCATGATACTCGTATATTCCTTCGACCAGCTTTTCTTTTACCGCCTACTTTTCCTTTCATTAATTATAGTTGAAAAACTACAAAGCTAAATATAAAACTAAACAATTTTATAACGACGTGTGTGTTGTCCGCCAAGATTATTGCCCCAAAGCATTGTTGAAAGAATAGTAGTATGTCACTGAACAAGTACCTACATAATATAACCATCAGCCAAAGACCTTAATGTATACTCCTAGACAAGCTGTACGGTACAAAGAAATTGCGCACTTAGTTACGGTCAATTGCCCACAACTCATTTAGTCGCCCGCGAGAGAGCGACAAAAGCAGTTGTTGTTTGAATAGCTGCGAATGTTAAATTACATAAACTAACACGAAATTGTTTATTGTGACCCATAAAACATTGTCATTATTTACGTGCATATATTATTAATTCAATTTGAAGTTATTTTACTGAAGTAACTATATTATTTCTTGGTTTTGATCGAAAAATTTCGTAATAGAAAAACCCAATACCACTTTACACGACCCAGGAATCGAACCCGAGACCTCAATTGTAACGCGTACGCATTACAACTGCGCCACCGAGGCAGTCTATATACACTTTACATAGTTTTCATCATTTATTTCACCTTTTTATCTTTATTACTCAAGATTCTGTATCTTATTTTTAAAGTGAAACTTTTATTAGATCGTCTCAAAAATTTTGGCCTGTGTGTTGCATGTCGCGTGACGGTCGGCCGCGGAGTAGGTATAAAGTGAAAGGCGCTCGCCAGAGCAGCCAAGGCCAATATGGCGGCGTCTATAGTTCGCACGCTATTTTGTTTGTTTGTTTTTGTTAGTGTTTAATGTAATATTATTCCAATTTTTTTTATTTAATTTAAATGTTTAAATACTCTAAGTATAACATCCGCCCACTAATCTAAATTCTAAATGTAACCTGTGGAGAACGTTGTGGGTAGCATGTATAATTAAATCTATTTAGCATAAGCTCTTTATGTACCTATACAGTATGCTTTTGTTTGTTTTTCTTTATTATCTACTAGCTGTTGCCCGCGGCTCCGCCCGCGTGAATAGACTTTTCCGAAATAAAACGTAGCCTATAACCGTCTCCAGGGTCCCATCTATCTCTACATCAAAATTCATCAAAATCGGTTCAGTGATTTAGGCATGAGAGCGTAACAAACAAATATATAATTTGTTTTTTCACAAAAAGTATCCTATGTTACTTCTTATACCTCCAAGAATATGTGTACAAAGTTTCATGATGATCGGTTAAGTAGTTTTCGCGTGAAACAAACTTACATTCACATTTATAATATTAGTATGATAATAAAAAAACCTTACTTGCACGTGGTAGGTACATTCTGCTGAACGGACGAGGTAATTCAAAATATGGTCCTCGTTGGTTGTGGGGGTCAGACGGTGGGTCGCCCCACATAAACTAAATACCATCAAATCAATGGATATCTCACTCACCGTACGAAACGCAGCAGCGAGCTGTTACGCTGGTTTTCTGTGAGACAGTGGTAACGACCCGGTCGAGCCGGCCCATTCATGCTGTGGACAAAACTATCTACAGCGTGGCTCTACCACTCAATAGGGGTAGTAGCTTTGCAGTCGAAAGCTTTTTAGTATGAAGCAATCTTTATTTCGAATACCCGCTAGGCAGTACGAACTATTTGTCGAAGATTTGCATAATCCCAGCCACTTCCGAGTTCCGACACGGGGACCTAGTTTAGATCATATTCGAGATCTTTTTAACAATAGGGTAGTTGACTAGATTTTTTAAAATTATTTAAGTCAATAAGTTACGTTACTCCAAATCTATTGCAGAAAGAATTTTATAAATCGGACCAAAAATAAATAAGTTAGAAGCCATTCAAATCCTGTAGAAGGGGCAATTGTCAAATGACAGACGACGCAAACTTTGACGTCACTGTGTAAAATGTTCATTATGGTTCACGCGTGCAAGCGAGATAGTGAGATATCCCTACTACGCACCCACTTTTCCTCATACCAACATTTAAAGTCATAACTGCGGGCACATTTCTGAACCAATTTTGATTGTTTTTATAAAAGGGTTTCTTTAGCGTATCATTTTCTGTTGCTTATAAAATAATGTATACAATTAAATATAGGAAACAACCCTATTCAAAATCCATTAAAATATTATTGACCTTTCAAAAAGTAGGAAGTTCTCAATAATAATTTGCCTGTACTTATGGTTTTTTTTCTACGTTTGCGATATTTGAACCGACTTTAACTTTTTTTTATGATGAAGGGGCAACCTTTCCCAATCCCTTAATCCCGTTACTATCAGGTCGGCAACGCGGCCATGATTATTTTAGTATTGTGGGCGTAAATGGGCGGTGGAGATCATATACCAAAGGCTCGTTTGCCGGCCTATGCAATAAAAAAAAAGAAGAGATAAGTCACACTCATAGACCTGACCTCACACTAGGTACCAATTACGAGGGACTTAATATCCACAACACACACCCGAAACAGATATCTGTGGGTCATACAAACATTAATCTCGATCGAAGATCGAACCCGCTGCGTTTCATAGCACTCGTCCACTGCGCCACGCCATGTATTTATACAGAATACATAACTCTAGAATAGACAATGCAAAGATGGACAATATTTATTTGCCACCTTTCGCAACCGATAGCAACCAGTTTGTGTTTATATACGTAAGTTTCTCTCAACTTTCCTCGCCTACGCTATGATGTCATAGCCGGAGGCAGACCCTTTATACAAGAATACATTACAGCAAACGAGTAAGTGCGTCACCTTTGATTCAGTAACTGAATGATGAAGTAAGTCGCTCGTCTGGAGGCCTATTCTCGTAATTTGAAATGTTCAAAATATCATTCCGATCTAGTCTTAGTGTCAAGAAAGTTGCAAGTGGTATTATCTTATAGCAAGAAAGTTGCAAGTGGTATTATCTTATAGCAATAATCAACGTCAAATGTGAATATAGATCGTAATGAGATCGAAAGTAGAATTAAAGTTGACTGAAGCCAAAACATGCTCGTTTGCCGGCCTATACGATAAAAAAAATACGAGGGACCTACCACCTACCACCACAATACCAGAGGTACACACGCACAAACACAAAGAGGTCAAAATATTGTATTTATGGTGGGGACGTCTGCGAATTGCACAGACGGTTGATCAGCACACGTTAATGGAAGCATGTCATACTTAATCCCAGTTTGAATGGCACTCCCACTTTCGCTTCGGATCAGCTCGATTTCCCTACATTCCTCTGAGACGTCTCCACTGTTGGGGATTCGGCTGCAGACAAGCCTTTCGGGGCATCGTGGCGCTCTTTCAAAGTCGTTCATTTTTGCCCCTACACGCTGATCCTTGCAGACCATTGTTTCAGAACCATCCGGGCAGACTATGCTCAGCCTGTACGTGAATCTTACCCCCCCCGGATATAGGATTTTCTCGAACCGGGGCGGAAACTTGATAGTGGCTCCCCTCTCCGGCGTTTAAGATAAATTACTTAAAAAAACTAAAAGAAATGAATGATGCACAAAAGGCCTGTGTGGCGCCTTTTTCTTACAAGTCGACGGTGAGCCAACCAGGCTTCCGTATGCTAGGCGCTTTGTGGAGCAAGTTTTTTATTTTTAATCATATTATATTATGATTTTAGCGCCCCCTGAAACTGCCGCCAAGTGCAGGTGCCCCAGTTTGCCCCCCCTAGATCCGGGCCTGGAATCTTACCTGGTTTTGCCTGTATACTCTCCCACCCCGGACCCCCCCCCCCCCCGTATAAAATAGCCTTACTACCTTTATCTTGCGTGTTCGTGGGGCCTCCACCCAGTGGTGAAACTTACAACGCCCCTCTTTTTTCAAGGGTAAATTACTTAATTATTTTCTTCATGGGAAATAAATAAAAGATTATTTCGATTGTTTACTATTTATTATTAAAATACTAGTCAATTTTAAAGTGGTACAAATTGGAACCTTGACAGTCGCTTTGTGTATTCAATGTCTAAATCTTTAATCAAATATGTTTGAGTTATACATTTTTTACTGATGGGAAGGTACCATCATCTTTGCCAGCTGTAGAGCAATCACTGAACACATGGTGAAAAACCTGCCATAATGTCTTGTCCAGGCAAGTCGCGTTCCAGCAGTGGCGGATCAAGATTAGGGGGGGAGGGGACTTGACCCAAAATTGAATTAAAAAAAGGAGAATATACCTACTTAAAATGGAATAAGTAAGGATAAGCGATGAAAATTATATTGTAGGTAGTACTAGGAAAGTAGAATATCAAGATTAATTTGAGATTTGTCAGTGGATCCAAATGCTTTTGCTTGAGCTCCCTAGTCCCCAGTCTCCACCTGGATCCGCTACTACGTTCCAGAGGGTCTACTACCAAAAACGAAATCCGTAGTTTCGGCTGACGGATCGCACGTTTTGTTACTACGAAGTGACAGATCCGATGTTCGAATTTTGACACTAATGACATAATTACGTTCGTCGACCCTACTATGAAAACAAAATTTGACATAAAATACATCGTTTCTTCGTTTCGATCTTAACCTCCAATTACACGAAAGCTCTAAACCTTTCGTTTGATATTCGTTTGGATATAGTCCGAAAGAAACGATCCGATGACGGATTCGAAGTAATTTGGTAGTAAGGTTAATACGAAGCTCGTCGTTTCTTCGTTTCGGACCGACGTTTCGACGTTCGTTTTTGGTAGTAGACCCTGAGAGTCAGCTAGTTTAAGTCCAGCAACTTCAGACATATTATGCCGACCGTCGAGGTACGAAATGTCTCGACTCTCGACATTCTATTTAGACTGCACTGTACGGTCCAGTGTATTCACTTTGCAGTACCGGGACAAAGAAATCATCAAAGGCATTGGTTAAAATAAAGTATACAACGTGTTACAGAAAGATGTGATCATATTTAAGGGTCGTTACATACACCTGACAGTGCGTGTTTATACAACGTGTTATAGAAAGATGTGATCATATTTAAGGGTCGTTACATACACCTTACAGTGCGTGTTTATACAACGTGTTATAGAAAGATGTGATCATATTTACGTGTGGTTACATACACCTGACAGTGAGTGTTTATACAACGTGTTATAGAAAGATGTGATCATATTTACGTGTCGTTACATACACCTGACAGTGCGTGTTTATACAACGTGTTATAGAAAGATGTGATCATATTTAAGGGTCGTTACATACACCTTACAGTGCGTGTTTATACAACGTGTTATAGAAAGATGTGATCATATTTACGTGTCGTTACATACACTTGACAGTGAGTGTTTATACAACGTGTTATAGAAAGTTGTGATCATATTTAAGGGTCGTTACATACACCTGACAGTAAGTGTTTATACAACGTGTTATAGAAAGATGTGATCATATTTACGTGTCGTTACATACACCTGACAGTGCGTGTTTATACAACGTGTTATAGAAAGATGTGATCATATTTAAGTGTCATTACATACACCTGACAGTGAGTGTTTATACAACGTGTTATAGAAAGGTGTGATCATATTTAAGTGTCGTTACATACACCTGACAGTGCGTGTTTATACAACGTGTTATAGACAGGTGTGATCATATTTAAGTGTCGTTACATACACCTGACAGTGAGTGTTTATACAACGTGTTATAGAAAGATGTGATCATATTTAAGTGTCGTTACATACACCTGACAGTGCGTGTTTATGTACAAGGTTTAATCAAAATATAGATATATTAAAATTTCACACTAAATCATTAGTTTATTAAGATCGATAAGATTGATCACAACATGATAAATTATTTGCATTACCTCTCCATACCTACATTCGTACAAAGACTTTAATGTATACTATTAGACGGGCTGTTTAGAATTAAAATTCCGTCATAACGCGGCGTTTCACAGCTCACAGACAAGGAGCGCGAGAGGGGTTCTTGTTGAGAGTAAGTGAGATAGTAATATTGAGTTACGGTCAATTGACCGCAACTTATTGTTACAATTTATATGTACCGCGCAGCTTGTCCAGTAGTATACATTAAAGTCTTTGCATTTGTATCAACTGTTTATCCAAAATTGTAAGTCGAATATGGATATTATTCATTTCATTACAAGAAAATGCTTTATGTTTGTATGGCTTTATCCTTACATTATTTTTGATACAAATGAAACACGGTATATGCTTCACTAGTTTAATATATTGAGTTCACTTGATATATTATGCTAATGATAGATGTGCGATGCGGACGCGTTATGATGGTGAACTGATTGGTTACATACGCACTCACGCCTATAATCCCCGAAGGGGTAGGCAGAGGTGTAACCAGTACACCCACATTTCGCCGAGCGTATCTCCATCCCACAATGTGATAGGGGGCGAGCCTATCGCCATACCGGACACAAATTCCAGACTCCGGGCTGATACTGAGCATTTCGTAATAGAAAAATCCAATACCACTTTACCAGACCCGGGGATCGAACCCGAGACCTCGGCGTCAGCCTCAATCATAACGCGTACGCATTACAACTGCGCCACCGAGGCAGTCTGATTGGTTTTACAATATAAATGCGTGTAATGACAAAATTCTGAGTGTATCGTTTACGTGAGTGTGTTGGTATATGCTGTAATACCGTAGAATGTTCTAGCAATACAATTGAATTTGGTACTATGAGTAGAGGGGAATTAGATATTTACATTGTAGAATATGTTGTTTAAATTTGACCACATCTTTCTGTAACACGTTGTATAAATATTACGTCATATCTACTACACAAAAGTGACGAAACAAATATACATGGCGAGTGTGAATGGTACAGTTGGGAGGGGAAGGCCTGAGTGAAAGCTCTCAGATCAAGTCGGAGATATTCTTAAAAAAGACCAGGCTTAAGTACTCTAAACCGACAAGCATGCATAAAGCATTTAATGAGTGAAGGAGGCCAGAAGTGGGCAAGGATTGTAGCAAGTGGAAATTCATTCATTCGTACATAACAAAATAATGTAGAGGCTCAATTTTTTTTACATGTAATAACTTCAAATTTTATATTGAATCACTTGTTATACTATTCACATGATGCGGGCTCCGTGAAAAAGCGAGAACGAGCAGCTTCAAGACGCCACACATCATTTGAAGTGGGACATATTGACTCAGTACAAAAAAGATGCTACTCTTAAATACTCATTTTAAAATCTACTCAATACTAAATCCATTATCTCGGCCTACCCCTATGGGAAACAATTGTGCGTCTATATATATATATATATATATATTTAAAATACTATATGTGATCTGTGTAGGTAATACAACAGAAAATTATGCTTTGCATCAAAATTGCTCTCATAGAAATCATAGATTATGCCTAGAAATTAGACTGACATTTGTCACACAGACTTTTCAATATGGATGTTATTCAACAGCCTCCATGGCGCAGTGGGAGTGGGGTCTGTGACATAAGTGGTCAAGGGTTCCATTCCCGCACCAAAATAAATGTTTGTGTGATCCACAAATATATGTTTCTGGTCTGGGTGTTGTGGGACCAATAGTCCCTCATAGTTCCCGACACCCACTATATAGGTTAACCTAGTGAGGGTGATCCCACACTAGGTTAGTCCTGATGAACTGTGTGTGACTGTTGGGTGTACTTATTATGGTTCTTTAAATGCCTTGAAAGTAAATTTTCATTCTTAACTACTTTGTTGCATAAATGACATGAATATTGTCTGTCACTGTGCATCGATTTAACATGCCTTTGAACATCATATTTCCTGTAAAACAATTTGTGACACACAGGACAGGCATGTCGTCTTTCTCCTGTGTGTGACAACTGATGTCGTAACACAGAGGAAAATTGACGATACGTTTTCGTACACAAATGACAAGAGTATAATGTATTTTGAGTGTTATCTTTTTCTGTATTACAACGAATGTCATGATTTTTTATATGCTCAATTAATGCATTTTTAGACACAAAGCCACTCCCGCATATGTCGCAAATACACTTTTCACCACATTGGTGTACTTGTACATGACTTGTAAGTGAATTTCTGGTTGTAAAATTAATGTTACATAAAACACAGGAGAATGGTTTCTCATTTGTGTGTTTTCTGAAATGTCTGGCCATCGCTGAACGCGTCTCGACTACGAGCCCACAGACACCACATTGTATAGGTCTAATTAATCTACGCTTTCTGCTTTTCTTGTACGCGCTATGCTGCGAATTTTTATGTTTTTTCAATGATTCTTTGTGTAGGAACATAGAGCTACATGTGTCGCAAGGGTAATATGCTTTTACTTGTTTTTGTTCGATGCTACTCGTACCGGTATTTTCCGTAAGCACGTCCTCATCACTTTTTAAATCATAAAGAAAATTTTCTTCCAATTTCATCTCTTCTTTGATATCTATTTTCACAGATTGTGTATGGTATATAAAATTCTCTTGAGACCGTAGCGTATTGTCCGAGTTTTCGCATTTGCAAACAAAATCGTAGGCTATGGTTAATTCTCGAACACAAGCTTCGCAGATGGCGTCCGGGAGGCCATCCCCCTCACAAATCACAATGTTAACACACTTCATGATTTTTTCCGAGTAGGGTATGTAATTTTGTCTGTCGTACAATAATATTGTGCCGGGGTTGATGAGGCAAACTCGACATACTTTAAGGTCCATTGTGATGTTATTTGGTTTTAGAAGTTTAGCGAACAACACCAACGTCAACACTTATCTCAAAACTGAAACTTGAATTGTTTATGAAAATAAAATATTGGTTTTGTTGATAAGCACAATTAATTATTTGATAGAATTTCATAGAATACAAATCAGACAATTCACAATTGTTTGGTAGTTGTCAGTTGTCACTTTTGTTTTTGTTTGTTTGTTCCATAAGGAACCGGCTAAGATCAGAGACCATGCTGCCAAGTCATTAGTGATATCTTTTCTTATATTCCAAGAACGATGAAACAGGGGTGTGGCCGATTTCAAGGTCTTGCTGGAGTTTTGGTGATAATTCCTTTCAGTTCAATGCTTCTTAGACGACTTTCTTCAAGGGAATCGAAAGCACAAGGTCGTCAATACCCTTGATCAAAAATCACCCAAATCCACTTATTTCATGTTTCCATTCACATGTTTCCATACACTATTCATCATCGTTAATGATTATTGCACAAAACCACACCACTTTTATACAACAAACACAACTTTAAACCAGTTTAGGAAATAATTAAAACAAGACAGCCACCGCACTGTAAGAATTCCCGCCAAAACTCCTCAGACAATTCACAATTGTTTGTTATTTGTCAGTTGTCACTTTTTGTTTGTTTGTTCCATAAGGAACCGGCTAAGATCAGAGACCATGCTGCCAAGTCATTAGTGATATCTTTTCTTATATTCCAAGAACGATGAAACAGGGGTGTGGCCGATTTCAAGGTCTTGCTGGAGTTTTGGTGATAATTCCTTTCAGTTCAATGCTTCTTAGACGACTTTTTTCAAGCGAATAGAAAGCACAAGTTCGACAATACCCTTGATCAAAAATCACCTAAATCCACTTATTTCAATGTTTCCATACACTATTCATCAGCGTTAATGATTATTGCACAAAACCACACCACTTTTATACAACAAACACAACTTTAAACCAGTTTAGGAAATATTTAAAACAAGAGAGCCACCGCACTGTAAGAATTCCCGCCAAAAAACCTCAGTTGTCACTTTTAAAGAATGTCAAAGAAAATAGGGACGTACATCTCTTGATGTATCGTAAATTGTAATTAACTATGTATTTTCCTAATCGATTAAATGAATATAAATAAAGCAGAGTGAATTTGAATACATATAGAGAGTGTATTTTAACGCACAAAATAATAATATTTTTGAAAATATGTAATAATGTGGCACGAATCAGCTTTAGGCAATAGCCGGTAGGTAGAAAAAATATTGTAACTAACGTTTAAAGACATAAATACTAGGTAATAGCAAGTTCTCAGTTAAAAATAAAATAGCTGCAGCGGTTTTAAAGCGTACTGACTAGTCTTTTTATTCCGTGATTGTTGTTGAGGTAAAATATCGATTGGTAACGCATTTATTCATTTTAGGGATTAGAATAAATGTCACTTAACTCATTCGCTACGCTATTGACTACAACAAGAAATTAGTTTTTTACCTATTTTTTTACTCTCAGCGTGCTGGTTAGTATAATATTTATTTGGACCAACTTCCATTGTAAGTAGAGCCACGCTGTAGATAGTTCTGTCTACAGACTGAATGGGCCGTCTCGACCGGGTCACTACCACTGTCTCACAAAAAACGTAAAATATCAGTTTGCTGCTGCGTTTCGTACGGTGAGTGAGATAACCGGAAGCCCAAATCCCCTTCCGCTTCCCGATTCCTTAATCATCCCATTCCTTTGGTCAGCAATGTGTCTATGATTCATCAAGTATAGTGGATGTTCATGCATGGGCGGTGGAATCACTTACCATCAGGTGACCCATTTGCTCGTTTGCCAACATCTGCTATAAAAACTACATACATACGCACTCACGCCTGTAATCTTTGAAAGGGTTGACAGAGGTGTAATCAGTACATCTCCATTTTGATTACCCGAGACCTCAGCACAGCACAGCACAACACAACACAGCACAACCTCCGATCCCGCGACTCTCTGCGAGAACTCTTTAAGGATATTAATATTCTTACTCTACCAGCCGAATATATCTTTCAAAACATAATGTATGTCCGCAGAAATTTAGATAATTTTGTAAAAAACAGTAGCGTACATAGTATAAATACAAGGAGTAAGAACAAACTTACAGTTCCCAAAGTAAGACTTTGCAAGACAAATAAATCGTCTTTGGTAAACTGTGTCAAATTTTATAATAAACTTCCCTCGGAAGTAACAAACTTGCCGGAAAATAAATTTAAGTCTCACGTCAAACGAGCATTAATGTCTAGAGCCTATTACAACGTTTCAGACTATTTAACTGATAGGGAAGTCTGGAATCAGTCCTGCACACTGCACCAAGACACTGTGACCTTTACCTGAATTGCTTATAGAGCACTAATATTGGAAATAATTTTATTAGAGAACTTATTTTTCTTTTGCTAATCTTATTTAATGTTGTACTTTGACTTATCATAAGCGCTTTTTAATATGCCTACGTGATCAATAAAGAATTTTATTTTATTTTATTTTACAGCAGGTGTACCCCGTACCTACGCATTACAACTGCGCCACAGAGGCAGTCAACAAAAGTTTTAGAAATATCGCTTTTTCGGTGTCAGAAACGTCATAAAAGCCATTATGCCTAGACTTACAAGGTGGTATGGTGGTACCCTCGTATGCGAGAGTCCGTCTGGTGTGGTACCACCGCTTTGCCTATTTCTGCCGCCAAACAGCAGTGTGTAAGCATTGTTGTGTTCCGGTTTGTAGGAAATTGAAGACTTATGTCTCGGGGAGACGAGCGCAGTACGTTGTCATGCAGTGCTTTGTAATTCAAAGGTCTGTTTGGTGTTGCTGCTTTTAATGGGCAGTTTATGCAGCCCCGGATCTAGGGAAGGGCAAACCGGGACACCCGCCCAGACAGTTTCAGGGGTGCCAAAATCATAATAAGATATGATTTTAAAAAAAACTTATGTACTCCACAAAGCGCGCAGCATACGGAAGCGTGGTTGGCTCACCGTCGACTTGTAAGAAAAAGGCGCCACACAGGCACACACCACAAGTGAAAAGTACAAATTTATTAAAGGGTTCTTATTGTCTATTTGATTATATATATTTGATAGTTGTTTTAAGTAATTTATCTCAAACGCTGGAGAGGCGAAATTATCAACTTTCTGCCCCGGTTCTAAAAAATCGTAGATCCGAGGCTGAATTTATGTCGACGTACTGTATTTCTACCTCCGTGGCGTAGTGGGCGAGTAGCCGGCTACAAAGCGAGAGGGCGTGGGTTCGATTCCCGCACCGTGATAAATGTTTGTGTGAAGTAGGTAATTGTTTCGGGTCTGTGTGTTGTTGGACCGCAAGTCCCTCGTAGTTCCTGATACCCACGATACAGGTTTAGCTAGTGTGGGTTCAGGACTATGTGTGTGACTGTTGGGTGTATTTATTTATCTATTATTATTAAATACAGTGTTATGTTTAACCGACTTCATGTATTTTGCCGCCATTTTCTGATTTTAAATTACAGTATTTAAGTAGATAAAAAAATCTGCAGTTTAAATATAAAGCAATACATATTCTATTATCTAATACCCGTAACTAGATATCAACACCAAAAAAGCCAATGAATGTCATCAATTAATTCAAAAACCATTAGAAAGCGTCCAAGTGCGTTAACTTTCTCTGTTTTATACAAATATTATGTGTTTTTCAATAATACAGGTTTTCGCTAAATTCCGCCATTTTGTTATCACGGTGCCACGCCT
The DNA here is from genome assembly GCA_905332985.1 of Mimas tiliae. Lineage (NCBI taxonomy): Eukaryota > Metazoa > Arthropoda > Insecta > Lepidoptera > Sphingidae > Mimas > Mimas tiliae. Next base: position 6,308,685 of record HG995266.1, on the reverse strand, counting down.
GTCCTAGATTATAAACATAACATCCGTGCCTAACAAATGGAAGACTTCTTCAACAGACTTTAAAAAGGAGGTTCTAACTTCGTCTACTTATACTTTTTTTACTAGGTTGAATGACGAAACGAGCAGGTCGCTCGCCTGATGGTAACTGGTCTAGGACTTGATGGTCGGGACTAAAATAAAAATAAAAATTAAACCGCGATAAAATCCTTATAAACTAGTTTTATTTAAATACCATTAAAAATTTCAAAATCAAATAAGGCGGTGCCTGTGTCGCTGCCGGTTAAATAAAATTGCACCGACTTCAAAGAGACCAGTAGAAATTCCGTTTCTATGTTTTGTTATATCTTATTTTTCTTTTTGTCTATTAGCTTTAGATGACGAGACGAGCAGGTCGTTCGCCTGATGGTAAGGGTCACACCTGCCCATAAACAGAATTCACAGTACTTCCAATTATGTAGTATTACATGGCACAGAACTACGCTAGTCACCCCGAGACATAAGATGTTAAGTCTCATAATGTCCAGTAATTTCAATGTAGGTCCTTCACACCGGAACACAACAGTGCTTACACACGGCTGGTTGTCAGTAATAGACGGCGCGGTGGTACCAACCCAGCCGGCCTCTCGCATACGAGGGACCTACCACCTTGCATATATGTGTATGCCTAAATATCACATTTCTAGATCAAGATACGACGTTCTGCACCGCGCAAAAAGTTAGACGTATTAAGTGTCAACTAGAGATCATAAATCAATTTTTATTTTTTTATTTTTCACGGCATAGGCCGGCAAACGAGCAAGTGGGTCACCTGATGGTAAGTGATCTCCACCGCCCATGTACGCCCACAATACCAAAATAATCATGGGTGCGCTGCCGACCTTAAAGGAAAGGGATAATTAAGGAATTGGGAAGGGGAGGGGTTTGGGCCTCCGGATATCTCACTCGCCGTACGAAACGCAGCAGCAAGCTGCTACTTAACGCCGGTTTTCTGTGAGACAGTGGTAATGACGATGAATAAACGAGCTGCACAGACTTTTATAGCCCCACCCCTTGCACAGAGCTTTGGTGAGGTCATTGTTTTGCTTGAGTTATGTTTCTTGTAATCTTATTTCGATGACTTACTTATTTTTAGAGTGGTAGAGCCACACTGTAGACACGAATGGGCCGGCTCGTCCGGGTCGTTACCACTGTCTCACAGAAAACCGGCGTAAAGTAGTAGCTTGCTGCTGCGTTTCGTACGGTGAGTGAGATATCCGGAGGCCCAAACCCCCTCCCCTTCCCAATCCCTTAATTATCCCTTTCCTTTTAGGTCGGCAACGCACTCATAATTCTTTTAGTATTGTGGGTGTACATGGGTGGTGGAGATCACTTACCATCAGGTGACCCACTTGCTCGATTGCCGGCCTTTGCTATAAAAAAAAAGACTACATCGCCATAGACAGTTAGACTGACTGACACACAGATAAAACGGTCAAATTATGTATATAATCTAAGGGTCAAACTGATAAAACATCTATTTTTTGTCGATGGTAAAAAAATGTTTGTTTCGACTTGGCAACATTAATCTGCGAAAATCTTAGGAAATATAATATCTATTCTTAGTTTATAAAATTGTATAATTTTCAAATATTACTCATCATTTGCATTTTAAACTCCTAAGATATTCATAAAAGGAACTAAGGAATTTAGAAATTTAAATTTAAATATTTTTTTTTATTTTCTTTGGTCAGGCAGTTTCTAGGGGCGCGGCGCCTTGGTCTAGTTACTTGGTCGGTTACTTTTGTTTTCAAAGCGCTAACGTCCTTTTAACTGACGAAAAATAACATTTATAGTTCTACATACGCACTCACGCCTGTAATACTAGACGAGGTAGGGGGAAGTGTAACCAGTACACCCACATTTCGCCGAGCGTATATCCGTCCCATGCTGTGATAGAGGCGAGCCTATCGCCATAGCAGGCACAATTACAGTTTCCAGGCTGCCCTTGCCCTATGCATGCAATATATGAATTTTATACATTATTTTATAAACACCAGAAAATGATACGCAAAAGAAACCCTTTTAATAAAACACAATCAAAATTGGTTCAGAAATTTGCCCGCAGTTATGACTTTAAATGTTGGGATTAGGAAAAGTGGGTGCGTAGTAGGGATATCTCACTATCTCGCTTGCACGCGTGCACTATAATGAACATTTTACACAGTGACGTCAAAGGTTGCGGCGTCTGTTATTTGACAATTACCCCTTCTACGGGATTTGAATGGCTTCTAACTTATTTATTTTTGGTCCGATGTATAAAATTCTTTCAGCAATAGATTTTGAGTAACGTAACTTATTGATATAAATAATAAAAAAATCCAGTCAACTACTCTATTATACATTTATTTTTTAATTATTTTAGTTGACTCTAGTCCGATCTACACAGAAAGAGCTCACGGTGTCTTGAGGTCTGGCAGTGGTAGCCTTAACACCTTACCCAATGATTCATTTGAGCTTACATAATATTTAACAACGTAAGAAACAGGGCTGGGTTTTATTACGTTGAGAGAAATCTGCGACACGGACGTCCGTGAATGGCAAAAAATGTCGGCTAAGTCATCAACACTTACGTCAGAATGGAGCTTGTGTATTGGATTACATGCAAAGCAAGCAATCTACTTCTTCATGCCCTTATCCCACTACATGTCGAGTCGGCGCAATTTTTTTTTTATGACATAGGCCGGCAAACGAGCAAGTGACCTGATGGTAAGTGATCTCCACCGCCCATGTACGCTCACAATACCAAAAGAATCATGGGTGCGTTGCCGACCTTAAAGGAAAGGGATAATTAAGGGATTAGGAAAATTTGGGCCTCCGATATCTCGCTCACCGTACGAAACGCAGCAGCAAGCTGCTACTTTACGCCAGTTTTATGTGAGACAGTGGCAATGACCCGGACGAGCCGGCCCATTCATGCTGTAGACAAAAGTGTCTCCTCCGTCGTCGTCCCAAACATGTTTTGGCAGATCGCAACGACTCCATCACAATAGCTATCGAAGCAGCACTTTCCTTGCCCAATCCGAATCGCAATAATAATACGCGACCCCGACATAGGACACGCCTGCGAGTCCGAAGAACTCCCACAACTGACCCTCGGCACAATGATGTGCAGAGACGGCCCTAAACTATACGCCCCAGCGATTGCTCAAGCTGAGGTCTGAGCCTTCTAAAAGGCGCCTCTGTGCTTAAGCGCTACTAAGTACATTATACATATTTCTGGCTAGAGCGACATAAGCGCCGGCTTTATTGTCAGATGAAGCTGTAAAAGCAATATAAGCTAACAGCACAAATCCATTCGAAAAAAAAAACAAAATACAAAAGTGTCTACAGAGCGTGGCTCTACCATTCATTTGTTCTACACACATGCTTTTTAATACATGTTACAGAAAGGTATAGTTTGTAGTTTTTACGACCGGCCGCCTGCCTGACGTCAACTTACTGGGAATGAAACATCCAAACCCGAAACATATATTTATGGATCACACAAACATATGTCTCAGAATCGAACCCGCGGCCTCGCTGTCACTACTGCGCCATGAAGGCTTATTGACAACTACAATTTTACCAGGCATGTATTATACATGTCTCATTCTATTGAATGAGAGGGGTCAGGCCTTACTCCATCACGCTGGACTAATACGGGTTGGCAGACTTCACATACCTTCGAAATTCTTATGTAGAACTTCTCAGGTATGCAGATTTCCTCACGATGTTTCCGTTAACGCATGCGATAATTAACAATAAATAGACACATGGGTTTTTGAGTGGTAGAGCCACGCTGTAGACACTTGTCTACAACATGTATGGGCCGGCTCGTCCGGATCATTACCACTGTCTCACAGAAAACCGGCGTAAAGTAGCAGCTTGCGGCTGTGTTTCATACGGTGAGTGAGATATCCGGAGGCCCAAAACCCCCTTCCCTTCCCAATCCCTTACTTATGCCTTTCCTTTAACGTCGGCAACGCGCCCATGATTATTTTAGTATTGTGGGCGTTCATGGGCGGTGGAGATGACTTACCATCAAATGACCCACTTGCCCGTTTGCCGGCCTATACTATAAAAAAACACATAACTTAAAAAGTCAAAGGCGTGTGCTCTCGGGACTGGTTTGGAACCTGCGACTTTCGTCCCTAGAGTTCGTACCACTCCCCGCGGAGCTATCGCTGCAATCATTTAAATTTTATAAACCCGAATTGTCTATACACGTTACGGTTGTAAATAACCGGAGGTTGTGAAACCCTAAGGTCATCGCTCCGATATATTCGGGAATCGAACCAGTGTCAACGCACTCTTGCACAATATACAAATATGTATGGGAAAGTTGTCCGTACATGTGAAATTGCTATAGATTTGCTATGGTTTATTTGAAAGAGACAAAAATCATTCTTTCTGGCTTTATCCCGGCTTGTTTTTTTCGCATGGATTTGTGCTGTGAGCCTATATTGCTTTTACAGCTTCACCTGACATTAAAGCCGGCGCTTATGGCGCTCTAGCCAGAAATATGTATAATGTACTTAGTAGCGCTTAAGCACAGAGGCGCCTTTTAGAAGGCTCAGCCCTCAGCTTGAGCAATCGCTAGGGAGTATAGTTTAGGGCCGTCTCTGCACATCATTGTGCCGAGGGTCAGTTGTGGGAGTTCTTTGGACTCGCAGGCGTGTCCTATGTCGGGGTCGCGTATTATTATTGCGATCGGATTGGTCAAGGAAAGTGCTGCTTCGATAGCGACTTTGATGGAGTCGTTGGGATCTGCCAAAACATGTTTGGGACGTCGACGGAGGAATGCCAGCGTTCGCTTTCTCATCATCAGTTAAGTTCTGATACAATAGGGTTTTTTATTGCCCATATAGACAGACGAGCAGGCGGCTCTGAGGTAAGCGGTTACCGCCCATGGAGTTCAGCAATGCCAGAGTACAGCCAAGCCGCTGCCTACCCTTAATGAATGACGAGACGAGACGAGCAGGACGCTCGTCTAAACACAGAACATTGAATTACAAAGCACTGCATGGCATTGGACTGCGCTTGTCACCCCAACACATAAGATGTTAAGTCTCATTAATGAACAGTAATTTGACTGGCTTCAATGTCCTTCAAACCGTGCTTACACACTGTTGCTTGGCGGCAGAAGTGTTTAATTTTACTATATAATTGACCTATTACACCTCTGACTTTTCTAAGTTATGTGTATATTAATTGTCAATTATCACTTGCTTTAACGGTGAAGGAAAAACATCGTGAGGAAACCTGCATACCTGAGAAGTTCTTCATAAGAATTTCGAAGGTATGTGAAGTCTACCAACCCACATTAGGCCAGTGTGGTAGACTAAGGCCTAACCCCTCTCATTCAGTAGAGAAGGCCCGTGCCCAGCAGTGGGACGTATATAATACAGGGCTAGTAAAAAAAAAAAAAAAAATTGACCTATTGCCCTTTATTATTATTTTACTTTATCATAATGTTTTTCTTGTTCGTAAATGTTGTAATATTATTTATAATTGTTTTTATAAATTACTAGCGTTATCATTTGACTTTATTGACATTGTGTAATAATTATAATACGTATGTAATACATACGCATTCACGCCTGTAATCTCCAAAGGGATAGGCAGAGGTCTACAACACAAAAACAAACAACTTGTACACTCAAATTTCACCGCCCGGGCACAATTCCAGACTCCGGGTTGATACTGAGCATTTCGTAATAGAAAAACCCAAAATCACTTTTATCAAACCCAAGACCTCAGCGAAAGCCTCAGTCGTAACGCGTACGCATTACAACTGCGCCACCGAGGCCTATACCTAGTTACTTAGATACATTTTAAGTCTAGCGGAAATTGCATGCTTATAACAAACACTTTAATGTATACTACTAGACGGGCTGTTTAGAAGTAAAATTGCGTCACATAACGCGGGCGTTTGACAGCTCACAGACAGGGAGCGCGATAGGGGTTCTAGTTGAGAGTAAGCGAGATGGTAATATTGAGTGTCAATTGACCGCAACTTAGTGGTACAATTTCTATGTACCGCGCAGCTTGTCTAGTAGAATACATTAAAGCCCTTGGCTTATAATCAGGAAAGTCACTGCGTGCCAGGGTAAAAAGAACCTATGTTGTAAATGTACGGCATGGTCGCCCATTCATACAAGATTTGCAGGTTAACTTTCACTGTATGTGACCGGAGCTGAAGGCCACTAGGCGTGGCCACACTTTCACCCGCGAGAGATGAGTGGGGTGACCATGCGTTCGGAGTCAGACAGATCCTACAAATATAAATGTGAAAGTTTTGTTTTATGGCATAGGCCGGCAAACGAGCAAGTGGGTCACCTGATGGTACGTGATCTCCACCGCCCATGTACGCCCACAATACCAAAACAATCATGGGGCGTTGCCGACCTTAAAGGAAAGAGATAATTAAGGAATTGGGAAAGGGAGGGGATTTAGGCCTCCGGATATCCCACTCACCGTACGAAACGCAGCAGCTAGCTGCTACTTTACGTCGGTTTTCTGTGAGATAGTGGTAACGACCCGGACGAGCCGGCCCATTCATGCTGTAGACAAAAGTGTCTACAGCGTGGCTCTACCACTCAAAAATTTAATACATAATAATAATACTAGCCCTGTATTATACATTATGTAACTAAAACTCTGCTGGCCCTTTCTAGGTCGTGAAGACAGACATATAGACAGCTTAATAAAAATATGTAGTTAAATTAAAATAATAATAAACAGAAGCGAGATATTATCCTTACAGGTAGCTTAGAAAAACAAACATAGTTTAAAAAAGTTTTTTCATCTGAAAAGTGATGAATAGCTGACTGATGTGACGTACTGTCGTAGACGCGCGCTCACGCGGCTCTGGCTCCGAGACATCGCGCTTACAGAGGTAATCAATCGAAATACGGTTTACAAACAATAAATAATTATATTATAAAAAATAAATGATTATTTTTAGTCTCACTTTCGTATGCTTCGTTATTTCATTACGTTTGAATATCGATTCTGATATCACAGTTGAAACGTCCAACAGGGGTTTTGTCACATATTGTATACGTCTTACTGCTGGGCATGGGCCTTCTCTACTGATTGAGAGGGGTTAGGCCTTAGTTCACCAGGCCAGGTTAGAACTTCTCAGGTATTTCAGTTTCCTCACGATGTTTCCTTCACCGTTAAAGCAAGCGATAATTAACAATTAATACACACGTAATTTAGAAAGTCAAAGGTGTTCTTGGGGCAGGTTTGGAACCTGCGACTTTCGTCTCGACAGTCCATACCACTCCCCGGTGAGCTATCACTGCTCTACAATACATACACTTTTATTTTAAAGATACATTGGCGAAATCATCGAAAATCGATGGAGCCTTAACTCAAAAAAAAATAATAGAATAATAAAAAGAAAACATTACAGACAAGGCAGTTAAAATATCATAGTATCAAATATTGTAAATGAATTTTGAAAAGAGCAACGTTAGAGTTTCTTGTCCGTTCTTCTTTAACAGCATTCCGAACTGGCGGTAGAGTAAAAATTTGACTGAATCTAAACGATGTATAATATTTTATGGATTCAATAAATATTTTAATTTTCATTTAGAAATCTTTTCTTTAACTTGACACTGTCCGATTTTTTTTGTTGAATCATGGTGACCGTCCCGTCGCCTCGTTTCTTAGTTGCGTAAGATCACATACTTCATACCTGCGGCATTCCGTCACTAATTTTACACCGAAATTTCATTACGCAATGATCCTCTAATATATTTTGTTACCGTGTTTCTCAATAGAACTCATTTAAACAATCGGATATTATAGTATGATTATTTTATTTTTTACCCACTTTCATAAAAACGAGAAGGTTCTCAATTAGTCGGAATCTTTTTTTTATGCATGATCCCCGATTACTAATCAAATCAAATTCATATTTTTTATGTATGTACATCGATTTCTCCGGCAACAGTGAATCATGTAGGTATGTATCACTGATTTTTTCATATATACTAGGGGCTTTGCCCATGTTTTCCACAAAACATAAAATAAAAAAAAAACTTAAAGTCCGACGAATATGAGACATATGTTACTTTCTTCCCCACATTATTCTGCATCGATTGGTATCGGTCTCGACCCCACACCCCCAGCGGTTTCGGAGGAGATATCGTGACAAGCTTTTGGCAGCGGCGGCGGCGGCAGTTACTTTTTTTTAGAATAGAGAGAAGAGAAAAAACAATTAAAACGTAACATTGTGAATGTTCATGGACGGTGAAGACCACATACCTTCAGGTAGGACAGACAAGAGGTAGTACATTACTAATGACCGTATTCACAAAGAACACTTAAGTAAGTTTTGGGACCCCTCGATACAGGCTTGCCTAGTGAGGGGACCGCGTTTGAATACACTGTATAATCTTTGAAATTACAAATTTTATAATGTTTAGGGTAGGAGTACCTAATAATTTGTAATTGTGTAAAAATTTGTAATTTTTTTTTTTTTTTTTATTTTTTTTTAGCTATTTGCTAAGTTTTTTTTTTTATTTTTTATTATGTAATCTGTTACAATACATTTCTTACTGAATATACTCGCCAAACGGTTAAGTTTGATGGCGAGACGCGCTCGTTATTCATCGTATGTTTACAATTTTTATCACTTTACAACCAACAAATATATACCTTGATTAGCTCTTTTTTTGACATTCTCCAAGTAAAAGTTACTTTTTAAATAATTCTGTGTACATGATTAGTCTGTTTTGATTTAGCGCTAAAAACTAACCAATGACGTTTAGAGAAATCGTCACCATGCGTTCGCGCTCAGTGCACCGTGAGGTCTCATAGTAACGTTTATGAATACGAGGGTAAATAATGTAAGAGCGGGTCAATTTATTTGCATAGACTATTACAAATTTTATGTCGCGTTTCCCTTTTTTACCGACTTCAAAAAAGGTGGAGGCTCTCAAGTCGGCGAGTTTTTTTTGCTATTAATTATGTATGTACATCGATTTCTCCGCCAATTGTGGACCGATTTTGTTGGAAAAAAATCACTCGATAGAGTTTAGCTGCGATGTGGTCTCATATAAATTTGGTTAAGATCTGATGCCGTAGTACGGAGAAAAAAAACTCCTCAATGGACAACAGTACACTCGTCGCGATTGCGTTATTGTATTGGAATTTACATGCTATTGCTGTAACTACCACCCAAAATTGAAAAATAAAATAACGTTTAACAAAACTTAGAAACCGACTTCAAAATACATACATACGCATTCAAGCCTGTAATCCCCGAAGGGGTAGGCAGAGGTGTAACCAGTACACCCACATTTCGCCGAGCGTATCTCCGTCCCATGATGTGATAGGGGGCGAGCCTATAGATTTCAAAGTCTATAGGTCTCTTTAGAGTCGGTGCCTGTGTCGCTGCCGGACAAATAAAAAGGCACCGACTCCAAAGAGACCTATAGAAATTGTTATGTTTGACTTTTCAGTGTTTTTATTTTGAAATCGGTTGCTAAGTTTTGTTAATCGTTATTTTAAATTATTGCCATAACGTGGGCTGCGTGTGTGAAAGAGTGAGAACGAGCGAGTCAGCTTCAACACGCCTCGCTTCATTTGAAGTGGGTCCTGTACTGTCTCAGTATAAAAAAGAGGATGGATCGTGTGCTACTATCAGGTAACTCACTAGCATGTTTGTCAGCCTCTGCTCTCAAACATTCTGGATGAAACAAGGTCGTGTTACTTTTTTAATGTTCCCATACTGCCCTAGTTAAATAAATCACATCTAAATTGTAATTTATGTATACTCAATCACATGCTAACATTTTGTATATCATTATACCGTGTCGTTAATGGCGTAGATAGAAAGTATACGTAATTTATATCGATTATTCATGCGCATTTAGAAACTATGATATATTTTAAATAAAATCTGGGTTATTGGCAATGGGTGACAGTGTCAGCACGTAACTAATCGGATTCCTATCTTGACACTGGCATAATGTCTAACAAATGCTAATAACAATGATCGTAGCTTGTGGTACTCAATAGTCTCTGCCTACCCCCATGGGACATAGACGTGAGTGTGTATGTATGTATGTATGTAACACATTTTTCCCATCTACAAATTACCAAAGTTTTAGGAAACAACATTTCTTTTGCGTATGTGTGTGTTGCAAGTAAACACTTAGCGAACTTTCAACTTACGATTGTGAGTATGCGTTGTTTTTTTTTTGCGATGGTCGCTTGCTGATAGCCTGACGAGAGTCGGCTTTAGTCAGCGACACCGGACTTTCGAGCGAATGCTTTTAGGCACTAAATATCCGTTGTTTGGACATCTTCTTTAAGTAGTTATTCTAAGGTTGTCTCCACTGTTATTGTAGTGTTGAGTAGGACACGATTATTAAATGAGTTTTTAAGAGTAGCCTCTTTTTTATCTGAACCAGTACGTCGTGTTAGGCGCCTTGAAGCTCACTCGCTCGTTCCCACTCTTTCATGCACGCAGCACGTATCACGGGAATAGTAGCAGAGTAACGTGACATAAAATATAAGTAGTACATGAAAATAATTCAAGCCGCTCTTACAATATTTCGTAATGTACGGGATAAATGTAATGCCTCTTGTATGTACTACTCAACATTAGTTTGTTGATGGATTGATCGACGGATGGGTTTTGGCGGGAATTCTGACAGTGCGGTGGCTCTCTTGTTTTAATTATTGCCTAAACTGGTTTAAAATTGTATTTGTTGTATAAAAATGGTGTGGTTTTGTGCAATAATCATTAACGCTGATGAATAGTGTATGGAAACATTGAAATAAGTGAATTTAGGTGATTTTTGACCAAGGGTATCGATCGACCTTGTGCGTTCGATCCGCTTGAAGAAAGTCGTCTAAGAAGCATTGAACGGAAAGGAATTAACACCAAAACTCCAACAAGACCTTGAAATCGGCCACACCCCCGTTTCATCGTTCTTGAAAATATAAGAAAAGAATATAACTAATGACTTGGCAGCATGGTCTCTGATCTTAGCCGGTTCCTTAAGGAACAAAAAGAAATGATCGACGGATTTTAAATCATACTGATTACCAAACTACGGTCGGTGTATACATCTCATCTCATTCCTTAACAGGACCCGTGTCTCAAGTTGTTATTTGAATCCGACCGGAAGTCTATAACCCAGTTACGTAATATCCGAGGTCAGAGAGTAGTCCGGTTAGTTTCACTACCGTATGAAAGAGAAATTTATAAAGGTAATATGTTAAACAGGTTTTTGAACAGACTGTCCATTAATTAGTGTTACCAGTGGTCAAAACTCGACCAATTTTTTGAATTTTGTTCTATTACGAGAGAAATTTGACATTTAAATATTTACAGCATAAACGTTAACAACTAATGTTTGATTTTATTTAATTTACGTATTTATTTATTTAAGGTATATCCACAGCACAATGTATACAACATTCATTTTTTACCACTGCATAAGCCAAATAGCCTAATAAAAACTTTTTACTAAAAAATAAAACCCACTCAAAAAACTAAACAGCATAAAATAAAACTCAAACATTATGAGTGTTGTCACCGGTGTTTCATCGTTCCTATGAAGACTTGAAAATATATTTTAAACCTGTCGTTTATTGGCGAAATGCATTATATTGCGAAGCCATAGGTTATTAAAGAAAAAATACCTACTCATTAAACAGCGATGGATTTTTCAAGAATTTCTTCGCTGGCACCATGATGTTCACAATTTGGCTTTACAGACTTAACCACTGAATCAATAAACTTTTTCCAACGAACTTCGAAATCATGAACTAATTTGTTTTTATCTGAATACGTGCTATAGTACAATGAATTTAACGCCAACTTCTTTAAAACTTTCAAATCAGCATGTCGACTGGCTACTCCAAGAAATACCACGTAGAAGTCATGCGATAGGGGCGCCGCTTCCCATACACCTGGATCGTCACTCGATAGTACTACAGGAAGATCCTGAGCTAAGAAAGTCGCTAGTGGATGATTCCTAACATCCTCTACAAGCTTAAGTACATTATTTGAAATTACATTTACCTCTAAAGCTATGCCCCTTTCTTTAACTTCTTTTAAAAGTAAAGGATGCTTAATTAAGGCATAAGCGTGGCCTATACGTTTGGAATTAAGGACTATAGCGTCTAATAAATTCTCGTCTGAGCTCGTTCCGTACCAATTCGTTTCTCCTGCATGAAAGAAGTACTCCAAATCTTCTCTCGCTTCTGCAAGTTCTGGTAAAAAAGCTTTAATGGGTGCTCCCAAATCTTCTTGACCGACTAAATCGAATCCGGCCAGGAAATCTGGTAGTTGTTTCTTTATTTCTTTTGCAGTTTTGATATATTGTTTAACTGTGTTGACGTCAACAAGTCTCGGTGGTGCGTATATTAATTTGGCGCCAAAGAAATCTGGATAATCAATGATGAACTGTTCGACAACTTTTTTGTAAGACAGCGCTGTAGCAACAGAATCGTAGGATTTACCATCCAAATCGTACAGCTCTGGTAAATCACTTCTAATTTCTATATACATGACATTGTCTTCTCTAAAAGCTTTCAGCGTATCGTAAAAATACTTCTCCCATACAGGTTTATAGCACATGAGAGGCTCAATTGTCTTAAAGTACCGTTGAAACTGTTTCCACACTGTATTTATATCTGTGTACACATCATTTGCATTGTCTATCACTAAAGTGAAATGTTTCTTTAACTCAGCATCAAATAATTCAATATCACCGTCCGCGTGTCTTGCGTCCTTCATCACTTGCCAGTTTTTAGAAGTAGGTAATTCTTTTGCAAAAATAAGTTCTACTTCATCGTTGTTAAAACAAACTAATAAGTCGTCTAAATATGTTAATTGTAATACATAATCGGGCCCCAAAACTCCTGTATCGTGGGCATGAAGTACAGCTCCTTTTGGCATCTGCTGGATCAGTTTAAACAGCTTTGTATCCTTCACTTTGCTTTTATATTCGAAGAAATGTTTGCTTAAATTAAACATTTGCGGATGATGGAACACGTCATCCAGCTCTTTAAATTTGAGGTCCATGATGACTTCGTTTGCTTTCACTTCATTATCATTCAGTAGTATATCATGGCCTAGCATCATATTAAGCTCTTGTCGAAACAATTCACCGCGCTTATTTTTTATATCCTCGTAGTTTTTAGCCATGGTATTGAGATCGGCGGTTAATATGTTACTGTCTAATCACTTATAATATTACACAATAACGTTACGAGCAGGGGCCGGATTTAGGGCAGATCTAAAACTCTGAATCGACCGAATCGCGATCGCCTAACAAAATCTTGGCTAGAAATTGACCACTGTGTTTCACAATTTCTCACGGGTCATGGAAATTTTAAGTGTAAACTGTTCCCATTTAAGTTGGTTGATTCACCTGTGTGCTCATGCTCTACACCTGGCAGGGAGTACGAGCAGTCCGCACATCATATCCTTTGGGAGTGTAGTCTCTGGCATGATGAGCGCAACATTATGCTTGACAGTATGCAAATAACATCTGGAGTTGTATACTATATAGATCTTGTGGAGACTAGGAGGAATTTCCGTGCGTTCCGGCGTTTTTGCCATACCTATTATTGGAATCAAGTTTAACAGTTGACGTAATAGGACCCACACAATGATATCCGTGGTGCATTACATCTGGCTTCTCCAGTTGTAAATGTCCTTGTGCCTGACGTTAAGACCTCCTTAGTTCATTATTTTTTGTGCTATGGAGGGAAGTGGACAATTATTATTTCCAACTCCTCCCTAATTTTCTATTTGGTTCATTTTGTTGCGAGATAAAGACACTCGCATTCCCAGAGACTCGCCGAGCTTCATTGCTCGGTGTCGAAATATGCGTGCCACTGTCGATCCTGGCTTACAGGAGTTACAGTGGCGGGTGTGCGGGCGGGATAGTCGCGTAAACCGACAGAAGTCCTGGGCCTTTAGAAGATCGCGAGCCGCTTCGTGGGAGGCGGATTCGTTCCTACTCACATATTTTGAGTTCACCCTGACTATTGCCTAGCCTAAACTGTTACGACAAATTCGAAATTTTGCCTAACATCGTATATGAAAGAATTTCTTGAAATTCAATCTCTAAGGACAGAAAGGGACTTTTTCCCGTCAATCCCGTTTTCAAAATAGATGTCTGACCCGTTGGATCGGGTCCCTATTCGAAATTCCTACGCTGCTATGCAAACTAATAACCACGCGGTGGCCTTCTTCGGCAATAAGGTATTTTACTATAGGTTCTTCGTCGCACCAAACTGGCTGGCATGGAAAGCCTGCTCATGAAGGGCCAGCTGCGTTGGTGTGGACACCTTGTCCGCATGGACTCCTTTAGATTGCCTAAACAAGTTTTCTATTCCGAGCTTGAGTGTGGAAATCGCAAACGCGGAGGCCAGTATTTGCGTTACAAGGACGTCCTCAAACGTCATCTTGCTGCTTGTGGCTTGTCATGCAGTTCGTGGGAGGAGCTTGCGATACACAGACCGGAGTGGCGAAAGGCTTCAAAGATTGGTGTAGAAGACTATGAACGCCTCCGCCTTAAAGACCGTGACACCAAACGCGAACTCCGAAAGACGCGGCCTAAGCCCTCCTACAATTACACTTATAATTCTAGCGGACAGCTGTACTGTCCAACTTGTGATCGTGTGTTTGTGAACAAGTTGGGTTTCACGAGTCATCTACGCGCGCATGCCAGAAATAATAATTGACAGGGTGTCGCCGTTGACGGATGCGTCAAGGAGGACATCATGCATTTTACTATGGAAAATTTTATATGCAATAGACAATACGAAAAGATACTGTTTTGCGAAAACATAATTAAATTGGGTAAAATACTACAATAAATTAATTAAAGTATAAAAAATAAATATGGTTATTTCATTACGTTTGAATATCCATTCTGATATCACAGTTAAAACGCCCGACAGGGCTTTCGTTACATATTGTATAGGTAACTTCGAAATGTCAGTGATGCACGCTCTTGGTGCTGGAATCCATCCCACACGTCATGACATTCGTCTCCCCGCCCCGCCCCGCCCCGCCCCGCCCCGCCCCGCCCCGCCCCGCCCCGCCCCGCCCCGCCGGGTTAACATCGTTTTTAGGATTCCATAGCCAAATGTCAAAAACGGAACCCTTATAATTTCGTCATGCCCATTTGTCAGTCTGTATGTCCAATTTAATCGTAGACTATATGGATGAAATTTGGATGATAGGTGTATTCTATAAATAAATACACCCAACAGTCACACACATAGTCCTGACCCCACACTAGGTAAACCTGTATCGTGAGTATCAGGAACTACGAGGGACTTGCCAACCCACAACACCCAGACCCGAAATTAGAGTGGTAGAGCCACGCTGTAGACAATTTCGTCTACAGCATGAATGGGCCGGCTCGTCCGGGTCGTTACCACTGTCTCACAGAAAATCGACGTAAAGTAGCAGCTTGCTGTTGCGTTTCGTACGGTGAGTGGGATATCCGGAGGCCTAAATCCTCTCCCCTTCCCAATCCCTTAATTATCCCTTGCCCATGACTTTTGGTATTATGGGCGTACATGGGCGGTGGTGTTCACTTACCATCAGGTGACCCACTAGGTCGTTTGTCGGCCTATACAATAAAAAAAATCATTTTTTTTTTAATATCACTCAAACATCGAAACCAGCCCCAAGGGCATACACCTCTGACTTTTCTAAGTTATGTGTGTATTAATTGTTAATTATCACTTGCTTTAACGGTGAAGGAAACATCGTGAGGAAACCGAAATACCTGAGAAGTTCTCTATAAGAATTTCGAAGGAATGTGAAGTCTGCCAACCCGCATTAGGCCAGCGTGGTGGACTAAGGCCTAGCCCCTCTCATTCAGTAGAGGAGACCCGTGCCCAGCTGTGGGACGTATATAATACAGGGCTGGTATTATTATAATATTATTATTATTAGGGGGGTAAAAGGGTTTACCCCCTTAAAATGTGAATTTCCTAAAATCCGTTCTTAGCACGCCTCTACATCACACAAAGTATCATTTTGAGAAATCGTGATTCTCGTGATCGTGCTGGTAAGACGTCAGTGAGTGAGTGATATTTCGATTTTATACAATATGTAACAAAAACCATGTCGGACGTTTTAACTGTGATATCAGAATCGATATTCAAACGTAATGAAATAACTCGCATACGAAAATGAGACTAAAAATAATCATATTTATTTTTTATACTTTAATTATTTTATTGTTTGTAAACTGTATTTCGATTGAATACCACTGCAAGATCGATAACTTGAAGCCAGAGTGAGAGAGCAAGTTGCAACATTTACGTATATCAAATGCGCCGCGCCACGTGCTCGCCCGGCTTCGTCAGTACGTCACATCAGTCAGCTGTTCATCAGTTTTCAGATGAAAATAATATTTTTTAAATATGTTCATTTTTCTAAGCTACCTGTGGTAAAGATAATATTTCGGTCCTATTTATTGTTTTTTTTTATTTAACTACTTTTATTAAGCTGTCTTTATGTCTGTCATCACGACCTAGAAAGGGCCGACAGGGTTTTTTTACATACTGCGTAGCAAAAGATGCAGTAGGTACATCATAATTTGAAGTCTCGATTGGTATAAAAGATTTTATTGTTTGTAAACTGTATTTCGATTGATTACCTCTGCGAGAGTGATAACTTGGAGCGAGAAAGCATATTGCGGTGTATACGTACATCATACGCGCCGCGCCCCGGCTTCGTCAACACACAGATTTTCAGATGTAAATAACATTTTGTAAATATGTAATTTTTAGGTTAACTGTGTAAGAATAATATCTAGTTTCTGTATTTTTTATTTAACTATATTTATGTATACATATATTTTACTGATTGATCCGATTATCATAATTATTTTTTTTATTCGAAATTGTAATGCTCAAAATTAGTATGGGATACTAAAACATTGATAATTTGATGATTCTTTCACTAAAAGTAGTACATTAAAAAAACGTTTAAAACATCCAATAAACCACAGCAAAAAACAAAAAAGCTAAAAAAAATCAACAATTTTGAGTCGATGCTATTGCATTTTAATCGTCTATGAAATACCACCGACTCAAAAAAGATTGAATATTTAGTTTTTTTTTTACCTACTAGCCATCCCGCGTGGTTTCACCCGCAACATATAATTGATAGTTAGAACCCGATTGCAGCGCCATCTACCGGGTCTAATTGTGAACCATCCAGGGACCCACATCATCAAAATCGGTTCAGCCGTTCTCGAGTTTTGCGCTTAGCAACAAATTTAGCCATTAATTTTTATATAGATATATTGCATACTATCGAAGTTTTAACTTCAAAAAATTGGCGTATAATAATGCATGTAACTGCGGGTGATTTATCCCCGTTACTGAATATTGAAATATGGGATATTTCCTGTTACCCTACGGAACCCTTCACTGGGCGTGGTCCGACTCGCACTTGACCGGTTATTTTTCTATTTGCTTATAATCTCCTCGGCCTGCTATGAATACCGAATTAATAAATTATTCATTCCTTTTATTTATATTAAGTACTTATTATGAATATTGGTAGGTTCCTCGTATGCGAGAGGCCCTCTGGGTTGGTACCACCGCTTTATCTATTTCTGCCGCCCAGCAACAGTGTGCAAACACTGTTGTGTTCCGGTTTGAAGGTGATTGTCAACACATATGTCATGAACACATAAAGGATATCTGTAAAGCTGCTAACAAATCATTAGACTTCATTATTAGAACCTCCGCTCAATTCGGGAACATAAGTGTTTTTAAACTTATATATAATAGGGTAGTTGACTAGATTTTATTTTAATTTAAATCTATAAGTTCCGTTACTCAAAATCTATTGCAGAAATAATTTTATAAATCGGACCAAAATTAAATAAGTTAGAAGCCATTCAAATCCTGTAGAAGGGGTCATTGTCAAATGACAGGCAACGTAAACTTTGACGTCACTGTGTAACATTATCATTATGGTGCACGCGTACAAGCGAGATAGTGAGATATCCCTACTACGGACCCACTTTACCTCCTACCAACATTTAAAGTCATAACTGTGGGCACATTTCTGAACAATTCTGATTGTGTTTTCATAAAAGGGTTTCTTTTGCGTATCATTTTCTGTTGCTTATAAAATAATGTATAAAATTCACTAAAGGAAACTAACCTATTCGTACGTCCGTAGCAAGTTAGAATATAATGCTATTGTAGGTATGGGACCCTCGCGAAAAATTGTATACTCTAATGGTGGAGAAAATAAACAAAAAAATCTGTCGTCACATTTATAAACGGATGTATGTATTTCCCATTTTTATATCCTCTATTTGTGTCAGGTATGGTAAACTACGATACACTGCAATAGGGTAGTTGACTAGATATTTTTTAAAATTTAAATCAATAAGTTACGTTACTCAAAATCTATTGCAGAAAGAATTTTATAAATCGGACCAAAAATAAATAAGATAGAAGCCATTGAAATCCTGTAGAAGGGGTAATTGTCAAATGACAGACGATGCAACCTTTGACGTCACTGTGTAAAATGTTCATTATAGTGCACGCGTGCAAGCGAGATAGTGAGATATCCCTACTACGCACCCACTTTTCCTCATACCAACATTTAAAGTCATAACTGTGGGCACATTTCTGAACAATTCTGATTGTGTTTTCATAAAAGGGTTTCTTTTGCGTATCATTTTCTGTTGCATATAAAATAATGTATAAAATTCACTAAAGGAAACTAACCTATTCGTACGTCCGTAGCAAGTTAGAATATAATGCTATTGTAGGTATGGGACCCTCGCGAAAAATTGTATACTCTAATGGTGGAGAAAATACACAAAAAAATCTGTCGTCACATTTATAAACGGATGTATGTATTTCCCATTTTTATATCCTCTATTTGTGTCAGGTATGGTAAACTACGATACACTGCAACTGAGGCGTAAATTAAGTTTAATTATGCATTATTATATTTATATTATTATTATGCACGAGAACATATAAATCTGTATGTCCCAGATCAATATATCAGTGCCACAGGGCGGAGGAAACCGTCTTTTCACTTTCCCCCTTAATTGGTGTTTAAACCAAACCAACAATAGCCCGACCGCCACGCTACCAGAAGGCCAATTCTCGTAATTTTAAATGTTCAAAATATCATTCCGATCTAGTCTCAGCGTCAAGAAAGTTACAAATGGCATTCTCTTAAACCAATAATCAACGCCAAATGCACCTAGCATTAACAGTAGCAATATACCGTTTTGGCTTCAGTCAACTTTTATTCTACATTTAATCTCATTACGATCTATGTTCACATTTGACGTTGATTATTGGTTTAAGAGAATGCCATTTGTAACTTTCTTGACGCTGAGACTAGATCATTGAACATTTAAAATAACGAGAATTGGCCTCCTGTGCAATGGTTTCAGTAAATGCGTTTTTGGAGGACAGGTTGGATGCCGACATGTTTTCTGATAAAGGCCACGTTATGTATAGGAACGTATATTCGTTCTTGAACAATGCAAATTGGGATATATATCTACTATACAATGATCCTTGTTCATTATTTATTGTTGCCTTTTAAATCTTGTATCTGCTATATTTAGCATGTAAGCGTTTTGGTGTACCTATTGTAAGCTTGCATGTAAAATTACATACATACGCACTCACGCCTGTAATTCCCGAAGGGATAGGCAGAGGTGTAACCAGTACACCCAAATTTCGCCGAGCATATTTCCGTCCCTTATGTGATAGGGGGCGAGCCTATCGCCATACCGGGCACAAATTCCAGACTCCAGGCTGATACTGAGCATTTCGTAATAGAAAAACCCCATACCACTTTACCCGACCCGGGGATCAAACCAGAGACCTCAGCGTTGACCTCGACCGTAATGCGTACGCATTACAACTGCGCCATCGAGGCAGTGTAAAATTATAAATAAATAAATGAATGAATGAATGAAACAAACAAACAAATAAACAACAACAAGCAACATAACACAGAACTTTAAATAACAAAGCACTGCATGACACTGGACTGCGCTCGTCACCCCGAGACATACGGTGTTAAGTCTCATAATGCCAATAAATTCACTGGCTTCAATGTCCTTCAAACCGGAACACAACAGTGCTTACACTGTTGCTTGGCGGCAGAAATAGACAAAGCGGTGGTGCCAACCCAGCCGGCCTCTCGCATACGAGGGCCCTACCACCTTGTAAACTTTCGCTATGACTTAACCAATATGTGAGTAAACAGTTATTTATAACCCCACTAAGGCCTTTTGAATATAACGGTACGCGCCAGTGGGCACCCTGTGTATACCCTTAATTAACGTTCAGGATATGTACACGAGCGGAGCGGGTTGCGGAGAGGGTAGCGGCAGTAATGGTAATGAATGCTATTACGATTTAATTACATTAGCATGTGAATTCTCGTGTGTTAGCACGTAAACATTCGTGCTAATTCTATTTGCTAATATGACACAATAATAGTGATTTCGTAGGTTTACGCGAATATTACACATTGAAATAAAACGTCGGGAGTTAGTCCTTAACATCTGAACGGTTTTTTGTAATTTGGTTCATGATCTGGATTAGGGTATGTGCTACTTTATATTCTGGAGAAGGCCATTCATGCGGGCGAAGCCGTAAGTAAAAGCTAGTATAGTAGTTTCTATGTTTACGCGAATATTACACATTGAAATAAAGATCACGAAAGCTGAAAAGTTTTGGAAACGTCGGAACTAAAATAAAAATTAAACCGCGATAAAATCCGTATAAACTAGTTTTATTACAATGACACAATAATGTGTTCTCGCGGGTGCGAAAGGGATAGCATGTTGCTACCGTTGCTGCGACGCGAATACACGGATTACGAAGCGACGAAGCAACGTCACACAGATTTTTAAATAACAAAGCACTGCATGACGCTGTTAAGTCTTATAATTTTATTATTACATTATAAAGATCTACAGCTAAATTACAACGTAAATAACAGAGTAGTACAAAAGATTAAGCCATTTATAGATTAACACTATAAATTATCCACGACTATTTGATTGAATAAGAAGCATCACACGTAAACAAACGTAGGAAATTATCAGTAAAAAATTTAGGGAATTGTAAGTTATTCACTAAGATGCTAAAAACACACAACTCAAAAAATCACAAAAATTTAACAGTGTGAATGTCACTAGTATTAAGGAATACATCCACGACTACTCCACTCGATTTAAAACAATTAAAAATGCCCAGTAATTTCACTGGCTTCGATGTCCTTCAAACCGAAACACAACAATGCTTACACACTGTTACTTGGCGGCAGAAAACCACTATTATTTTGTACATAAATGATCAGGTGCTGAGTCTTTATTTTATTCGTTTTATCAATTATCTGGCATTATCCCGATTTAATGCTACGGTTCGCCTTCTCATGTCATAGATGAGGTGATGTTGGCTTTGGGCTTAAGATTTTTCATTAGAAAAATCACACAAGTTGCCCGGTATTGGAATTTGTGATCATCACATCATAGGACGGAAATAAGCTCGTGGGATCGTGGTTCTATTAGCTGCACGTTTACCTAACCCGTTACAGACACAGGCGTGACCGTATGCTTATTTTACCTTGTTTTTATAAACTAGGGGCTTTGCCCATGTTTTTCCACAAAACATAAAATAAAAAAAAACTTATAGTCCGACGAATATGAGACATATCTTACTTTCTTCCCCACATTATTCTGCATCGATTGGTATCGGTCTCGACCCCATACCCCCAGCGGTTTCGTAGGTGATAGCATGACAAGCTTTTGGCAGCGGCGGCGGCGCCAGTTACTTTTTCTTAGAATAGAGAGATACACCCAACAGTCACACACATAGTCCTGACCGTACGCTAGGGGAACTTGTATCGGGATCTACGAAGGACTTACGGTCCCACATAACTAGACTTCAAACAAATATCTGTGGAGCACACATGCTTGTACGTGAATCGAACCCGTGGTCTTTCCTTTCACAGTCAGTTACTCGCCCGCTGCGCTACGGAGGCTTTCAAACACATTTTAACTCGCTCCGCTCATACCCTTACCCGCTACCTTGTCCATCCATGCGTGTCGCTGCTTTAGATCCCTCTCAGTGTATCACAGTGCGCCCACCTGAACACCAGCTGCCCTCAAATACCAGGTCAGTTCCATAATATTACAGAACGAAGGAATCAAGAATGTGGGAACGCCTGATGGAAAGAACATGGCAATGTCTTGAGAAAGTGAATGTGCGCCTGATGCGAATTAACACCTGTTTGTTATTTTTTGAATGGATTTGTGCTGTTAGCTTATATTGCTTTTACAGCTTCACCTGACATTAAAGCCGGCGCTTATGGCACTCTTGCCAGAAATATGTATAGTGTATTTAGGCGCCTTTTAGAAGGCTCAGGAGGCCAATTTTCGTAATTTTAAATGTTCAATTATCATTCCAATCTAGTCTCAGCGTCAAGAAAGTTGCAAATGGCATTCTCTTAAACCAATAATCAACGTCAAATGTGAACATAGATCGTAATGAGATTGAATGTAGAGTAAAAGTTGACTGAAGCCAAAACGGTATAATGCTACAGCTAATGCTAAGTAGGTGCATTTGACGTTGATAATTGGTTTAAGAGAATGCCATTTGCAACTTTATTGACGCTGAGACTAGATCGGAATGATGGATGGACAAATGAATGGACAGATTTGAATGTGTTTTTAATTTGAATTTACTGTGTGATTACACACGGATATTTGTTTCAAGTGTTGTGGGTTGGCAAGTCCCTCGTAGTTCCTGATACCCACGATACAGGTTAACATAGTGTGGGGTCAGGACTATGTGTGTGACTGTTGGACGTGTATTTAATTAGGTGCTTACCTTTTAAAGGTATTTACAGCATACACAAAATAATATCACGATATAATTAATCTAATAATTATTATTACATATACAAATTAAATGATAATATATACAAATACATAAGTAAGCTAATTAAAAAAAAATGAAGATGTTAAAGAACTTAATGTATACTACTAGACTAGCGGTACATATAAATTGTACCACTAAGTTGCAGTCAATTGAACGTAACTCAATATTACCATCTCGCTTACTCTCAACTAGAACCCCTATCGCGCTCCCTGTTTGTGAGCTGTCAAACTCCCGCGTTATGTGATACAATTTTTCTTA
Organism: Mimas tiliae; assembly: GCA_905332985.1. Lineage (NCBI taxonomy): Eukaryota > Metazoa > Arthropoda > Insecta > Lepidoptera > Sphingidae > Mimas > Mimas tiliae. The sequence goes on along the minus strand of HG995266.1, from coordinate 6,285,450 downwards.
ACAGCCCGTGTAGTATACATTAAAGTATTTGATGTTAACAAGTACCTATTATGAAAAACATATAACTTAATGTTATTTTTAAAGAGATCAATCTTACTGCTTCAAATGTCAGCGTCAATACATTTGGATAAATAAATATAGGTTTTCATATTTCTAGTTATGGGAGTAGTGTAACCCAAATTAGATTAGAATTTTACATTAATTAATTTGTAGGCAGAAAATCTAGGTAATATTTATGGACAGATATGACGCTTACCAAAAATGGGGCTCAGCATAAGCAGCACGATATATCTCGCGTAAAAAAAAAACTATTGACGAAAAATATCTCGCATAAAAGTGTCAACATTCGATAAAATAGGGTACTTGACTAGATTTTTTGTATTACTTAACTCAATAAGTTACGTTACTCAAAATCTATTGCAGAAAGAATTTTATAAATCGGACCAAAAATAAATAAATTAGAATCCATTCAAATCCTGTAGAAGGGGTAATTGTCATATGACAGACGACGCAAACTTTGACGTCACTGTGTAAAACGTTCATTATGGTGCACGCGTGCAAGCGAGATGGTGAGATATCCCTACTACGCACCCACTTTTCCTCATACCAACAATTAAAGTCATAACTGCGGGCACATTTCTGAACCAATTTTGATTGTGTTTTAATGAAAGGGTTTCTTTTGCGTATAATTTTCTGTTGCTTATAAAATAATGTATAAAATTCAGTATAGGAAACTACCCTACTACGTCGTCATAATAGCGTTCGTAGACAAAATACTACAGCGAGATTGAAAGTAATATATTCTCTACTTTATGTCTACTTTAACATAATGAGTTGAGTATTCTATGCAGCCATGTTAGCGTCGATAGACTTATAGAGTGTTATAAGTGCTGCTAAATAATAGCACAACGGTTATGACGTCACACTATCATTGTATAACTTTATATTGTCTGTTAATCCATAAGATACTCTGACTTATTTAATTATTCAATTATAAATAATATACACGTTATTTAGAACGATCTAACATGTTTAATAATAAATACAATTACTAATGTGAACTATTTGTAAAAAGGTATAAATGAGGTGGAATAATTATTGTCGGCAGTCAGTCGGTTGCTAAACGGAATATAAAGTGTTACTCTGCCCAAATAAATGGAGAAGGTCGTGTATATTGTGTTTCAATTGTTCTACTTCGTTACAAGGGATAACTAGATAAAACTTTTTTTGAAGTGAAAACATCTTTAGGTGCGTTGAGCACTTTTTGGGTGAACAAAAAGTATGAAACTCGCGTCATCGTCACCGAACGCTTTCCATGAGCTATATGTATACTGTGTATATATGTACATAGATATACCTCCGTGCGTTATTATTTTAGAATTATTTTTGGTTTATATAGAAGTGTTTATGATCAAGGATTAAAGATTAAATTGGTCATTAACACTTCTTTACAAACCAAAACTATAATCTAATAGCTCGACAATACAATTCACAAGTTACTTAGTTTTCAGTTTTATCGGCAGTCCCTAAAGACTGCCCCGCATGTTTATTCACTTAAGGCGCCCATCTAATAGCTCGACAATACAATTCACAAGTTACTTAGTTTTCAGTTTTATCGGCAGTCCCAAAAGACTGCCCCGCATGTTTATTCACTTAAGGCGCCCGTGTCTTCCGCCTTCCTATAACATGGGATCCTTTAAACGGAGTGTGAAGAAGCAACTAAGCAGGCCGGCATAATTCTGCTGATCTACGATAGATTCAGTGTCTGTCGTTGGTCGACAGTATTCATGGATTGTGCTACACTTACCATCAGGTGTAGCGTAGTCACTTTGCCGAGCCAGGATAAAAATATACGTTAAACACACAGGAGAGCGACTTACTCGTCTCTTTTCAAGCTAAAAACCACAATTAATACATAACTTTAAAATAAATCGTTTATGTTAAAGCTTTAAATAGCTCTTTTGATCAGCCACGTTGCCCGTTCGAGTGGAATCTATTGAAAAACATTAATGATTAAATACCTACTGTATTACACATATCACTCGTGATTTTTTTATAGCATAGGCCGGAGAACGAGCAAGTGGGTCATCTGATGGTAATGATCTCCACCGCCCATGTACGCCCACAATACCAAATCATTCATGGGCGCGTTGCTGATCTTCAAGAAAAGGAATGGAGATTAGGAAGGAAGGTGACTTGAGCCTCCGGATATCTCACTCACCGTACGAAACGCAGCAGCAAGCTGCTACTTTACGCTATTTTCGCAATCGCTTTTTGTAATGGCGGTATGGCGATATGCTCGCCCCCTATCACATAAGAGACGGAAATACGCTCGGCGAAATGTGGGTGTACTGGTTACACCTCTGCCTACCCCTTCGGGGATTACAGGCGTGAGTGCGTATGTATGTTTTTCTAATGAATTCGTAATCACTATTAGAAAATAAAAATAAAGAAACAAACAAATATAGGTATTTTATTTGCGACAGATTCCGTGGTGCAGCGAATGAATATCCGACTCTGAAACGAGAGAGCACGCATTTTATCTCTTTCCCTCTTTTTGAGGGACCATATCGAAACAAATTTTGAGACTCTTTGGTCTTTCGGGTGTTTTGGGACCGTAAGTCCCTCGTAATTGATACCTAAAATACTTACTTACCTACTACCTACTTTAATGCTAAAATACAGTTTAATATAGTTTGGGATCAGAACCATGTGTGTGACTGTTGGGTGCATTTATTTTAAGGTCCATTTGCCAGTAATGCAGCGTTCAGACCGGACAGAGGATGACGAAGGCCAGAAGACCAGGTCAAGCTCCCGGAGAAGTTCTTTGTCACTTTCTAGAAGGAACAGTGTGAGAGAGAACATAAAAAAGTCTCCGTTGAACACCGCGGCAAGTTCTGCCAACACGACGCCTAAGAAAGTTGTAAAGCCACAGAACTTTGAGTTCGTCGTTACTGGGAAACAGATTTTGAGGAGGTAAGTAGAGATAGATGGTATAAGTAGAGATAGAAGCCATGCTGTAAACAATGGATGGGCGGGTTGGGTTTTGACACGCATAAAATTGTAAGTCTAACACCCGGTTTCTGAAAGGCTGATCAAATCAATATTTAACTAACAGTAGTTTGATATCTTGATTTTTTTGAATTGTACTTTTGAGTGAAGAATGAAAGTCGTATAAATGCAGTAGAAATGAGAGCTCTGAGAAGTATGTGTGGTGTAACTATGAGAAATAGAGTAAGAAATAGTGAGGTAAGAGAGAGGTGTGGTGTGAGAGAGGATGTAGTGATGAAGATTGAGAAAGGAATATTAAGATGGTTTGGGCATGTAGAGAGGATGGATGAAAGAAGATTGACGAAACAAATATACATGGCGAGTGTGAATGGTACAGTTGGGAGGGGAAAGCCTCGGCGAACTTCATAGATCAAGTTGGAGATATTCTCGAGAAAGGCCAGGTCAGGAGTACCCTAAACCGACGTGCATGTATGAAAAAAATTATGAGAGTGAATGAGGCCAAAGAGGTATGCAAGGATCGTAGCAAGTGGAAATCCGTTGTCTCTGCCTACCCCTATGGGAAACAGGCGTGAGTTTATGTATGTATGTATGTATGTACTTTGATTTTGACACCGCTGTCAAATCAATTTCAATTGCTGAAACCATCGAAATAATGAAACTTTATTTAGTGATAAATTTAATAATATATTTGATGTCTCTTTAGTATCGTTTCACCATGCTTTGACATAAATCAAAGGTGTTGAACACGCTTCTAGCAACTCAATTTCGACTTGACAAAAGATTTGACATTAGATTAGTTAATTTTACTTTGCTCACGCCCGGTATCTGAAAGGCTGATCAAATCAACATTCAACTAACAGAACTTTGAGTTGACATCGCTGTCAAATCAATTCGAGTTGCTGAAACGTTATTTAGTGAAAAAAATATACCTACCTAATATTTGATCTCTCTTTAGTTCCGTTTGACATACGATTTTTCATATTAATTTGAAAGTTATGTTAGCTAACATGTGTTTTAAATCAAAGGTGTTGACCACGCTTCTAGCAACTCAATTTCGACTTGAAATGAGAGTTGACGTTTGATTAGTTAATTTAACATTGATCAGCCTTTCAGAAATCAGGCGATTTTTAATCCCATCTGTTTTTGATATACTCATCACTCCGCATAACGCTTAAATATAATCGATATGGTATTATTTTCGCATAATATCTCTTAACAATCTTTTGCTATATATGGGAAGACGAGCAGGTCGCTCGCCTGCCCATAAACAGAAGCAACACCAATCAGAACTTTAAATTATAAATGCTTATGAACTCTGCTCTGTTACCCAATACATATCATGTTAAGCCTCATAATGCCCAGTAATGTCACTGGCTTCAATGTCCTTCAAACCGGAACACAACAGTGTTTACAGACAGTTGCTTGGCCGCAGAAAAAGACGGCGCGGTGGTACCAACCCAGACGGCCTCTCTCATACGAGGGTCCTACCACCGTTTTCGGTTAAAATTTCTCCTTTGTTCCAGATGTGACCGGGCCAACTCCCTCCCCGGCTCTTGTAGGAGACCTTCAGTGGAATCTGTGAAGGCAAAGCGAACAATCGAGTCTCCGAAGAAGTTCGCCAATATCTCCCAATCATCAAAAAGCCGTGAGACGTCGCTGGAGGACGATATGTCCTTAGATTTGTCGCTGGTGGGTAAATACTAATGTATACTACTAGACGGGCTGTTTGGAAGTAATATTGTGTCACATGACCACACATTTTAATGTATACTACTAGACAAGCTGTGCGGTACATATAAATTGTGCCACTAAGTTGCGGTCAATTGACCGTAACTCAATATTACCATCTCGCTTACTCTCATCTAGAACTCCTCTAGCGCTCTCTGTCTGTGAGCTGTCAAACTCCCGTTAAAATAATCAAAATTGGTTCAGAAATGATCCCGCAATTATGACTTTAAATATTGGTATGAGCAAAGGTGGGGATATTACACTATCTCGCTCGCACGCTTGCACTGTAATAGCCATTACACGGTGACGTCAAAGTTTGCCTCGTCTGTCATTTGACAATTACCCCTTCGATCAGATTGGAATGGCTTCTAACTTATTTATTGCCTTTGCTCGCGGCTCCGCCAGCGTGAACGGCCTTTTCCGCGATAAAAAGAAGCCTATGTTACGCAGTGATAATGTAGCTTTCCAACGGCAAAAGAATTTTTGAAATCGGTCCAGTAGTTTTAAGTTTATTCGTTACATACAAACATAGAACAAGGTGGTAGGTCCCTCGTTTGCGAGAGGCCGGCTGGGTTGGTACCACCGCTTTGTCTATTTCTGCCGCCAAGCAACAGTGTGTAAGCGCTATTGTGTTCCGGTTTGAAGGACATTGAAGCCAGTGTAATTACTGGGCATTATGAGACTTAACACCTTATGTCTCGGGGTGACGAGCGCAGTCCAGTGTCATTTAAAATTCTTTCTGCAATAGGTATTGGCTAACGTAAATTATTAATTTAAATAATAAATGAAATCTACTCAACCCTATTGCGATATTCCGGCAGGTATCAGACTTTGAAGACACGAAATCAAAATACGGTGTCAAGCACAAATTCAAAGCACTAGCGACTTCTACTCCAAAGAAAACCTGGCAGAAGACGAGGAGTTGTTCTCTACAGAACGCAATGCAGACGCAGAAGATGGAGGTCAAGCGGCAGCAGAAGTCGTTGGAGAAGCAGAACAGCACGTTCTCCAAGAGTAAGGAAAGCTTCCGGACGTCTTCCAGCAGTCCGTATAGGTGAGTTTCTAGAACATAAGTGCTACAGTGTTCTGTAGACACTTGTCTACAGCATGAATGAGCCGGTTCGAGCGGGCTATTACCATTGTGACACAGAAAACCGCGGCGTAAATTAGTAGCTTGTTGCGTTTCGTACTGTTACCGGACTTACTTACTTACTTCGTACTGTTGCAAAACTCTTTAAAAAGAAAATTACTTAAAAAATCTCACATATATAATTATATAGGTTGGCATTTCGTGATCATGGGACAATAAGATATAAAATTTGTACTTTTCACTTATGGTGTGGGCCTGTGTGGCGCCTTATTCTTACAAGTCGACGGTGAGCCAACCAGGCTTCCGCATGCTAGGCGCTTTGTGGAGTAACTTTTTGTATTTTTTATCATATTATATTTTTTGGTTTTGGCGCCCCCTGAAATTGAAACCCTACTTGTAAACTCGGGCTTGTAATACTAACGCCCGATTTCTGAAAGGCTGATCAAATCAACATTCAACTAACACAACTTTGAGTTGACATCGCTGTCAAATCAATTCGAGTTGCTGAAACGTTATTTAGTGAACAAATTAATAATATTTGATGTCTCTTTAGTACCGTTTGACATACGATTTATTGAAAGTTAAGTTAGCTAACATGTGTGTCAAATCAAAGGTGTTGATCACGCTTCTAGCAACTCAATTTCGACTTGACATTTGATTAGTTAATTTAACATTGATCAGCCTTTCAGAAACCGGGCGTTATTGTTTCAGATGCGGCACAGAACTGGATTATTCTTCAGTGTCACCAGAGTACTCAGGACAGTCGTCAGCTGACCTGTCTCCTCGTGCATACAGACATACAGACACCGTTGTTACACCTGCTAGCCAGGACTTGCATGTATCTAGGTAAATGTACTGAGCATTACGTAGAAAACCCAATATCATTTTTACCCGACCCGGGGATGGAATTCGAGACCTCAGTACAGCAGTCGTACCATATTTGGTACAAGGTATTTGTATTGTCGATGAAATTGATATCAATTGTAACGAAGTAGAACAATTGAAACACAATGTACACGACCTTCTCCATTTATTTGGGCAGAGTAACACTTTATATTCCGTTTAGCAACCGACTGACTGCCGACAGTAATTATTCCACCTTATTTATACCTTTTCACAAATAGTTCACATTAGTAATTGTATTTATTATTGAACATGTTAGATCGTTCTAAATAACGTGTATATTATTTATAATTGAATAAATAAGTCAGAGTATCTTATGGATTAACAGACAATATAACGTTATACAATAATAGTGTGACGTCATAACCGTTGTGGTAATATTTAGTACTGGCAGCACTTATAACACAATATTGGACTTTTTCCATTACAAAAATATTTTCTAATGTATAAAAATAAAATGATTGAGTGTAATTGCTTAGTGTATTATTGATGATGCTATGTATCTACATAATATGTTGGTAATATGCCTTCTAATGCTTAAATATATTGCTTTTATTTTTGTACTAGCTTGTCATGAGCGCTGTTTTAATTGTCTATACAGTATGTAACAAAAACCCTGTCGGCCCTTTTTGGGTCGTGAAGATAGACATAAAGAAAATAGTTAAATTAAAATAATCATAAACAGAAGCGAGATATTATCCTTACACAGGTAACTTAGAAAAATGAATATATAAAAAAAATGTTATTTTCATCTGAAAAGTGATGAACAGCTGACTGAAGCCGGCGCCGCAACTTACTATCTTGCTCTGACTCCGATTCATCGCTCATGCAGAGGTAATCAATCGAAATACGGTTTACAAACAATTCAAGTTTAAAAAATAAATATGATTATTTTTAGAGTCCAATTTTCGTATGCTTCGATATTTCATTACGTTTGAATATCGATTCTGATATCACAGTTGAAACGCCCGACAGGGTTTTTGTTACATATTGTATAATAAATAAACGATTTTCTGTTTATGGGCAGGCGTGACGCTTACCATCACGAGCGACCTGCTCGTCTCGTCATTCAACCTAATAAAATATATTACCGTTATTTCCCCAGTTGTTGTGTAAGTACATGGCAGGATTGCTCGGAAGCTGACACCAAGGTGCAGGATACAAGGACTGAGGGCGAATGGAATCATTTTTGGGCAAACTATAATAATTCAATAGCGAAAGTGCCAATGAAATGTTACTACGATCAGTGTCCGACGCCGTATCGAACTGAAACAATTGATTTTGGGGATTTTGGTGAGTTGATAGAGATTTTTTAATAATATTAATTTCAAAATTGATACGACGAGAGAGTTTAGAATGGTAGAGTCATGCTGCAGACAGTTTTGTCTACAGCATGAATGGGCCGGCTCGTCCGGGTCGTTACCACTGTCTCACAGAAAACCGACGTAAAGTAGCAGCTTGCTGCTGCCTTCGTACAGCGAGTGAGATATCTGGAGGCCCAAATACCCTACCCTTCCCAATCCCTTAATTATCCCTTTCCTTTAAGGACGGCAACGCGCCCATAATTCTTTTGGTAACGTGGGCGTACATGGGCGGTGGAGATCTCTTACTATCAGGTGACCCACTTGCTCATTTGCCAGCCTATGCAATACAAAGAAAAGACATTAGAGACTTTAACGGTGAAGGAAATGCGTGAGAAAACCTGCATACAAGAGAAGTTCTTCATAAATAACAATTTCGAAGGTAGGTATGTGAAGTCTGCCAACCCGCATAAGTCCAGCGTGCTGGACTAAGGCCTGACCCCTCATTCAGTAGAGGAGGCCCGTGCCCAGCAGTGGGACGTGTATAATACAGGACTAGTAAAAAAAGACATTAGAGACTCTTTTTAGGGGTTGACGTAGAGCAGGCGGTCGTTCTTAAAACTACAAGCCAAATCTTTCTGTAACTTATATTAAAAAACATGTTGCGCTAACACCACTGCGAGTGGGATACGAGCAGGTGGAAGTAGTAGTAGTAGTACAACATTATAAATATTGGATACAACTGTGTAGAAGGTCTATTACAAATTGCGTTTTATATCTACAGATCTGTCAACGGAAGGCTCCAGAATGCGATCTCCAGAAAACGTTAAATACCTAAATAACGTTATTAGAAACGAAGGACTACATTTAACGCCATGCGAAACACAAAATATGATTAAATGCGCACATATTTTAGGCAGTGTTCTTTCAAAAGCGATAGAAAGAAGATCCAGAGAGAAGGATGAAAAATTTCAAGAACTAAACGCAGAAGAGCTAGAAAAAGAAATAAAAAAGAAAACTATGACGTTAGATCTGAGAGAGACGAACATACCGCTAGAAGTTAAGGAGGAAAAGAGAAGCGAGACCGTGACGACACAAACCGACATTTCCTTACCGAACACAAAAAGCGCGCCAAAAATATTTGAAAATATTCTACGGCAGTTGTCAAAGAGTTCGCTAGATGTTCCGGTCGTTACGGATAATAAAAATGAAAAATTAGATGAAGAAAAAGAAGACGTAAAAGATGAGAACAAGAATTAAAATTAGATTTATTTTCTTATAATACCAATTACTGACAAGCTGGTAATTTGTTACTTGTAATAATATTTGATGGAATAAGATCATCTGAACTAGATATAATAGAATTGAAACACAATGTACACGATCTTTTCCATTTATTTTGGCAGTCACATTTTAAATTACAACCGACTGACCATAGATAATAAACACGAACACTCTGAATATTGACTGCCTCGGTATCGCAGTTGTAATGCGTAGGCGTTACGATCGAGTCCAACGCTGAGGTCTTGGGTTCGATCCCCAGGTCGGGTAAAGTGGTATTGGGTTTTTCTATTTCGAAATTCTCAGTATCAGCCCGGAGTCTGGAATTTGTGCCCGGTATGGCGATAGGCTCGCCCCCTATCACATCGTGGGACGGAGATACGCTCGGCGAAATGTGGGTGTACTAGTTACACCTCTGCCTACCCCTTCGGGGATTACAGGCGTGAGTGCGTATGTATTGAAGTCTTTGGTCATAGGTAAGGTAATTTCGTCACAGCAAACTTTCGCGGTTAGCCTTTTTTTATGATGTTCCCATACAATAAATAGCATTATGATAATATAGTTGGGAGTTACGTGAGACGAGTATTCTTTTATATAAAACACAAAACGGCGGGAATCACTTACGGTTTATTGATCAATTGTACAATTTTACTGTTTTACAGACCACAACCCCATGTTAGGATGCACTAGAGATTACTCACTAATGTAAACTCTTAACTCACTATTACTTTTGTGCAATAAAGATAAATAACTTGGTCAGGATGTTCAAAAAGTTTAATAGTCTATTCACATTAAATGCAATATTGTATTACTGTTCACAATTTATTATACTTCCTATGAATATTCACAATTCTAATTACACTCGGGCAGCGTTACCACGAAAGAGTTCTAAGCACGACTAAGTTCCCTCAAATAATAATGCGCCCGCTTATATACCTTAGCAATCACCGCCACCACATCTCAGTGTTATTTTCTACCCGCTTTACATAGTTATTCCCTCGACTACCTTCACTAAGACCAATAGCGGTGCTTTACTAATATGAGGGTAACAGGAATTAATTAAAACTAAGACCGAACTAGAACTCAATAAACCAGCAGAGCTACGGCGTAATGAACTCTTCGACCGTCGGCTGACTTGGAACTGGTAACTGAGCCCTGGGCACTGGCCTCCAATTATAGCCTCTTTTGTACAATTTATCCACCTTTCTGCTACTATATCGCACTATTATTATTTCAAAGTAGGGACCCAACTCTATTTTCTTCGGTCACCCTCAATTATACATAAAAAGTAATTAAGTACTGCCAACAATATTAATAGTTTCGTATACATGATATATGATAGCAGTGATAGCTCAGCGGGGAGTGGTATGGACTGTCGAGACGAAAGTCGCAGGTTCGAAACCAGTACCAAGTGCATACACCTCTGACTTTTCTAAGTTATGTGTGTATTACTTGTTAATTATCACTTGCTATAACGGTGAAGGAAACATCGTGAGGAAACCGAAATACCTGAGAAGTTCTTTATAAGAATTTCGAAGTTATGTGAAGTCTGCCATCCCGCATTAGGCCAGCGTGCTGGAGTAAGGCCTAACCCCTCTCATTCAGTAGAGGAAGCCCGTGCCCAGCAGTGGGACGTATATAATACAGGGCTGGTATTATTATACATGATATAACACCATTCTTACTTTTTGTTTTATTCGTAAAAATATGAGGGGTAGAGCCACGCTGTAGACACTTGTCTACAGCATGTATGGGCCGGCTCGTCCGCGTCATTAGATACCACTGTCTCACAGAAAACCGGCGTAAAGTAGCAGCTTGCTGCTGCGTTTCGTACGGTGAATGAGATATCCGTAGGCCCAAACCCCCTCCCCTTCCCAATCCCTTGCTTTAATTAAGGTCGGCAACGCACCCATGATTCTTTTGGTATTGAGGGCGTACATGGGCTGTGGCGATCACTTACCATCAGGTGACCCACTTGCTCGTTTGCCGGCTTATGTCATAAAAAAAAAGTGTGCGGCGCCACATGCTAGGCGTTATATTACTTACATAACAGTACTCTGTGTGCTAGGTGTGTTGAACAATAATCTGTACAAGGATGCGGCGGTCAACGACTTTAATACTACTAGACAAGCTGCGCGGTACGGTTACGGTCAATTGACCGTAACTCAATATTACAATTTCGCTTACTCTCAACGAGAACCCCTCTCGCGCTCGTTGTCTGTGAGCTGTCAATTCACGCGTTATGTGACGCAATTTTACTTCTAAACAGCCCGTCTGGTAGTACCATAGATACATATAGTCTATGCTTTTCTAATGTGTCTATGGTAGTATCATAGTCTTTGGCGGCGGTACACAACAAACGTGTTAATTTTAAAAATCTCTCAGCCGGTTCCACGCCCTGCGACCTGCATGTACCGCCACTTGAAGTGTTCGTGAAACATACATTCACAGAGTACTTTGTTATATACTGAAACATACATTCAAAGAAACTCTACTCTCTACGAGAGCATGCATTATAGCGTGATGCGAGCGTACATGGGCGATGACGATCACTTAGGTATTTTAGATTAAAACAAGGTACCAAGTGACCTACTTATTCGTTTGCCTATAAAACAACCACCCATTCGGGGACACGTAAGATTTTATAATCTATGCGTATAACGTTAATCGATAATCTGAAATATTTCTGCAGACTGGCTCGGTGGTCTCGGTGGCGCAGTTGTAATGCGTACGCGTTACGGTTGAGGCTGACGCGGAGGTCTCGGGTTCGATCCCCATGTTGGATAAAAGTGATATTGGTTTTTCTATTACGAAATGCTCAATATCAGCCCGGAGTCTGGAATTTGTGCCCGGTATTTTGGCGATAGGCCGATCACATTATGGGACGGAGATACGCTCGGCGAAATGTGTGTGTACTGCTTACACCTCTGCCAACCCCTTGCGTATATCAAATTATTACAGTTTTTACGGTTATCAGGAATGTTTTAAAAAACACAAATATATTTTCATAATTTATTTCAACTTAATTATTACAAAATCCGCATTATTCTAAATTATACATTCATATATTAGTTTATTTAAATGCCAAACATATAATTTCTAACTTCGAACGAAATAAATTTCATTTTTTAAAAGAAAGTCGACCCATAGACATTTTAGTATATCATAAAATAGTCAGGAAAGGTCTTGTCTATGACTTGTATAACTTTCGTCACTGTTATATAAGTAACTAAAGGTGCAGGGTAAATTAAACAGGAGAAAACATTTAAGTGTCTAATAATGTGGTAATATACTAAACTGACAAGACTCAAAACTAATTTTAGTTTGACAGGACTAACACATAGTAGATTTACTTTTAACTAAAATTGGACTAAATAAAAATTACTAAATTGAGTTTTAGATTTGTTTTAGACAGGACCGTTAAGTTTATTCCAAAATCACACGGCCTAGTGGCAGTATAATTAGGTTGAGAAACAGTGCGGTCCTGGGTACAAATCCCAAATCAGGCAAGCACAATTTATGTTTGCATTTTCTATTCGAAACATCCACACATGGCTTGCAATATTGGAATTTGTGTCCGTAAGGCGATAAGCTCATATGAAGGAACTGAGCTCAGCGAAACCTGCATCTTTGCCTACCTCTACACGGATATAGGCGTTAGCATGTCACGTTATAACCAAACTTATACAAGTCAAAAACTAGACTTATAAAATAAACATAATTCTAAAAATTAACTAATTTAATCTAAATTATTTACATAGTTATATAAATTCTAATAAGCGTATTGAATTGTTTTCACGTACATTAGCTATCATAGCATCATATTAATAAAAAAAAAAAAAAAAATTGTTGTGGAAAATGGGACATAACTGAAAATTTTACACGCTGTATAGTGAATGCTGTGCTTATGAGTGAAAGAGTTGCCTAAACCATTTTTGATTCAGGAATTTAGTCGACTTTTATCTTTATTAGAAAACTGTTCTTAAATATTCAATATTATTGTCTACTTCAATTATAAGTGTGAAAGTCTGGATGTTTGTTTGTCAATCACGCCTTAACAACGGCTGAACGATTTTGGATTAAATTTGGCACACAGGTAGATAATGACCTAGATTATGACATAGGTTACTTTTATCCCAGATAAAGCCGCTCACGCAGGCGAAGCCGCAATCAAATATTTTGTAAAAAAATCTGTCTGTAGCTAGGTAAGTGTATCTAATTTTATAAAATGACTACCTATATTATATGATTCGGCGATGTTATTTTAATGAATTAGTACGAATATGCAGATAGCTCGGTCATTCGGATGCGGTCAGTCACTCGAGAGAAAAATAAGTACGATATTGTTATTTAACGTTTTTTTTCATGGATTTGTGCTGTTAGCTTATATTGCTTTTACAGCTTCACCTGACAATAAAGCCGGCGCTTATGGCGCTCTAGCCAGAAATATGTATAGTGTATTTAGTAGCGATTAAGCACAGAGGCGCCTTTTAGAAGGCTCAGACTTCAGCTTGAGCAATCGCTGGGGAGTATAGTTTAGGGCCGTCTCTGCACATCATTGTGCCGAGGGCCAGTTGTGGGAGTTCTTCGGACTCGCAGGCGTGTCCTATGTCGGGGTCGCGTATTATTATTGCGATTCGGGTTGGGCAAGGAAAGTGCTGCTTCGATAGCGACTGTGATGGAGTCGTTGGGATCTGCCAAAACATGTTTGGGACGACGACGGAGGACTAATTTGAATTAATGCCCGGCACGCATTTAAATGCCTCATTTTTCATTTTTTTTATCTTTGGTTGCAACTTTGCTCGCGTGAAAGTATTTCGCGCCATTTTTTAGGGATAAAGCATAACCTATGCCACTTCCAGATATATATAATATTAATTAAATACATCATACTATGAAAGCTTGAAATTGCCTTAGTATTATTATAATATTACAGTGTAAAAGGATTAAAATTAAAATACAAACGAGCAAATGGGTCACCTGGTTGTAAGTGATCTTCGCCAGTCATGTACACGCACGATACCAGTAGAAATGGCAGTGTATTGCAAAAGTAGTATCATCCTGGTTGTCCCAGTGCATTATTTTGTGTTTTTACAAGACTAAAATGATGTTACGTGTTTTTTTCAAAAAAAAATTGTGTATTTTTTTACCAAGTTAAGCCAATTTACCAACCCGCGGCCAACCCGCATCAGGCCAGCGTGGTGGACTAAGGCCTAACCCCTCTCATTCAGTAGAGGAGGCCCGTGCCCAGCAGTGGGACGTGTATAATACAGGGCTGGTATTATTATTATTATTATAAGCCAATTTAGACACATCTTAGCTCCATTACTGTAGTTATTAATTCAAGAGACTAAAATAATTCGTATTTTTTAAAGTTTTCAACGAAATATTCCTGGGCAATATTGTTTATATGTTTATTAATTTGACGTATGAGAAGAAGACATGAGTGCCATCTGATTATGGAGGATGCTCAAGATCAGGCGGAAGTGGAAACGTCTTCAGTAAGAAGGCGGACCCTGGTACTAAAGCTGGGTAAACGCGAGGCAGAAAGAATTGGGTTCCGTTATTGCAATTTGGCTACGGAACGCTAAATAAAAAGGGGTTTATTAGTGATTTCTTATGTTTACGCGAATATTACACATTGAAATAAAACTTGTTTATACGGAGTTTATCGCGGTTTAATTTCAGCCTTCGTGGTCACGGGAGAGACTCGAAAAGTTAATGTTACATTGGCTACCTTCATTTTAAAATTATACGTTTAGTTTTTAATTTAAAAAAATGTATAATTTTCGAAACGTCGGGACTAAAATAAAATTAAACAGCCATAAAATCCGTATAAACTAGTTTTATTTCAAGGAGTTTACTAGCCAAATGTTAATCTTTGTCTTGTTTTAAACAATCAAATTACTCTGCAGTATTCAAATAATACTAGCCCTGTATTATATACGTCCCACTGCTGGGAACGGGCCTCTTCTACTGAATGAGAGGGGTTAGGCCTTAGTTCAACACGCTGCCCTAATGCGGGTTGGTAGACTTCACATACCTTCGAAATTCTTATGAAGAAATTCGAATATATTCGAATATTATTCAAAACATAGTATAAATTTTTAAATTAGGCTCGCTACATTTAAATATTACTTTTAGGTTATATCTATTTGAGGTTATGTAAGGTTATTTTAAAGAATTAGGAAGTTTTTTATTAAATTTACATAGCCTATGTACCTAACTAGCCTATGTGCACAACTTGCTAACGCGTGATATTGTAAATATGTAGTTTTTAACGCATAACAAAAAGACGAGTGTTATAAGATGGACTGATTTAGATGCGGTTTTTTTTAAATAGTTGAATGGAGTTGGTTCTTAGCTGTTTAAAGAATATGTTTCGTCGCTCCACGGATATGCACAAATATACCAAACCTAGGATTATCGGTCCTTAGCATTACAGAATTACTTAAAAAAATATATTTTAATACACGGTCCTATGTTACGATATAGATTAATGTAAATGTTAGTTATTGGCTAAAATTTTATGAATATAAGTGAATACTCAATTTTGCAGTCACTGAAATATAAACTAAAATTATTTTTCCATAACCAGTAGCAAAAAGAAATTACCATACAATATGCTTTATTTTTGGTTTGTATATGGCAAAAATCGTACATAATTTCGATAACTAAATACTTAACTATTACTCGTTTTCACCGAGTCACATTTATTTTCAGTTGACACATAACGCCCAACACACATTAAGTTATTTTTACGGCTAAGTGACTACTCTGTACGTGATGTTAAGTAGTGCTGTCAAATGTAATGGACTGTAAAGAGTCGGCGTCTATCGATGGTCGGCAGAATTATACTAAGTTACTGAATATACAGACAGCTCCGTGGCGCAGCGGGCTAGTAGTCGGCTGCGAAGCGAGAGGCCGTGGGTTCGATTCCCACACCGAGACAAATGTTTGTGTGAACCACAAATATTGGTCTCGTGTCTGTGTTATGGGTTGGCAAGTCCCTCGTAGTTGCTGATACCCACGACACAGGTTTACCCAGTGTGGGGTCAGGACTATGTGTGTGACTGTTGGATGTGTATTATTATTATTATTATTATACAACGGTTGATTCTAAAACGCGACTCGCCAGAACGAGCCACTAAATTTGGTATTCACAGCAAGTTTCGAGCGTAGTTCTTATTTTTAACCAACTTCAAAAAAGGAGGTTCTCAATTCGGCGCGTTTTTTTGTTTTTTTTTCAGCCAATTTAGGACCGATTTTGTTGAAAAAAATTTCACTCGATAGAGTTTAGCTGCGATGTGGTCCCATATACATTTGGTTAAGATCTGATGACGGAGTACGGAGAAAAAAAAAACTCTTCAATGGACAACAGTACACTCGTCGCGATTGTGTTATTGTATTAGAATTTACATGCTATTGCTGAGAGTCGGTTTCTAAGTTTTGTTAAACGTTATAACGCCGCATCATCGCACTACGCTCGCTCCTGATGGTAAACGCCACGCCTACCCAAACAGATTTCAATTACAAAGTACTGCACACCACTGCACTCGTCATAAAACATAGGATATTACGTCTCATAATGGCCAGTAATTTCACTGGCTTCAACGTCCTTCAAACAGAAACACAACAGTTATCTAGAGAAGATAGTTTGTTGGCCCTTAGATGTCAACTAAAGTTAAGTATAGATCGGTGAAAACCGGCCATGATATCCCTAAAATAAATGCGCAACCCTATCCTAATACTAAGGCAACCTAGTACGTAAAACATTTACGGAGAGTTAAAATCGAAAATAATAATATCTATTTGTGTCTTAAACTAAATAATAGTCGAAGCGTATTGTTAATATTGCGTGTTTTTGAAAAAAAATGAAATTATACAATATAACATCGAATTCATTAGCTTGCCTAATGTCGTAGAAAAGTAACACAAGTCGCCTACACTCATATACTAAATGCATACTGGGTCAGAAGTCGCCGCCTAGCATCATCAACTGACCCATCTCACATGCCTAATGACACCAAGTCACACGCCTAGAGTGACAACTCACATGCCTAGTCATGAAGTTAAGAAAATATGGTTATTAGCTCATACGCCTAGAGTTATCAACTTACACTCCTACACTCATCAACTTGCACGTCTGGAGACGTGAAATTAAATGCATACAGTCACTAACTCACACGTTTAATTGTCAACTCGCACGCATAAATTTATCAACTTGTACACGCCTAGAACAATGAACTTTAAATAAAGCCTATTTATTAAATAACACGCCTAGTGTCAACTCACACACCTAGACATATGTCAATAACTTTATGGCGAATTGCTATACAGTCTTCACTTATTCCTCTATTTACATTCAATACCGACCCTTTTTTCGTGCCTACAATAATAGGGTAGTTACCTCTATTGAATTTTATACACCTACTAGTTTACTACCCTATTAGTTTACTCGCCAAACTACACACGATGATACCAACATTTACTACGCCTAATCCTAAACAGACTCCTTGTACAATAATACATACAGATAGTCTCACACCTCGCCTTGACAACTCGCTCACACTGCACACGACAATATTCAAAATCAAATTTAACGCCTACATCCATCAATACTGACTTACAAGTCGCCTAAAGTCATCAAACGCATAGCGTGACATTTCCTACAGCGACTAACTCCTGAATACATCCATCAATAATGACTTACAGGTCGCCTAAAGTCATCAAACCTTTCCTACAGCGACTGTTACTTGGCAAGCTAATGACGTTGATGTCTATAAAATTTTATCAAAAAGAATTAACTTAGCATACATGATATAAAATGTCTAATTGTGTTATATAAAACGAACGAAAATTTCAAATTTCTTTTAAACTTAATTGTTATAAATGGCAGTGCACTGACCATTATTAAAAATCTAGATGGAAAAAAAGAAAATTCGAGAAGGTTAAATACTTTCCCGGGAAAAAGGCAAAGGAATCGGTCTATACAGCCTCGTGTTTCTATGTTATTTAAATTTTTTAGTCAAACTAGGTGTGGCATGCGCTGTAAGACTTTTTGGTATTGGAATCAGTTTGGTAATTTTTTGAGATGTTTCATAAAGAAATAGAAATAAGTGAAATATAACAATAATGCATACAAGGCTGAATGGATATGTTTTCTTTACCTTTATGGGAATAAATTAAAAATCTTGCAGAAATGCTTACAAGGTCCCTAATTCTATATAGTACTTTACACACCTAGTTTACCTGAAATATAACTTACGTATTATTTACAAATATTTGGGAAATAACGGCACATTGTCACTTTAAAGCTACCTTTAACATGGCTTTTGATTTTTGAGGCTCTTGAGCCTTTTTTGGGGCGTTATGCCTAATGACTTAAGTGAATTTAATGGACCAGTAATAGACCAGACACTAGTTGTAAACCAATATTTTTTTAATCCGTATATTATTTCCCTTATTACTCATTAATATATAAAATGACCATAGAGAAAATGGTATTTAATTTTAAAAATATTTCTGAAATCAGTGAAATTTATAGATAGATCTTTATATATTTTAAAACACAGAACTTTACAACACGACGAAATAAACGTCGACAGAAATTGATTTTAAAATTTTTTGTGAACTAAGAGATAATTCAAACAAATATAAGCTGTGTATGAAATGACCGACAGACGGTCAGCGTTTAATCCGTCGTAATGTAGCGCGGACTTTATATCAAAATAAAGAGATAATTTTAAATCCAGGCCATTTTATTTACAAATATTTAAAATATTTTACCACTGGCACAATTAACTTAATTCCGGCGATAAAATAACCTACAATCTGACCATTAGTTACATGGCACTTAATTTCGACTTAATGGCCTTTTGGACATACGGAAAGGCCGTACTAACATGACCCTTAAAGACCATACTAATATGACCCTTAAAGGCCATACTAACATGACCCTTACAGAAGAAAAGGCCGTACTAAAATGACCCTTTGTACTTACAAAAAGGCCTTTCAATTATTAATCTATAGGTGGGATGACGTATACTAGACTAAAAATAACTTTTGTACTAAAAATCTTAATTTTATATGGCATATAATCTTCTTACCTATATTTACAATATCATCTTTTTAATACCAAATATTATATAAACTGTGATTTTTGGACCCAATGATGTATCGGTTTCAATGGTCTACTGTATAGACGGACTAGTCTTTTTAAAAGACCTATATTTTTAAAGCATTTAATAGCTTTACAGGTCTCTTAACAGTAGACCACGGTCTTTCCAATAGATATACTCACAGACTTAACCACATAATAAGTCAATATCAACCATGATAGACCTAGTCTTTTCAGAAGACCGTGAGAAATACACGGTTTTTAATAGCAGTCCTAAAATACCGCATATTTAAGCACCTTCCACAGTCGGTCTACTCAAAATACCGTTGGTCTTTCCAGTAGACCGAGACATTTCTTAACTTACAAAAGCAGTCTATTCCGTCTGATGTGTGTAGACGATGGTTGGGATACAGATCTGTGCTTCCTTAATAAATGCCTATGCTGTGGATCTAACATGGCAGTATACCCGGCTGGGGAGCACAGATCCGGGTATTTTTGGTAGAATGACCGGTATCCCTCGTGAAGTAGATAGACCTCGGGGTAGTGGAGATAGGGGTAGTTCTCCTTGTTCTTTTCTCTGTCAGAAGACCGGAGGAAGCGGGATCTGTGGAAAGAGAAGACATGTTTAATATTATTATAATAATGGTAATTAGTTTAAGCAAGATATCATTTGATATTGTATTTATAAATTAACACAAAATTTTCTTGATATTAATGATTTTCCGTTTAAATTAACGCCGGCTTCTTGAAGAATTCTGTACAAAATGAGAAAAATTGTTTTTTTGCTTTTCATAATCTTATTCTTGTATCCTAGAGGAAGGCAGAGATTGAATTATTACTCTCACAGTTTGCCGAGCTTATTTACGTCCCATAACGTGATAAGTGGCAAGCCTATCGCCATACCGGGCTCAAATTCCAATCCAGGGCAACTCGTGTGTGATTTATCGAATCGAAAACAAACTTTTTTTATTATTTTACGAAGGCAGACGAGCTGATGGCATACCTTGTGTTAAGTTGTCGGTAAATAAGTGTTTCCCACCTGGGATTTGAACCCCTGACCTCATCGGTTTCATAGCCTAAGTAGGCTGCTACTAGACCAATAAGGCCTTTTTGACTTTTCCGTTGTATAAAAAAACTTACAAATACATGGGCTGTTGGCGGCTGCAGGCACGTGCATTAAAACTAAGTTATGGCCAGGTTTTCTGAGTAGACCGTAGTTTTTTTAGACCTTCAACCCCAATATATATTTTAAGGTGTGTAGACACCATTTCACTTTGGTCTTTCCAGTAGACCGCGGTCTTCTCAGTAGACCATGACCAAAACTCGATCTACGACGTACAGCGACCGCACTTACAGCTTTGGGCCCCGTTCGAGCGAGAATTCGCAGTGGAAGACGAGTATTCTCCTCTTGGTCTCTTCGTCTCGCGGATCCAATGGTTTGTTGACCAGCGAGAGTACTTGGTCTTGGGTATACAGGTTCATTGCGCCGAGTATGTGTCCACCTTCATACTCGTAGGGGTAGCGGCAGTCTATCACCTGCAATAAATAACAAAAGCTTTTAAATGGTTACATAGCGTACATAAGCTCAGCAGGGCTGTATTCCCAAAGGGGTAGTTACAACTAGTACACCAACAGTTCGCAGAGTGTATTTCTATTCTATGAAGTGATGTGGTGAACCTATTGCCATATAGGGCACATATTCTAAACCCAGGAATATTTTTGAGTGGTAGAGCCGCCACGCTGAAGACAGTTGTGCCTACGGCATGTATGGGCCGGCTCGTCCGGGTCGTTACCACTGTCTCACAGAAAACCGGCGTAAAGTAGCAGCTTGCTGCTGCGTTTCGTACGGTGAGTGAGATATCCGGAGGCCTTAATCCCCCTCCCCTTCCTAATCCCTTAATTATTCCTTTCTTTTCAGCAACGCGCCCATGATTCTCTTGGTATTCTGGGCGTACATAGACGGTGAAGATCGCTTACTATTTTTGATTTAAAATTAACATATCAAACATATAGAAATATTTAAAGTTTTACCTGAAATTCGCTGATAGATTCCTCATATTCTCCTCTAAGCACACTGGCCAAGGTATCGCACGATATGCTCTTCAAATCCGAGTGGTCACCACTCGTGAGTGGCAACGCAAATGGTAATGAGAAATCACCGATCAAGTCCGGTTCGGCGGCCGCTGGAATTGAGAAAAGATATTTAGTGATTTTTATTTCTTGGAGAAGCTGGGATACTGGCAAGTGGGTCACCGCATGGATCAGTAGAAAGGAATGAGGATTACGAACGGAGGGGATTTGGGCCTCCGCAAATCTCACTCACTGTACCAAATTCAGTTTCTCAATTAGGAGGCCAATTCTCGTAATTTTAAATGTTCAAAATATCATTCCGATCTAGTCTCAGCGTCAAGAAAGTTGCAAATGGCATTCTCTTAAACCAATAATCAACGTCAAATGTAAACTTAGCTATCATAATGAGATCGAAAGTAGAATAAAAGTTGACTGAAGCCAAACTGGTATTCTGCTAACATTTTTAAATAATACATGTCCTTATACAACGTGTTACAGAAAGGTGTGGTCATATTTTAAGGTTATTTATTACATACACCTTAGAAGTAGTACTTATGTACGGATCTTTTCAAAACCAAGACATCCGAAAATTTCACGTAAAATTTAATCACTCGTTTATTAAGATCGATCAGATTGATGACATCACTATTAATTATTATGTACGACACTCACTTTTTAATAAACTTGAATGAGATGTACGTAATTCTACGGGCATACGTAAGTAACTTGAAATTTAAACACAAATTAACACCTGAAAGAGATTGTGTGTTGAAGACAAATAGGTACAATCCTCTAGAAGCATTTTATTTATCTTCCATCTATAAATTTGGCTTATTACAGCCGACGATCCTCTTACAAACTTTTATCAGTTACACCAACACATACCTAATACTTGTTTTTAGTCAAATACAACATCATTTTTTAACTCGTAATCATACTTCATAAAATCAGAACTTGCCGAACTCACTGCGTCAAATAAATATTGTCATTTGACAATTGTTTAATCATTTATTTAATGTTTTTTTAATTATAAAATAATTAAATGAAAGGAGGTCTATAGTATCATTGTTTATCATTTAGTGTTGTCATAAGTTGAAAGTCAATATCGACATGTTACTCATTCGATAAAAAAGAAAATTCTATAATTATTGTACTAGCAATGCAATCGAATTTGGTACTATGGGAGATAAAATACTTATATCCTACACTTTACATTGCTAAAATTTGCCCGCCCCATTCTATAACACGTTGTATAAACGTCGAAATTATGACTGAATTGAGCCGAATTGAGATTACAATGACATCGAGATGAGATTATATTGACACCAAACTAAACTTAAAGAGCAGAATACAATTTTTTAAGTCAAATCAAAATCTAACCCAGTTGTAATCCCCGAAGGGGTAGGCAGAGGTGTAACCAGTACACCCACACTTCGCCGAGCGTATCTCCCTCCCATGATATGATAGGAGGCGAGCCTATCGCCATAAGGGGCACAAATTCCAGACTCCGGACTGATACTGAGCATTTTCGTAATAGAAAAACCCAATACCACTTTTACCCGACCCGGGGATCGGACGCGAGACCTCAGCGTCAGCATCATTCGTAACGCGTACTCATTACAACTGCGCCACCGAGGCAGTTGCTCGCATATATGACATAAAAAAAATACTTACATCTAGCCAATGCTGTCATAATAGAAGCATTATTCTCAGACATAGCTCGCTGTAACACTGGCCTTTGCAACTTCTCCACAGACGGATTCTGTGAACTTGACTTTCTCCTCTTATTTGCCACCTCTAACCCACTCTCCTCAGATCTCTTATAACTTCTCTTCTCTTCCGGACTCTCTTTTATCGAGAACAGAGATACTCGGACCTTACTCTCCGGATTAAAGCTCAAACTGCGGTTCAGGTGTCTCTTCTTATCCGCTATAATGTTATTCTTAATTTGTCCCGATAGTAAATCGTCTATATTTGCAATTTTTGGCGAGTTTGACTCCTCTATTTCTAAGAACGGCTCTTCTAATTCTGAAATGAAACCGGACTCCATCGACGTCGTTGATTCTGAGGTGTATAACCTGAATTTGGAAGATGACGGCGATATGGAGCTCATGGATCCTATGCTTGAATCGCTTTTTTCGTGTCTCAAAGGATTTTTTGTCGGTGTCTCGTTGAATTTCAGTGATTTTTTGACTAATGTCTTCTTGACAGCCGGGGATGTGAACTCAAAGTCTTCTTCTTCAAAATTCAGCATCCTCGTGGCTGTTGTTGATCTATTGAAGGACGTTGAAGCTTCATTGTCCGCTAACGGTGCTCCGAAAATGAAGTCTTTTGAATTAACCTTTCTTGAAGAGGATGACCGGCCCCTAGATATTATGTTAGGGCTGTCAGTGGATATAATTTCATATTTAGTGCACGTATCAAAGTTGTCTGCGTCAAATTCTTCCTCTAAATCGTGGAGGGTCTCAAAATCGTCTATTGGCTCCATTTCTTTTTCCGGCACAAATGATTCTTTGATATCCGTTTGCAGGGTTGATTGGAGATTGGAGAAGTCCAGCTGGAATTAAGAATATTTATTTGATCAAGATCAAGTTGGAGATATTCTCGAGAAAGGCCAGGTCAGGAGTACTCTAAACCGACGTGCATGTATGAAAAATGTAATGAGAGTAAAGTACGCCAGAGAGATGTGCAAGGATCTTAGCAAGTGGAAATCCGTTCTCTCTACCTACCCTTATGGGAAACAGGCGTGAGTCTATGTATGTATGTATGTATAAAATACACCCAACAGTCTCACACATAGGCCTGACCCCACACTACGTTAACCTGTATCCTGAGTATCAGGAACTACGAGGGACTTGCCAACCCACAACACACAGACCCGAAACATATATTTGCGAGTTACACAAACATTTGTCTCGATGCAGGAATCGAGAATAGGAATAGATATATGCACTCACGCCTGTAATCCCCGAAGGGGTAGGCAGAGGTATAACCAGTACACCCACATTTCGCCGAGCGTATCTCCGACCCAAGATGTGATAGGGGGCGAGCCTAATATTCCAGACTCCGGGCTGATACTGAGCATTTCGTAATAGAAAAACCCAATACCACTTTACCCGACCCGGGGATCGAACCCGAGACCTCAGCGTTGGCCTCAATCGTAATGCATACCCATTATAACTGCGCCACCGAGGCAGTCAATAGTAATAGGAATAGAATAGTCACAATACTCAATAATGCAAAACATTTCAGCCCATTTATGCCCATCTTGCTATATGTGTATGAGATCCTACTATTATAAATGTGAAAGATTGGATATGTTTGTGAATTTGGATGTTTGAAAGAAAGAATAAAAAAAGTTTATTATCACCATAACAAGACTTAAAATTAATATTATAACTATACAGTTGCATGCCTTTACGGTGACAACAGAAGACCAGCTCAGTATAATACTGTGGTTATGTGGCGAGCCACAACACATCGCTGTTTGTTAGTCAATCACGCCTTATCAGGTAAATGGTTTTGGGTGACCTTTAGCACACATATAGATCATGACCTAGATTAGGATATAGGCTACCTTTTATCCCGGAAAAGGCCGTTCACGCGGGCGGAGCCGCGAGCAAAAGCTAGTAGTATATATTTAGTGACTATTGATGAATGTATGAATGCAAATCATTGAGGACAACTTTTGCTAACATATTGTATGCAACGGGAAGTTGCGATTGTGCACGATATCAATGAATCATTGAATTATATCAATGTAATTATGTTATGTTCAGATTGTAGATGGTTTGGTCTTTTATTACGCTTTCATGACCAGACGAGCTGATAGCTCGAGTGATGGTAAGCATGCCTTGCCTTTAATCAGTAGCAACACCAATCAGAACTCCGTGGCGCAGCGGGCGAGTAGCCGATTTCCGCAACATTTGTTGATCCACAAAAAATTGTTTCGTGTCTGTGTGTTGTGGGTTGGCAAGACCCTCGTAGTTGATACCCACGACACAGGTTAACCTAGTGTGGGGTCAGGACTATGTGTGTGACTGTTGGACGTGTATTTATTTATACAGTATGTAACAAAAACCCTGTCGGCCCTTTTTGGGTCGTGAAGATAGACATATAGACAGCTTAATAAAATACATAGTAAAATTAAAATAATAATACACAGAAGCGAGATATTATCCTTACACCGATAACTTAAAAAATGAACATATTTGAAAAATGTTATTTGCATCTGAATTTATGTGGATTTACGAAGTGCCCCGGCGCGCGGCACGTTTGATATACGTAGACGACTCAACTAGCTATCTCGCTTTGGCTCCAAGTCATCGGTCTTGCAGAAGTAATCAATCGGAATATGGTTTATCAATAAAATAATTCAAGATTAAAAAATAAATATGTTTTTTTTTATAGTCCAATTTTCGTATGCAAGTTTTTTCATTGCATTTGAAAATCGATTCTGATATCACAGTTAAAATTCCCAACACGGTTTTTGTTACATATTTTTAAATTCCATAGGCCAGCAAACGAGCAAGTGGGTCACCTGATGGTAAGCGATCTCCACCGCCCATGTACGCTCATAATACCAAAATAAAACCAATACTCACTTTATTAATGGACAATTTCTCATCCCTCGAAGTTTGGAACCTATCACCGAATGCGCAATCCCTCGTCTCCTCCTCAACATCAATCTTCAAAAAAGTCTCAACCATCGCCGGCCCACAATTCTCTTTATTTGACATTTTAAACCGAGTCCTCTCTTCGAAAACCCTTTTAATTTTCCTATTGCGCAGCGACTTGCTCGTCAGGGGCGAAGGCTTATCCAATATATTTTGAGCTACGTAATAATCGATCGCTTTTGGTGTCAACCTCGGACTTGGTATGGGCGAGTAAGCCAACGGGGAGATCGGCAGAGGCCTGATGTCACTTAGCGGTGACTTTAGCCTCTCCAGAGGCGAATTTGGCTTGTACAGTGATGATTTTATGGAATATATTGTGTTGTCCAGCTCGCCTAGGATGCGTCGCTTGTTCAGAGGGCTGTGTGGAGATTTATTGAAGTCTAATGAGTGAGGATTCATGTTAAATTTGTAATTGAGGGACTGCGCTTCGTCTTGTTTGCGTTTTGTTGCGTTGTTGCCGGAGTTGATTTTGAAGTTTTCCGTTATTAATCTGTAAAGATAGAGAGTAAGAATGTTAGTTATTTATTTAAGATATTTTAATACAATGGTGCCCCTATAATTTAACATGTGTGTATGTGAAACTGTGGTAGAAAAATAAAAGGTAGAAAAACGAAAAGGTTTTTTAGCATGGGCTGGAAAATGAGCAGGGTCACCTGATGGTAAGTGATCTCCACCGCCCATGTACGCCCACAAAACAAAAATCAATCGAAATACGGTTTACAAACAATAAATTAATTCATGTTTAAAAAATAAATATGATTATTTTTATACTCTCATTTTCGTATGCGAGTTATTTCATTACGTTTGAATATCGATTCTGATATCACAGTTAAACCGCCCGACAGGGTTTTTGTTACATATTGTATACTGTCTCACTGTTGTGCACGAGCTGATTTACGAGGGGTTTGGCCTTCTTAGTCCACTCAATATTTACAAGTTATATACAATACAATATAACTATAATAAATCTTTCTGTAAAATAAAAAGTAAATTTAAATATCTATACAAATATAAAATAGAAGTGTCTGTTTGTAATTTTAAAATAACCGCTCATTACTACATGCATATGAATGTATATACGATACATATACTAAAATATTTTTCTTAATATTTTTGTCTGTCTGTTTGTTCCTGCAAATCTTTGGAACGGCTGGACCGATTTTGACGGGACTTTCACTGGCATATAGCCGATGTAATAAGGAGTAACTTAGGCTACTTAGGTACTTTTTTATCCCGGAAAATGACATTCACGCGGGCGGAGCCGCGGGCAACAGCTAGTAAATAATAAAACTACAAAACAATACAGAAACCGTTGGGCTCTTATCAAAATTAAATATACGTATTTGATAATGACAGGAAATAACGGTACAATAATATTAAGAATGATATGTTTTTATTTTTGCATTCGGTTTATCAAAAGCTGTGGAATGTTTAAATTCTGCTGAATTTTGTCCTTTTTCATATCATAAACCGGCTAACTAGCAAGTGGTACAAGATTTTTACAAGGTGGTAGGTACCTTGTATGCTCACGTCCGTCTGTGTCGGTACCATCGCGCCGTCTATTACTGACAAGCAACAGTGTGTAAGCATTGTTGTGTTCTAGTTTGAAGGACATTGACCCATAATTAGAATTTCAAAAATTGAGAATATATACTCCACCCCCTGATCTACTGTTTCTAGTTTTCGAACTGGGGCAGAAACTCGATAGTGGTGCCCCTCTCTCCAGCGTTTGAGATAAATTACTTAAAAAAACTAAAAGAATGATGCATAAAGGGCCTGTTTGGCGCCTTTTTCTTACAAGTCGATGGCCAACCAGGCTTCCAAAAGCTAGGCGCTTTGTGGAGCAAGTTTTTTTATTGTTAATCACATTACATTATGATTTTAGCACTCCTGAAACTGCCAATCGGGGCGGGTGCCCCGGTTTGCCCAAGATCCAGGCCTGAATATACTATACCTACTCAAAATGGAATAAGTAAGGATAAGCAATGAAAATTATAGTGTAGGTAGTATATAGTCATCAAGAAAGTAGGAAATCAAGATTAATTTGAGATTTGTCAGTGGACCAAATGCTTTGGGGCTTGAGCCCCATAGCCCCCTCTGGATCTGCTACTGAACACTTCCTGTTATAATCAGTACCTATTTGTATTGTTTAATTCCCATGACATATTTATCATAGTTACAAACCACCAAGGTTATTTAGTTATTTATTTATTAATAAAATCCACAACTTTTAAAGATAATTACAAATGAACAATAAACATACCTTATGGTAAATTAATTTCAAATTTTCTTTCTAAACTAACATGCAACTGACTGACAGCATATCATTGCTTATGGTATTATTTTTGTATTGTATTTATAGTGGGAACAACTGCAGGTTGCACATACAGGTGGTCTGCTCACGTTAATGGAACCATTTCACTCATAACTTATCTATGGTATTATAGGTATGAGTTATTTGTACAATAATACAAATACATCACATCATGGGATGGAAAGCTCGGCAACTTATAGATTTTAGACATAAATAAACTAACTTCAATGTATACCTACCTACCTACCTACTACTAGACGGGCTGTTAAAAAGTAAAACTATCACATAACGTGGGAGTTTGCCAGCTGAACGACAAAGGTTCTAGTTGAGAGTAAGTGTAAGTGATGGTAATATTGAGTTATGGACAATTGACCGTAACTAAGTGGCGCAATTTCTATGTGCCATGCAGCTTGTCTAGTGGTATACATATAGGATCAAACAATTTTCATGAGAAGTTTAAATCGTAAACATAACTACAAATATCTGGTATAGGTACCTGTTCCGACCAAGAAAATTACCTCAAAATTAACAATTTATTATTGTCACGGTCACGTATCTATACCAATACCCTAAACTGCATTATATTGCCGTAACAAAAGAACGAGCGTTAAAAATCCTGAAGAAATTGGTATCAATATATTACAATGATCACCACCCCTTTCGGAAGGGTTCCGGGGGTCAATATGATCGGTAAAAACTGGTTTACGTACCTCCATGCCCTTTCTCATGCCCTGAAGCAACCATTGTAGACAAAATTCCAACTTATTTGGACTAAAAAAGTTGCACAATGCGTAAGTTTTTTTTCGATGTTCCAACCACTAATTTCTCGTGTGAAATTATTGAATATGCAACACGTCGTCGTTATATTAAATGTTTTAGGTTTCACACGTTAATCTAGAGTCGATTTTGTCCTATTAACAGGGTAGATTTGATAAAATTCACAATTTTTTCGCTCGATTCGCGCGCTTTGTGACTTTTATCTGTCAAGGTGAAGGAAACGTCATTCGGCCAGTTTTATCAGCTGAGCTTTTGTTTGCGTTTTGTTATTGCTACTGATTAAACTTGTTTAGAATTTATCTAATTTCCTAAAATAAATAAGATTATTTTTGGTTACATTTTCAAAAAGATAAGACCACCCACAATTTCATTATCATATGATAATTTTGGTCACTAATAGCTCTCCAACGGCCATGACCTGAAGAATCATGGATGCGTTGCCGACTTCGAAAGGAAAGGAATGGGTATAGGTGTGGGAAAGGTAATTTGGGCCTCTTTACCGCTCGTTGTGAAAACCCTTTTAATTTTTTAACAGTATTTAAAGATTAATAAATCCAAATATATATCCCTTAAGCTTATTAAAGCATCACTTACAATCATAATAAGGAATAACAAAACGCATAATGGATATCGGGACTTTTTATTGACAATTTATGTACATTTTTCGACAAAGGATAAATAGCGTAAAATCAGTTACTTGATCAATATTTATAGGGATGGGGCGTTGCGATATAAAGTAACGGTTATCTTAACGTTTTTTTTTAACTAATGCAAGATTACGACATTGTTGTTTAAAAATTTATTATATTTATAAGAATAGAGATTAAATGGTATATGTTTATGTTCTTTCGTAAAATGATTATGGGTATATTTGTAAAAAAATGACCAAGTACGCGTCGGACTCGAACACCGCGGGTTCAGTACCACTGTACTTTTACGGTTTGGGCCTCCGGATATCTCACTCACCGTACGAAACGAAGCAGCAAGCTGCTAATTTACGCCGATTTTCTGTGAGACCGTGGTAATGACCCGGACGAGCCGGCCCATACATGCTATAGACAAAAGTGTCTACAGCGTGGCTCTACCACTCGACAACTCGACAGTTTGAAGGACATTGAAGCCAGTGAAATTACTGGGCATTATGAGACTTAACACCTTACGTCTCAGGCTGACGAGAGCAGTTCAGTGTCATGCTGTACTTCACAATTCAAAGTTCTGGTTGATGTTGATTCTGTGCATGGACAGAGCGACCAGCTAAAACAAAAAACACATCTAAAAAGTTTTTCTCAAAATCAAATGTTTCAACTTCGACCCAACTTTAGCTGTTTTTGATGAGTGACGTCATAACGGTTCGTTGATAAGGAAGACGTTGCAGATCTTAAGGCGACGGTTATAGTGTTATAAGCGATTAAAAACATTGTGTCAGAGGTCAGATGATATCTTTTGTAAACAAAGGAGATTCCGTTACCGCGATTATTATTGTTATTTCGGCGTAACGCGATTAAAATTTGGCAGATAAGCAGTATTACGATTAAGGTAATGCGCTTCGAGAATCTTCGTTTTTTACGGATTGGTACGAAAATGCAATTATTTTTCGGTTATTTTTAAATAACATCACAATACTAAAATGACATACTCCGTGGCGCGGTGGGCGAGTACCCGACTGCACAGCTAGAGGCCGTGGGTTCGATTCCCGCACCGATACAAATATTTGTTTCTGGTATGGGTATTGTGGGACCGCAAGTCCCTCGTAGTTCCTGATACCCACGATACAGGTTAACCTAGTGTGGGGTCAGGACTACTTCTAAACCCCACGACTGCCGAAACTTTTAGAACTGTAACTATTGTAGAACTACACACTCACGCCTGTATCCCCGAAGTGGTATTTAGAGGTGTGACCAGTACACCCACATTTCGCCGAACGTACCTCCGTCCCATGATGTGATACGGGGCGAGCCTATCGCCATACCGGGCACAATTCCAGACTCCGGGATGATACTGAGCATTTCGTAATAGAAAACCCCAATATATTTATTGTACAACTGTACTCTTCAAAGCTATTAAATCGCTACCCGCTCCTCCGATGGCCGTCAGCACACCCTGCCCTTTGAAAACAACCCTCTTGCACAAAGCGCAATGCACTCTCCTTATCAGGGGTTCGACTTTTGTTAACGGTAACCGGGGATGATTGGGGTGAAAGTTTTTTTTATAAGATCGAACGGTTTCTTCAAGTTTCTATATAAGTAAATTAACCATTACCTGTATAGGATATTGTATATACATCAGCCCTGTATTATACAGTATGTACATATAGACAGCTTAATAAATACAGTTAAATTAAAATAATAAACAGAAGCGAGATATTATCCTAGGTTGCTTAGAAAAATGAACATATTTAAAAAATGATATTTTCATCTGAAAACTGATGAACAGGTGACTGATGTTACTGATGTTTGACGCACGTAGATGCCGCAACTTGCTATCTCGCTCTGGCTCCGAGACATCGCTCTTACAGAGGTAATCAATCGAAATACAGTTTACAAACAATAAAATAAATAAATTATAAAAAATAAATATGATTATTTTTATAGTGTCATTTTCGTATGCGAGTTATTTCATTACGTTTGAATATCTATTCTGATATCACAGTTGAAACGGCCGACAGGGTTTTTGTTACATATTGTACACTGTCTCACTGTTGTGCACGAGCTGATTTACGAGGGGTTTGGCCTTCTTAGTCTACTCAATATTTACAAGGTGATAAGGTCCCTCGTATGCTCTGGTCCGTCTGTGTCGGTACCACCGCACCGTGTATTACTGACAAGCAGCCGTGTGTAAGCACTGTTGTGTTCTAGTTTGAAGGACATTGACCCATAATTAGAATTTCAAAAATTGAGAATATATACTCCACCCCCTGATCTACTGTTTCTAGTTTTCGAACTGGGGCAGAAACTCGATAGTGGTGCCCCTCTCTCCAGCGTTTGAGATAAATTACTTAAAAAAACTAAAAGAATGATGCATAAAGGGCCTGTTTGGCGCCTTTTTCTTACAAGTCGATGGCCAACCAGGCTTCCGAAAGCTAGGCGCTTTTTGGAGCAAGTTTTTTATTTTTAATCACATTACATTATGATTTTAGCGCCCCTGAAACTGCCAATCGGGGCGGGTGCCCCGGTTTGCCCAAGATCCAGGCCTGAATATACTATACCTACTCAAAATGGAATAAGTAAGGATAAGCAATGAAAATTATAGTGTAGGTAGTATATAGTCATCAAGAAAGTAGGAAATCAAGATTAATTTGAGATTTGTCAGTAGACCAAATGCTTTGGAGCTTGAGCCCCAAGTTCCGGTTTGAAGGACACTGAGTAAAATTACTGGGCATTATGAGACTTAACAACTTATGTCTCGGGATGACGAGCGCATTCCAGCGACATGCATTGCTTTGCAATTCAAAGTTTTGTATGTAACTGTACGAAACGCAGCAGCAAGCTACTACTTTACGCCAGTTTTCTGTGAGCCAGTGGTGACGAGCCGGACCATTCATGCTGTAGACAAAACTGTACATGATGAATCATCTAAGACACTTTAGAGTGTTGCTCCGAGTCCGAAGAATTCCCACAAATGACCGTCGGCACAATGATGTGCAGAGACGGCCCTAAACTATACTACCCAGCGATTGCTCAAGCTGAGGTCTGAGCCTTCTAAAAGGCGCCTCTGTGCTTAATCGCTACTAAGTACATTATACATATTTCTGGCCAGAGCGCCATAAGCGCCGGCTTTATTGTCAGGTGAAGCTGTAAAAGCAATATAAGCTAACAGCACAAATCCATTCGAAAAAAAAACAAAATAGAGTGTTGCTGACTTTAAAGCAACACGGATTGGCTTTGGGACATCTGAAATCAGTACGCACTGACCCTACATATGTGTCCAATGAACTCTTCGCAACACCACGTCTGTCAATCACAAATTCACACAATAGATGCAGAAACAGGTCCCACAACGGACGCAACGTACTTTCTAGCACAATACGACTGGTTTCAATGTCCAAGGTTCGATTAAGAAAGTGTTTGTAGTCCATAATTTAATAGCTTCTTTATCCTGACTGCCTCGGTGGCGCGTTACATTGTCTGTCGCGTTACACAACGACTGAGGTCTGAGGGTTCGATCCCCGAGTACAAGTGATATTGGGTTTTTCTATTACGAATGCTCAGTATCAGCCCGGAGTCTGGAATTTGTGTTCGGTATGGCGATAGGCTCGCCTGCCCTATCACATCATAGGACGGAGATACGCTCGGCGAAATGTGGGTGTACTGGTTACATCTGTGCCTACATCTTCAGGGATTACAGGCGTGAGTGCATATACAACGTGTTATAGAAAGGGGCGGGCAAATTTAAGCAATGTATAGTATGGGTATAAGTATTTTATCTCCCATAGTACCAAATCCGATTGCTTTGCTGGGACAATAATTATAGAATTTTCTTTTTTATCGTATGAGTAACATGTCGATATCGACTTACAACTTTGAACAACACTAAATGATAAACAATGATACTATAGACCTCCTTGCATTTAATTATTTTATAATTAAAAAAACATTAAACAGTTGTCATATGTCAATATTTATTTGACGCAGTCAGTTCGGCAATTTGTGATTTTTAGAACTGATTACGAGTTCATATTATGTTGTATTTGGCTAAAAACAAGTAACAAGTATTATGTATTGGTACTTTGTGTTGGTGTAACTAATAACAGCTTATAAGTGGTTCGTCGACTGTATTAAGCCAAATACATAGATGAAAGACCCGAGAATGAAGTCTTTAACATGCTTCTAGAGGATGGTACCTATATCGTTTTCAGCACACAGTCTCATTCAAGTGTTAATTTGTGTTTAAATTACAAGTTAAGTACGTATGTCCGTAGAATTACGTAAATCTTATTCCAGATTATTAAAAAGTGAGTGTCGTTCTTAATAATTAATAGTGATGTCATCAATCTTATCGATCTTAATAAACGAGTGATTAAAAATAACGTGATTTTTTTGGATGTCTTGGTTTTGAAAAGGTCCGGTACACAAGTACGTATTGTAAGGTGCATGTAATAACCCTAAAATATGACCACACCTTTCTGTAACACGTTGTATGAAATGAAATGAAATAGTTTTATTAATCATGTAGGCAATTAAAATAGCGCTTATGACAACTTAGTACAAAATAAAGAAACTTATGTATAGAAATCATATCAACTAATGTATACATAACATACATAGCATCGTCACAATACACTGGGCAACTATACATTTTACAATATGGATATCATGGGCAACTATACATTTTACAATATGGATATCATGGGCAACTATACATTTTACAATATGGATAATGTATACATAACATACATAGCATCGTCACAATACACTGAGCAATTACACTAAATTGTTTATTTGTTGTCTTTTTATTTTACATTATTAACAGTATTTGTAATATGGAAACGTCCCATTATTAATTATTAAATATTTTGAGTCGGTATGGACCACTGCATTTACCGAAACGGCACGAGTTTTAAAACTACCACCGGATCCAAAACGACCCAGCTTGAGAAGACCCGGCGAAACAAACTCAGTGGGCTTAATTTACCACTAGATTCAACGCGGCGCGACCCAAACTCTGAGAAGATCCAGCTACTTGAACTCAGGGGGCTTGTTTTAGGTCCGGATTTTCAATAATTTATATTAGGAAATACAAAGTCCTATAGTTAACTTTAGGGAGATTGAATGCGGACCATGTGTATCTCCGAAGTCTTGTTTTAAAACTACCACCGGATCCAAACGCGACCCAGCTTGAGAAGACCCGGCGAAACAAACTCAGTGGGCTTGTTTTTTGTCCGCTTACTATATTCTTGAAGAGCATGACTTGTCTTTTAAATCTATTATATATATTTTATATTGTATATGTAGTTATCCTGACTACTGGACCTCGTTGTAAATACAATGTGAATATAATGTCGTCTGTCGAGAGCTACGTCCCTCGATAATCAAGAGTATTTACTTTTCTCAATTAATAAACGAGCATTTCGCTCGCCTGTTGGTAAGCTTCACAAAACCTTGAATTATAAAGCACTGCATGGCATGGGACTACGCTCGTCACCCCGAGACATGAGATGTTAAATCTCTCAACACCCAGTAATTTACTGGCTACGATCTCCTTTAAAGCGAAACACAACAGTGCTTACACACTGGTTTGGTGGCAGAAATGAACTAAGCGATACCAACCCAGACGTAGACCGTCTACTATTATGCCAGTCTGAAGTTACTGGATATACGCTGGATGATATATTTTTTTATTGGTCGTAGGACAGACGAGCAGAGCCAAGCCGCTGCCTACCATGTAAAAGTGATATTTATGATCCAATTGACAGAATAAATTATTAGAATTTGTATGGACGTAAGGAAAGGGATGATTAAGGAATTGAGAAGGAAGAGTATTTGAGGTCTCCGGATATCTCACTCATCGCACAAGCAAGCTGCTTTCACGCGGGTGTCCTGGCACTTGTCAAATTCTCTCAAAATCGCAAAATTTTAACATAAGCAGGTGGTTTCAGCATGAAATACCACATTTCACGTTACAAATCGGCAAAAAGTGTTCGCTATATGTGTAGTATTTTTAGCTCAAGTATCGGCACGCTGTATTCGAACCCGCGCGTCCTGTTTACTGACTTATTATTAGTTTATTGGGTACGTTTCCTTGTTTTGGTACTAGGATTTACTATTAATTAGTTAACTATGATATTGTTTATATATTTCCATTGCGTTTATGATTGTAAACATCGTTAGTTTATAATAGACAATTAAAATTAAATGCATTAATAATTAATAGATTAACTGCTTCGGTGATGCAGTTGTAATGCGTATGCGTTACGATTGAGGCTGATGCTGAGGTCTCGGGTTCGATCGCCGGGTTGGGTAAAAGTGATATTGGGGTTTTCTATTATGAAATACTCAGTATCAGCCCGGAGTCTGGAATTGTGCCCGGTATGGCGATAGGCTCGCCCCCTATCACATCGAAATGTGGGTGTACTGGTTACATATTTGCCTACCACTTCGAGCATTACAGGCGTCAGTACGTATGTATGTATTATTATGTAAATTTATAAGTATCTAAGGGTAATGTTACACAATAAATACACACAAACTCCATTTTAAAAAGTAAGCCTATAAAAATACAATTTAAAATATAAACATTACATGACATTAATCAATCAAATCAAAATCGAATAACGGTAAAAAAATATAGCAGAAAAAACCAAATACGTTATTAAAAACCGTTATAACGTATAGCACATGCACGGTGCATCGGAGGGCGCGCACTATCTGTCCCCTACTATTGTTGTGCAACTCGATTCGAGTGCATTGTTTGTAACAATCATTTTTGTCATAAAATATCGGTTAAAGACCGAATGAGAATATAATCAAAAGGAAAATGTATCTTGAAGCGGGCTTGAATTTAATTTTAATTAGATATAACTTAATTGAGCCTAAATTAATCACAAGATACGATTATGACGGGGTTTTGTTTTGCTCAGCTTTGTATCGGGAATTAGCAAGGATTAGCAATCGGGTGTTAGCACTGTTTCGACTTGTGGACATTGAATCCAGTGAAATCTTTGAGCATTATAGGTTTTAATATCAATGGCTCGAAGTCATTAAAACTTGAATTTAAAGTTCCGGGTGCTGGTGTTTATGGACAGGCGCTTAGCATCAATTGAGTAATATGCGCTTCTACATGGACGGAATAAGAATTACATAAATAAACTTAACTAGTCGCAAAAAAACCTTCAGTCGCTTCATTCAACCCTTTGACTTCAGATTATACTTTGTGTGTCACAAACTAAATACGATCGAAAACTCTTAGTATTATTTATTTACTTTTTAAATCGATACGGCACGCGCGCCCACCCACATAACCTCAAAATTGTTTTTACAAACAACCGAAGACCCAAGAAATCACCGTTACCTCAACAATAGGATGTATAACATCTTCCCCTTGGGTCAAAGGTAAGAAAAGAATATCGGCGCGTGCGCGGGAGTCGCAGCTGCCAACGTAACAAGTGAACGCAGATGTAACAACTAGCAACAGCTGTTATATTGGCACCTTGAGATTACAATAGGAAATCACGTAAGAAATCGGGCATTTTTTTTTATAGTATAGGCATACGAGCAATTTTCTTTATATCCGGATTTTTTCTGAAGACAGTCACTAAGGGGTCAGTGATTGGGGTCGTATCAAATATAAAATGTATAATAGGTATTGTTGCGAATGTCGAAAATGGCGAATGCCACTAAATCTTAAAATTCCCAGCAATGCAATGGTTGCTCTATTGACATCTGCATACAAATTTGGCGGGAAAGAAAATCTCCCAACTACCAATGTTATCTACTAGACAAGCTGCGCAGTACATAGGAATTGTACCACTAAGTTGTGGTGTATTGACCATAACTCAATATTACCATCTCGCTTACTCTCAACTAGAACGCCTATCGCGCTCTCTGTCTGTGAGCTGTCAAACTCCCGCATTATGTGACGCAATTTTACTTCTAAACAGCCTGTCTAGAAGTCTTATATAAATCAAAACTTATCCCATAAGCAATTCCTATACCCATTTCACTTCTGAAAGAAATTAATTCAAATTGTTTTTTTTTTATCAAAACAAACGCCATTCATTCCATTGATTGAATGAAAGTGAATGGGATGAGTCGCGCACACGTGCGCTTCCGTATCCGGTTGATATTAAATGTAGGAGTTTTGTAGCTTTGATAACACTCGTCGCGAGTCAGAATGGCGCGAAAATCCTTTGGAAATATTTAAGCAAAGGAAAACTGATCCATTCAGCCAAGGTTTCCACTGTTTTTGAAGTTAATCTCTTGCCAATTTATCATATCCTGGTGCTTCGAATACAGCGTTTTATATTAAATTTTTTATTTTCTTATTATACATATCTACGTCTTATGATCTACAGCCTCCGTGGCGCAGCGGGCGAGTAGCCGGTTACGAAGCGTGAGGCCGTGGGTTCGATTTCCGCACCTTGACAAATGTTTGTCTGATCCACAAATATTTGTCTCGGGTCTGGGTGTTGTGGGTTGGCAAGTCC
This sequence comes from Mimas tiliae, assembly GCA_905332985.1. Classification (NCBI taxonomy): domain Eukaryota; kingdom Metazoa; phylum Arthropoda; class Insecta; order Lepidoptera; family Sphingidae; genus Mimas; species Mimas tiliae. Next base: position 6,247,036 of record HG995266.1, on the reverse strand, counting down.
CTCGTAGTTCCCGATACCTACGATACAAGTTAACCTAGTGTGGGGTCAGGACTATGTGTGGACGTGTATTTATTTATTATTATAATTATACCCTAAAAGGTAATTTAGGTTTCGAATAACATAAGAAATTGATTAAACAAAAATATTAGCTGGTGTTTTAACAAAGCGATAAAATCTTTTCCCTGCATTTATTTGCTGCACTTTCTTATCATGTTAAAAAAGAAATAAACATGTCAAAGTTAAAATTACACCCATGTTTCAAATTAAAAACTTAATTTTCGTACGGGAATCAATAAACATTCATATCTTATCTAAAAAAACATCTGCACTCCCCCTAGTAAGCCCTAGTTCATTCAAGGTGAACCAAAAAAACGATGGTCCGATACTTAATCGAAATGTCAATAATTCGGCCAAATGCTTCGATGTAACCATTCGAAGTTGCTTTTCTGTGGCGAAAATAGCCCCAATCTAATGTGTTTTAACCACGGACAAAAAAGAAGTTTTAAGTAGAGCGCTTTATTTGTCTGTGGCATAGTATATCGCATAAATGGTTGGTCCATGGATGTGGTTTTTTTTTTCTGACTGGCGCGGGCAATATCACTCAAGTCAAGGTTATTAATCGATTAAATTGCTAACTTTTCGAGACGACCTACACCTCAGTCTCTCCCGTGACCACGAAGGCTGAAAAGCTTTCGAAACGTCGCGTCGGGACTAAAATAAAAATTAAACCGCGATAAAATCCGTATAAACTAGTTTTATTTCAATGTGTAATATTCGCGTAAACCTAAGAAATCACGATCAAATTGCTTTTCTAAAACTAATACATACATACGCAGTACACCCACATTTCGCCGAGCGTATCTCCGTCCCACGATGTGATAGGGGGCGAGCCTATCAACATATCGGGCACAAATTCCAGACTCCGGGCTGATACTGAGCATTTCGTAATAGAAAACCCAATATAACTTTTACCCGATCCGGGGATCGAACCCGAGACCTCAGCCTCAGCCTTAGTCATAATGCATACATATTACAACTGCGCCACCGAGGCAGTCCAAAAATTTTATTTGTAAAACCTTTAATTTTTCGTATAAAACAAAGCCCCTAGCCATAAAAAAGAAAGCATATAACAAACATTAGTAGAGCGTAGGAAGCAGTGTCCTTAGCCAATAAAAAAAAACACCATAACCAAAACCGTTACCGATCGATGGCGGCCCATTGTTGTTTATGCGAGGGTGCAAACCATTGACAATCAGTGTCTATGCTTCGCTGATTGCATTTGCCATTAAACATTTTGATCATGTTTTCTTTTGATTTATAATGCCACAAATTTTTGTAAGCTATACTTACATAAGAATTTGCTTAAGTTGACTTACAAAGAAATTACTAACATAAATATCATTGTAAGTTGGTTACTGTAAATGTCATTGAATTACGTAAGAAGCCGTCTGGGCTGGGACCACCGCTTTGTCTATTTCTGCCGCCAAGCAACATTGTGTAAACACTGTTGTATTTCGGTTTGAAGGACATTGAAGGCAGTGATATTACCGGACATTATGAGACTTGACTTATGTCTCTGGATGACCAGCGCAGTCCACTGCCATGCAGTGCTTTGTAATTCAAAGTTCTGTCTGGTGTTGCTTCTATTTATGGGCAGGCGATCTTACCATCAGGCGAGCGACCTGCTCGTCTCGTCATTCAAGCTAATAAAAGATATGCGGGGCAGTGTTTGGGGACTGCCGATGGAAGTGAAAACTAAGTAACTTGTGAATTGTATCGTCGAGCTATTAGATTATTATTTTTGGGTGGTAAAGAAATGTAAATGACCAATTTAATTGTATATATATAATGTATAGTAATAACGCACGGAGGTATATCTATGTACATATAAACACAGTATACATATAGCTCATGGGAAGCGTTCGGTGACGATGACGCGAGTTTCATGATTTTTGTTCACCCAAAAAGTGTTCAACGCGCCTACTTCAAAAAAAGTCCAGCGACCTTTTCCGCTGATGATTTCCGTCAACGAAATCAATAAAATCATTTCCTATAACGTTTAGATTGTAATCTAGGACCTCCCGTACACACCATATGGCTCACGTACCCGCTCGAATATGAAATTGTGTTCATTCAAATATTACTTTACAGTTACCGTCGTAGGTGGTAGGTAAGGGCCACCTACATACTACATACATACATTTATACGCACTCCTGTAATCCCCGAAGGGGTAGGCAGAGGTGTAACCAGTACACCCACAATTCGTCGAGCGTATTTCCGTCCTACGACGTGATAGGGGTAGACCGAGCACAAATTCCAGACTCCAGGCTGATACTGAGTATTTCGTAATAGAAAAACCCAAAACCACTTTACCCGACCCGGGGATCGAACTCGAGACCTCAGCTTTAGCCTCAATCGTACCGCGTACAACGCATTACAACTGCGCCACCTAGGCAGTCGCCTATTTAATAAATAAACGATTTTATAGCGTGAGTGCGTATGTACATTCCCATCTTTTTGCCAGATTAGTCTAATAAAGTTCGTCAAATCCAGTCAAAGGCCGCTGACATGAAATTTGCATATAAATACAGACTAGAAAGTCTACTGATGTAATAATAGCTGACTTCTTGTATTTTAGGCTAATATTGCAAATATTAACATAACTCAATGCGCTTGGTGTAGAAGCCTCTCACGTTGTCATTCTTTAGATAAACTATTTGACTATAAAACAGGTACAATATTGACTATAGTAAAGCTTCAATATTCTTTGAGTGGTAGAGACGACGTCGGGCCTGGATTTAGGGGGGAGGGGGCGCCAAAATCATAATATAATATAATTAAAAATAAAAAACTTGCTCGACAAAGCGCCTAGTATACGGAAGCCTGGTTGGCTCACCGTCGACTTGTAAGAAAAAGACGCCACACAGGCCCTTTGTGCGTCTATATTTTTTTTAAATTATTTTTAGTATTTTATCTCAAACAGCTCAGCGGGGAGTGGTATGGACTGTCGAGACGAAAGTCGCAGGTTCAAAACCAACCCCAAGAGCATAGGTACACCTCTGACTTTTCTAAGTTATGTGTGTATTAATTGTTAATTATCACTTGTTTAAACGGTGAAGGAAACATCGTGCGGAAACCTGCGTACCTGAGAAGTTCTTCATAAGAATTTGGAAGGTATGTGAAGTCTGCCAACCCGCATTAGGCCAGCGTGGTGGAGTAAGGCCTGACCCCTCTCATTCAGAAGAGGAGGCCCGTGCCCAGCAGTGGGACGTGTATAATACAGGGCTGGTATTATAATATTATTATCTCAAACGCTGGAGAGAGGGGCTTCACTATTAAGTTTCTGCCCCGGTCTGAATAATCGTAGATCCGAGGCTGACCGACGTAAAGAAACGCCTTGCTTACCATTTTATGTCTCGGGGTGACGAGCGCAGTCCAAGGCCATGCAGTGCTTTGTAATTCAAAGTTCTGTGTGGCGTTGCTTCTGTTTATGTGCAGGCGAGCAACCAGCTCGTTTCGTCACTCAAGCTAATAAAAGAAAATGACTCCAGGCAGAAATATTTACATAGACTAGGGGCGTTGCACATGTTTTTCCACATAACATAAAATAAAAAAAACTGAAAGTCCGACGAATATGAGACATATGTTATTTTCTTCCCCACATTATTCTGCATCGATTGGTATCGGTCTCGACCCCATACCCGTTTCGGAGGAGATAGCGTGACAAGCTTTTGGCAGCGGCGGCGCCAGTTACTTTTTTTTAGAATGGAGAGAAATAATGAGAAAATGACGTCACACTACGCAATGCTCCATATTTGCGAAAGAATTTTAAGAATGACCTTGCACGTCAACAATATCAAGCCATATAAATACATGAATGAACCAATTTCCGTAAGACACTATACAAGGGGGAGTTAACCAAGCTTGAATCCGACGCGGTAGCCGTTCGACTTCCGCCGTGGTCATTTGTGATGACTTACAAGTGAAGGAAGTGTTTTAACCACTGCCTACCCTTTGTAACAGACACGTTTTTATAGCATAAGCCGGCAAACGAGTGGGTCATCTGATGGTAAATGATACGCACATGTACGTCGACAATAGCAAAAGAATTGACATGAATTCCTTCGAGGATTATTATATAGTACTAGCTGTTGCCCGCGGCTCCGTCCGCGAGAATGCCTATTTCCAGGATTAAAGTAGCCTAGTGGGCGCATCAAGCGAGTTCCGGTGAGAAACGTGCTTGACAAAAATACTAATGTCGCTATTAAAAAATAGGGGTTGATAGTAGAGGGTTGAAAATTTAGGGTTGTATGTATTTTTTAATGCTGTATCATAAAAAAATTAAAAAAAATTGGCTAAAAATTAAAAAATTTAATTTAGGGGTGGACCCACCCTTAACATTTAGGGGGATGAAAAATAGATGTTGGCCGATTCTCAGACCTACCCGATATGCACACAAAATTTCATACAAATCGGTCCAGCCGTTTCGGAGGAGTATGGGAACGAACATTGTGACACGAGAATTTTATATATAAGAAAATTTTTCAAACTAAATTATTTAGGGAAATACAAGGTCCTATATTTTAAAGTGGTAGTCACGAGACAGTGGTAGCCCAGTCGAGCCGGCCCATTCATGCTGTAGACAAGACTACATCCTCCGTCGTCGTCCCAAACATGTTTTGGCAGATCCCAACGACTCCATCACAGTCGCTATCGAAGCAGCACTTTCCTTGCCCAATCCGATCGCAATAATAATACGCGACCCCGACGTAGGACACGCCTGCGAGTCCGAAGAACTCTCACAACTGGCCCTCGGCACAATGATGTGCAGAGACGGCCCTAAACTATACTCCCCAGCGATTGCTCAAGCTGAGGTCTGAGCCTTGTAAAAGGCGCCTCTGTGCTTAATCGCTACTAAATACACTATACATATTTCTGGCTAGAGCGCCATAAGCGCCGGCTTTATTGTCAGGTGAAGCTGTAAAAGTAATACAAGCTAACAGCACAAATCCATTAAAAAAAAAACAAGACTACAATTCTCTAAATCAAGATGGTGTACGTTAAAATGACCGTTATAATTCGATAGCCTTGACCCGTTTTGTTTCAAACTGACAATGTATCAAATTGGATTATTATTGTAAACATTACTAGTTATCATATTTGCAGCCTCCGTGGCGCAGTGGGTGAGTGCCGGCTGTGAAACGAGGAGGTTCAATTCCCGACAGACAAATGTTTGTGTGATCAACAAATTGTTTCGGGTCTGGGTGTTACCAGCTGTGGTACTGGCCCACACGGCCTCTCGCACACGAAAGACCCTACCACCAGGTGGATCCAGGATTTTGGTTTGGGGAGAAAGGGGGGGGGGGGTTGTTGCCCCAAAATTTGATTTAAAAATTTAGAACATACTATACCTACTTAAGTAAGGATAAGCAATGAAAATTATATTGTAGGTGGTATATAGTAATACTAACAAAGTAGGATAATATCAAGATTAATTTGAGATTTGTCAGTGGACCCATATATTTGGGGGGGGGGGGGGACTTGGGCCCCTTAGCCCCCCTCTGGATCCGCTAGTTCCTACCACCTAGTTTTACTTTTAAACGACGAAAAAACGTAGGAGCTTTTTTGTATGGCCACGCATAATTCCGCCTAATTTGGACTGATTTGGATGTTTTTTTTGTCATTAGAAAAAATATAGTTCGAAGTTGGTCGGTCCCATTTAAATTTTAAGGAAGAGTCCATCCCTTAATGTAAAATAGGGAATAAAAAACGAAAACGTCATTTAACATCGAAATTTAAAATTAAATCATTAAAAGTAATTTAAAAAAAAACCGTTAAAAAAGAACCTGCCTCTTTTTTTTCTTTTTTTGTAAAAAGTTTTTCATTTTAAGGATTCGAACGCACTACCCACACTACAATTTGCGTATCGCAACTCAATACGTCAATTGAGTTAAATTAACGCAAAGGGACCGACTGTATCAACAGGATGTCGGCTCACTAATGACTACATCTTTGTACATCTTTTACAGAATTTAATTTTGTAGTAATCTTTAAGAACATTTAGGTATGGGTAAAGAAATAATGCAAAAAAAATGCAATCTTTAGTTTTTACTGTGAAGTTTAGCGTACCTACATTAAACTGACTCTTAAAATAATAATAAATAAATTTTAAACAATATTATTCCAAAATATAAGATAAAACATACATTTAAAACTATCTAAAAAGAATGGTGTATACTAGATTTTAATAGTGGGTAAGTTATGATAAATAACATTTAACATTTATAAAGTTTTAATGATAAAATAAATTCAATAATTCATAACATTATTTATGCATAATGTAAATAAACAACACATAATTAAAACATAGTTAAACTTTAATTATCGTTTAAAACAAGTAATTGTAATTACAAAATATGCTTTGAATAAATATTGCAAATTAACAAACAATAACATCAATATCACATAATTAAAATAAAAACAAAACGCACAAAGAACACCATACTCTAACACAGCCAGAGATATTATTCAATCGCAAAAAAGAAAAACAATAATCCCCTATTCCAAATTCAAATAGCAAACAAAGGACGCCATAGCGTACAGCCAGACTGTACAAAAACTCATGTGACCTCAATTGACCATATTGTGATAATTTACGTGTTAGAACATTAATATCTGCGACCCAGTTAGATTAGATGGTCCATGAGCTCATTTGAACACAGCGTCTCTACACTTAGTAAATAAAAAATGCATTATATTTTTATTTTACTGTGTAACTGGTAGGTCCTGTGGGTCTCACGTATACGCTCTAGCCCGTCAAAGTACCACCGCTTTGTATATTTATGTTGCCAAGCAGCAGTGTATAAGCACTGTTGCAGTTTGAAGGACTGTGAAGCCAGAGAAATTACTGGGCATTATAAGACCTAACATCTTGTCTATTGGTAATGAGCGCAGCGCAGTGCCTTGCAGTACTTTGTAATTCAAAGTTGTGTGTGGTATTGCTATTATTTACTGCTCGTCTTGTCAATCAGTAGTATAAAAAAACATTACAACAAGAAATTGTTTATGTTTGGACATAATATGTAACTGTTATATTTGCTGTTATTTTAGCATCAGGGTCCTTAACCAAGTTGGATAAAAATTAAAATATCTATGTTTATTCGTCCTTTATCAACAACCTCATTAAAAAACTAACAAAAAGTTTAAAAATGGAACTCTATCCCACTTTTTTGCACAACATGCACGTGTTGGCAGCACTGCACAACCGTTAGAGGTGACGTCATTCTGAAACCGCCCACAACGGACTCTGGATCGCGATATTTGAATATGGAACGTGTTAAACTAGCGTTTAGGAGTGGGTTTAATTTACTAAATATTTTTAAAGTTAAGATTTATTAAGTTGGCTGCGGTGTTTGAAGTAAGATTATTAGAATAATGTTAGTCCTTGACTTCAGAAATGAATTCAGTAAGTAATAATATAAGTAAAATCTGGATACACGCTTATGAAACTTTTACGAGTATTTAAAATCATTTTCGGTTCTTTATTTATTAAAATAAGTACATATTTTGAACAAAATTGATATGATCCAAAAAATAGATTTTCGCAGATATCCCGATGCATAAAGTCAAGACATATTTCTTCTAAATACGTCTGCAATATTTAACGGTCGTTTCATATTTAGAACTGTATTGTCTATGCTGCGGTTTAAAAATAGAACGCGCGCGACCCAACGGTTGGCCCTCGTAAACTGAAGATGGCATAAGATAAGCAACATAAAACTGTATTGTCTTTGGAATTTCAATTTTGCACTCTACATTAAGATAAGATAAGATAAGATAAGATAAGATATTTTTATTTGTTTAAACATGAGTATACACACACAGGTATGCAGGATGTTAATAACAAAGTCAGGGCAATCATGTTTAGCCATTGTAGCATACAAATATAAAAGAAATTTAAATACTAAATCTAAGTCACATTAACTGGACTCGCGCCCGGATTACCATATCATATGAATTTAGGGCATAATTAGACAAATTTAGGCACATATTAAACAAATTATTTAAAAAAGTCACTAGATCATTATCATTCTTAATATTACTACAATAAAATTATTTATTACATTTCAAATAACATTGTATTTATCAGTGGTAAGGCGCTAATTTCAAACTATCAATAAGTATGTCAATCAAGTCAAACTAACAAAATATATTAAATCCTATTAAATCAATGGAGCAGTACATCAATTATCCATTTTGTCACGAAGAAAATCCTCAATATTATAATACGCCTTATCTATCAGGAAGTTATTCAATTTATTTTTAAATATTTTATTATTTAGCTCCTTCCAGAGCCTAGGGATTTTGTTATATATTTTTGGCGCCATGCAAAATATGCTATTATGCATTAGCGCGGTTTTCGATTTATGTAGGCAAAGCTTACTATTATCGCGTCTATTGCGAATGACTTGGTCAGATATCCGTGGAAATAAATTAGGATTATTTTTTACAAATATTGAGCTTTCTAAAATGTAAAGGGAAGGTAGCGTTAAAATTTTGTATTTCTTAAAGTATGGCTTACAACTATCAGTAACTTTCATTTTAAACATACTCCTTATGCATCGTTTCTGAGCTTTAAATACAAGTTCTTTATTAGTAGAATTAGCCCAGAAAATTACGCCATATCGAAGATTAGATGAAACTAATCCATGGTACGCCGTAAGAAGGGCATCAACATTAAGCACTGGAACCAATTTATGTATAGCATAAGATGAGTTACTAATCTTTTTTATTAATGCTTCTGTGTGTGCTTTCCAATTAAGTTTTTTATCTATTATTATACCATTGCTTAGCCGATGCTGATTTTTTATTGATTTGTTTATGCCGAGTTTTGAACGTGACTAAATTCTGCAACTGAATTGTTAAATGAATCATAAGTTTAACTAAAACAATGAAAACCTACTTAATAATAATGTATTTGTCGGATATCAAAAAAGTTTATACGAATTTAAAACCTCCTTTTATAAAGTCGATTCAAAAGCGTCCATTACCAATGTTTTAACTAATCACTTCCCCAATCTTCCTTAAGTAATAATTCAAGTGTGAAAGAGACAAAAAATTGTCTAAGTTAATCACTGATTTTCTTTTGTAGCCTTACCATTCCTCAAATCATTATGTTCAATGGTCAGAAATGACAAGTTTACATTATTTGTTACAGTTACCTCTACCCTTGAGAATTTAATGGACACCAGATGCTCCAAATTACACAATGGGCATCGATATCGTATATTTCAACGTGCTGGGAATTTTATCCGATGTACCGTTACAAAAAATATCCGAAACCATGCGCCCTAGTATGAATTCTTATCTGCATAAGTAATAATATACTCTACTAAGGAAAAAAACATTCTGCCACATAAAAAACTAGCATAATTTTTTCTATCGTATGTTTTATACTCATCGATTTTTGAAGACGCTGGTCTCTCGGAGTCTCTTTAAAAATGTACATTGTAAACCTTCCAATCAAATTATAGACAATAGAATGGTCATGAAATAAATAAAATAAAAATATTTTTCGTAATAGAATTGGTAGGATTTAATGAATTTTAAGTCTGATGTATTTTGATTTATTTGGTTATAAAAATTATATCTAAATAAAATATTTTTTTTTTATTTATTTTATGCTCATTCTAATAACTATGCTTTGATTATATGTACTCGTATCTATGGTTGACTTTATTAAAATATACAGATGTCATTGACACTGATTATAAATTTAACTGTCGTCTATTTTCTAAACTTTCTTATCATGGGAATTTGACCAGCGCCAGATGCTCTAATTCGCACAATAGCCCCATAACTGAGAATCCCGCACCCATTCCCATAAAAAAAAATGTTAATCTAACAATATCGCGCCCTAAAGGTCATGACCTTCCGTGCGAAATTTGGCATTGTATTTGCAGCTTCCGTGATCGGGGGAGAATGTTCCCATCGGCTGTTATCTATTGTGTACCTCGAACAGATTCTCACGGAACCTGATTACACTTCTTTCTTTTGTTTAATTATCGCTTCGCATTATTATGCATTTCGCCAACGGCAAGCTGGTACCTCGTACCTCGTTTGCGAGAGGCCGGCTGTGTTGGTACCACCGCATTGTCTATTTCTGCCGCCAAGCAAGTGTGTTTCAGTTTGAAGGACATTGAAGCCAGTGAAATTACTGGGCATTATGAGACTTAACAACTTATGTCTCGGTGACGAGCGCAGTCTAGTGTTTTGTTAATACAAAGTTATGTATGGTGTTACTTCTGTATGAAATGAAATAGTTTTATTAATCATGTAGGCAATTAAAATAGCGCTTATGACAAGTCAGTACAAAATAAACAAACTTATGTATAGAAATCATATCAACTAATGTATACATAACATACATAGCATCGTCAAATACACTAGGCAATTACACTAGGGGCAGGCGTAGCGCCTACCATCAAGCGAGCGATTTTCATCACTCAAGCTAATTAAAAATAGATCACTGCCGGCCTGTGCTATAAAAAAAATGATTTTATTTTTATTTATTTTTTTCACCAGACTTAACACTAATAATAAAATAATACTAACTATATATCTTAAGTTATAATGCAAGTCCAATTTAGGAAAACTCAGCATGCACTTAGTATATGATACATATTTTCGAGCGGAACTTCTTATGTGAGCACATGTATATATAGTACATACATACTGGAAGGGCTCACCCAAACATCTCCTACAAAACAACCCAATCTCTCGAAGCAAAGTAGAAAATTGATTATGTAAAATATAGACGAAGAAGAAAATATGCTATAAGAGAATTACTATATACTATAAGAGTATTACTTCAAAGAGTGCAGAGACAATAACTTAGCTACGTTACATAATTCCCCACGGTACACATGTATGTATGTATGTTGTACTTACTCGACACATACCAGGATGTCGTTAATAAAGGGCTTTGAATACAGTCGCGTGCGCAACTATTACCATATCCGTTCTAAAGTTAAAACTATTTCATTATATACCTTTTTGATGTCGGCTGTATGTGTGACGCCTTTGCTACTAAAAATGTGAGATAAAAACTTTTTGCATAATTCTTTGAATTCCGTAAAAACTGTTCTTTTTCAATATGATTTTTTACATAAATACATACGCACTCACGCCTGTAATCCCCGAAGGGGTAGCCAGATATGTAACCAGTACACCCACTTTTCGCCGATCGTATTGCCGTCCCTTTATGTGATGGGGGCGAGCCCATCGTCATACCGGGTACAAGTCCGACTCCGGGCTGATACCGAGCATTTCGTAATAGAAAAAAATCATTGTGCAGTACAAAAACAATTGTTGCTCGGAGTGTCAATAGATGTGAAAACTAGATTGATGTTGATAATTTTAATTCAAACATTATAAACTTTCAAATTTTAATACTAAAACTTCTAGGTTTTCACTTCTATCGGCAGTCTCTAAAACGGCCAATTTTTTTTAACCGTAACAATTTTGTAACCGCCAGTACACAGTAACGTTTATGAATGTTTAACTAAACTGTTGTTAGAGTTAACAGATGCTGGGATTAACTTGTCCACGTTATCTCACCAAATAAACAAAGAGACTGGCGAGAGACGCTCGCGGCTCGAAGGACCAAAACTTTTTTAACTCGTTTATTTCCAATGGATTTGTGCTGTTAGCTTATATTGCTTTTACAGCTTCACCTGACAATAAAGCCTGCGCTTATGGCTCTCGCCAGAAATATGTATTTAGTAGCGATTAAGCCCTGAGGCGGTTTTTAGAAGGCTCAGACCTCAGCTTGAGCAATCGCTAAGGAGTATAGTTTAGGGCCGTCTCTGCACATCATTGTGCCGAGGGCCGGTTGTGAGAGTTCTTCGGACTCGCAGGCGTGTCCTATGTCGGGGTCGCGTATTATTATTGGTATTCGGATTGGGCAGAGAAAGTGCTGCTTCGATAGCGACTGTGATGGAGTCGTTGGGATCTGCCAAAACATGTTTGGGACGACGACGGAAGAGGTTTTAACTCGAAATAGACTTGCGTTTGGCCGTCATCTCGCCTGATGATGAGCAATAAGGGCAGGCGGAAGAAGACGAGTCATTTCTTCCTACCCGAAATTATAATGAGCCGCGCTGTAGATAGTTTTATCATAGCATGAATGGGCCGGCTCGTCCGGATCGTTACCACTGTCCTACAGACAACCGGCGTAAAGTGGCAGCTTGCTGCTGCGTTTCCTACGGTGTGTGAGATATCCGGAGGCCCAAATCACCCTCCCCTTTCTTCCTTTAAGGTCAATGATTCTTTTGTATTGTGGGCGTATATGAGCGGTAGAGATCACTTACCATCAGGTGAACCATTAGCTCGTTACTGACCTATACCATAAAAAGAAAGAAAAAAAGAACTAAGCTCATTCCAGAGTATGCACGTGTGTCCATCCTAATAAAATAATGAATCCCACATCTTCTGTCTCTGGTTATAAGGAAACGAAAGTGTGTCATGATGATACACCAATTGTGTGTTTCCGGTTTGAGCTTGAACGTTGCGTAGGGACAAGACACCTACAAACACTAAACTATGGCCACAAGCATCGGATGTCAAAATATACCGAACTCAACGGATGTTTACGATCGAAGCGAGAAGGTCCCTCGTCTGATTGTAAAAACGCCTGAAATAGAAGTAACACTAAACATAATAGGCTAGTTGACACATTTTTCTATACGTTTTTTTTATTTTATTGTATTTTTTTTTATGGTATAGGCCAGCAAACGAGCAAGTGGATCACCTGATGGTAAGGGTACGCCTACAATACAAAAGAATTATGGGCGCGTTGCCGACCTTAAAGGAAAGGGATAATTAAGGGATTGGGAAGGGGACAGGGATTTGGGCCTCCGGATATCTCACTCACCGTACGAATCGCAGCAGCAAACTGCTACTTTACGTCGGTTTTCTGTGAGACAGTGGTATTGACCCGGGCGAGCCGGCCTATTCATGCTGTATACAAAAGTGTCTACAGTGTGGCTCTACCACTAAATCTACAGTGTGGCTCTACCACTAAAATTAATATAATTTTTTTCATGAACATACGAAAACGCCGTCAGCCATTTTGGCCTATAGATTATCTCTGCAATGACGACACATTATTTGTAAATAAACACGCGTGCGACATAACCTCTGCCAGCTAAAAATAAAAGATAATAGAATACTATTTTATTGATGTCGAGAATAAAAAATTACCTTTATAGATACGCACTCACGCCTGTAATCCCCGAAGGGGTAGGCAGAGGTGTAACCAGTACACCCACATTTCGCCGAGCGTATCCGTCCCTTATGTGATAAGGGGCGAGCCTATCGGCCATACCGGGCACAAACTCACAGACTCCGGGCTGATACTGAGCATTTCGTAATAGAAAATCCCAATACCACTTTACCCGACCCGGGGATCGAACCCGAGACCTCAGCGTCAGCCTCAATCGTAACGCGTACGCATTACAACTGCGCCGCCGAGGCAGTCAGAGAGTCCTTTTTAGAGTCGGTTAAAAATGCGCGACTTCCCTCCTTAAACGACTATCTTTTTATTTCAACAGAATTAGGGTACGAGGCCCCATACAAGAGGTCAATGTGCCTATTTGAATACATCTATGTCGGGACTAAATCACGACAAGAAAAAAAAACAACCTGCTCTATGGAACTTGATTTAACGGCCGATGTTCTGTCCCTCTCGCACCATAGAGTTACGTAACCTCACGCTTGTCTACCCAAGGTGTAGGCAGCAGACAGGCTCGCCTCCTATAATTATAAATACACCCAACAATCACACACCTAGTCCTGACCCCATACTAGGTTAACCTGTATCGTGGGTATCAGAAACTACGAGGGACTTGCCAACCCACAACACCCAGACATTTGGGGATCATACAAACATTAGTCTCGGTGTGGAAATGAACCCACGACCTCTCGCTTCGCAGTTGACTGCTCATCCACTGCGTCACGGTTGCTGTCGTGGAAAGGAAATTAACTCTGCGTTCAGTGGGTTGTAGTTGCGCCTCTGCCTAACCTAATGTATGCTCGTAAATAATAGCAACAGCTGGAACTGAGATATTATAGCATAGGCCGGAAAACGGGCAATTCGGTCACCTGTTGGTAAGTAATCACCACAATACTAGAAGAATCATGGGCGCGTTGTCGATTTTAACGGAAAGGGATAATTAAGAGATTGGCAAGGGGAGGGGGATTTGAGCTTCCGGATATCTCACTCACCGTACGCAACGCAGCAGCAAGCTGCTATTTTATGCCAGTTTTCTGTGAGACAGTGGTAACGAGCCGGTCGAGCCGGCTCATTCGTGCTGTAGACAAACCTGTCTACAGCGTAGCTAGACCTCTCATAAAAATAGGTGGTTCTTCAAAGTGTTAATGGGCATAATATCTATTTATTTATTACCTATATAAAAGCGAAATACCACTCACTCACTGATTAATCACGATTTCTCAAAAACTACTGAAGCTGGGATCATGAAATTTGGTCGGATGATAAGTTTGTGTAATGTCTTGGACCCGCTAAGAAACGATTTTTGGATATTTCCTTTTAAGAAAATTCCTTGAATCCCATCCATTTTTGGGTTCATCAAGCTATTGCATCAAAAATCTTACAATAACAACACACATGCAGCCTAAGTAACTTGTCTATGGTTATCTGCATAGCTTACAAGTCATCGCCCAGAGAGCAAACAAGCTTTCTATTTACGAAGTTACGAAAATCAAGTCCCGTTCCATATTCAAACGCCAACGGACGACCATAGAGATGCATTCGATGTTCAAATCGAAGTTCGAAATTTGAAAACTCACCGTTGAGGTACAGGTGCATGTAGTGATTTGAGCATGTGTTCTTAATTAGAAACTGACGTTTTGTTTTTTTTTATGCTTGGGAACGCGCGGTTTGATCAACGCCGATGGAACTTTCTCTATAATAGTTCAGAGATTTTATGACAATAATTATTAATTCTTTATGACCTGAAGTTATTCTTAAAAGGTTATAGAGGCACGACTTGTAACTTATAGGTGTTTGGAATTTGTCCGCGGTATTGCAATTGCGGTATTCCTGCTGCACGGTGGACCGACGACTTGAAAAAGATGGCGGGTAGCGGGTGGATGCGGACTGCTCAAGACCGGGATGGTTGGCGCTCACTTGGGGAGGCTTACGTCCAACAATGGACGACAACAGGCTGAGATATATTGCAATAGGCTCGCCGCATATCATGCAACGGAAATAAGCACGGATCGGGGTGCAATAGTTGCGCCTCCGCCTATCCCTTCGGAAATACAGGCATTAGGTAATGTTATAAACTTCTTTCTGCCTGGGATTATCCCGGCTTAATATGACGATATTTGGTATAGAGGGCCCGCCATCTGCCCCCCCCCCCCCCCACAACCCGAAACGGGTATAATAAAAATTCATATAATAAATTGCGATGAAATTATGTAGAACTATCTCTGTAGCGCAGCAGGGGAGAGCGCTGCTTGAACGAAAGTAGCGCATTCGACTCCCGCCTCGGTAGTTTTTGAGCGATCCGCAAATAAATTGTCTAAAATATAACGTTGTAGCTTAATGAAAACTTGTCTGCGACTTAGTCTCGACAGCCATCGCTGCTATAGCCCTACCTTCTTCCACCTGCTTTTATCCCACTCGCAGTGGGGTCGGCGCGATATGCTTTTAACACATGTTACAGAAAGATTTGGGTTGTAATTTTTACGACTGGCCGCCTGCCTGACATCAACCGCTTTGGGGAGAAAACACGCGACTTGAAGCAAATATTTGTGGATCATACAAACGTTTGTCGCGGTGCGGGTTTTTTTTTAAGTTTTTTTTTTCAAAAATATTTTTTTTTTAGATTGTAGCTAATATTATTATGTTCACGTATGTCATTGAAATATTTGGTAACATCTGGAACTTGTATGTATTGAAGCATATCTGCTAAGTGTATAGCAAACAGCGCAACCAAATTAGAGTTGGTTAACGACTTTCTGTGAAAATAACTGTTGTAACTGTTATAGCGTTTTTTTGTACCAGGTTTATGGTTTTTTTTATTGCATAGGCCGGCAAACGAGCAAGTGGGTCACCTGATGGTAAGTGATCTCCACCGCCCATGTACGCCCACAATACCAAAAGAGTCATGGGCGCGTTGCCGACCTTAAAGGAAAGGGATAATTAAGGGATTGGGAAGGGGAGGGGGATTTGGGCCTCCGGATATCTCGCTCACCGTACGAAACGAAGCAGTAAGCTGCTACTTTACGTCGGTTTTCTGTGAGACAGTGGTAACGACCCGGACGAGCCGGCCCATTCATGCTGTAGACAAAATTGTCTACAGCGTGGCTGTACCACTCGTAAAGTTTTTATTCAGTTCCTTCGCAAAAAAAATGTGTGTAAACCAATTTGTTTTTATTTTTGTTGCTATATTTTCTCTGTTATTCTATTAAATATTATATAATTTTTATTTTTAATTTAGCGTATTTTAAATGTAATATCTCATAGCATTTTTGCAAAACTAGCCTCATTCTACAATACATGTCATATTTTTTGCATGAAATTGTAACCAAAAAGATTCTAAAAATGGCGAATACAAATACCTTCACGTAAACAAGGACCCATAGACAATAAAAGCCACTTTTTCGGATGACGTCATTTCCTATTAGATCATGGAGAAGGACGTGCGCGTTTTAATCGGCGCGTGGTGTTCTATGAATTTTAAATATAGAACCGTGCGCCAATGTCAAAGACAAGGTAAAGGAGCAATGCCACAGCAAATAATTTTTGTTTTTACGTTGACATCCCCATAGACTTGTATCCATTATCATCAACCTTTGTTTAACTAAAGTTTACTCCAATATCTCTCTATTATAAAAAAAGTAACTGGCGCCGCCGCTGCCAAAAGCTTGTCACGCTATCTCCTCCGAAACCGCTGGGGGTATGGGATCGAGACCGATACCAATCGATGCAGAATAATGTGGGGAAGAAAGTAACATATGTCTCATATTCGACGGACTTTAAGTTTTTTTATATGTTTTGTGGAAAAACATGGGCAAAGCCACTAGTAAATTACATAAAAAGAAGTCCGTTGTTATCAGATTAATTTGCGTTCCTTCCCCTCAGTGATTCAATGAGTATAGTTTGTTACGGGTCCTTTAAAGTTAAAGGAAGGTTGGTGAAAATGGGCATTAGCTTATAAAAACATTTACTCAGTACAGTAGCGATAGTGTAAGCGGAACGGACTGCCGTGACGGAGATCGGGTTCGATCCCGTAATACCCCACTTTACGACGTTACGTGTGTTCGTTATTAACCGACAAAAAAACGGGGGACGTTCTCAATTCGACGCGTTTCTTTTTTTTGTATTTATAACGCATAACTCCGACAACTATGGGCCGATTAGGACGATTCTTTTTAATTCGAAAGAGTATATTCCGAATTTGGTCCCATTTTAACTTCAAGGAGAAATTACATCCATTAGGGGTAAAATCTGGGCTGAAAGATTCAAACTACGTCATTTATGAATTTGATAACTCGTATCACTAAAAATATTAAAATAAAACCTTTTTAACACAGGAAAAGGAGTTTTTTTTTCTCCGTACTCCACCATCAGATCTCAACCAAATTTATACGGGACCACATCGCAGCTAAACTCTGTCGAGTGAAATTTTTCCACAACGGTCCACAATTGGCGGAGAAATCGATGTACATCGATCGAGCCGATCACCATACCGGGCACAAATTCCAGACTCCGGGCTGATACCGAGCATTTCGTAATAGAAAAACTCCAATATCACTTCTACCCGACCCGGGGATCGAAACCGAGACCTCAGCGTCAGCCTCAACCGTAACGCGTACGCATTACAACTGCGCCACCGAGGCAGTCCTTTTTTGAAGTTGCTTAAAAATACCAAAATTCATTCCCTCTTACTCTAAGTCGGCTCTATAAGATTTACCCATTTACTTAGCCTATATCTCAAGACAACACCGACTATCACGCCCACACACAAAAACAAGTTCCATTCAACGGCCGTGTGCCTCTCTTTCGCTCCCATCTCGCTCTTACATTCCACGAGATCACGTCACGTTTCGGAGGTTAAGGTTCAGATTCATCCGATTACGGGTTCGAAGTTAGGAGGAAATTTTCTTTTGAAAGTTTCCGAAGGTTTTGTGATCATCCATTCTAATGTCTTGATGAAATCGCCGTTTGCCATAAGACAGCCTATTGTATGACCCTTACTGTATGATCACATATTCATCGAAGGGGGGTCCGCGCAGGTCTGAAGGCCAATTCTAATAATTTAAAATGTTCAAAATATCATTCCGATCTAGTCTTAGTGTCAAGAAAGTTGCAAATGGCATTCTCTTAAACCAATAATCAACGTCCAATGCACCTAGCATTAGCAGTAGCATTATACCGTTTTGGCTTCAGTCAACTTTTATTCTACATTCAACCTCATTACGATCTATGTTCACATTTGACGTTGATTATTGGTTTAAGAGAATGCCATTTGCAACTTTCTTGACGCTGAGACTAGATCGGAATGATATTTTGAAAATTTTAAATTACGAAAATTGGCCTCAAAGTAGTAATGTCAGAGTAGTAGAGCCACACTGTAGACAGTTTAGTCTACAGCATGAATGGGCCGGCTCGTCCGGGTCGTTACCACTGTCTCATAGAAAACCGGCGTAAAGTAAGTTTGCTGCTGCGTTTCGTACGGTGAGTGAGATATCCGGAGGCTCAAATTCCCCTCCCATTCCCAATCCCTTATTATTCCTTACCTTTAAGGTCGGCAACGCGCTCATGATTATTTTAGTATTGTGGGTGTATATGGGCAGTGGAGATCACTTACCATCAGGAGACCCACTTGCTCGTTTGCCAGCCTATACTATAAAAAACTAAGGACAAGAAAACTTGTGAATTAAAGAACTAAATAATTAACGGCTTTTCTTCGGGAATCAAACCAACAACCCTTCATCATACACACCGACATACACACTTATTCTATCAAGAAAAAAAAAGAAAAAATACGTTACCGACCCGGCCCTAACCGCTGATGGCGGCCATTACGTTCCATTTTCAAACGCGCTAGTGATTGTCTATGTTCGGAGGTTCTTTTTTTGAAATTACCTACCTCGCTTGTATGTGGTCATTTTAAAATGCTTTTATATTGTAGTTATTGTTTTATCTTTTTATAAAGAAGCCTAGATAAACTATCGGCTCGTTGGTTTATACGTATGATACTTAGTTGAGCATCCGGTGAAGGCTCGGGTTCAAATTCCCGGTCGGGCAATCGCAATTTGTTTTTGAATTTTCGATCCAAAAACTCCCACATGAGTTGAGGTTTATGTTCGATATGATGATAGGCTCTGTCACATCATGGGACGGAAATAAGCTCGGCGAAACGTAGCTTAACTCCGCCAAATGAAGACCGATTTGGATGAAAAAAACATTAACTTATCAAAGTAGGTCCCATTTTAATTTCAAGTAGAAATGTCATTTCTAAAGGGGTGAAATTGGGAATGAAAGATTCAAACTTTGTAATTTAAACACCGATTGTGATAATTCTTTCACTGGAAATAGTGAAAAAAAAAACTTTTTTATCAGAAATAAAATCGACTCAAAGAACTAAACTAAAAAAATATAAATAATAAACAATTTTGAATCGGCGCTTTCTACCTTATAATTTTACATTGAAATAGCACCGACTAAAATATTTTAAGCTTTTTTAAATAAGTTTTTTTTATCGTCCGTCTATCGTGCCGCCAAACCAGCGGTCTCCTACAGTAAGTCTCCACTCCAGCACCGGCAGCACGTGTCTGCCCCACTGACCAACCACATTCATAACGTTAAAAATCAAAAGTTTTAAATTTTACTTTCAATTCAGGAAGTCTGTACGACATCCGTTACATTTCCTGTCATTGTTTGAAAACTATTGAAACTATCGCTGCGAAGCGAGAGGCCTTGGGTTCGATTCCCGCACTGAGACAAATGTTTACGTGATCCACAAATATTTGTTTTGTGTCTGTGTGTTGTTGGGCCGCAAGTCCCTCGTAGTTCCTGATACTCACGATACAGGTTAACCTAGTGTGGGGTCAGGACTATGTGTGTGACTGTTGGACGTATACATACATACGCACTTACGCATGTAATCCCCGAAGGGGTAGGCAGAGGTGTCACCAGTACACCCACATTTCGCCGAGCGTATCTCCGTCCTTTATGTGATAGGGCCTATCGCCATACCGGGCACAATTCCAGACTCCGGGCTGATACTGATAATTTCGTAATAGAAAAACCCAATATCAACCCGACCCGGGGATCGGACCCGAGACCTCAGCGTCAGCTTCAGTCGTAACGCATACGCATTACAACTACGCCACCGAGGCAGTCACTGGTATCACTTACCACTTCAGGCATAATTCTACCGCCCGTTTAGCGACATTATATTTACACTGCACTGTACTTATCAAGTCCAGTGTCGTCATTTTACCCTGCCAGTATAAAGCTAATTTTTTTAATCACAAGTCGAGACCATCATGAATCTGAGATCGATATTGTGACCCCACAAAAGGTAACATTACATTGAATCATATTCTTAATGACTAAACAGATATGGTTCAAATTGGCTTGTGGGAATATCTCTATAAAAGCAGGTGCCGGCACCCCCATGAAATGGTTTTTTTTCCACGGGTCGCGAATAGCAACAATTTTATATACAGTTTACGCCTGTATCCCCGAAATAGTAGAATTATGTCTACCGCCAAGCACTATTGGGTTTCAGTTTTGAAGGATAGGTCGGCGAACGAGCTGATGGTAACCTGTTGGTTAAGTGATCTCCACCGCCCATGTACGCTCACAATACCAAAAGTGTCATGGGCGCGTTGCCGACCTTAAAGGAAAGGGATAATTAAGGGATTGGGAAGGGCAGGTGGATTTGGGCCTCCTGATATCTCACTCACCGTACGAAACGCAGCAGCTAGCTGTTACTTTACGTCGGTTGTCTGTGAGACAGTGGTAACGACCCGGACGAGCCGGGCCATTCATGCTGTAGACTAAACTGTCTACAGCGTGGCTCTACCACTCTTAAAAAGTCTGTTGCTTCTGTTTATGGGCAGGCGTGGCGCTTACTATCAGGCGAGCTGCTCGTTCCCTCATTTAAGCTAATAAAAAAGCAACTAGTACAGATACTTCAAGCTTAATTCCGTCCCATGACGGTGGCGAAACTATCACATCATTGTGATTTTTTAATCATAAAACTCACTTGTGATTGCGTGAACTCGGATTTGAACCTGGAATCACGCCGGTTTTCTGCCTAAGCACGCTGCTGACGAATTGCTAAACTATTCTGTATATATGTACATAACTCTTATGTATTGACTGCCTCGGTGGCGCATTTGTAATGTGGACGCGGTGCGAATGCTGTGCTGAGGTTTCGGGTTCGATCCCCAGGTCGGGTAAAGTGATATTGGGTTTTTCTAATATGAAACGCTCAGTATCAACCCGGTGTCTGGAATTGTGCCCGGTATGACGATAGGCTCGCCCCTATCACATCGAAATGTGGGTGTACTGTTTACATATCTGCGTACCCCTT
Source organism: Mimas tiliae (assembly GCA_905332985.1). NCBI lineage: Eukaryota > Metazoa > Arthropoda > Insecta > Lepidoptera > Sphingidae > Mimas > Mimas tiliae. The sequence continues at coordinate 6,225,394 of HG995266.1, read as the reverse complement.
CGGGGATTACAGACGTGATTGCGAATGTATGTGAATCTGATGTATGTATTCATGAATGTAAAACCGAATCATACAAGTCGATACACATTTGAACATAAATAAAAGGGAAAACGTAGTCGAAAAACCTCTTTGTAGCGTTTCGTTTCAAGATTGCGTGTAAAGATTTTTTGGAAACGCAAATCGTTGCAATTTACTCCAATCATATCCTTTTGTTATTATTCTAAAGGTAAAAATGTAATTTTTAAGTACAATGACTTCAGTCTGTATAGTAAAAGATGTTAAATAAAAAAGCCAAAATTGGCAACAATTTGCGGTTGATTTTTTGAACAATAATAAATACACGTCCAACAGTCACACTCATAGTCCTGACCCCACACTAGGTTAACCTGTATCGTAGGTATCAGGAACTACGAAGAACTTGCGGTCCCACAACACCCAGACCGGATTTGTGGATCACACAAACATTTGTCACGGAGTAGGAATCGAGCCCAGGGCCTCTCGCTTCGCAGCCAGCTACTCGGACCAAAAATAAATAAGTTAGAAGCCATTCAATTCCTGTAGAAGGGGTAATTGTCAAATGACAGACGACGCAAACTTTGACGTCACTGTGTAAAATGTTCATTATGGTGCACGCGTGCAAGCGAGATAGTGAGATATCCCTACTACGCACCCACTTTTCCTCATACCAACATTTAAAGTCATTGCGGGCACATTTCTGAACCAATTTAGATTGTGTTTTAATAAAAGGGTTTCTTTTGCGTATTATTTTCTGTTGCTCATAAAATAATGTATAAAATTCAATATAGGAAACTACCCTATTGTGATTTCTTTTGAGTTTTGAGAACCTTGGACCTCACGGTTGTCAACCTTAGTCACTAGACCAGTGATAGGATAAAAAAAGTCGAAAGAAAACTGTTACCTTAGACATTAAGTATGAAACGGCCCGTCACAAACGGTTGGCCACGACCCTTGCCATCTGTTTGGTGCAATGAACTCGGGGGTGACTATCGATCGGTAACCGTTGTCTGATTTCATAGGGGTTGTTGGACGTTATCATTTTGCCGGCTTTGATAACAATAATAATAAATACACCCAACATAGTCCTGACCCTGTTCCAGTTAACCTGTATCGTGGGTATCAGCAACTACGAGGGACTTGACACAACACACAGACCCGAAAAACATATTTGTGGATCACACAAACATTTGTCTCGGGAATCGTACCCACGGCCTCTCGCTACGCAGCCGGCCTTACTGAACTGCGCCACGGAAGCAGACGATGATGTTTCTATTTTAAATTTTATTAATTAACACATATGCACCCACTACTCCCGAAGGGGTAGGCAGAGGTGTAACTAGCACACCCACATTTCGCCGAGCTTATTTCCGTCAAATGATGTGATAGGGGCGCCATATCGGGCACAATTCTAGACTCCAGGTTGTTATTATGTGATATATCACTTTTACCCGACCCGGGTTCGAACCCGCGACCTCAGCACAGCATTCGTCCGGCACCCAGGCAGTATTAGAGCATCAACACACGTTCTTATTGCCGAAACAAAGATTGTTGAAGCGGTAAATCAAAAATTCCAAGTACGCGAATTAATATTTTCATAAAAATAATGACAGTCATTCCGAAAAGAAAAACAAAATGTGCCACAGACAATAGTAATACGGGCCCATTGTTGCATAGACAACCACACTCGTAAAAATTCATTGTAGTCTATGGTTTCAATATGGCGATTAAGCAAGTCATATATAAATTATTGCAATATTATATTCATATTTGCAATCTTTATTTCTATAGTGTTTTCTTATGTTTACGCGAATATTACACATTGAAATAAAACTAGTTTATACGGATTTTATCGCGTTTTAATTTTTATTTTAGTCCCGACGTTTCGAAAGCTTTTCAGCGTTCGTGGTCACGGGAGAGACTGAGGTGTAGGTCGTCTGGAAAAGTTAATGTTACATTGCCTACCTTCATTTTATAATTAAATAATTATCACCCCACGCTTTTTTTACAATAAAATATTTTAAACTATAATTTATTTTTCATTTTTTAGTTGGATTTTGTATAAAAGTTATATTTTTAAACAAAAATCTAAGCGTCAATCGAGTTTGCGAGGGTTATTTACTTTTTTTCCTTCTTTTCACCTGCCCTTATCCCACTGGCAGTGGGGTCGACACAACATGCTTTTAACACATGTAACAGAAAGATTTGGCTTGTAATTATTACGACCGGCCGCCTGCCTGACGTCAACTCCTCTGGGGATAATACACCCAGACCCGAAACAAATATTTGAGGATCACATTTTGTCTCGATGCGGGAATCGAACCCACGGCCTCTCGCTTCACAGCCGACTACTCCACTGCGCCACTGAGGATGTCGTGTGCTTATTTATTTATTTATTTATTTTATACACTTCATACAAGTCATGTAAAGGCGGACCTGATGATTATCTATGCTATAAGAATTAAACCGGTATTAACAGTAATCTAATCGGGAATCAAACGTACCTACTACCCAAATGTCCCTGAACGACCCTCTAACCCCCGAAGCCATGAGAGCGTGACGTTATAGCATATGTGACTCACATTTGAATATTTAAATATTTCGTTTACAACCATATGGTAGAGCCACGCTGTAGACAATTTTGTCTACAGCATGAATGGGCCGGCTCGTCCGGGTCGTTACCACTGTCTCACAGAAAATGGACGTAAAGTTGCTTGCTGCTGCGTTTCGTACGGTGAGTGAGATATCTGGAAGCCCAAATCCTCCTCTCTTTCCCAATTCCTTAATTATCCCTTTCCTTTAAGGTCGGAAACGCGCCCATGATTCTTTTGGTATTGTGGGCGCACAAGGGCGGTGGAGATCACTTACCATCAGATGACCCATTTGCTCGTTTGCCAGCTTATGCTATAAAAAAATGCTCTAGTGTACATGATGGAACAGAGATACACTCTGCGAAATCTGGGTGTACTGGTTACACCTCTGCCTACCCCTTCAGCGATTACAGGCGTGAGTGCATGTACTTCAGTATAATATCAGGTAACTAGGTTCTATTCCCTGCCTGACATTATTAAAGAGTGAAGTCCTGACAACTTATAAAGTTGATTTAAATTCATAGAATCGAATCGTATATTTCCTCCCGTGTTTTATCTCTTTCTAGTGCTTAAATAAACATGAGCGCGAGCGAGACAGCTATAGAGAAATATTTAATCCGTTGTAACGTACTTGTTTTTATTATGTTGTGTCTAAAATATGACTAAAAATATTTGCCTGTATGTAGACGAGCAAATCGCTCGCCTGATGCTAATCACGCCTGCCCATAAACAGAAGCAGTACTCAGAACTTTGATTTGCCAACTGCATGATATTACGGTCTCATAATTTCACTGGCTTCAATGTCCTTCAAACAGTGCTTACACATTGCTGCTTAGCGGCACAAATAGACGGCGTTGCCAACACAGACGGCCTCTCGCATACCAGGGATCTACCACCAAGTTAAAGATTACTTCCATCGTCTTTAAATGTCACTGGTCAAATTATATTTTTAACGGCTTTTCCCGCGCAAATGATTAAACCATAGCTATCTAGTGATAGCTCTCACTCTCGTTTGAAACGAAACGGAAACTTTCGCGCCATTCCGCGCATAGACAACGAATAAAAACTACAGGTCGACGGCTCGTGCGCGCTTCAAGGCTGATGACGTAACCGTTGTGTCGAGATTTCAGTTTATAAAGGATATTTTTGAGGTTATGTTGGACAAGCCCACTGAGTTTGACTAGCTGGATCTTCTCAGGACTGGTTCGCGCCGCGTCAAATCCAGTGGTAAAGTAAGCCCACTGAGTTTGTTTCGCCGGTTCTTCTCAGGTTGGGTCGTTTTGGATCCGGTGGTAGTTTTAAACCACGTGCCGTTTCGGTAATGCCTATGGTCCATATCGACCTTTAAAACAGAGAAAAAAATAACAATAATAATAATACCTAACAATTCTGGACTAATATAAAAATATTGTAAAATTTATAGTTGCCCAGTGTATTTTGACGATGCTATGTATGTTATGTATACATTAGCTGATATGATTTCTGTACTTACTTATGTTTCTTTATTTTGTACTGACTTGTCATAAGCGCTATTTTAATTGCCTACATATTGAAATAAAACTAGTTTATACGGATTTTATCGCGGTTTAATTTTATTTTAGTCCCGACGTTTCGAAAGCTTTTCAGCGTTCGTGGTCACGGGAGAGAAATTGTAATCACTGTTTACTTCATGATTAACAATCCTTAGTGATGATTGAACAATAAAAAAAAAACCACATCCTGCCATCACATTAACATGATACCGTGGGAAATGATAAAAAAAAACTTGTTTATAGCGACCGCAAGTCGCTATTTCTTAACGATCATTTTGACACCTACGAGTTTAATATAGAGTATATTAGATAGCCGATGGCGCAGAAAAGTTCCCGAACGGAGGCCACGTACGGGCAAGCGCAACAGAGGACTTCCACCTACAAGATGGACCGACGACCTGACAAGGGTTGCAGGAAGCCGATGGATGCAGGCCGCTTCCAACAGGTCGGCCTGGAAGGCATTAGGGGAGGCCTATGTTCAGCAGTGGACGTCTTGTGGCTGATGATTATGAGTATATTAAATGTCATCTATCCCTTTCCTTTAAAGTTGACAACGCTTCCATGATTCTTTTGGTATCATGGACTTTCAAATGATGAACATCGTTCGGTGACCCACTTTTTTATGGCACAGATCGGAAACCAGCAAATGTGTGGTAATAGTAAGTGATCACCACCGCCCATGTACGCCTACAATACCAAAAAAAACACGGGCGCGTTGGCGACCTTAAATGAAAGGGATAATTAAGGGATTGGGAAGGGGAGGGGAATTTGGGCCGGATATCTCACTAACCGTACGAAACGCAGCAGTAACGCACTTTACGTCGGTTTTCTGTGAGACAGTGGTAAGGACCTGGACGAGCCGACCCATTCATGCTGTAGACAAAAGTATCTACAGCGGGACTCTACCTCTCTAAGAACTAAGATACTTGCACGTTAACCAGCGTTTGATATAAATATATCACTCCTATTGACTTTATTCCTTCCTCACCTTTCCTTAACAGAACCACGCGTGCTGGCTTGCGAAACCACAGCTTCGTGGTCTCTTCCATCTCGGCTCGGACCAAGAGGTTCTCAAAATCATTATTCTGTCAGACCATAAAGCTGTGGAATAGTTTGCCGGCGCACGTGTTTCCTCCTTCCTATAACATGGGATCCTCTAAACGGAGTGTGAAGAAGCAATTGAGCAGGCCGGTATGATTCTGCCGATCTACGATAAATCCAGTGTCTGTCGTTGGTCGACAGTATTCATGGATTGTGCTACACTTACCATCAGGTGTAGCGTAGTCACTTTGCCGAGCTAGGCTATATGAACCGCTTTACACATTTCGCGATACATGTAGAGTGTGGAAGGCAGTCTTGCCTTGCTCTCTGACGCGTCTATAGTGGAGTCTCATCTTTCTACCGGCTGTTGCAGACGAATCCAAGTTAAATAAATATATACACCCAACAGTCACACACATAGTCCTGACCCCACACTAGGTTAACCTGTATCGTGGGTATCAACTACGAGGGACTTGTGGTCCTACAACACCCAGATCCGAAAGAAACACTTGTGGATCACTCAAACATTTGTCTCGGTGCGAGAATCGAACCCGCGGCCTTTCGCTTCGCAGCCAGCTACTCGCCCACTGCCCAGGCTGTCATGTCTATATTAAAATATACATTTTTTTGCGTATTATTAACACATGGACACCAAATGATACATATCTAAAAATAAAAGCGATAATTTATGTATAAATATAAAATTTAAATCAAGCTTCCAATATAGACTCGAAACAAAAAAGTGAGTGAAAGCTCAGTAACGAGTGGTACTGAATACCGAGACGAAAATCGCAGGTTCGAAACCATCCCTAAGAGCATGCAACTCTGACTTTTCAAAGTTACGTGTGTATTATTAATTTTAGCTTGACGGTAAAGAATCATCGTGAGGAAACCTGCATAACTGAGTATCTCCATAAGAACTTCGAAGGTGTGTGAAGTCTGCCAACCCGCATTAGGCCAGCGTGGTGGACTAAGGCCTAACCTCTCTCATTCGTAGAGACGGGCCCAGCAGTGAGGCATGTATAATACAGGGCTTATATTATTATGAAAGGCATGAATAAATGATAAAGAAAAAAAACACCAACACAGTGTTATAAGTTTAAAGTTCTGTTATTTATGGACTTTAACTACATTAGTTTTGCCATGGTAAATGGCAAGCGATTTCCGCTATACAGCCAGTAATTTCAAGCTTTTTATAAATAACGTTCGGTTTCTCCAATGTCTTATAAAAACATTACAAAAACAGCACTAATGTAGCATAATGCCTTGTTATTACTTTCAGAACAGTTTACAGAATATTTAAATGTCACTGGCCGAAAAGTCGTTATTTTTTACTTAAAATTTATGGTTGCCTTTGGTACCGAAAGCGTAATTAAAAATTAGTAGGTTTTTAATGTAAAGGCATTACAAATCTTCGTATGAATACATAAAGAAGTTCGCTGAAATAAAGTAATGCTATTGCAAATTTAAATTTAAATAAACTGAATTTTAATAATCGAATAATGATATTAATTAAAATAATGATATTACCACATTACGTTAAAATATTTGAAACTTTTCAGTATATTTTAATTTTGTTAAATGCAAATTACTTGCTCCTATACTATGCCCGTTACATAGTATATTTTTTAAGCAAAAACACGTTTTTATTCCATCATTTCGATAAATAAATGTATCAAAGAACTTAATTTAAGAACTTTTAACATAAAATAAGTAGTAATTCAAACATTTAAATGTTATAAATTTGTAATATAACTCACCCGGAACACTGGCAGTTCGCTTCACAATTTTTACTGCTTTCTCCCCACATTATGATCACAATGTCTTTAACACAAATTAAAATTAACACTGAAATCACGCGTCCATTTTTCAATTTCAGTGTTAAAACACAGCACAGCTGATTTTATAACAAATTGGAGTACATCCACACACTTTCGTGGTCAGCGACGGACTGAAGGCGATAGCTGATGAGTGAACGAGACGCGAGAGCTTGTCGCCCTCTGGATAGCGGGACTCATTTCTACCATTATGGTAAATTTGGTAGAATTTTATGAAATAATATGAATGAGGGAAAAAATATTTTTTTAATGAACGCTGTTTTAAATTTATTATTAATTATGTATTAATATATGTATAAGATTATTCGTTTGAAAGATTCCGCGATAATTTATATTACGCTATAAATACGAGAATGACCAGTGAAGACTTGTTTCAGAGTTTTTACGTCAACCACATTTGAATTCACTGTCTTACAGTACAGGTCATTGACCAGGGACAATCATAATAATACCTAATGAATTGAAAAGTTCTCTAAAAACATGTATTTGTAAAATCCGTACCTGATGTGAATACGTTGTCACTTGACAATGTAGCAAATATCATACTATATCGAAACTGGCATTCAGATTGCTTAGTATTTATTATGGTGATAAATAAATAAATAAATAAATACACCCAACAGTCACACACATAGTCCTGACCCCACACTAGGTTAACCTGTATCGTGGGTATCAAGAACTACGAGGGACTTGCGGTCCCACAACACCCAGACCCGAAACAAATTTTTGTGGATCACACAAACATTTGTCTCAGTATGGGAATCGAACCCACGGCCTCTCGCTTCGTAGCCGGCTACTCGCCCGCTGCGCCACGGAGGCTGTCATGTTCATTAAATTATTAAAGTTACCACTCGACAGGTATCTTGATCGATACGTCGACTAACATACACAATAACATAATATGTAATATTTATTAACATTATAAGGCACGTTAGCAAAAATATAATATTAATTTTTCAATTATTCGAAGTCACATTATCATGAAATTGTTGATTGTCACCAATGTTAAAATGAAATAAACTTATTAATACAGAAAATATGGTGAAAATTCTTGTGTATTTTAAATATTTATTGTCTTCTTAGGCTGTGATATGAAGGCTATTAATCATCTTTATTTTATTAAATTACGTAAACATAATAGAACACGTCGTCTATAACATTAATATTAAAATTATAAATAAATAACATCAAAACAGACCAATCATGTGCACAGAATTGGACACTTCGCAAAGAGCTTACATAAGTGTTTGTGAATACGGGCCATAGTCTACGAAATCGACGACTTACCAAAACCTTAAAGATTATAAAATTTTAGTAATCATTCATTTACACACATAACATTCAATTTTAAGGACTTATAATTCTGGCTTCATGGCTAACCGAAAATGTGAATTGGCAACACGAAAATACATACTGATGTTAATGGCACGAAACTCTTATAAGACCTTGAATCATGTGTTAATTTTGTTATAGGTCATTAATTGTTTAACCTAAAAAAACAAATTAAATGGACAAGTCAATATATGTTTCTATGTAATTTATTCTAACTTTACGACGCTATGTAACTGGTGTAGGTTATACATATTTGTTACATAGATGGTTTCTATCATGTATTAAACATGATTATTGTTGATACTATTCGGCTAGTTACAATATAATATCGTTATTTGGTGTTTTTCTATAAAAGTCACGTTTGACACACCAAACCACCACAGTACAAACAATATTAATGAATAGGATTGCTCTCATAATAACAAAATTTGGACAGTTTGGCAAACTGGCTTTCTCTAAAATGGCTTTCATTCTAAATAACAATTTCCAAAATAGTTACTATAACTCATGTATCTCAGAGGTTAGTGTTATACATTCAACTATTGTTTTACATCGAAACATTAAAAAGGTTATGTAATAAAATAAAAAGGATCATAAATTAAGTATTTTTCCCAAAATCTTTAGAAGTCATTAAGCAATTGCTTAGTAAAAGAAAGGTTTACTAAAACAACGCTACTTACACTAATCGTATAATCACTGGGTAGTAAATATTGGACTAAAACAGATTTCAACGAAATAGTACTAAAAAGGACTAGAATTTTCTTATGAAATGCGGTAGATTTGTTGCAACAAGCGAACAATAGCAGTCTCTAATTTGTAACTGTTATGAATGCCCTTAATATACGATCTTGCAACTCGTAAACTTCGGGTCTTTAAGCTAAAATATTGTATGAAAGATAGTTATTTGAAAGCATTTAGACAGCCTCCATGTTGCAGTGAGCGAGTAGCCGGCTGTAAAGCGAGAGGCCGAGGTTCGATTCCCGCATCGAGGCAAAATATTTATATTATCCAAAAACATTTGTTTCAGATCCTGTGTTTTCTTCCTATAGGGGTTAACATCAAGCAGGTGGTCAATCGTAAAAATTACAAGCTAAAACATTCTGTAGCATAAAGTATGTTCTGTGGACCCCACTTCGAGTGGGATAAGGTTAAGTAAAAGGTAAGAGAAGAGTTATGCTGTATAATGATGTAAAATTGCCCCAAAAACATGCTTTATAAATATGTTTCGTCGTATAATACATATTGTTCTATAAATTTCGATGATGTGTATGCGCATACTCAGAAACAGGTTGGGTTTTTGATACAATTGTAGGTGTGTTATGTCAAACATGTTTAGCTTCAAAATGGTTTTTGACAATGCAAAGACGCTTCGATACATGATCCTATCTGACATTAGCCTATCTAGAAAATTCAAACCCATGTTAATCAGTGGATAAAATAACAGTAATGTGGATAATACATACACATACGTAAAGTATGGTAAACAGTGCTAAATTGTCCCAAAACAATAATCATCATTTAATATAAACGGTTAAAAAAGGTAGAATTTTTATTCCTATCCTGGCAGGAAATTACCCGCCGATTTCGACCCGACAACGCCGGCGGCCCGGACTAACTAGATCGAGTATCCTTTACTTTACTTCAATTCATTTTACACCTTATCTTTGTACAATAAGGCCTTATTTGCCTTGGCAGTTTCCTCAATGGAATGCCACACAGAAATCATATGAGCCGGGAATCCTGTTTCTACTCACACTGATAAGAAACCAACTGTATAATAAATACGACCTTATTACAATGAAATAAAGTTTAAATTAGTACGAACTGATCACAAAAAATCCAGTATTTTTCACGCACACAAACGTCTGATTCAAACTGAAATCATATGGCAGCGCTTGCTCAACGACTTTAAACGTTATACTATTTAGTTACGGTTGAAATTCAGTTGTCATTGATATATTTAACCATATGATCGAGCAAAACATAACCGAAAATGTCCATAGAGTAAAAAAGTTTTGAATAATTATTTCTTCTATAGACCTGACTTCTTTCTTACTTTCTGAAAGGCTGATCAATGTTAAATTAACTAATCAAATGTCAAATCTCATGTAAAGTCGAAATTGAGTTGTTAGAAGCGTGATCAACACCTTTGATTTGACACACATGTTGGCTAACATAACTTTCAAATTATTATGAAAAATCGTATGTCAAACGGTACTAAAGAGAGATCAAATATTATTATTTTTTTCACTAATTAACGATTCAGCAACTCGAATTGATGTCGCGATGTCAACTTAAAGTTCTGTTAGTTGAATGTTGATTTGATCAGCCTTTCAGAAATCGGGGGTAAGGAGTATACATTTTAAGTGACCAGTTTTGTCATTCTATAATTTCGTGTAACTTTGACCTTTTGTGGGATAACATGGGCAATGTCTTACTTACTATTTGGAAATCAACCTAGCGATCGAAATAATTATACCTACGTAATATTGAAGTCTTTGTACTTACGCAAATATTAAAGGCAGATATTATGCTGAAATGTTTATGCTTGCACCTGTGTCCTCAAAAGGGTAGGCAGAGGTGTAACTAGTACTGAGCCCACAGTTTGCCTTATTTCCGTCACATGATGTGATATAAGAGCCTATCACCTACGGAGCACAAAGTCCAATCTCAGGCAACTCATGTTTTTGGAATGGAAAAGACAAACACAAATTGTCTTTGCCCCTGAGATGGCGGCCTGAGATTTGAACCTAGGACTTCACGGTATCTTAGCCTAAGAACGCTGCCTCTAGACCAATGAGACAAATGCTAAAACGTCAATAAAATATTGTTTTCTGTTTTTAACCAACACAAAAAAATAACTTTGCCTGCGTAATGCGAACGCGTTACGACTGAGACTGACGCTGAGGTCTCGGGTTCGAGTCGGTAAAAGTGATATCGGGTTTTTCTATCACGAAATGCCCGGAGTCAGGAATTGTGCCCGGTATGGCAATAAGCTCGTCCCCTACCACATCATGGGACGGAGATACGCTCGTCGAAATGTGGGTGTACTGGTTACACCTCTGCCTACCCTTCAAGGATTACAGGCGTGAGTGCGTATCTATCTATATTCTATAGAATGAATATACTTTTTGTTCTTATTAACTAGTTTACTTTATAGTTATAAGCCAAATTTGAATAAACTTAATTTAAACGAAAATGAGGTCGGCACACCGTGAGGTTAGTTGCACGGTGCACCTCTGCCTACCCCTTCGAGGGTATAGGCGTGGGCTTATTTCATTAGCCTACCATAGACTAAGCTGTACGAATGCTATCTTCTAACGACAATTTTTCGGAAGTATAAAAGAATGTGGTCATTGTAATTCAGGACATGTGTTTAAATTTTATACGTTACGATTCCTTGAAACTGTTTTAATGTAAATTATTTAAGAATGGTACACGATTATCAATTGAGTATGTCGTATTAGCAGTGTAATGATTATTTCGTGATATTGGATTGTAGTTTCCCGCCATTTAGAATTTAAATGTGTTTTGAGGTTATATTACGATTCTTGTCTGTAGGAGTGGGTCGTGCTAGATATGCGAGACCCAAGATACAAGTTTTTTTATTAACTTGAGTGACGAAACGAGCAGGTCGCTCGCCTGATGGTAAGCGCCATGACTGCCCATAAACAGAACACATAACTTTGAATTACAAAGCACTGCAAGGCATTTGACTGCGCTCGTCCCGCCGAGACATAAGATGTTACGTATCATAATGTCCAGTAATTTCACTAGCTATAATGTCCTTGAAACTGTAACACACTGCTACTTGGCGGCAGAAATAGACAAAGCAGTGGTATCAACCCAGACGGCCTCGCATACGAGGGACCTACCACCTAGTAATATGTAGATTTTAGAGTGGCAGAGCCACGCTGTAGACACTTGTCTACAGCATGAATGGGCTCGTCCGGGTCGTTATCACTGTCCCACAGAAAACCGGCGTAAAGTAGCAGCTTGCTGAGTGAAATATGCGGAGGCCCAGATCCCCTCCCCTTCCGAATTCCTTATTTAACCCTTTCCTTTAAGGTCGGCACCGCGCCCATGATTCTTTTGGTATTGTGGGCGTACATGGGCGGTGGAGATCACTTACCATCAGATGACCCACTTGCTCGTTTGCGACATATGCAATAAAACAAAATTAATGTTTGTATTATAAAATCAGCTGTTGCTTCTTAGGCGCAGTTCTACTTTACCTTATGAATCCACGTTTAAGCGTTTCCAGAGAATGCCCGTGGGTACTGAATATTGTTGACCGATAAGCTGATAATGACGTCACTGATAAGGTAACGGCCGGCGCCATTCTCGGCGCCTACTGATTCCCATAGATTTAGATATAAAGGATTCTGAATTCTAGTGAGTTCATTCAAAAGTCCAGTAATAATTCAGAATTTAAAAAGCCGAGTTCTTAATTTAAAATATTTAGTTCATAATTTAAAATAGATCATTTTCTAAAATAGTTTCATAATTTAAAATATATAGTTGTTATTTTAAAATAGTTCATAATTTAAAATAATTCACAATTTGAAAAAGTTCAAAATATAAAATAGTTTCATAATTTAAAATTGTTTATTATATAAATAGTTAATAATTAATAGTTCATAATTTAAAATAGTTTCATAATTTTAAATTGTTTATTATTTAAATAGTTAATACTTAATGAATAGTTAACAATTAATAGTTCATAATTTAAAAAACCTGTGCTTTTACTTTTATCCGTTGAGGTGTTTCTCGTTTTTTTTTACTAACTTGAATAAATAATAATAAACATAATAAATAATAATAATAATAATAATAATAATTGATTGTAACCGCCATCCATAAACAGAAGCAACACCACACAGAACTTTGAATTAAAAAGCACTGCATGGCACTGGACTGCGTTCGTATCCCCGAGACATAAGTTGTTAAGTCTAATAATGGCCAGATATCTCCGGATATCTCACTCACCGTACAAAACGCAGCAGCAAGCTGCTACTTTACGCCGATTTTCTGTGAGACAGTTGTAACGACCCGGACGAGCCGGTCCATTCATGATGTAGCCGAAACTGTCTACAGCATGGCTCTACCACTCAAAAATCTTCCTGTCCCTTCCCAATCTCGATGCCTGTTTAGTGGTGGATATTATTTAAGTACCATCAAGTGATTTGATCATCTTTTAGTCTGCTATAAAAAAAGACTTTTAGCTGCCAAAGGCGAAATATAAAACAAAATATGTAACGGATTAAAATTATAAAACAGATGGTGTATAAAACATTTGCTCGAAAATACAGAAGTGTTTTATTATCTTTGGTCGGCGCTTTAACTACTGAGAGCCATAGACAATAAACTATAATGCCGCGTCAATTTTCACGGCGCGGCCCCACGTGTCCGCGAAGATTAACTCTTTGTTTTGTTAAACAATGACAAAGCCAATCGATTTATTTACCTTACTTTACCAAATTGCCTTAAAATTGGTATATTTTCAAGGTCTAATGTATGTGTGCTGGCCTGGGATGATATCTATCTACATGATGGCATATCTTTTTTTTAATATTTTTAGAATAGATTTGTGCTGTTAGCCTATATTGCTTTTACAGCTTCACCTGACAATAAAGCCGGCGCTTATGGTGCTTCAGAAATATTTATTACGTAGCAATTAAGTACAGAGGCGCCTTTTAGAAGGCTCAGACCTCAGCTTGAGCAATCGCTGGAGAGTATACCTAGTTAAGGGCCGTCTCTACACATTGTGCCTAGGGCCAGTTGTGGGAGTTCTTCGGACTCGCAGGCGTGTCCTATGTCGGGGTCGCGTATTATTATTGCGATCGGATTGGGCAAGGAAAGTGCTGCTTCGATAGCGACTGTGATGGAGTCGTTGGGATCTGCCAAAACATGTTTGGGACGACGACGGAGACCAGTGTAGATGCATTATTTTATATCACAGGCCGGGAAACGAGTAAGTGGGTCACAAGGTGGAGCAAAGTCTTTACAAGGTGGTAGGTCCCGCGTATGCTCTAGGTCGTCTGTGTCGGTACCACCGCGCCGTCTATTACTGACGCCAAGCAGCCGTGTGTAAGCACTGTTGTGTTCCGGCTTAAAGGGCATTGAAGCCAGTCAAATTAAACTTAACATCTTATGTGGCAGGGTGATGAACGTAGTCCAATATCATGCAGTGCTTTGTAATTCAAAGTTCTGTGCGGCGTTGATTCTGTTTATAGGCGGGTGTGACGCGCGACCATCAGGAGAGCGACCTGCTCGTTTCGTCACTCGAATTTAACAAAAAAACCTGATGGTACGAGTAAGTGATCTCCACCGCCCATGTATGCAATACCATCAGTAACTACAGGCATAATTGTGATCATCCATTGAGGCAATGTCTTGACTGTAGACATATTTGTTCTGCACTTTACCTAACATCAGGACCAGTGTAGTCACTGCCCCGTGCCAGGGTGAAAAAACAACAGCTCGCTATCCGCTGCCGAAGGGTCAGGAGGATGCGGGAGGCACTCCTACCTCCCTGACAGAGGTCGGGAGCACCTGAGGAGCAAACAGGTGGGTGGATAACTCCCCCATCACCCACCGACCGGAGAGGCCCTTTGCAAGGGCCGGCGCCGTCGGGACCGCGGAAGAGTAAAAAAGCGGGGAACCGCAGCCCCGACTGAACAAGCGTACCCGGAGGAACTCCGTTGGGTTTTAGTCCGTGGGAGTTGGATATAACTACACTGACTGACCACGAGGTGGGGCGGTACCCATAGAGGGTTTCCCAACGTTAAAAAAAGGGTGAAAAATCAAGCGGCATGAAACATCCTTAATTACCTTCCTTTTTTCGATAGGAAATATAGTGTAGATTCTTTTTTGTATTTAGTTAAAAACATCAGTTAACGATTAAAGAAAAGAACAAAGGTATCGATTTAACAAAAACTAATGTGTCTAATAACCGTTATAAACTAGATATGCCTGTCACTTTACATGGATTATTGCAAAGAATTTAATGTATACTACTAGACGGGCTGTTTAGAAGTAAACTTGCGTCACATAACGCGGGAGTTTGACAGCTCACAGACAGAGAGCGCGATAGGGGTTCTAGTTGAGAGTAAGCGAGTTGGTAATATTGAGTTAAGGTCAATTGACCACAACTTAGTGGCGCAATTTCTATGTACCGCGCAGCTTGTCATAGTATACATTAAAATCTTTGATTTCATGTTTTTTATGGCATAGGTCAGCAAACGAGCTAGTGGGTCACCTTATGGTATTATATAATCACGCCTGTAATCCCCGGAGGGGTAGGCAGAGGTGTAACCAGTACACCCACATTTCGCCGAGCGTATCTCCGTCCCATAAGTGATAGGGGACGAGCCTATCGCCATACCCGGCACAAATTCCAGACTCCGGGCTGATACTGAGCATTTCGAAAAACCCAATATCACTTTTACCCGACTCGGGGATCGAACCCGAGACCTCAGCGACAGCCTCAGTCGTAACGCGTAGGCATTACAACTGCGCCAACGAGGCAGTCAAGATTGAAATGAAATGAATTTTATTCATCATGTAGGCAATTAAAATAGCGCTTATGACAAGTCAGTACAAAATAAAGAAACTTATGTAAGTACAGAAATCATATCAGCTAATATATACATAACATACATAGCATCGTCAAAATACACTGGGCAACTATAAAGTTTACAATATTTTTATATTTGTCCAGGATTGTTAAGTATTATTATTATTATTGTTATTTTTTCTCTGTTTTAAAGGTCGATATGGACCATAGGCATTACCGATTACCTAAGAACACTTTCGATTAAATAGGCTTTCAAATGAAATACTGCATCCAGTCTTTGCGATACGATGCCATAGACACGGTTTTCTTTTTTTTTATCCTAGCTCGGCTAAGTGACTACGCTACACCTGATGCTAAGTGTACCGTAACGCAATACAAAAAAACTGACGACCAACGACAGACGATGTGTCTATCGTAGGTCGGCAAAATTATGCCGGCCTGCCTAATTGCTTCTTCACGCTCCGTTTAAAGGACCCCATATTATAGGAAGGAGGGAACACGTGTGCCGGCAAACTATTCCACAGCTTGATGGTCCGGCAGAAGTAAGATATTGCGAACTTTTTACTTCTAGCCGAGATGGTGTACAAAGCTGTGGTTCCGTAAGCCAGCACGCGTGGTTCTGTTATGGAAAGGTGAGGTTGGGATAAGGTCAAACAATTCTTCAGAATTTGTCTTCATACCACAGACAAACATTCCTATGTTATTTATTTTAAATGTTTGTTACATTTTGTAACGGAAATCGATCTGTTACAAAACGGTGTTGACCGTGTAATACAATAGTTTTGTTGAATTATTCACGATCTATTAAAATTAATAACAATTTCTTGTGACTACTGGCCATTGTAGTCTATTTTTAACACGCTTTTTTAGCCTCATACGTACGAGTATGCACGTATGTAACGGAAACTTTGAACATGATTTTGACCCCCCTTCAAAACGTCGGATTAACTCGAAATTTGTCATACTTATTAAGGACCGATGACAATTCAAAAAATTCAAATAATTTAATCAATTAATTTAAATTTTATTGAAAATTAATATAAGTTTAAAAAAACTAATAAACACGCCTGTATAGAAAATCCAACTTCAAAATGAAAAATAAATAATAGTTTAAAATATTTTATTGTAAAAAAGCGTGGGGTGTTTTTTAAGATATTATCAAAATGATAACCCTTCTACTCATATCTGTCAATAAAATATTTGGGTCACCTGATGGTAAGCGATCTCCACCGCCCATATACGCCCACAATACAAAAGAATTATGGGCGCGTTGCCGACCTTAAAGGAAAGGGTTAATAAGGGCTTGGGAAGGGGAGGGGGATTTGGGCCTCCGAATATCTCACTCGCCGTACGAAACGCAGCAGCAAGCTGATACTTTACGCCGGTTTTGTGTGAGACAGTGGTAACCACCCGGTCGAGCCGGCCCATTCATGCTGTTGACAAAATTGTCTACAGCGTGGCTCTACCACTCGTAATATATAAAATAGTATTAAGTATTGTTGCTGTTTAAGGGCAAAGTGGCGCTTGTCAAGAGAGCGACATGTGCTTTTCTTTTTATTAGCTTAAATGACGAAACAAGCAGGTCGCTCGCCTGATGGTAAGCTCCACGCCTGCCCATAAACAGATACATCACACAAGACTTAGAATTATAAAGCACTGCATGACACTGGATTGCGTTCGTTACCCCGAGACGTAAGTTGTTAATCCAGAATGCCCAGTAATTTCACTGGCTTTAATGTCGATCAAACCGAAACACAACAGTGCTTACACTCAGCTGCTTGGCGGCAGAAATAGGCAAAGCGGTGGTACTAACCCGGGCGGACTCTCGTATTGTCATTTAGTCGTTAAAAAGCTAAAACTGCTACATACAAAAATGGAAAAATATACAAAAATACCGGATATACCATCATATTTTCGTACATTCCATCCGTTCCTTGGTAATAATTAGCGAACTCGTCCATAGACAACCTGTAACGAGAGTACATTGACCATAAACCACGCGCAACCTTCATACTTCAAAAGCGCGGCAATGTCATTTTGCATCCGCCATTTTGTTTTCAATTTCATTCATAAAGGCATAGCGTTCCATTTCCTTTAACATTGCGTTCAGTATTTTTATATTTTGTCGATCGTGAGAACTAAATAAATACATTTGAAAATGGACCATATACGTCAGTAGTAAAAAACATTTTTGCATGTATTGCAGTATTGATACCTGTTTCTTTGACCGCTAATGACCCCTTGAAAAAGCGCGGGAAATGTGCGACTTTACGTCATCGCACAATAAACCTTATTACCACAACTTAAGAGTTAAAATCACTTTGAAAACAAACGCCCATGTGATGTTACAACAATGTTATGTAAGTTATGGTATACACAGCAATATCTTTGCTTATTGTGTCAAATTTTCGATAATTCCTTCATCAAACGCTGTAAATGTCCTTGAATTGTGTTTTCCCGCCAAAATCCTTAACCTAGAAATGTCCTATGTCTATGTCGTCCAACGGACTATTCTCCGAAATGGTTCAAGTCTGGGTCGTGTGGGTGCTTAGGAATATCAATTATTTATTGCTAGCGAAGGATTTAAACGACCAGCTGATAAGACCGCAATGCCGCCATGTTGACTCGAGAGAGGCCCCATTCGGGATCAGACACTTTTTGTAATGAAAATAAAATTGAATGTGTAAAAAGTCATACCGATTTTCTACCGCCTACTTCATATTTAATTTGTTATATTAATTAGAGAGACAAAAGTTATATTATATAAAATATTTTTTGGGTGAATCTGTATATAGTTATTTATAGAGTTCTCATTTGCCATAATTTTGGCAGTTTAGGACTCTACATAAGTCGCCAAAGCCACCCATAACTCTTTGACAACTATTCAGAAATATTGTAGACGTCTGACCCTCAAAAGAAAGTGTACGGTATAAAAACGGCTGTAGTTTAAATCGAGTTTCGGTTCTGCGTTTATATCCAGTTATTTTAAGCATAGCGACAGACTAATGAGCTGAAAGCAACTTTTGCCGCTGATTCGACTCTCGTAAATCAGGATCTGGGACATATATGAGAATCCATAGAGTGACAATCTTTCTGTTTTAAGTAATTGGTATCTAATGGTAAGTACTTGGGGTCTAATGGTAAGTACTTGGGGTCGGATGTCTAATGGTAAGTACTTGGTGTCGGATGGTAAGTACTTGGGGTCTAATGGTAAGTACTTGGTGTCGGATGGTAAGTACTTGGGGTCGGATGTCTAATGGTAAGTACTTGGTGTCGGATGGTAAGTACTTGCGGTCGGATGGTAAGTACTTGGGGTCGGATGTCTAATGGTAAGTACTTGGTGTCGGATTGTAAGTACTTGCGGTCGGATGGTAAGTACTTGGGGTCGGATGGTAAGTACCTGGGGTCGGATGGTAAGTACTTGGGGTCGGATGGTAAGTACTTGGGGTTTAATGGTAAGTACTTGGGGTCGGATGGTAAGTACCTGGGATCGGATGGTAAGTACTTGGGGTCAGATGGTAAGTACTTGGGGTCGGATGGTAAGTACCTGGGATCGGATGGTAAGTACTTGGGGTCAGATGGTAAGTACTAGTTGTCGGATGGTAAGAACTTGGGGTCTAATGATAAGTACTTGGGGTCGGATGGTAAGTACTTGGGGTTTAATGGTAAGTACTTGGGGTCGGATGGTAAGTACTTGGGGTCTAATGGTAAGTACTTGGGGTCGGATGGTAAGTGCTTGGGGCCTAATGTTAAGTACTTGGGGTCGGATGGTAAAGTTTATATGGAGGAGAAGTCCAGAAAGCTATTTATAAGCTTTGACAGCCTCCGTGGCGCAGCGGGCGAGTAGCCGGTTGCGAAGCGTGAGGCCGTGGGTTCGATTCCCGCACCTTAACAAATGTTTTAAAACCGGTTTTCAAAACGCTTTTTACTACATGCATATGAATGTATATATGCGGTATATATACCAAACTATATTTTTTTGTCTGTGTCCGTTTGTTCCGGCTAATCTCTGGAACGGCTGGACCGATTTTGACGGGACTTTCACTGTCATATAGCTGATGTAATAAGGAGTAACTTAGGCTACTTCTATTTTAGAAAAATTCTATCCCGGAAATATATAAAATAAAACATTGATTATTGTTTACGCTTACACTGACAATCTCTGAATGTCAAATCTAGCAGCTGACGTTGTAGACTTTTGTCTACAGCATGAATAGGCTCGTCAGGGTCGTTACCTCTGTCTCTCAGAAAACCAACGTAAAGTAGCGGCTTGCTGCTGTGTTTCGTACCGTGAGTGAAGTATCCGGAGGCCCAAATCCCCTCCCCTTCCCAATCCCTTTCCTTTAAGGTCGGCATTTTTTGGTATTGTGGGCGTACATAGGCAGTGGAGATCACTTACCATCAGATGACCCACTTGATTATTTGCTGACTTATGTCATAAAAAAGATAAAACATAATTCAAAAAGCTTCGACCACTAAGCGATCACTAGTATACATAATAACGTGTCAAATGAAGAACCTCATTTTTTGAGTGGGTTAAAAGTGGCTCGAGGTTCTCATATGATGACTGCATTCATTACTCATCTGAGGGGAAAGAGGCGAGCTAAATGAGTCAATATCAATGTCATTTTTGGGTTGCGTTTTTCAAAAGTAAAAAAGAGGAACCTTTATATGATATTTATTTTCCGCCCGACTGTCTGTTTGTCTGTTCAAACGTTTTTTAGGCACAGGTAGAGGTGTCAAGTTGAAATTAATATCAGACACTAAAATCTACGGTCCCTCGGAGGTGTTTTAACCGACTTCAAATAAAGGAGGAAGGTTCAAAATTCGTCGGGATCTTTGTTTTTTTTAAGTATGTTCCCCGATTACTGGGTAGTTGGGATCTGCTAAAACATGTTTGGGACGACGACTGAGAATGGAGTTACCTAAATCGACGTACATGTATGAAAAATGTAAAGGAGGCTAATGAGGTATGCAAGGATCGTAGCAAGTGGAAATCCGTTGTCTCTGCCTACCCCTATGGGAGACAGGCGTGAGTCTATGTATGTATGTAATGATACGGAATCCTCGGGGCGCTAGTTCTACTGACACTTGCCCAGTTTTTTATTCATGACCTTAATCTTATATCACCGTGTCGGAAATACTCGGAATATCTTTTAACAATGACTTCCTATGGAGAATTTGTGACTCTATTTTTGGCGCGTTTAAAACATGTGCGTACTGTTTTTTTTACTTCTGTGCCCAAACGGAACCCTGTTACTAAACCTACGTCATCTGTCTCTCTGTCTGTCTAAATATCTCACAGAACAATTTATATTTTCAAGATCTTTTTAACCACGATGGGTGGCCGGATGTAATTTTCACAGAATATCATTTATTGCCTATTTATAACAGCGAATATCCTTTATAATAATCCTTTGAGGATAAATTGTAAAATAAAGAAATAAACACCTCATAAAAAGAAACACCATGGAAATAGTTGACGTTAAACTCCATTAGAGAAGAAATAAATAGAGCTTTTAGCTACGGACTGCTAAAATAAGAAATGAACGTTAGGCAAAGGTAATCTCAAGTACAAACAAGGACATCTCGTTTGTATGTCCATAGTCTCAAAAACAAAAAATGAAAATCTATATTGTCTTTGGATCTATCAAGGGAATTTTGTAAATTTCTTTTCTTAGCGCCTGTTTTACTACTTGACAAGAGGAGGAGGGATTTAGTATCTAGATTCACTCATCGTACGAAACAAAACACGAAGCTCTCACTACATCGTTAATCTCTGACATTGGTAATAAGCAGGTCGAGCCGACCCATTCATGATGCAGAGTGTAGACAAAAGTGTCAGCAAATGGCGCCATGAATGCAAAGGCATACACCTATAATGCCTATAAAATGCCACTATTTACGTATATTATGTAACACACACACTATAGAAAAGGTAGAACGGTACTGTGTATTTAAAGCAAAGGAAATGCTCTGTGCACTTCACATATTCCGAGAAAACGGCTAATATGCCGATAATCTGTGTCCATTGAAAAAGTCTTTTATCTGTCATTTTTTCTATTCACTCGTGATGTGCAAATGTCAGTCTTGTCAGTTAGTAATAGAGTATGAATTTATGGTAAAGAGAATCACTGCAGGATGCAAAAGCGCGCGAAACGAGCGCGTCGGTTACGGTACCGTTGCGCGCGGGCGTTAACTTTTCAAATCTGGAATGTTTGGTACTTCCAGACGACTCTCCCGCCGAGTTCCGACAAACTTATACTATGATAGAACTCACACATATGCTGTATTACATCCACATAAAATTGATTTTAGGATGACACCACTTGGTAGAACAGCAAGAAAAAGTTGGTAGAGTTTGAGTGTCGGCAAAGCTTGAAATGCTCTTGTAAAACAGATTTTTGTATAAGAATTGTTGTTTATAAGGCACAAAAGATAAATTTGTGGTGTGCACTTGTCTCGATGTGCGTTGGTAATTTTTTTTCGATTTTAAATATAGAATTTTTGACACGCCGTCGCCTTTGTCTAGTTAATGATAAAAAGTTTGTAATCGATTATAATTTGTAACGTGAGTTCGAAAAAAATATATTTCTTTTTATATATTTTTTTTAATCCCTCATAGAGACCGTATATACATAAAACATAAATACATATTATGGTTTAAGGATAGGTACGCAAAATATTCTTATCAAATAGAATTTCATCGATTTATTACAATAAAAAAACTTGTTTTAGTACTCTAGTACTTAGGAGATATAGATAGTACTTTTTCGAACGACTAATTTTATATTGTAATAAAATCTTAATACTCTGTAACGTATATTAGCCTAAATAAATATAATGGATGATGATTACATAGTAAAAATCCAATCATTATAAATTCTGTCAACAATACACTAACATAATACAATCCCCGAAGTGGTAGGCGGAAGTGCATATAGTGCACCCACAGTTTGTCGACCTAATTTCTGTACCATTATGTGATAGAGGGCGAGCATTCTGGGACTAAAACTAACACCAAATATTGAAAATGTTTGTAATGCTTTAAAAAGTATTTTGCAATGTCAAAATATTTATAAGTTATACATTGGCATTATATACTTTCTTCAAGAATTTCTCTAAATTGTAGTAAAAACCATAGAAGCACTAAGCGACCCCTGACTCCAGACTGAGCAGACTCCATACATTTAGAAAAGATAAAAACATAGAATTGCAAATGGTTTTTGCCCCCGCAATATAAACAAACCCCAGAGCACAGACCTCAGAGCAATAAATAAAAACATTAGTGAAAGTATTCCAAATTTTAAAATAAAAAAGCCGCCATCTTTGTCTATGACACAATAGATAATCCCTCGATTGTTTTTAACGCCACGGTATTGTATAGTTTCTGCCACAGTTAGGTAACTTAGAAAAGGATTATTGTAATGAAGACAAAATGTACGTTTATCTCGTCACGTTGAGTCTGTAGTTTTTTTTTATTTGGGGACTAATTCCATAGATGCAAATGTCACCTCAGATGGTTTTGGCGAGTTTAAAGCTCTACATAACATAAGCTCACGCCGATATACTCAAAAGAGTAGGTAGAGGTGTTACTGATACACCCATGATCGCAGAACTTATTCTGTCCTATAAAGTGGTAGCGTCAGTAAGATTCACGTCAGTTTTCTTTGAAACAGTGAAACTATTCTCGACTGCCTTCGTGGTGCAATTATAATACGTACGCGGTACGACTGCTGTGCTGAGGTCTCGAGTTCGATCCCTGGGTCAGGTAAAATTGATACTGGGTTTTTCTAACGATCTGTTTAGTATCAGTCCGGAGTCTGGAATTGTGTCCGGTATGGCGATAAGCTCGCCGCCTATAACATCATTGGACGGAAATAAGCTCGGTGAAATGTGGGTGTACTGGTCACACCTGTACCTACCCCTTCAGGGATTATAAGCGTCAATGCGTATCTAAGTATAAAATGATACCATCTCGGTTGAGCCGCGCATTCATGGCATAAACAAACAAACAAACTACAGCGTGACTCTACCATTTCAAAATCATTTCTGGGATGTCTATTACTCTAATGGCAGACTAGGCTGCATGGTTACGAACCTTTGCCTTTTCCTTCATGGAGAATATTTCACAAAGAAAATAAAAATATCTATTACCCAATATTACGTATGACGAGGCTGTACGGGCTAGAACCCTTTGCCTTCCCAATAAAAGAGAAAATTGTGGCGAAAAAAATATCTATTACCTAGATGCTATTACCCAACTTTTTGCAAGATTAGTCTAATAAAGTTCGTCAAATCCAGTCAAAGGCCGCTGACATGAAATTTGCATATAAATACAGACTGGAAAGTCTACTGATGTAATAATAGCTGACTTCTTGTATTTTAGGCTAATATTGCAAATATTAACATAAGTCAATGCGCTTGGTGTAGAAGCCTCTCACGTACACATTCTTTAGATAAACTATTTGAAATTAATACCCTTCTTCATTATAGTTATTCAGCAAAATATTATAGTATGTCTTTTTTGTAGTTATAATTATGGATAAATTGTCTATTTATTATCAGAATATTAGAGGAATGAAAACAAAGACTATAGAAATTTACAACTCATTCTCTATTAGTAATTATGATGTTATTTGCTTGTGTGAGACATGGCTTGATGATTCTGTTGCTTCTGCAGAACTTTTGGATCATAGATATGTCGTTTACCGTAAAGACCGCACTCGGGAGTTCTTATCAGCATACAAAAAGACTCATGGCGGGGGTGTACTTATCGGAGTTAAGAAATGCCTTCTCTGTTCACCTAACAATCAATATCTAACATCCGTGGAAGACGTTTGGGTATCATTGCGCCTAAAACACTTCACACTTAACATATGTACGGTTTATTTACCCCCCTACATATCCTATGAAGATTACTCTGACTTCCTTGATAACGCTGAACGCATTTTGTTGTCGACGTCATCTCCTACAATTATGTTGGGTGATTTTAACTTACCTGATGTCGACTGGTCTAACTCGCATAAAACTGTTATGGCAAATAATAAGTTTAAAGTCTTATATGAACTTATGAGTAGGTGCGATCTGGTCCAGTCAAATCCAGTGTTGAATAAAAACGGAAGAATACTAGATCTCATACTACATAGCTCTACAGTGCTAGTCTCTGTTAATGAGGCAAAAGCATTAAGTCGTAGAGACGATCACCATCCTCCACTCGATGTAATTATTAAACACAAAAAGGCACACACACTTAAAGAAAACAACATAAATAAGTACAGATTCCGAGGCTGCGATTTTGTAAACTGTAATGAGGAACTTTCGCAAATAAACTGGGAACAATATTCGGAATTTGACACAGACGACTATTTACAATTATTTTACTATAAACTATGGGAAATTATCGATAAAAATACTCCCCTAAGTAAGTCAAATAATTCTTGGCCTACTTGGTTCTCCCAGTCTCTAATTAAAGGTATTAGAGAAAAAGACAAGTATCATAATAAGTACAATCGATACGGCAATCCCCGTGACTTCGATACATTTTCCATGCTTCGGACCAGAGTTAAAGTCATGTTCGATCTTTGTTTTAAGACTTATATTGCTAGAACCGAAGATAGCTTAAGATTAGATATTAAATCGTTTTGGAGGTACGCAAAATCTAAAAAATCCATAAACGACTTCCCGAGAAAAATGTATTATAAAAATATTCATGCTGAAAATGGAACCGAAATAGCAAACCTCTTTGCTAAACATTTTGCTTCTGTATACAACTCTTCTAGTTCCAATACTTATGTACCTGACTTTATAGAATCTAATACTTGCATTTCAGCGATTACTATAGAGGACAACGACGTCGAAATAATACTAAAGTCAATTAATGTTAACAAAGGTGCTGGTCCTGATGGTGTCCCACCTATTCTTATTCAAAACTGCGCTAAATCCTTGGTGAAACCTTTAGTAATGATTTTTAATAAAAGTATTAATACTGGGTCATTTCCGGGGTTATGGAAGATAAGTAAAATAACACCCATATACAAATCGGGAGACAGGATGAACGTGGAGAATTATAGACCCATCAGTATCCTTAGTTGCTTCCCAAAAATATTTGAAAGTTTAATTTACAAACACATTTACTTCCATTTAAAATCCATAATTAGTGATAAGCAACACGGATTTGTTACGGGGCGGTCAACTTCTTCTAACCTACTGACTTACGTCCACTACTTGAATTCCGCTTTTAACAAACGAATACAAGTCGATTCGGTGTATACTGATTTCGCCAAGGCGTTTGACAGAGTCAGTCATGACATACTCTGCTGTAAAGCCTATCATCTTGGCATACATGGGTCCCTTTTGCGTTGGCTCGCCTCTTATTTATCGAACCGGACACAACTTGTCGCGGTCTACGGTTATGATTCTCTCCCATTTGAACCTACTTCTGGTATACCGCAAGGTTCCAATTTAGGGCCGCTCTTGTTTATTCTATTCATCAATGACCTCATAAACTCTTTGAAATGTAAATGCTTGGCTTACGCTGATGACCTTAAAATTTTCCAAGAAATTGTCACCAATGCAGATTGCGTAAAACTTCAATGTGATATTGACCGCCTTCAGCAATGGTGTGTCAACAACAACATGGAGTTAAATATCAACAAATGCCATTTTATAACCTTTACTAAGAAGCGTTCTCCCATATTCTTCCCCTACAACATTAATAATACGCCTTTAGAGCGTCAGAATGTGGTCAAAGACCTCGGTGTGTGGCTGGATTCAAAACTAACGTTTACACACC
This sequence comes from Mimas tiliae, assembly GCA_905332985.1. Lineage (NCBI taxonomy): Eukaryota > Metazoa > Arthropoda > Insecta > Lepidoptera > Sphingidae > Mimas > Mimas tiliae. The sequence continues at coordinate 6,198,671 of HG995266.1, read as the reverse complement.
ATTATAATTATTTAGTGACAAAAGCTAATAAAACGTTGGGATTTATTTTCAGAATGTCCAAGCCTTTTAAGAAACCTATTACCCTAATAACATTATTTGTTGCCCTCGTTAGGAGTGTATTGGAATACTGTTCTGTAGTATGGGCCCCCTTTTATCAGAATCACATAGACAGAATAGAAGCCGTTCAGAAGCGTTTTCTCCGTCATTTAAGCTCAAAATTTGGCATGAGACGTACATTGCCTACGTACGAGGATAGACTGATGCATTTTAACTTGAACTCTCTGTTATTTAGGCGCAGGATTAGTTCATATTCTGTACTGCACAAAATAATCAACGCAAAATGGGACACTAGTGATTTGTTAAGCCATCTCTCATTAAAAACGGGAAGCAAACGCACACAAAAATTGTTCTACACACCGTCTTGCTCAAATAATGTTGCATATTATGATCCAATTCTACGTATGTGTAGAGCACATAACGATCTTAGCAAGGAACTGGATATTTTTTCATGTCTCAATACTTACATTAAGAACTGTTCAATGAAAGTGATTGTGTGATATTTTCTTTTATATTTTAGTTTTTGGTTAAAGATATAACTTGTAAAGTTGTGCGTAGTTATCATCGGAGTTGAAACTTAGTATTCTTGTTATTGTTTATAGTTCTCTCTTGCAATATTGTAGTTTTTACTCTGTAACTATGCCTAAATAAAATAAAAATAAAATAAAATTATAAAACAGGTACAATATTGACTGCCTCGGTGGCGCAGTTGTAATGCGTAAGCGTTACGATTGAGATCAACGCTAAGGTCTCGTGTTCGATCCCCGGGTCGGGTAAAGTGATATTGGATTTTTCTATCATGAAATGTTTAGTATCAACTCGGAGTTGCCTACCCCTTCGGTGATTACAGGCGTGAGTGCGTATCATCATCATCATCAGCCACAAGACGTCCACTGCTGAACATAGGCCTCCCTAATGCCTTCCAGGCGTCGCTGTTGGAAGCGGCCTGCATCCATCGGCTTCCTGCAACCCTTGTCAGGTCGTCGGTCCATCTTGTAGGTGGACGTCTTCTGTTGCGCTTGCCCGTACGTGGCCTCTATTCGAGAACTTTTCTTTGAGTGCGTATGTATGTACAATATTGACTAAAGTAAAGCTTCAATATTCTTTGAGTGGTAGATTGTTTTGTTTACAGCACAAATGGGCCGGCTGGACTAGGTTGTTACAACTGTCTGAAGGAAAACTGATGTAAAATAGCAGCCTGCTTGTTTCCAGTGAGATATCCGGAGGCCCAAATTCCAATCCCTTAATTATAACTTTTATTTAAAATTGGCAACCATGATACTCCTATTGGACATTGGACGTATATGGGCGGTGGAGATCATTTACCATCAGGTGACCCACGTGCTCCTTTGCCGATCTATGCAATTAAAAAAAAGTAGTGTGATTTGATTTGCACGCTTACAGCTGCGCCGACGAGGTAATCAGGATATCTTCGGATCTTATCCTTATAACAAGAGATTGAAATGGTCAGCTTTGTATTATAACATCCCATTGCAGTGCACGTACCTACTCTACTGTTAGGCCTTAGTTCACCACGCTGGCCTAACGCGGGTTGGCAGACTTCACATACCTTCGAAATTCTGTTGGAGAACTTCTGAGGTATTTCAGTTTCCCCACGATGTTTCCTTCACCGTTAAAGCAAGCGATAATTAACAATTGTCGGTGCATGCTCTTGGGGCTGGTTTCGAACCTGCGACTTGCGTCTCGGCAGGCCGTACCACTTCCCACTGAGCTATGGCTGCTACATTAGCCCACTTGTTTGCCTTTTTGCCTTTGAGGCCTAAAGTCTTTTGTAACTATCCCGTAATATAGGAAGGCGGTACCTGTGCCTCCGAAAAGGCTTTTAAAAAAAATCCACACCACATATTCCCCGAACGAGCAAGAATGCGGGTCTCGGCAGGTTTGAAAAAACAGAGACAACAAAAAAAAGGCGCTCTCAGCTGATTCGCCCGGTACCACGGTATGCCGCGCCGTGCTTGTCACAGAGATTTAATAAAATATATGGGCATTAATTATGTAGGTATTACATTTATAAAAGTACTTTATAAATGCAGAATTACTTTGTAACCTTGAATAAAAGAATATGTTTTTATGATAATCAAGGTTTACAAACCTTATGAGGCTTTAGTAAATAGAATAGAGTTTAGGAAGGAGTGGGTATTAGGAGTTTCTGAACAGGTTTTCTTTATTCTCTTTCTCGCACATGTCATACGAGAAATATTCTCCATTTTAATGCAGCTTTTTCTTCGTATTTTATTCTACTTTTGTTCTATGGATCTGCTGTCACTTTTACTCTTGTTCTGTTATCTTTGTCTTGATTTCAGACATAGCTTCAGCCTTTCCTTAAAAAAACATTAAACATGGCTGCGACCTCTATGGAGAAACCTAACGATATGTCTTTGGCCTTTTATCACAATTTTGACTTATCAATTTAAGTCTGGATTTGAACAAACTTACGGCAGACTAGGCTGCATGGCTAAGAACCTTTCCTTTTTCGATCATGGAGAAAATTTAACATAAATAAAACTTTGTCTTGATGATATTTCTAACAAAAGAGTTTGTTTGATGCAATTAAAAAAAATAAGGTAATAACAAATCACAATGGGTAGGTACGACTAGAGAACGCTTTGGTAATGTTTTACGAATTAGTACGAATATGCAATCAATCTCTACTATTCTGGAATGGTTAGTCACTCATGAGAAATAGATTCTAGATAATAAACACGCGTTGGTATTTCTGAAATAGACGAAGCGCAAATTTTTAGAAATAATAACAAAAATAGAATATAAAAGACATATTTTTTATCAATTTCGCAATATGTTCAGAATTTAAAGGTTATGTAATAAATCGACAACCAAGCGACAGACGTTGTCGCAAAATCACATGGTACGAGCCGCGCCAAAACCTGTTCGCCAGTCAGCTGTTCCCGCCAAAAGTTGACAATGGAACTCTTTCATAACCTCAAACACTACAATGTTTATTATTATATTCTTGTTTGGTGAAAATCTATATTTTGTAGGCAACAATGCGTTCGAATACACGTTTGTTAAGTTTAAAAATAAATTGAGTTCAATCCGTTCCCATGATCAGCTGATTGTTGCCATATTTGCGAAACGGGTCTGGGGTGATATTAAAGACGTTTCGACTTTTGTAATGAAAGTTTGTTTATGGTGTGGCCTGTTTGCCATTGTCTATGAAGGGTATTGTTAGTTTTAAAAATGTTTTTTGGAACATGTAAGGTCGTGGGACGACCGGAGTATTAATTGACCTTTTGCCTTATATTTGACTCGCAACGCCGTTTGCATGGTTAGATTTAATAGTAACCTAGGGGATTATGCTCTATACAATAAATATGTGTAGATAAACCGATATATTTAAAAAAAAAATCAGCGGGAGAATCGATCCATACAGAATCGATCCATCGCCAGTGATTTAAAAAGTGTTCATGTCCTAATGCAGTTCACAATATAATCTTAACTGCCGCCGTTGAACCATTAGAGTGTGATTGATTAACTAATATCCAAACTTTCAAATTTATAATAATACTAGCTTTTGCTTGCGGCTCCGCCCACGTGATCAACCGTTTCTGGGATAAAAAGTGGCCTATAACCGTCTTCAGGATCCCATATATCTTTGTACCAAAATTCATAAAAATTTGTTCAGCGATTTAAGCGTGAAAGCGTAAGAAACAAAGGAATTATTAAGGCAATGAGAAGGGTAAGGGGATTTGGGACTCCGGATATCTTAATCACTGTACGAAACACAGCAGCAAGCGGCTACTTTAGGTCAGTCTTCTGTAAGACAGTGGTAACTACCTGACCGAGCCATTCATGCTGTACAAAACATTCTACAGCGAGGCCCTTCCATATTAAAATAAGTCGAAACATTTGACAATCGTCCACACTTAAGATTGCCACTCGTATTGGTCACAGTCACGCCTCCGATGCGGCGAAATGTCACAGTGCAAATGTGTACCATAACATTCAATTGATAGACAAAATGTCGCCTAACCACACTCATGTCAATAATCAATATTTATCGAGCGTCTTGGTAATAGCGTTCCGATCATATGGTATCCATACAGGATTTCCACGTCACTGCGAAATAGCAATATACCTGTCTCGTTCACTCACATAACCTTATTCAAAGCACGTGGTTTTGAGGCCCCTGGAGGCTCGTGGGTACATTTTTTCTAAGACAAATGAATGACGGTACAAGAGTGGTTGACAACAGGCACGTCGTAAAAACTACAAGACAAATCATTCTGTAACATGTGTTAAAGCATGTTGCGCCGACCCCACTACGAGTGGGATAAGGGCAACAGTTTTTTTTATTCTATAGGCCCACAAACGAGCAACTGCGTCACCTGATGGTAAGTGATCACCACCGCCTATGTACGCGCACAATACCAAAAGAATTATGGGCGCGTTGCCGACCTTAAAGGAAAGTGATAATTAAGGGATTGGGAATGGGAGGGTATTAGGGCCTCCGGATATCTCACTCACCGTACGAAACACTGCAGCAAGCTGCTCCTTTATGTCGGTTTTCTGTAAGACAGTGGTAACGACCCAGACGAGTCGGCCCATTCATGCTGTAGACAAAATTGTTCCATACCGGGCCTAATTCCAGACTCCGGTCTGATACTGAGCATTTCGTAATAGAAAAACCTAATACCACTTTTACCCGACTCAGGAATCTAAGACCTCAGTCGTACCGCGTACGCGACAACTTCGCCACCGAGGCAGTCCAGTCAACGGTGGGAACCACATCTGTCTAACACTAACAACACCATCCAGAACTTTAAATTACAAAGTACTTCAGCTGCCAGTGGAAGGGTTTCGGGCGGCAGTTTCATGGGGGCGCTAAAATCATAATATAATATAATTAAAAATAAAATACTTGCTCCACAAAGCGGCTAGCATAGCGAAGCTTGGTTGGCTCACCGTCGACTTGTAAACAAAAGGCGCCACACAGGCCCTTTGTGCATCATTATTTTCTTTTAGTTTTTTAAGTAATTTATTTCAAACGCTGGAGAGAGGGGCGCCACTATCAAATTTCTGCCCCGGTTCGTATAAATCGTAGATCCGGGACTGCCATTCAGGCGTGGTTCAGCCAGTGTATAGTAACTTCAGGCATAATATGGTAGTTACCTATATTGAATTTAATACATTATTTTATAAGCAACAGAAAATGATACGCAAAAGAAACCCTTTTATAAAACACAATCAAAATTGGTTCAGAAGTGTGCCCGCAGTTATGGCTTTAAATGTTGGTATGATGAAAAGTGGGTGCGTAGTAGGGATATCTCACTATCTCGCTTGCACGCGTGCACCATAATGAACATTTCACACAGTGACGTCAAGGTTTGCGTCGTCTGTCATTTGACAATTACCCCTTCTACAGGGTTTGAATGGCTTCTAACTTATTTATTTTTGGTCCTATTTATAAAATTCTTTCTGCAGAAGATTTTGAGTAACGTAACCTATTTAAATAATAAAAAAAATCTAGTCAACTACTCTATTCTGCCGACTGTGGAGGGACACAATATCTCACGGTCATCATTATATTTGTACTGTAATATACCGGAAAGTGTTAAATCTTAAGGTAAAGGGATGTTATTTTCTATTTATTTACTACATTTCAGCAGAACTCTAAATGACAACAACAAATAGATAAACCGCGAACCTTTTTGCAATTTGGACATACTTATCTGACCCTATGTCATGACACATTGATCTCTTTCTAGGCTGCCGTACACATGTGTGGTTTATAGTATAGGCCAACAATCAAGCAAGTGGGTCACCTGATGGTAAACCGGACACCCGCCCCGGGCGGCAGTTTCAGGGGACGCCAAAATAAAATTTCTCTATTCTAAAAAAAAGTAACTGGCACCGCCGCCGCCGCCGCCGCTGCCAAAAGCTTGTCACGCTATCTCCTCCGAAACCGCTGGGGGTATGGGGTCGAGACCGATACTAATCGATGCAGAATAATGTGGGGAAGAAAGTAAGATATGTCTCATATTCGTCGGACTTTAAGTTTTTTTTTTATTTTATGTTTTGTGGAAAAACATGCGCAACGCCCCTAGTAAGATTAAAAATAAAAAACTTGCTTCACAAAGCGTCTAGCATACGGAAGCCTGGTTGGCTCACCGTCGACTTGTAAGGAAAAGGCGCCACACAGGCCCACGCCACAAGTGAAAAGTACAAATTTATTAATGGTTTCTTATTCACGAAAAATGCCAACCATTCTATGTATATTTGTGAGTTTTTTTAAGTAATTTATCTCAAACGCTGGAGAGAGGGGCGCCACTATCAAGTTTCTGACCCAGTTCGAAAAAAACGTATACCCGAGGATGATCACTAACCATTTATGGCCGTTCCCAATATTCTATCTATCGACAGATTTGCTTACTGGTGGTAAAATGTTGACACATTTTGTATAGAAGATCTGTCAAAACACTATCGATAGTAAGCAAATCCGTCGATAGACAGAATATAGGGAACGGCCATTAATAGGTATAGTGTTGGCAGACATTCCTCTTTATCGGCTATTTCGAGGGCGGCCGAAAAATCTAATGTCTGATCTATGGAAATATAAATCATTGAAGGGTCTGACAAACTAGATACGTTAGTTTGGTGGGGTGACAGTTGCTTTGTAAAAGAGCGCTCAGTCATTGGGAGCTCAGCACTGTGAGCGCTGTGAGTACTGCGAGCGCTCTCAGTTCTCTGGGTTCTGTGTGTTCTTGGTTCTCGGTAATCAGTCACCAGTCTCGAATACATTACTACGTGGTTACGCTGGCTCAGTTGAACTTATTGTTGCCTAGGAGCATTCAGTGCATTCAGAGTGCTCATGGGTAATAGTTGTAACAATAGAATCAGTGGCATTGCGTTGCGTGTGCGAAATATGATTTAGTTTAAAGTAAACTCTTTGAACTCGTGTTAATTCGCACTAACAGTTGGTTCCTTGCAAACATCGCTTGTACTTGCTTCTTCTTACAAGCTTTTAGCCACAGTCATACTATAAATAGACACCGCAAATGTACCTATTACCCGTGCAAGAAACGAAATGTAACTTATTTTTAACTGATTTCAAAAAGGAGTAGGTTCTCAATTCGGCGCGTTTTTTTGTTGCTTTTTTATCTATGTACATCGATTTCTCTGCCAATTGTGGACCGATTAGGTAGGAAAAAAAATTAGATGCGATGTGGTCCCATATAGATTTGGTTGAGATATGATGACGGAGTCGGAGAAAAAAAAAACTCCTCATCAGCACACTCGTCGCGATTGTGTTATTGTATTGCTGTACATTGAAGTCGGTTTCTAAGTTTTGTTAAACGTTATTATTCACTAATGTATAAGCTGACTCAATCCACTACGAGTCACAGAAAACTGATGCGAACCAGCAGCTTACCGGAGCTACAAATCTCCCCCCCTTTCCAATACAATGAGGATTTTCCTATATCGGCAACGCGTATCATTCTTCTAGTACGTAATATGGGTGTTTATAATAATAATATAATTTATTTCAGGCTACTGTAGCGGTCAGTCCGGCTATGTTATTTTGCCCGTATTGTATTTTTTACAGCAGCGGCTGCCAAAAAAGCAAGTTACCTGATAAGTGTAAGTGATCGTAGTAGAAGAATCATAGACGCATTGCTGATCTTAAAGGAAAATATAATTAAGGATTTGGAAGGGGTGGGGATTTGGGCCTCCGGATATCTCACTCACCGTACGAAACGCAGCAGTAAGCCGCTACTTTAAGTCGGTTTTCTGTGACACATTGGCATAAGCATGGCTCTACCACTTTAATAAGTATCATAAAAACAAATGCATGCGATGTCTATTTACATATATGTCTGTGCTTTTGGTGCTCGAGCTTGTGCTTCCATGAAATATTCGTTTAGTAAACTGCAGATAATAATTTTCCCAGTTATTTTAACCCCCGACTCAAATAGACAGTTATGAGTTTGAAGAATGTGTCTGTTTTTCAGTTTTTTGTTTAAGGTGAAAGATCAGCACTGGCCCGCGAAATTCATTTTAATTTTGTTTTTATTTTAAACTTCAGCTCGATCCTTCGATTGAAAATGGATAAAAATTATTTGCCGCGAATGATCACAATAGATCTACGGAATAATAACAATGAAAACTATGAATATTGCTTCTAGAGTTACTTAATGTTCAAAATGACTAATCTGAGAAAAAAATAAGTTTCTACCTAGTAAGTATAATATCTGGTTTGATCGAAATGATTCTGAGTTATGTTGGAAAAAAATATGTTCAGCCCGTTTATAAATTACAAATCTTTTTCTAATAAAATGAATTTCGAGGTTCTTTGTAATTTTATTAGCTTGAATCACGAAACGAGCAGGTCGCTCGCACACCTACCCATAAACAGGTAGCAACAGAACGCTGAATTACAAAGAAAGAAAGAAAAGAAAGAGAAGAAAGACGGTCAGTCGGCCCATTCATGCTGCAGACAGAAGTGTCTACAGCGTGGCACTACCGCCATCGACTGTTTTTTAATATTGTATTTGTTAGCTCAGCGGAGAGTAGTACGGACTGCCGCAACTAAAGTAGCGGGTTCGAAACCAGCCGTAAAAGTATGCATCTCTGACTTTTCTAAATTACGTGTGTATTCTTTGTTAATTATCGCTTGCTTTAATGATGAAGGAAACATCGTGAGGTAACCGAAATACCCGAGAAGTTCTACATAAGAATTTGGAAGGTATGTGAAGTCTGTCAACCCGCATTAGGCCAGCGTGCTGGACTAAGGCCTAACCCCTCTCATTTAGTGGGGAGGCCCGTGCCGTGGAACATATAAAATTCCAGGATTGATATTTTTATTTGTTGAATATCAACACAGACTATTTAAAATACATTTAGGTAGTCATACTTTTATTTTATTATCACCAAAAACTTTATAAATCTTTTGTTTCAAAACACCTTCTTCATCACTGTAACTCGAAAAATAATTCATTTTATTTTTCGGTGTTGCAATATATTTTCTACCATCTCTTAGGACTACATTTTCTACCATATTCCCATGACGCAAGACATCGTTGACTTTGTTTTTAAAGTCGCTCTCTTCACAACTATAATCGGAATTGTATGTCTTATTTCCTTTATAAGAAAGTATGTTACTTTTGTTTCTATTTTCATTAAATTTTTCATTTTTAGTTGCATTATTACTAAAGCCTTTCTTAGTTTGAACAAAATTATTATTCGAAGATTTCGTTCTTGTTTTAGATGATTTTTTATTTTTCGTTGTTTTCTTAAAATTGGGTTTCCCTTCCTCTATTGGCCTAGTCAATTTAATTATATTTTCCTCCTTACTTTTAATTCGTATTAAATACTTTTTTGAATTCATCCTTAATAGATTTTCATAGTTATCCATATTCTCATGGACATCATCGCGTTGTTTGGTGTAAACCTTTCTTTTAATTTTCATTTTATGTTTTTTAATACGTTTGGATTTACCTTTATGTGATCTCTTTTTATCTTTAGTTTTTACTTTATTTTTCTTTGTATCTTGTTTATTCTTTACATGAATATGAGGGTTTCTTTGATAAATTTTAAACAGAGTATATTTCTTCGCTGGAATATAAAGATTTTATGTATCCAAAAAAATATTTACATGTTAAAATGGCTTGTTTATCTGATATTATATTTCAATAAAGACTTTTTTCAGAGTGGTAGAGCCACGCTGTAGACAGTTTTGTCTACAGCATGAATGGGCCGGCTCGACCGGGTCGTTACCACTGTCTCACAGAAAACTGGCGTAAAGTAGCAGCTTGCTGCTGCCTTTCGTACGGTGAGTGAGATATCTGGAGGCCCAAATCCTCCTCCCCTTCCCAATCCCTTTCCTATAGGGTCGGCAACGCGCCCATGATTCTTCTAGTATTGTGGGCGTACATGCGCGGTGGAGATCACTTACCATCAGTTGACCCACTGGCTCGTTTACCGGCCTATGCAATAAATAAATAAAATATTATGAATATTATATACATAGACACAAACAAAAGCAAGACTCAACCAGCGATATGTTAGAGGCAAGTGGTTCGGACTGCTGAGACGAAAGTCCCGGATTCGAAACAGACACATACCTGCGACTTATCGAAGTTATGTGTGAATTAAAGTGTGAATAGTCAAATGGGTCCCAACCCAGGTGGCCTCTCATATACGAGGGGCCTATCGCCTAGTTAACGCCTATCGCTATCACGTCTGTCACTATATAGGCCAGGCACATTATGAAATCGAACTTCACAAATTTTATTTTACCTGGAATCCATTTTAGGACCTTTCAGATCATTTAAACCATTTATTTTTAGTGATTTGTTATGTTTATATTACACATTGAAATAAAACTAGTTTATACGGATTGTATCGCTGTTTAATTTTTATTTTAGTCCCGACGTTTCGAAAGCTTTCCAGCCTTCGTGGTCACGGGAGAGATAAACCACGATAAAATCGATATAAACTAGTTTTATTCCATTTATTTTTTCTACACGCATACATACTTATAGCACCGTAAAACACAATTTAGCTCTTGGAGAATCCTTACCATTTCCTAAATTAATATTCCCTCCCAAATTATCTATAAACAATCTTTCTTTTATCTTTTTATTCACTGATACATCTCCTAGGTTTATGTTCCCTCTTCTATCTTTTATCTTTTGCTTGTCCACGTTCCTGCGCCTTCCAGGAAATCGTCTTATGATAGCATTGTTTATAGAATCGAATAGTACTTGTATTTTATGTGTCCCGGTCATTCGTCTGTATGGACCGAGGAGTGCTTCGTCTAGAACTTCATTACCTATTTCTATAGCTGTTTTCGTTGTGTTTGGAAATAGTTTTACGTCTTGTAAAGTCTGAAATTGTTTATTTGGTTGTTACAAAACTATTGTTTATTGAACTGAATGCTTCAAGGCAACAATCCATGTCAGAATTTACAAGAGACCGTTGTCTAATTGATAATAAGTACCTTCGGGCAGCATGACCTGTTAAGTTCAACTGATAATCAACTGAGCCAGCGTAACCGCGTATTAATGTATTCGAGACTGGTGACTGATCGCCGAGAACTAAACTTCCAATGACGGAGCGCTCTTTTATAAAACAACTGTCACCCCACCAGGCGTACAACTTGTTTACTACTTGCATGGCTAATATCTACCCAATGATATTTTCTTGGATACCTTCAATTTATAAATAAAAAGCGAATATCCTAACATGGTTATAAATGCGAGAGATTTGTTTTTTATAAACACTAGCAACATCACACAGAACTTCGAATTATAAAGCACTGCATGCCATTGGACTGCGCTCGTACCCCGAGTATTGATATGTTAAGTCTCTTAATGCCCGGTAATTTCAATACCCTTGAAACCGAAACACAACAGTGTTTACACACTATATATACTCTACTACTCGGGTTAGAAGTAACATTGCGCCACAACCTACATCACGCGAGAGTTGGACAGTTGACAGCATGGTGCGGGAGAGGGTTTCTAGGTAAGAGTAAGCGAGATGGTAATATTGAGTTGCGATGAATTGGTAAACATTGAAATCATTGGCAAATACCTTCAAAAGATTCTGCCCTTCAATATCATTATAGAGGGAGTCAGCGTATTCGATTATTCCATTTATTTCTGGAGAGAGATACGTTTTTCTATGCGTCAAAGCGTAATGAGCAGTTGCAGCGTGACCTGAAAAACATATTACATTTAGAACAGAATATTCTTTATTGCACACCAAATAAAGTAATTCGCTTATAAACAAGGATCATACAGCAAGGGTGGTACAATGGGTGGTCTTATTGACAGCCTCCGTGGCTCAGTGGGCGAGTATCCGTCTGCGAAGCGAGAGAGTGTGGGTTCGATTCACGCACCAAGACAAATGTTTGTGTGATCCACAAAAAAATATTTCGGGTCTGTGTGTTGTGGGTTGTCAAGTCCCTCGTAGTTGCTGATACCCACGGTACAGGTTAACCTAGTGTGGGGTCAGGACTATGTGTGTGACTGTTGGGTGGGGTGGGTGTATTTATCGCAATCAGCGCTTTCTTCCAGACAACCGATTATATTTTGAAGTGTGTAATTTATAAGCAGTGAAGTAAAACATCGTGGGTTAATCAATAACTTTAATGTATACTACTAGACAAGCTGCACGGTACATAGAAATTGGACCACTGAGTTGCGGTCAATTGACCGTAACTCAATATTACCATCTCGCTTACTCTCAACTAGACCCCTATCGTTTTCGGCGTGTTTCTGTTGGAGGTCCCGAAACTCTTCCATAGTGCAGATGGCGACAACCATGGGGTTTATAGCCGGTAAAAATCCGGCATACCCCGTCTATCTTCTTTTAAGGTGGCCGGGAATCCAAGAGGATTTTCCCCATGTAAAAAAAAAGACCCCTTACGTGCTCCTTGTCTGTGAGCTGTGAATCTCCCGCGTTATGTGATGCAATTTTACTTCTAAAGAGCCCGTCTAGTAGTATACATTAGTTGGGGTTAATGTATATTTTATATTCCTTTTTTATAGCAGAGGTTGGCAAACGATCATCTCCTGAGGGGGGCTAGCACCAATAACTTGTGAGAACGTATTCGTATCGAAATGTCAACATATTGTTTGAACCTTCATACAAATGCTAGCGTTCTCGATTCGAATACTTATTCGTACGTTGTTCGTGCTCGCCCCTCAGATGGTAGGTAATTTATTTATTTATTTACACTTCATACAAGTCATATAAAGGCGGACTTAATGCCGGAGGCATTCTCTGCCAGTTAACCTAAGGTGGTGCAGAGATAGAAAAAGGTAGGTGCAAAAATAATGATCCAAGTTAGACAACAATACACAATATAGGTAACGCCAAACAAAAGTGTGTAGGCCATGTTGTGTTTCGGTTTGAAGGACATTGAAGCCAGCGAAATAGGGTAGTTTCCTATATTGAATTTTATACATTATTTTATAAGCAACAGAAAATAATACGCAAAAGAAACCCTTTTATTAAAACACAATCAAAATTGGTTCAGAAATGTGCCCGCAGTTATGATTTTAAATGTTGGTATGAGGAAAAGTGGGTGCGTAGTAGGGATATCGCTACTATCTCGCTTGCACGCGTGCACTATAATGAACATTTTACACAGTTACGTCAAAGGTTGCATCGTCTGTCATTTGACAATTACCCCTTCTACAGGATTTGAATGGCTTCTATCTTATTTATTTTTGGTCCGATTTATAAAATTCTTTCTGCAACAGATTTTGAGTAACATAACTTATTGATTTAAATAATAAAAAAAATCTAGTCAACTACCCTATTACTGGGCATTATGACACTTAACAACTTATGTCTCGAGGTGACGAGCGCAGTCCAATGCCATGCAGTGCTTTGTTATTCAAAGTTCAGGGTGGTTCAGCGAAATTAAATTCACCTACTGCTAATGCGAAGGCAAGTTATAATTCGAGGTTGTGAGGTTTTGCTATTATTTATGAACAGGAGCTTACAATCAGACGAGTGTTTGTGAAATTTATCAGACGATAAAATGGGCAATTTTTCTCTATATTACTATAACTACCTAACTATAACCAAGTCTAAATCGTAATAATTACGTTGAGTTGCAAGACTGTCACGAGACATTGCGTTGAGCCTGCCCATTCGTACTGTAGACACAAGTATCTGCAGCGTGGCTCTACCACTCACAAATACCAGATAAAATTTGTTTTTCACAACAAAATATATAAGTTGTATATGCTATACGCTCCTGGAGTTTATTGGCGATGAATGTAGTCACAGCAGGTGACTCACTTGCTCGTTTGCCGCCCTATGCTGTTAAAAAACTTAGCTATTTGGGTGGTCTCTGTAATAAAACTTACTCTGCGCGACGTCAGCAGGCGCTGAGTTCATCAATCGAGACAGGTCGAGCAGTTTGGTAGTTAGAGGCTCACCAAACGTTAATAATTGTCTCTGGTCATACAATCTACAAAGAAAATAATTAAGAGTTTTTGGCGGGAATTCTGTCAGTGCGGGTGATCTCGAATGAATTAATTCCTACACTAGTTTAGAGTTGTGTTTATGTATAAAAGTGGTGTGTATTTGTGCATAAACATTAAGGTGATTAACAGTGTATGGAAACATTGTAATAAGTGAATTTAGGTTATTTTTTACCAAGAGTATAGTTTGACCTGGTGCGTACGAGTCGCTTGAAGACAGTCGTCTAAAAAGCATTGTACTGAAAGGAATTACTTTACACCATAACTCGATCTTGAAATCGACCACTCCAGTGTTTTATCGTTCTTGGAAAATAAAGGAATAGCAAAAAATATCTAACACGGGCACAGAGGACAAGTATCCAGAGCCGTCAAATAATTAAAAAAGAAAATAATTAGACTTTTGGCCGGAATTCTGACGGCACGTTCGTTACATATTTGAATTGTTTCCTAAAATACTTACCCCCATATTCACAAACAACACTTATGTAAGCTATTTGTCAAGTGTCCAATTCTGTGTACATGATTGGTTTTGATTTGGCGCCAAAAACTAACCAATGACGTTTAGAGAAATCGTCACTAATCACTATGCATTCGCGCTCACTATGACGTCTCATAGTAACGTTTATGAATACGGAGGTTAGTTTAAAATGGAGTATTTTTTTTAAAGTGGTGTGTGATTTTGCAATAAACAATACACAATAGATACTTTTGTCTACAGCATGAATAGGCCGACTCGTCCGGGTCGTTACCACTGTCTCACAGAAAACCGGCGTAAAGTAGCGGCTTGCTGCGGCGTTGCGTACGGTGAGTAAGATATCCGGAGGCTAAAATCCACATCCCCTTCCCAATCTCTTAATTATACCTTTTATTTTACGTCGGCAACGCGCTCATGATGCGCGTATTGTGAAAGTTCATGGGCGATGGAGATCACTTATCATTAGGTGACTCTCTAATCTCGTGATATGGAGAAATATATATTGCTAGTTTTCTGGGTTCGAGTCGGTCCAGATTCATTCAGTGGAATCGGTCATTAGTCTGTAAAATAACTTAAGTATCTCTGCTACATTTTATTTGGTCTTAGCTGTGATTTACTGTGTTCTTTTCTACAATTAGATACCTTATTTAGTGGATATCGGTGTTGGTTGTGTAATTACCAATTTTGTTTCTTTTACTGTATGTAGGTAGTTAAGCTTTATTGCACAATTGTTTGCTATGCCCAATAAAATAAAAAAAAACCGTAGGAGTACGTCGGTCGCAAGTGTCTATGCCAGAACGTAGCAGGAGTACGATCCCGCGGGCGGCCCAAAAAACACTGACTTGACGTATTAGAGGCAGATATGAGAGCCAATGGTCTTACTACAGAGGATGCTCAAGATCGGGCGAAGTAGGCGTCTTAGTGAGAAGGCGGACCCTGGCAATAGCTGGGATAACGCCAGGTAGAAAGAGAGGCTCGTGAGATGGATAAAAAATGTGGTCATGTACCCTATTGCCCTTCAGTCCTGCCTGACCAACCTCACCTGGTCATTACAGGCTCCAATCTATGTATCAGAAGCCTAGCATATTCTTTTCTCTTTACAGCGATCAGTTCGAAGAGTTTTATACAAAATGTAGTTAGATAGCCATTCTTCTGAGTCTGCATGTCTTGGAGGAGACCTCTGAGGAACGGGTCTTCGGTTGTTGTGACCGGACGAGGATTTTCTGGAAGAGAAATTATTAAGTCACACAAAAAACAAAAGGTTTCTCAATTCGTCTGTATCAAACACTTTAATGTATACTACTAGACGGGCTGTTTAGAAGTAAAATCGCGTCACATAACACGGGAGTTTGACAGCTCACAGACAGAGAGCGCGAGAGGGGTTCTAGTTTAGAGTAAGCGAGATGGTAATAATGAGTTACGAACAATTGACCGCAACTTATTGGTACAATTTCTATGTACCGCACAGCTTGTCGAGTAATATACATTAAAGACTTTGGTCTGTATACATTTTTTACGTATATGTAGACGCATAACTCTGCCAAATGTGGACCGATTTGGTTAAAAAAGAATTCCATCACAAAGAGGGAGAAATCAGGGATGAAGACCAAAAACTTCGACATTTAAGAACCGATTTTATGACTCTATTACTAAAAAATAGTAAAATAAGACCTTTTTAGCAGAAAATAAAATTGACTAAACAAATTACATACGCATATACACACTCACGCCTGCAATCCCTGAATGGGTAGGCAGAGGCGCAACCAGTACACCCACATTTCGCCGAGCGTATCTCCGTCCCATGATGAGATAGGTGGCGAGCCTATCCCCATACGGGCACAAATTCCAGACTCCGGGCTGATACTGAGCATTTCGTAATAGAAAAACCCAATATCACTTTTACCCGACCCGGGGATCAAACCCGAGACCTGAGTGTCAGCCTCAGTCGTAACGCGTACGAATTACAACTGCGCCACCGACGCAGCACCACAAACAAATTAAAAATCTAATATAATATAACTAAACAATTTTGAGTCGATGGTATCAATCATTGACTACTATTATTCTACTTGGAGTAGAACAAGTTGACGTCTAGCGATCGGTCGTAAAAACTACAAGCCAAATCTTTCCGTAACATGTGTTAAAAAGCATGTTGCGCCGACCCCACAGCGAGTGGGATTAGGGCAGGTGGAAGAAGAAGACTTACGGTGTAAAAGACTACCAAATGGTCGCTCTGGATCTCCATGAACACTGGGTGGTAAAGGTCTGGTAGGTTTCGGTTCCTCCCCAGGAAGTGGTTTGGGAGTCGGGCCTGGTGGTCCGAAGTGGGGCATCGGTGGGGTCCATCTTGGTCCATGCTGTGGGCCTGTGGGATAATATTTAGTAAAATTAATCAGCAATAGCTCAACGGGGACTGGTAGGGACTGCCGAGATACCCCGTCATCAGGATCTTAACCAAATTTATATGGGACCACATCGCCGCTAAACTCTATCGAGTGTAATTTTTTTCAACAAAATCGGTCCTCAATTGGCTGAGAGATCGATGTACATACATTAAAAAAAGCGCGCCAAATTGAGAACCTCTTCCTTTTTTTAAAGTCGGCTAATGAGGCATCGAGCAGGTCGCTCGCTGGATGGCAAGCGCTAATCTGCTCATAAACAGACAACACCACACAGAACTTTAAGTTACAAAGCATCGCATGGCACTGGATGGCGTGCGCGACACTGACATACCTAAGTTGTTAAGTTTCATAATGCCCAGTCAGTCACCGAAACACAATGATGCTAACACACTGTTTCTTGGCGGCAGAAGTAGATAAAATGATAATACCAAGCAATTAAAAAAGTAAACTAAAATTACAATAAATGTAGGAATAAAAACTTAGTTACCAGGAATGCCTGACCCAGTGTATCCAGGTTCTCCGGGTCGTAGTTCAATCCCCATTTCTTCAGGGCTAGGGAACGCCCCATGAACCTCAGGATTGGGAGGTGGGTAGATCGTCCCCGGATGGACTGGTAGTGAGGGATATTCACCAGGATTGGGTGGGTGGACAGGACGTCCTGGTATCGGGGGGTATTCTGCTGGATGAGGGAATACCATCGGATCAATCCCAGGATTTTTTGGAGTCGGTGGGTATTGCCTTCCCTGATATGGTCTTTTTTCAGCATTAGGATTATATTCTCTATCTATATCACTCAAATTTATGTAGGGATCATCGTATTTTTTATTTTTGAAGTTTTCTTTTATCTTCTTTAGCATTAAGTATTCGTAATTTGACGTGTTTAGTTTATTTATGTCTATTTTGAGTTTGTTTTTCTTCTCTACATTTTCTTTATTAATATCTTGTTTAATCTGTTTCAAATTTCTTAACGTTTCATCTAATGGAGCTTTAGTAGCTTCTGTTGGTTTCGTAGCATGAGTGACATTCTTAGATAGCTTTTTATTAAGTAAATCTATTATCAAATTATTAAGTTCTTTACCTCGTATGTCTACCTTTACATTTCCTTTAACTTTGGTGAGAAATATATCACCTCTGGTATTATTAATTACTTTTAAATACCACTTTACTATAAATTCATTCAAGTTTTGTCCTTCAGTGTAATTCAAGTCTTTTTTTAAGTCCAAATGAGACATTTCAAAAGACCGATTAGCCATAGCTTTAAAAAGGTGTAAGGCGTATTTAGTAACTTGGTATTTGACTAACTTAGCCTTTTGATCTTTAGTTGTATTGGTTGTATAAGTTGTATTAGTTGGTGCGTCAGGTTGTGGTGAAACAATAGTTGTATTTATTTCGGAATCGTATTGTGGATGAGAAAATCTGTCTGCAAAACTCCAGTCATTGTATAGATAGTCTAGAAAATTTTGATTGACCTCTGTTCGTCGATTAGCTGGAAAACAAAATGTAGATATAGCTTATCTTATTTCGATGGATATAGTCATTTAAACCCTAATATTCTACATACGCACTCACGCATGTAATCCCCGAAGGGGTAGGCAGAGGTGTAACCCACATTTCGCCGAGCGTATCTCCGTCCCTTATGTAACAGGGGGCAAGCCTATCGCCATACCCATCACAAATTCCAGACTCCGGGCTGATACTGAACATTTCGTAATAGAAAAACCCAATACCAATTTACCCGACCCAGGGATCGAACCCGAGACCTCAGTGTTGTCCTCAATAGTATCGCGTACGCATTACAACTGTGCCACCGAGGCACTACTGTTATAAATAGTTAAGTTTAGATGTTTGTAAGTTATTGAACTTGAATGTTTGTTAGTCCATCACGCCGTAACGGCTCAATGGTTTTGAGTAAAAGTTGGCACACAGGTAAACCATGATCTCGATTAGGAAATAGGCTAAGAATCCAGAAAAAAACCGTCCACGCGAGCGGAGCCGCAAGCAAAAGCTAATTAATAATGCGTGATTATTTTTGGACTGCCTCGGAGGCGCAGTTGTAATGCGTATGCGTTACGATTGAGGCTAACGCTGAGGTCTCGGGTTCGATCCCCGGGTCGGGTAAAGTGGTATTGGGTTTTTCTATTACGAAATGCTCAGTATCAGCCCGGAGTCTGGAATTTGTGCCCGGTATGGCGATAGGCTTGCCCCCTATCACATTGTGGGACGGAGATACGCTCGGCGAAATGTGGGTGTACTGGTTACACCTCTGCCTACCCCTTCGGGGATTACAGGCGTGAGTGCGTATGTATTATTTTTATAGTCTCATTTTCGTATGCGAGTTACTTAATTAAGTTTGAATATAATAATAAATAAATACACGTCCAACAATCACACACATAGTCCTGACCCCACACTAGGTAAACTTGTATCATGGGTATCAGGAACTACGAAGGACTTGCCAACCCACTACGCCCAGACCGAAACAAATATTTGTGGATTAGATAAACATTTGTCTCGGTGTGGGAATCGAACCCGCGGCTTCTCACTTCGCAGCCGTAATACGTACTTTTATGTGTCCCATCAATAACTACAACTATTTTACAAATAGAAATAATAAATTTAAACATTGTTACAATATGAAATGTTATATTGGTTAGGAATTATCGAAGTGAATACTACCATGAACACGTCGCTTCTTCTGTGTGATAGATTTGTAAAAACCAATATAGGAAGTAGATTTTTTTAATGAACATATACAACGTGTTACAGAAAGGTGTGGTCATATTTTAGGGTCATTACATACACTTTACAATTAGTACTTATGTACCGGACCTTTTCAATACCAAGACATCCAAAAATTTCACATTAATTTTGATCACTAGTTTATTAAGATCGATAAGATTGGTGACATCACAATTAATTATTATGAACGACACTTACTTTTTAATAAACTTGAATAAGTTGTACATAATTCTACGAAAATACGTACGTAACTTGTAATTTAAACACAAAATAACACCTGAAAGAGATTGTGTGCTGAAGACGATATTGGTACCATCCTCTAGAAGCATTTTAAAGCCTTCATTCTCGTGTCTTCCATCTATGAATTTGGCTTAATACATTCGACGATTTTAAAAGCTGTTATCAGTTACACCAACACAAAGTACCAATACATAATACTTATTTTTAGTTAAATATAATATATTTTTTGAACTCGTAAACATACTTCATAAAATCAGAAATTACCGAACTGACTGCGTCAAATAAATATTGACATTTGACAACTCTTTAAAGTTTTTTTAATTAAAAAATAATTAAATGAAAGGAGGGACCTATAGTATCATTGTTTATCATTTAGTGTTGTCCAAAGTTAAAAGTCGATATCGACATATTACTCATTCGATAAAAAAGAAAATTCTATAATTACTGTACTAGCAATGCCATCGGATTTGGTACTATGGGAGATAAAATACTTATACGCTATACTATACATTGCTTAAATTTGCCCGCCCCTTTCTGTAACACGTTGTATACGCATTTACTCCTATATTCCTCGAAGGGGTTGGCAGAGGTTTAGCTAGTATGAACATCTACATTTCTCCGAGCGTATCTCCGTCCCATTATGTGGGGGGCGAGCCTATCACCATACTAGGCACAATTCAAGACTCCGGGCTGATACTAAGCATTTCGTCATTGAAGAACCCAATATCACTTTACCCGATCTGGGGATCGAACCCGAGACCACAGCGTTAGCCTCAATCGTAACGCGTACGCATTACAACTGCGCCACCGAGGCTGTCCTTCCTTCCAGTTCCTTTTTACGTCGGTTAAAAACTTTAAAAACAACAAACAAATGACCATACAATATTTCAGTTCATGTAAAATCATGAATATATTTCATAATAACAATTTTTACGATGAAAATTTATTTGAAGTAAAATTGCGAACAGAGATTATGAATTGTGTATTGTTAATATTTATTCATGTATTTGGTATGATTGTTTTATTTTTAACTAATCAGTTTTAATGTGCAATGGAGTCAGGCAGGCGGCAGGCTAAAAACTACAAGCCAAATATTTCTGTAACATGTTGCACCGACCCCACTGCAAGTGGGATAAGGGCAGGTGGACGAAGGAGGAGGACTGTGGTCTTTAGAGTGTAAGTGGACCACGAACATCTTAGGTCCAAATTAAAATTCAAATCATTTATTCTGTAAATTGAATCATTAATATCACTTTTACATGTCAATCATTTTTATGCTACATTACATTTACGACGCCATTTCGGGGCTAGCCATGAGAAGAAATGCCGAAACAAACTCATGGGTTATGGCCTCTTTTAATGTCCAGACATTGTTGGGCCAAAGCCAATCTCACTTGCACGTGGTACACTCGCTGATTAGCGGACAAAGTAATGACGAAACTTGGTTCCTGTTGCGGGTCAGACGATGGGTCGCCTAATACCACGTTTTTTGCATAGACCCACAAACAAGCAAGTGGTTCACCTAATGGAAACTGATCTCCACCGCCCATGTACGCCCTCAATACAAGAAGAATCATGAAATGTGTTGCCGACCTTAACCGAAAAAGATAATTAAGGGATTGGGAAGGAAAGGGGGATACATTGTGCCTCCGGATATCTCACTGACCGTATAAAAAACGCAGCCGCATGCTGCTACTGTATGTCGATTTACTGTGTGTCAGTACACCCGGCGGAGCCGGCCTATTCATGCTGTAGATAAAACTGAATACAACGCAGCTCTACCTATTTTAATATCACCTTATTTCCCAGGTCAAACAGCCTCAATCGAACCAAAAAGCGTGAATCTTGCACTAGACACGATACTAGAGTTCAATAACAAAGACAATACAGATTTACAGATCATAGACAATGTTCAAGAGTTTCTGGAGAAAATAAAAAATATTCTAAAATACAATAGTGGACGTCGGTCTTTGAACAAAGATTTTAAATTCACTGATTTCCTAATAGATTTTTTAAAACTAATTGTCAATAATTATGATGACGATGATTTAGAAGACGTCGTGACAGTCATTAGTGATGAAATCAGGAAATATCATTACGCTGGTTGTAGATTTTTCGAATTACTACAAAACAATGATATGAGAAAATTCTTTGGTCGAAAATTGGACCAAATAAAAGCTAAATCTCCTAATGATATGAGGCTTGATATGAGAAATATAGTAAATGCACTTAAAACACAGGAGAATCGTAATGTAAAAGAATTTATACAATACATTAACACGCTGTACCCAAAAGATTCAAAAGACAATCTAACAAAATTCTTAAATAATATAGAACTATACAAAAGTAAGTCAAAAAGGGCTAATTTAGACCTAATTAAAGTTATTAGAGAAGGCTTAAGAAATTCAATATTTGACCATTATACAGGTTTAAATGTAAATGCGCGAAAAGATTTTAAAATTAGATTAGAAACATTTTGGAAGAATTTCATGGATCCCTATAAATTTGAACATAAAGTTTGGAATTTGAGATATACCAAATTTGATAAGCGTGGTCGAGATGAGACAACAAGCATAGTATCTGCAGTAAATCGGGAATTTAATGACCAGACAGCTAATGTAGAAGGACTAAAAGATATTGGTGATTTTAAGTTTAATACACTGAAATACTTTGATCGTATAATGGATTATACTACAAAACCTACAGAAATTGAAAAAGAATTGAAACATGATACTAGAAATATTTATAATGAACAATTTACTACTGAAATTGAGGTTACTACACAAATAACAGATTTAAAAAGTAACTTGAACATATTCAGTACTGTAAAAGACGTATTATCACAAATAAAATTTATTCCTATAAAGCAAAAAGAAATAAAATACATAGACAAAAGTATCTTTAGTCAATTTAACGATGACGTCACCTCGAAGAATATAGTTAAAGAATTTGAAAAATCTATTGATTTTAATTTACCAGATATTCCGAAAATGGTGAAGCAAAAGTTTAATTCTATCACTAAAGAAAGATTAATGAAAGACAATAATATTGTGAAAGATATAGAAGTTGATATACATAAGACATCTAAAAAGCCTTACGAAAAAGTTAAAACACATAAACCAAAAATAAAGAATAAATATAAACATGCAACGCCCAGATATTCAAACAGATATTCAATAGTGACAAAAGAAAATACTGTAAAATCTGATAACTTCTACGATTCTGAGGAAATATATAACATACACAGGAAAAAAACAAAACGTACGAAAAAACGTAAACCTATCACCACAACTAAAAGAAAGCATAAAAAAGATACAAAAATAACTACAAAATCTCGCTTCATGACCCTTTTCGTTGAAGAGTATACAGGAAAGGTAAAAAAGATTAGGACTAGAGACAAGACGACGCCGAAACCTAAACAGTATACTTCATGGAAAGAAGTTAAAAAGCATAGAAGTAAACACAAGAAACTGAAAACTAAAAGAAACAGATATACGTTTGCAGGTTCTGACGAGTCTATTAAAAGCACAACGAGGGCCAAAGAATACAAAGATCATAGGTAAGTTTCATTTAAAGAAAGATTTTTTGTAGTAAAAGGCCTCAGAATGAGCAAATAGATTCTAATTTGCTCTGCTGGAAACCAAACAGTTCAATCAGGCCTATTATTGAGACACATACTTTAGACTAGCATAATTCTGCCTAGTAGTGGTAGATCCAGAATTTTGGTTTGGGGTGGGTCTTGACTCAAAATTACAATAAAAAAATGAGAATATACTATACCTACTTAAAATGGAATAAGTAAGATAAGCGATGAAAATTATATTGTAGGTAGTAGTAAGAAAGTAGGATAATATCAAGATTAATTTGAGATTTGTCAGTGGACCCAAATGGTTTTGGAGGGGGCTTGAGCCCCTTAGCCCCACCCCTGGATCCGCTAGTGCTGCCTAACATCAAGGGAAGTAATGTCTCTTAATGGTTTACATTATATTAAGACTTTGCCGCGTCACGATAAAAAAACATATAATATTTCATTTCAGACAGGAAAAACTCAGAAATCGTCATAAGAAACATAAAACACAGAAGAAATATTTAAAACGGTCGGAAAAAGCTACAAAAAAATCCAGAAAATGGTTGAAATTACCCACTACTGCATCATACGAAGGGATATCTATAGAATCATTTGAAGAGAGGTCTTATAGAAAGAATATAGATATTGACGATTTTCTAAATCATACAACCGATGTCGACAAAATAATCAACATTACAAATTCAATTTCTGCAACCACAAAAGCTACGACTGTTAGCGAAAGAATTGAATCTCCAACTATTATAGAACGCACGTTTGGGCCTTTAGACTTCTGGCAAGGTACTACTGAAGTCGGGAAATCTATTTCACACAAATCTACTATTCTACCAAATGCTACTAAAACGACAGAAAATACCACAATTATGATAACTACGGTTGCCTTAAAACCCGCTCTTAGAATTTTCAAATCTAACAATACATTTGAAAAGGAAAGTTATGAAGAACTATTAAAGAACGATACAATTCGTCTAATTGAATTAAATGACGTTACACTTTCTACAAAGTTACCAATTATTAACAAAACAGATTCATTCACAAAAACCACAGAAACAAAAGCAAATACTGTTAATACAACAAAGTTTCCACAGAAACCAACTATTAAAAAACCTCTATTAAAACGTCGCATTATAGAAAATACTACAAAATATAAAATCAATACTACATCAAAGAAAACTACTACTGGGACTAAAATGACTGTAACTACACGAAATTCTACAATTTCTGGCAATGTAACCAAACTTACCTTTAATTTGGGACATTTTTTAAATCAATCTGAGGTTTTAAATGTAGAAGATAACGATAAAAAAGATAAAATCAAAGAAAAGATGCTAAAAGATATGCAATCGATATTTTCACCTACAACCACGACTTCAACTACCGAAGGTAGCATGTTTACTGATCCGTTTAATGAAATAGAAAATGTATTAGATCTTGATTAAATAATAAATAATAATTTACATCTTTTATTTTTGACTGCCTTGTCTTTGAAGATTTTTTACATCTTTTGACTGCCTCGGTGGCGCAGTTGTAATGCGTACGCGTTACGATTGAGGTCAATGCTGTGGTCTAGGGTTCGATCCCCGGGTCGGGTAAAGTGGTATTGGGTTTTTCTATTACGAAATGCTCAGTATCAGCCCGGAGTCTAAAATTTGTGCCCGGTATGGCGATAGGCTCGCCCCCTATCACATAAGGGACGGAAATACGCTCGGCGAAATGTGGGTGTACTGGTTACACCTCTGCCTACCCCTTCGGGGATTACAGGTGTGAGTGCGTATGTATCTTTTATTTTTCTCTGGATTTAATATTTTTTTATTTGCTTGAATGACTCATTAACAGAAGCAACATCACACAGAACTCTGGATTACAAAACACTGTACAACCACTAAACTGCTTTCGTCAAGACGAGACATAAGATGTTAATTCTCATATTTCCCAGTAATTTGACTGGCTTCAATGTCCTTCAAACTAGAACACAACAGTGCTTCCACACTGCTCCTTGTCAATAATAGACGGCGCGGTGGTACCAACCCAGCCGGCCTCTCGCATACGAGGGACCTACCACCTTGTAAAGCTTTCATCTCATCCTCATTATATTTTGGGATGGAGATATAACCTATTATCAAAATCAAAATATTTATTGAATCCATAAAATATTACCTACAGTTGGGCCTCGAAGGTAGATGCCCAAACAACGCATACTTACAATCGTAAGCAGAAAATTCGCTGTGTGATGTGTTTACTTGCGACGTCATGCAGATAGACGCCATAAAAAAAAGAATCTAAAAGATTGGTAATTTGCGGATGGGCAAAATGTGTTTCATACATTAATTTATATGTGAGGATCATAAACATAATATGGTGAGAAGTTATTACTATGGTGGTCGTAGTTTGGAACCATATTACTTCGTATCGTGGGGCCTTGGACCTCACCAGCCTACAGTTTCACAAGCCAGCTGCCAATTAGATGTGTCAGAACTCGACAGAAGTTCGTTTATCTAATTGTTTATTAAAGTGGTAAATAATACACGATGTTGAATGTTATGATTTCTAATTACAAGGCAAAACGATTCATACATACGCACTCACGCCTTATGTGATAGGGGCCGAGCCTATCGCCATACGGGGCACTATTCCAGACTCCGGGATGATACTGATACAAATTTCGTGATAGAAAAACCCAATATCACTTTTACACGACCCGGGGATCGAACCTGAGCCTCAGTCGTAACGCGTACGCATTACAACTGCGCCACCGAGGCAGTCAGTTATTCAATTACAGGATACACTTAAATTATTAGTTTATAAAACTACAAACGTTCGTCCATCACAGTTTAGTCCATGATGGAGCGTATGGTGATAGTGATCATCACGGTGCGCCTCGTAGGGGGTGCGTATTACAACACATTCACCGGTGAAGTTATATCCAATGACATCGGTGCTCAAATGGAGACTCTTGGATTGGTTCCGTGAGTATTTGTGTTCAAATCCTGTCACTATATTTAATTATCATAGGGTATCAGCCCTGTATCCCATTGATCACAGATGTCATTTTTTTTTTTTTTTACCCTTTATATAGTTATGGTCTTATTCATAACTAGCATTTACACGCGGCTCCGCCCGCGTAAAAGTCTTTTTCTGGGATTAAAGCTACCTATATTCTAATTCATGTCTTGGTTTACGTGTATCCCAAATTTTACCCAAATCCATTCAGCCGTTAAGGCGTGATTGATCTACAAACTAGAAACTTTCACATTATTTTAATATAAGAAACTCTAACCCCCCCCCCTCTCCTTTCGCGAAGCTTTTAAAAATGTGAAACACATGTGTTATTATTTTTAATAGGTAATATTTGTACTCAATTTCACAGCCGTTTTTCGTTCCAATTCTAATTCAAAAACCCTTCCCCTTAAAATTTAAATTTCCTAAAACCTAGGTTACACAAACTATCTTCTGACCAAACATGATCCTAGCTTTAGTAGTTTTTTAAATATTTATCTTTCATATACATATATAGGTTACTGCTCTGCTCCCATGGGTCGTAGCGTGATGCTATATACTTAGAACCATCATCTCCACAAAAACCAATGTATGATTTGAATATAACCTCAATCGGTCAAGTTGTTCAAAAGTAAAATTAAACACTCATACTGAGTTCAAACCCCCCTCCCCCCTTTGGCAAGTGGAATTTGACAAAAATGTGAACCGCATATTTCATTATTTACGATAAGCAATATTTGTGCTTAATTTCACAGTCCTATTCCCTTGCGTAAAAAAGATTCATACTAAGTTCAACCCCCCCTACCCCCTTTGGCAAGTGGAATTTCACAAAAATGTGAACGGCATATTTCATTATTTATGATAAGCAATATTTGTGCTTAATTTCACAGTCCTATTCCCTTCCGTAAAAAAGATTCATACTAAGTTCAACCCCCCCTACCCCCTTTGGCAAGTGGAATTTTACAAAAATGTGAACCGCATATTTCATTATTTATGATAAGCAATATTTGTGCTTAATTTGAAAGACATATTCCGTTCAATAAAAAAGTTTCATACAATATTCAAACCCCCCTTTTACCCCCTTAAAATGTGAATTTCCAAAAATCCGTTCTTAGTACGCCTCGCCATTACACAAACTATCATCTGACCAAAATTCATGATCCCAGCTTCAGTAGTTTTTGAGAAATCGTGATTAATCAGTGAGTGAGTGCGTAAGTTCAAGCCCTCCTCCCCCCTTTTCCAAATAAAATTTCGCAAAAATGTTAATCACATATTTCATTAATTGTCATACGCAAAGTTCGTACATAGTTTCACAGTCGTATTCCGTTCCATTAAAAAGTTCCATACAAAATTCAACCCCCCCTCCCCGCTTTTGTAAGTGGAATTTTCCAATAATATGACCCTCATAATTCATTATTTTTAATAAGCAATGTTTGCGCTCAATTTCACAGTCGTATCCCCTTCCATACAAAAGTTGAATACAACACACAAACGAGGGGTTTGTCTTACCTTGTTTTACCCCCTTAAAATGTAAATTTCCAAAAATCCGTTCTTAGCTGACGTCTACATTACACAAACTATCATCTGACCAAATTTCATGATCCCAGCTTCAGTAGTTTTTGAGAAATCGTGATGAATCAGTGAGTCAGTGGTATTTCGCTTTAAAATATAAAAATCGTTCAATAACGCTAAAGCGCTCATTAACTCTCCTATAAAGTGTCACTATTTTATAAAAGCTTGATGTCTTCTATAAATTTCTATAAAATGTATTAAAATTTTCTCTAAAATTGCGGGTTGTAGGGATTAGACGGCGCGGCGGGTCGTCCCATATACCTAATACTAGGTAAATACCGTCAAATTATGATGAGAAGGCGGACCCTGGCACCAGTGACCAGACAGAAAGAAAGAATAATAGCCAATCTTACGGAATACCCATGTCTATAAGACACGTTAAATTCATTTACGATACATGTTTCTGCCTACGTGACTGCCTCGGTGGCGCAGTTGTTATGCGTAGCGTTACGACTGAGGCCGACGCTGAGGTTTCGGGCTCGATCCCCGGGTCGGGTAAACGTGATATTAGGTTTTTCTATCACGGAATGCTCAGTATCAGCCCGGAGTCTGGAATTGTGCCCGGTATGGCGATAGGCTAGCCCCCTATCACATAAGGGACGGAGATACGCTCGGCGAAATGTGGGCGTTACACCTCTGCCTACCCCTTCGGAGATTACAGGCGTGAGTGCATATGTATATATGATAAATGTTTCGACCTCTATAAGTTTTCACAAATCCAATTAAGTATGTAATTACATTTTAATTACTAGAATTTAAACATTTTCGGTTCAAGGATGAAATAATAAAGTAAATAGGCATTCTAGAGCGTGTTTTGTTGATTGCGTAAAAAAGGTTTTTTTTTTTTATTAGGTTGAATGACGAGACGAGCAGGTCGCTCGCCTGATGGTAAGCGCCACGCCTGCTCATAAACAGAAGCAACGCCACACAGAACTTTAAATAACAAAGCACTGCATGACACTGGACTGCGCTCGTCACCCCGAGACATAAGGTGTTAAGTCTCATAATGCCCAGTAATTTCACTGGCTTCAATGTCCTTCAAACTGGAACACAACAGTGCTTACACACTGTTGCTTGGCGGCAGAAATAGACAAAGCAGTGGTACCAACCCAGCTGGCCTCTCGCAAACGAGAGACCTACCACCTTGGGTGTGGGGTGTTTTTAATAGAGACTGAAAAACGAGCTCTCTTTTTATTGATGTATTGAGGGTTGTCTGAGAAAGCAAAGTTGGGTACACTGAAATAATAATGGTGCGATATAGTTGTGGAAGGGTAGTTAAATGGTATAAAAGAGGTTGTCGCCATAACTGGAGGCCTTTTGCCCGCACTCAGTCAGTCAGCCTCCAGTTCATTAAGATCAGTGGTCCGTCGATAGTCCAAGTATTCATTACGCGGTAGCTATGCTGTTTTACTATTCAGTTCTAGTTGTTTTAGTTATAATTAGAGAACGGTCTATAGAGAATCCTGACATGGGGTTGTGGTCTGTAAAGCAGTGATATTGTAAATGTAACCAATAAACTATGAGTTAAAGTGATTACCTACTGTCGTCTCACGTACTCGTAACTTTTAACATTCAAATGAATACTTAAGGTTAATATACATAATGTTACTACAGTTACTAACGCCCGATTTCTGAAAGGCTGATCAATGTTAAATTAACTAGGTAATCAAATGTAAAATCTCACGTCAAGTCGAAATTGAGTTGCTAGAAGCGTGTTCAACACCTTTGATTTGACACACATGTTAGCTAACATAACTTTCAAATTAATATGAAAAATCGCATGTCAAACAGTAGGTACTAACGGAAGATAAAATATTAGGTACCTATTTTTTTCACTAAATAACGTTTCAGCAAGTCGAATTGATTTGACAGCGACGTCAAATCAAAGTTCTGTTAGTTGAATTTTGATTTGATCAGCCTTTCAGAAACCGGGCGTAAGTATCAATCAATTTGTAACAATAATAATAAGATCTCATTAATAATAATAAGATTAGACAAACACCCAAAAGTATATAAAGGTAATGTAGGGTAAATTTCAAATATTATTTTCAGGTGGTGTGCTATAGACATTCAGGACTGTTCTCCAACTGAACCTCGGCGTATGGATGGCTCCTGTAATAACTTGAAGCATCCTCCACTTGGCGCCCAAATGACTGCTTACTCCAGGATGCTGCCGTCGCAGTACGGGGCTGACGGAGGGATCAGATCAGCGAAGTCCGGACGTCCGCTGCCAAATGCAAGGGCTCTGAGAGTCGCTATAATGTCAGATGGAAGGGCTGGTAAGGAATCCTTCGTTAATCAACCGATTTAAAATAGTAGGTTTCCAATTCGTCTAGTTTTTTTATTAGCATGAATGATGACACGAGCATGTCGCTCGTCTCACAGTAAGCGCCACTCCTTCCCCTCAACAGAAGCAACACTGCACAGAATCTTGAATTACAAAGCACTGCATGAGTACTTACCACTGTACTTACCACCTAAAAAGTTTAACTACTCACGTGATAGGACCCACTTGATGACATACGTGGTGCTTTACATCTGGCTTCTCCAGTTGTAAATGTCATTGTGCTTGAGGTTAA
Organism: Mimas tiliae; assembly: GCA_905332985.1. Classification (NCBI taxonomy): domain Eukaryota; kingdom Metazoa; phylum Arthropoda; class Insecta; order Lepidoptera; family Sphingidae; genus Mimas; species Mimas tiliae. Next base: position 6,168,039 of record HG995266.1, on the reverse strand, counting down.
TGTCTCCTTAGTTCATTATTTTATCTCCCGCGCTGCTATGGAGGGAAGTGGACAATAATTATTTCCAACTCCTCCCTAACTTTCTATTACATTAATTTCGTTGCGGGACAAAGACAATTTAGCATTTCCAGAGACTCGCCGAGCTTCATTGCTCGGTGCCAACAAAAATGCGTGCCACTGTCGATCCTGGTGCACAGGAGTTTCAGTGGCGGGTGTGTGGAGTGGGTAGTATCGTACCGCGCAGCCGTTCTAGTAGTTTAAAATAATACTAGCCCTGTATTATACACGTCCCACTACTGGCCACGGGCCTCCTCTACTGAATGAGAGGGAATTTGGCCTTAGTCCACTACGCTGGCCTAATGCGGGTTGGCAGACTTCATATACCTTCGAAATTCTTACGGAGAACTTCTCAGGTATTTCCGTTTCCTTAAGATATTTCCTTCACCGTTAAAGCAAGCGATAATTAATAATTAATACACACGTAACTTGGAAAAGTCAGAGGTGTATTCTCTTGGGACTGGTTTCGAACATACGTCTTTCGTCTCAACTGTCCATACCACTCCTCACTGAGCTACCACTGCTACTCTAGAAGTATATTTGCTAGTAATTCTTCTCTGCAGCTAGCGCTCGCTACACCACCATGGTGCCGAATTACAACGTGTTTATTACCGGAGACATTACATCAGTCCACGACACTGTCAACTACGTGACAGTTATAACAACGTGCTGTCAAGAAGGTAATATAATGTTTTAATATTCATCTTGCAGCTAACAATAGGGTAGTTGACTAGTTTTTTTTTATTATTTAAATCAATAAGTTACGTTACTCAAAATCTATTGCAGAAAGAATTTTATAAATCGGACCAAAAATAAATAAGATAGAAGCCATTGAAATCCTGTAGAAGGGGTAATTGTCAAATGACAGACGATGCAACCTTTGACGTCACTGTGTAAAATGTTCATTATAGTGCACGCGTGCAAGCGAGATAGTGAGATATCCCTACTACGCACCCACTTTTCCTCATACCAACATTTAAAGTCATAACTGCGGGCACATTTCTGAACCATTTTTGATTGTGTTTTAATAAAAGGGTTTCTTTTACGTATCATTTTCTGTTGCTTATAAAATAATGTGTAAAATTCAATATAGGAAACTACCCTATTATATCCTTCATCATTTAAATTATTACCTATGATTATTAACAATTAATACACTAACGCCCCGTTTCTGAAAGGCTGATCAAATCAACATTTCAACTAATGGCCGTTCCCAATACCCTGTCTATCGACAGTTTTGCTTGCTGGCAGTAAAATTTTGACACATTTTGTATGGTAGATCTGTCAAAACACATTAGTAAGCAAATCTGTCGATAGATAAAATATTGGGAACGGCCTTAGACGGAACGGCCGTAACAGAACTTTGATTTGACATCGCTGTCAAATCAATTAGAGTTGCTGAAACGTTTTTTAGTGAAAGAATTGTAATATTTGATCTCTCTTTAGTACCGTTTGACAACGATTTTTCATATTAATTTTAAAGTTATGTTAGCTAACACGTGTGTCAAATCAAAGGTGTTGATCACGCTTCTAGCAACTCAATTTCGACTTGACATGAGATTTTTTCTCGTAGTATTAATATTCTTTGCAAATTTATTAAAACTAATAATATTTACCTTTGAGCCTCTGCATCGACTAAATAAACACATACATTATCGGCAATAAACCAGCAAAGTATGCAGCTAATTTGATTCGTTTAACTATGTTTCCATCTTCCTTGAATAGGCTTTAGATTTCTTTACTTCGACTTAATTTTATTAGCTTATACGCATTATTATCTTCATTCTTTCATGAATCTTATGTTATTTGGTCAGAGTTATTTGATATTTTTTATTACATGCGTGTACTTTATACAGTTTTATTTTTCTATATCTTACGAACTATTTTCTGTTTAACCTTTCTTATCGGTGTGAATGAAACAGTATCGCGTTCAGCCACTATGTTACACAATGGACACTGGCGAAATCACCGATCTACGGTGGAGCCAAACACAATTAAAAGAAGAAGAAGAAGACATGAGATTTGACAGTTGATTAGTTAATTTAATATTAATCAGCCTTTCAGAAAACGGGCGTAACTGCCATACTCAGAAACGTTACTTTATTTTAATAAACATATCCTTAATACTACCTCGACTGCCTCGGTGGCGCAGTTGTAATGCGTACACGCGTTACGGCTGCTCTGCTGAGATCTCAGGTTCGATCCGCGGGTCGGGTAAAGTGATATTGGGTTTTTCTATTACGAAATGCTCAGTATCAGCCCGGAGTCTGGAACTGTGCTCGGTATGGCGATAGGCTCGCCCGCTATCACATTATGAGATGGAAATAAGCTCGGCGAAATGTGGGTGTATTATTATATACCTATATTTTTTGACATAGGCCGCCAAACGAGCAAGTGGGTCACCTGATGTTAAGTGATCTCCACCGCCCATGTACGCCCACAATACTAAAAGAATTATGGGTGCGTTGCCGACCTTAAAGGAAAGGGATAATTAAGGGATTCGGAAGGGGAGGGGGTTTGGGCCTCCGGATATCTCACTCACCGTACGAAACACAGCAGCAAGCTGCTACTTTACGCCGGTTTTCCGTGAGACAGTGGTAACGACCCGGACGAGCCGGCCCATTCGTGCTGTACACATAAGTGTCTACAGGGTGGCTCTACCACTTACGTGAGTGCGTATGATTGTATGTTGGTAATCTCAATGTATATTTCAGGTGGAAGATCAGATCCTCGTTGTCTACCAATAGAGGTATCTCCAAATGATGTGCATCTTCGAAGGTCTGACATCCGATGCCTGAATTTGACTCGAGCCATCACATACCAGAGGCTTGGATGTGTACCATCATCAGTGTCTCCAGAGAGGGTAAGAGTGTTCACGAGTTTTTTTTATTAGCCCTGTATTATACACGTCCCCTTGCTAGGCACGGGCCTCCTCTACTGAATGAGGGGTTAGACCTTAGTCCACCACGCTGGCCTAATGCGGGTTGGCAGACTTCACATACCTTCCAAATTCTTATGTAGAACTTCTCAGATATTTCAGTTTCCTCACGAGGTTTCCTTCACCGTTAAATCAAGTGATAATTAACAATTAATATACACGTAATTTATTTAAAATGATAATCAGTACACCCACATTTCGTTGAGTGTAAATCCGTCCCATAATGTGGTAGGGGCGAGCCTATCGCCATACCGGGCATAATTCCAGACTACAGGCTGATACTGAGCATTTCGTAATAGAAAAACCCAATATCAGTTTTACCCGACTCGGGGATCAAACCTGAGACATCAGCAGTACCGCGTACGCACTACAACACCACCAAGGTATTGTGCTTATTATATCAGGATATCAATTGTTCAGATCAACACAGCAGCACCAATGCTGGAGATGTCGATACTGTACGGTCACGAGGGTCGCGGGGCGGTGCAGGGGCGCGAGTACGAGGGGGGGAGGCTCCGAGCTGAACTGCTCAGGGGGAGGGAGTGGCCCCCCAGTGGCGCGAGGTTCTGTGTCAACAACGTACCTCCGATGGAGACGCGGTGCCATGACTCACGTGAGATTTATTTTCTATTTGCTTTAATGATAAGATGTTCAGGCGGAATATCATCTGTAACAGATACATATTATGTATTGTACGTATATTTATTATATACGCACTCACGCTTGTAATCCCCGAAGGGGTAGGCAGAGGTGTAACCAGTACACCTACATTTCGCCGAGGGTATTTCCGTCCCTTATATGATAGGGGGCGAGCCTATCGCCATACCGGGCACAATTCCAAACTCCGGGTAAATACTGAGCATATCGTAATAGAAAAACCCAATACCACTTTACCCGACCCGGGGATCGAACCCGAGACCTCAGCGTTGACCTCAATCGTAACGAGTACTTACGCATTACAACTTCGCCACCGAGGCAGTCAGTTTATGTACTTATATATATACATATTTATACTATACTAGCTTTTGCTCGCGGCTCCGCCCGCGTGAATAGACTTTTCCGAAATAAAACGTAGCCTATAACCGTCTCCAGGGTCCCATCTATCTCTACATCAAAATTCATCAAAATCGGTTCAGTGATTTAGGCGTGAAAGCGTAACAAATAAATAGGTAGATATTTTTTTTCGTAAAAGGTATCCTGTTATTTTTTTTTTTTTATTAGTTTGAATAACTAGACGAGCAGGTCGCTCGCCTGATGGTAAGCGCCACGCCTGCTCATAAACAGAAGCAACGCCACACAGAACTTTAAATAACAAAGCACTGCATGACACTGGACTGCGCTCGTCACCCCGAGACATGAGGTGTTAGGTCTCATAATGCCCAGTAATTTCACTGGCTTCAATGTCCTTCACACCGGAACACAACAGTGCTTACACACTGTTGCTTGGCGGCAGAAATAGACAGAGCGGTGGTACCAACCCAGCCGGCCTCTCGCAAACGAGGGACCTACCACCTTGTACCACTTCTTATACCTCCAAGAATATGTGTACAAAGTTTCATGATGATCAGATAAGTACGAGTAGTTTTCGCGTGAAAGCGTAACAAACAAACTTACATTCACATTTATAATATTAGTATGATATATATATATAGTTATTTAGTTACTGAATATCATATTTTGATATGTATGTATGTATGTTTATATGTATAGTATTGTAGTTTTAGAGTCTTGTCTACTTCTTTCTATCACTTTTTCTTATACGCCCGCATCATCTCGCCTCTGCATCACTCAAAGGTAAGCTGGTAGATAATGCCTAAGGGCGTTAAGTTCACCTTTATACATGTTATGTATATAAAGTCTTATGTAAATAAATAACATCAGCATTGAGAAATTCAGTTAAATTTTGTTTTTTTGAAAATTGAATTTTCATATGACTACTATGAGAAAATCAGAAGTTTCTGGACATTAATTAACTCCAGAAGCAATATTTATAGTTTACATTGTTATTAGTCCGTATATCTATTGTGATTATTTGCGCAAAAACATTTTTATCCATATTTAATCCATCCATTCATCCATTTTTTTATTGAATGCTCTGAAGAATTGTTTGACCTTATTCCTTCCTCACCTTTCCTTAACAGAACCACGCGTGCTGGCTTGCGAAACCATAGCTTCGTGGTCTCTTCCATCTCGGCTCGGACCAAGAGGTTCGCAAAATCGTATTTCTGTCAGACCATAAAGCTGTGGAATAGCTTGCCGGCGCACGTGTTTCCTCCTTCCTATAACTTGGGATCCTTTAAACGGAGTGTGAAGAAGCAACTAAGCAGGCCGGCATAATTCTGCCGATCTGCAATAGATTCAGTATCTATCGTTGGTCGACAGTATTCATGGATTGCGCTATACTTACCATCAGGTGTAGCGTAGTCACTTTGCCGAGCCAGGATAAAAAAAAAATCGAAGGAACGAGCTGCAAATCAAAAAAACAAAATTAAATTGAATTTCGCGGGCTAGTGCTGGTCTTGCACCTTAAATCTCGTAATGCCCAGTCATAATAAAATAGTAATGATACACTTTTATTACTTAGGTGCTTTCTACAAAAAAAAAACATAATGCTTTAGCAGTACCTACCACTAAAATTTTAACCTAAAAATGTTTCAACAAAACTTAAACACCGACATATTTTTTACCGTATTTTTTGCAATTTTTTTAGTAAAAGAATTGTCAAAATCGGTGCATGAATGGTTATGCTTTAGTCTTTCATCCTCAATTTTACCTCCTTAGGAATGGAATTTCTTCTTGAAATCTAAATAAGACTAACTTTCAGCTATAATACACTTTCGAATCAAAACAAGAGACATCCTTGGCGTAGTTGTGATATACATGATATAAAAAAAAATATACGCGACGAATTGATAACCTCCTTCATGTCTTTTTAATCGTGTAAAGTCCACGCAGCGCATCTCTATACCGAAGATGTGACAAAAAACTATGCTGAATTCATATTCTCTATTCATATAAAGTTTCTGATTAACAGATGTCACTACAAGTATAAAACTTTCAAGTCTCATCAACAGATGTCGCTTTCCCAAACTTATAACTTCCACCAACAGATGTCGCTTTCCCAACTTTCAGCTGCCAGTGGATCCAACTCGGTCTTAGGGCTCAACGTGCTATTTCTATGGCTTTACCGAAACCACAACGCCATAGCAAGGACGCTGCAAGCCCTCAATCCGTGCTGGGATGATGATAAACTCTTCTACACAACGAAGGACATCAACGTTGCAATGTATCTGCAGATTATGTATTATGAAATGATGCCGTTGTTACTGGGTACGTATTTTCATCCCATTGCCAATCCCCATTCCTTTCTTATTTATTAGCTTGATTGACTAAACGGGCAGGTCACTCTTCCGATGGTAAGCTACATGCCTGCCCATAAATAAGCATCACCAATCAAAACCTTGAATTATGAAGTACTGCATGGGACTGCACTGCGCTCGTCACCCCGAGACAAAGATTTTGAGTCTCATAATGCCCAGTCTTTCAAACGGGAACACAACAGTGCTTATACATTGCTGCATACACACATACTTACCTACCTACCTACATTGCAAAAAAACCTATAAAATATTTGCTTCTATAGCCCCATCTTCTTTCTCTCCATCAGGTAAAGAACTCCTGCTAAAGAACAAGATCATCTACAACACTCTGGGTCATGTGGATGACTACGACGAAAATCTTGAGCCACGTGTCACCATCGAATATGTTATAGGGTCAAGATGGTTCCATACTATACAAGAAGGGAGATTGAAGTGAGTTTTGTGAGACGAGCAAGTTGCTCATCTGATAAAATCACTTGCTCGCCATCGGCAACTTTTATTGTTAGCCTGGATGACAACACGAGCAAAGGGGTCACCTGATGTTATGTGATCTGCACCGCCCATGTACGCCCACAATACCAAAAGAATAATGGGCGCGATGCCGACCTTAAAGCAAAGGGATAATTAAGAGATTGGGAAGGGGATTTGGGATACCTCACTTAACGTACGAAACGCAGCAGCAAATTTTCTGTGAGACAGTGGTAACGGCCGGGTTGAGCTGGCCCATTCACGCTGAAATGAATTCCGCTTCCCCTTCCCAATCGCTTAATAGGGTAGTTGACTAGATTTTTTTATTATTTAAATCAATAAGTTACGTTACTCAAAATCTATTGTAGAAAGAATTTTATAAATCGGACCAAAAATAAATAAGATAGAAGCCATTCAAATCCTGTAGAAGGGGTAATTGTCAAATGACAGACGATGCAACCTTTGACGTCACTGTGTAAAATGTTCATTATAGTGCAGCGTGCAAGCGAGATAGTGAGATATCCCTACTACGCACCCACTTTTCCTCATACCAACATTTAAAGTCATAACTGCGGGCACATTTCTGAACCAATTTTGATTGTGTTTTAATAAAAGGGTTTCTTTTGCGTATCATTTTCTGTTGCTTATAAAATAATGTATAAAATTGAATATAAGAAACTACCCTATTATCCCTTTCCTTTAAAGTTTGCAACGCGCCCATAATTGTTTTGGTATTTTGAGCGTATATATAGGCGGTGGAGTTCACTTACCATCAGGTGAAAAAATTTAAATAGTTTTTAAAATAGCACTTATACAATAAAACTAATCCTTTCTCCCCAGACTCTACACCCGAGACGGTCGCCTATACAACCAACTCTCGACAGTAGACTTTACTCTTCGCTCCGGAGCCCTCACCCTGAACAGAACCCTGGAGGGCATCACCCAGGGTACATTCAGGCAGCCGTGTGGCGCTGTTGATGGCCATGTGGATCCGGATGTAAGTCCGTCATTGCCCACATTAATAACGCTTACGCCCGGTTTCTGAAAGGCTGTGATCAGCCTGTTAAAATGGCTGATTCATGTCAAGTCGAAATTGAGTTGCTAGAAGCGTGATCAACACCTTTGATTTGACACACATGTTAGCTAACATAACATTCTAATGAATATGAAAAATCGTATGTCAAACGGTACTAAAGAGAGATCAAATATTAGGTTTTTTTTTCAATTAATAACGTTTCAGCACCTCGAATTGATTTGACAGCGATGTCAACTCATGTTAGTTGAATATTGATTGGTCAGCCTTTCAGGAACCGGGCGTTAGAGTTATTTCAACAGAGCGTCTCCGTGCTTCGGAGGGCATGTAAAAACTCAGTCCCAGCTGTTATCAACTGACAGCAGTGGTTAAGTCGAGTCGGAGACTTTCAGCTGGCTTCTTAACTTTGACACAAGGTTTGCCACTAACCATTCGATATGGTATTTGAGTGGTAGAGCCACGCTGTAGACAGTTTTGTTTACAGCATGAATGGGCTGGCTCGACCGGGTCGTTACCACTGTCTCACAGAAAACCGACGTAAAGTAGCTTGCTGCTGCATTTCGTACGGTGAGTGAATATCCACCTCCCCTTCCCAATCCTTTCCTTTAAGGTCGGCAACGCGCCTATGCTCCTTTTGGTATTATGGGCGTACATTGGTGGTGGAGATCACTTACCATCAGGTGACCTACTTGCTAGTTTGCCAGCCTATGCTATAAAAAAAGAATAAGTTATTTAGAAAATAATAAATAAATTATCATTTCAGCAACTAATATATATATCATTAGCTTTTGCTCGCTGCTCCACCCGATTCAATGGCCTTTTCTAGGGTAAAATGTATTCTATGTCCTAATCCAGGTCACTGTCTACCTGTATGCTAGATTTAATCCAAAACCGTTCACTTGCTCATTGCTTGCTAAGCTATAAAAAATATAATGTTCCCTTGATAACTTAACTTCCCTTAATATCTTGACTTTTCCCAGGTTGGAGAGCGAATCCTAGGTCGTCTCCAAAGAGCGTCTGATGTGCTAGCTAGTGACATCATGAAGGGAAGAGATTCCGGACTCCCTCCTTACAACGACTATCGAGAGATCTGCGGCCTACCACGCATTAGGAAGTTCAAGGATCTACTGAAGTGGATGAATCGAGAGGTAAAGAGTAGATACACCCAACAGTCACACACATAGTCCTGACCCCACACTAGGTCAACCTGTATCGTGGGTATCAACTACAAGGGACTTGCCAACCCACAATACACAGACCCGGAACAAATATTTATGGATAACACAAACAATTGTCTCGGTGCGGGAATCAAACCCACGGCCTCTTGTTTCCCAGCCAGCTACTCACCCACCTTCTCCTTCCAAATCCCTTATTTATCCCTTTCCTTTAATGTCGGCAACGCGTCCATTATTCTTCAGGTGTTATGAATTTTCATGGCGGTGGACTTACCATTACTTACCATAAGGTGACTCACTTGCTCGTAAACCAGCCTTAACTCGTTAACTGATTTACGCCCAGTTTCTGAAAGGCTGATCAAATCAACATTCAACTAACAGGACTTTGGTTTTTTATTTGGTAATTATTTATTATAATTAGAGTAGCTGAAAAGTTATTTAGTGAAAAAAAAAAATTGATTTCTCATTAGTACCGTTTGACATACGATTTTTCATATTGATTTGAAAGTTATGATAACTAACATGTGTGTCAAATAAAAGGTGTTGATCACGCTTCTAGCAACTCAATTTCGACTTGACATGAGATTTGACATTTGATTAGTTAATTTAACATTGATCAGCCTTTCAGAAATCGGGCGTTAGTGTATTATTGATGATGCAATGTATGATATGTATATCTACATATTAGGTATGTTGATAATATGGTTTCTAATGCCTAAATATCTTGCATTTATTTTTGTACTGACTTGTCATAAGCATTTTAATTGTCTACATTATCAATAAACTATTTACTTCTTTTTTTTATTCTTGGTTAAATAAAACCTGGTTCTTTGTTATAATATTTGAGTGGTAGAGCCACGCTGTAGACTCTTTTGTCTTGACAGCATGAATGGACCGGCTCTTCCGGGTCGTTACCACTGTCTCACAGAAAACCGGCGTAAAGTTGCAGCTTGCTGCTGCGTTTCATCCGGTGAGTGAGATATCCGGGGGCCCAAATCCCCGCTCCTTCCCAATCTTTTAATTATCCCTTTCCTTTAAGGTCGGCAACGCGCCCATGATCCTTTCTGTATTGAGGGCGTACATGGGTGGTGGAGATCACTTACCATCAGACGACCCACTTGCTCCTAACTGCTATAAAAACATGTTTCTTTGTTATTACTGAAACCAAACCCATGTCTCCAGCAAGTTGAAGGAATCGCAATGGCATACGAGTCACCTGAAGACATAGAAGTATACCCAGCGATCCTGGCCGAGCGTCCTATGCCTGGTGCAGCTATAGGACCGACCCTGGGCTGCATCATGGCGAGTCAGATGCTGCGGTGGAGACGGGCTGATCGGTTCTGGTACGAGAATACAGTTCACCCTGGAGCCTTTACTAAAGGTAAGGCTTAGGATGGCCGAGACAAGCGACGGCGACATGCGACACAACACAGGAGAAAGAAGAATGAAAGAAAATAGCTTTATTTGGCAATTACCATAAGGACACATAAAACAGTTAAGCACATACAAATATAATACATAAATATTAATTGAAACATAAAATATAATATACATAGGTACTTAAAATTAATTATGCTCGGGATGGACCTACGCCCACCCGATGCATCGTCAGACCGTGTCCGAGGTAAAGCCAAATAGGCCACAGGCTCAGCATACGCCAGGCAGAAGAAGCAACCTGGCACTAATATTCTGCCAGTGCCTAGAGAGTGTCTCACGGATGCCAGCAACTATTAATAATAATGAGGAGGAATATACAACGTGTTACAGAAAGGTGTGGTCATATTTTAGGGTCATTACACACTCCTTATAGTAAGTACCTATGTACCGGGTCATTTCAAACCAAGACATCCTAAAATTTCACGTTAATTTTAATCACTCGTTTATTAAGATCGATAAGATTGATGACATCACTATTAATTATAATGAATGACACTCACTTTTTAATAAACTTGAATAATATTTACGTAATTCTACGGACATACGTACGTAACTTGTAATTTAAACACAAAACACCTGGAAGAGACTGTTTGCTGAAGACGATATAGGTACCATCCTCTGAAGTATTTTAAAGATTTCATTGTTGGGTCACCCATCTATGAATTTGGCTTAATACAGTTGACGAGCGTCTTATAAGCTATTATCAGTTGCACCAACACAAAATACCAATACATAATATGTACTTGATTTTAGTCAAATACAACATATTTTTTGAACTCTTAATCATACTTCATAAAATCAGAAATTGCCGAACTGACTGCGTCAAATAAATATTGACATTTGACAATTGTTTAATGTTTTTTTAATTATAAAATAATTAAATAAAAGGAGGTCTATTGTATCATTGTTTATCATTTAGTGTTGTCTAAAGTTGAAAGTCGATATCGACATGTTACTCATTCGATAAAAAAGAAAATTCTATAATTATTGTCCAAGCAATGCAATCGGATTTGGTACTATGGGAGATAAAATACTTATACCCTACACTATACATTGCTTAAATTTGCCCGCCCCTTTCTATAACACGTTGTATAAGGAGAAGACACTGTTGCACCAAGTAATTTCAAACTTCGCAGCGTGTCTCTTTTCTTTATTAGCTTAAATGACGAAACGAGCAGGTCGCTCGCCTGATGGTAAGCTACACGCCCGCCCATTAACAGACACAGCATCACACAGGAATTTGAATTATAAAGCACTGCATGACATTGGACTGTGTACGGTACCCCGAGTCATAAGTTGTTAAGTCTTATAATGCCCAGCAATTTCACTCTCTTCAATGTCCTTCAAACCGGAACACAACAGTGCTTACACACATCTGCTTGGCGGAAGAAATAGAAAAAGCGGTGGTATAAACCCAAACGGACTCTCGCAAACGAGGGATTTACCACCTAGTTAGGTTAGACAGCTTCGCCCCATATTATACCAAAGCATTATGGGAAGGCAGCCACTGGCATTAAGCTGGGATAACGCCAGGCAAAGAGAGTTTTTCTGAGTGGTAGAGCCACGCTGTAGACAGTTCTGTCTACAGCGTGAATGAGCCGGCTCGTCCGCGTCGTTACCACTGTCTCACAGAAAACCGGCGTAAAGTAGCAGCTTGCTATTCGCTTCGTACGGTGAGTGAGATATCCGGAGGCCCAAATTCCCCTCTCCTTCCCAATCCCTTACTTATCGCTTTTCTTTAAGGTCGGCAACGCGCCCATGACTATCTTAGTACTGTGGGCGTACATGGGCGGTGGAGATCACTTACCATCAGGTGACCCACTTGCTCGTTTGCCGGCCTATAGGAAAAACAGAAACAGGAATAAAGAGTAAGTTTATAACTTAGTAATTGCTTCTATTGTCATTCTGTTACAGAACAACTGCTTGAGATAAGATTAATATCTCTGTCAAGATTAATTTGCGACCACGCGGAAGAAGTGGATATGATTCAACCCAACGCTTTTCTGCTCGCTGGACAAGGGTAAGAGATATGCAGGATTCCTTGTCACCTTTCTTTTTTGTTTAATTATAGCTTATGTACTTCGCCAATTATGTATAGGTAATAACTTCAAGTCTTCACAAGAATGATGAGACACCGGTGTGGTCGATTTCAAAGTCGTATCAGAGTTTTGGTGTGAATTCCTTCCAGTACCTACGATGTTTCATAGTCAATTTTTCCCAATCGGATCGAATGAACAAAATAGATCAATCCGCCCTGGCAAAAACCCCCAAATTCACTTTGTTTATTGTTTCTCTAAACTATTAATTGGTTCGGCAATATCACACCACTTATATAGAACAAACTCCATTTTAAACTAGTACATAAAAATTATATATGCAGTCTGATAAAAAAAGGATCAGTGTCGAAACACGCTGGTCGCTTCCCTCCATTACTTTGGTTTACAAAGCATTTCATGACAGTAAGGCCGCTATTCCACTATCATTTAAAAATGATCCTACTTCTATAGCTCATAGATATATGAGTAATGTATGACAGTGTAATAGCAATATAAACTTCATATTGACTCTAATAATATTTCTATGGTCCTATTTCACAGCATACTGTGACATAGAATCATATATGACGTCATATATCTATGATGCAAATATGATAGTGGAATAGCGGCCTAACACTACTGGCTCGTCACCCCGAGACATAGAATATTAAGTCTCATAATGTCCAGTAACTTTACTGGCTTCAATTCCTTTCAAATCGAATTACAACAGTGCTTACTTATGGGCAGAAATCAAAGACTTTCATGTATACTACTAGACGGGCTGTTTAGAAATAAAATTGCGTCACATAACGCGGGAGTTAGACAGCTGACAGTCAGAGAGCGCGATACGGGTTCGGGTTGAGAGTGAGATGGTAATATTGAGTTACGGTCAATTGACCGCAACTTAGTGGCGCAATTTATATGTACCGCGCAGCAGTATACATTAAAGTCTTTGGCAGAAATAGAGAAAATATTACCTACACAGACGGCCTCTCGCATACGAGTGTCCTACCTAGTAGAAACAATATTACAAAACGGAATTATTGTTTTCAGAAACGAAATAACGAAATGCTCAAATCTGCCTTCACCTGACCTCAGCGCATGGAAGGACCCTAGCTGCGTTCAGAAGAATAAAAATTCGATTAAATCTAAAACAAATCATTAAAAAGTTATGAAGATTAGTAATCAGTTGGTTTATGGGCGACAGGGGACAATACTAAAATAATATGAAGAGGCAAAGAATACTATGTAGGCATATCGCGAATAAATTAAATTATAAATAATAACATTGTGTCGTCATCGCACGCCGCGCATGCGCTTCGAATCCTAAAGGCAAACTTCCGATTTGCACGACAAGCGACATACATACGCGAATGCGTATGCGTCAGTAATATAAACTTCTACCAACTCTCTACTAAAAGTGTAGTAGGCATGAGGGTCACGTGTGCTTTTAGAGTGCCATATGTACAGCGGAGTATTCTCCGTCTACGGTTGAATAGGACACAATTTTTAAATGAGTTTGAAGAGAGCCTCTTTTTGTACTGAGCCAGTCAAGGTCCTACTTCAAATGAGGCGAGGCGTCTAGAAGCTCCCCTTTCGTTCTCACTCTTTCACTAACTCAGTCGGCGTCATGGGAATCTTTTAAGAGTAAAATATAAAATAAAATAGAAAATTTGAAATAGTAGGTACATGTAAAAAGTATGAGCCGCTCTTACATTATTTTGTCATCTAAGCGACAAATGTACTACCTCTTGTATGTACTACTCAACATTTCAGATGTGCGTGTTACAGACGGGCGGGTCCACAGACTACTTAGAAAGGGCGGGTCTAACTCTGTCTAACTGGACGAGATGATTGGAAGTCTGTGTTTTGCACATTTCATTTGGATAGGTATAACTTCTATGATAGAAAACTATAAAACTTGGATTCGTGAACGACCTAATACAGAATAGAAATAGTCTATTCCTTAATTTGAAAATATTTTGATCCCCTAACCCATTATTAAATGGATAGTTAGATATTATTATTTGTAATAGGTGTTAAAAATCAAATGTAATGTATTCAATAAATAAAAGTTTCGTAGTCATTTTTATTTCAAACATTGCCAACTAACAATATCCCCAGCTCGCAAAGATCTATAGAGTTTTTTATATCTATTATTAATATCAATAAAATTGCCTTATCCCAATAATATATGTTTGCCCCATCCTAATACCAGTCCCTCCCTTAACTGAATTCCATAGTAATACATAATATTTTGTCTGTGTCTATTACCCTTACCCTGAAATAATATCCTAACCGCCCAATGTCAAAATTCAAGATGTCCGACAAACTGATCATACAACATCTCCAACAGTGTCATTGCAAACTTCGTTGTTGGCGGAATCATCATCGCTCTGATGGAAGCCAATTTTTTTTTTAAAGAAGAATTGCACTATGGTCAAATCAACTTGTATATTGTTTAAGTTGCCCCAAATTCTGAATTTTGAGAGATAATAAATAATCTGTCGATTACCTAGGTACTCACATTAGCGGATTCAGCATCCAAAGCATTTGGGTCCACTGACAAATCTCAAATTAATCTTGTTATTATCCTACTTTCTTAGTACTACCTACAATTTAATTTTTATAGCTTAAAACCTTACATATTCGCAATTTTTATAATTTTAATTTTGTGTCAATCCTCCCCTAAACCAAAATCCTGGATCCGTCACTGAGTACTTGTATTCTTCGCTGATAAAGTACTGATTTGCTGGACCACATTTCTCAAGTACAGTAAGTACTATTCTAACGGTAAGGACCTACCTATTAAAAATAAAAATGTAAAATCCTTGCAAAGAATATTTAATATTATAAACTAACAATTTAATCCACATAATAAAGAATTCTATTTTTATTACTTTTTATACTGTAATATCCATCTGTTTTCAACAATGTTACATTTTAATTTTTATATTTTTGCAGTGGCAACTCAGTTGGTTTTATTTGACACGCCTTGTTGAGTGCAATCGTGATTTTTATTTAGTTTGAGTGTGTTTTCTAGTGTCTATACGCAGTGAATTAGTGAAATCAAGTTTATTGCTTCCATAGTTGGGTACAGGACAATTAATTTGCCAACGAAAACCTACAACATCCGATAAAAATCAGGTAAAAGTGCAACCTTGTATGTTGACAATATATAACGCAACCAAATTAAGTAGTAGACAAGTTCAATGAATTTCCCTTTTTTGCAAACAATTTGGCGTACTATTTCAATTCGGTAGCATTATAAATTAAACTAACATGGAGTTAAATGCATTTATTGTTTATTATTCTTTGTGTTCGATAATTTTTGACGCCATTTATACAATTATTTACAATATAAATTATTGTATTAACACGCCCACATCAATATTTCGTTATCTAGGGCAGGGATTTCTCATAAATACTCGAAGAATGAGTCACAAAGTGTGATAAATGCCATACAAACGTTATATCTTCACGCTGTACTATTTACGTGGATGATAGAGTAATGGAATTGACTTCAAGCTTTGTCTTGATCTAGCAAAGAAATTTCGGGAGATTCGTGTCGTAATAGTTTAAATTGAAGAAATAAAGATACACAGATAACTCACGACCTGACCTTACGCAAGCAAATAAATTGTGGTCATAAACAAAAGAATATTAAACTTGTTGGGATACTAGATAAGTTTTTAATGGCTTTATAACAAAACTAGTGACAAATTCATGCTGTAGATAGTTTTGTCTACAGCATAAATGGGCTTGAGAGCTCTGAGAAGTATGTGTGGTGTAAATATGAGAGATAGAATAAGAAATAGTGAGGTAAGAGAGAGGTGTGGTGTGAGAGAGGATGTAGTGATGAAGATTGAGAAAGGAATACTGGTTTGTGCATGTAGAGAGGATGGATGAAAGAAGATTGACGTAACAAATATACATGGCGAGTGTGAATGGTACAGTTGGGAGGGGAAAGCCTCGGCAAACTTTCATAGATCAAGTTGGAGATATTCACGAGAAAGGCCAGGTCAGGAGTACCCTACATGTATGAAAACATTTAATGAGGGTGAATGAGGCGAAAGAGGTATGCAAGGATTGTAGCAATTGGAAATCCGTTGTCTGCCTACCCCTATGAGAAACAGGCCTGAGTCTATGTATGTATGTATAAATGGGCTTGACCAGGTTGTAACCACTGTCTCACAGAAAACAGATCTAAAGAAAGAGCTTGCTGGTGCTTTTTGTATGGTTAGTGAGACATCTGGAGGCTGGGGTTGGCCGTGGTCCCCCTCTCCTTCATACTTTAATTATCCCATGTCTTTAAGAATGGCAACGCGCCCATGATACTTCTGGTATTGTGAGTGCTCATGTGAGATGATCATTTAAAGTTACTAATAGGTGTCCAGTGTACAAGTCCATTTATACCGGATGTAAGGGAACTGCTTCCAAAAGTGACAGCAGGTGGTAATGCTAGTGTTTACAGACACAATACTACTGAAAAAATGGAGAAATGAGTTACATGCTTTTTTTTAAATTCTCACTTAGTCTCGTTTAGAGCAATAAACACAATGACTTTTAATTCAAATAATAATATCGTATTTTTATTAATAGCCAACAACAAAATATCAATGTGCGAGGCGGCGCACGGTGCGATATACCTATTGAACATTGGAGCGCGGTAATACGCGCGTGTCGAAGTCGGGCAGCATTAGTATGCTTTTTATTGCTGGCTTATGTTCCCAAAATGCAAGGGAATAGTGTTTTCCATTTGTCAAGGTAGTGTTTTATTACCATGCTCTTATCAGAGGGGTTGACGTCAGGCAGGCGGTCGGTCATAAAAACTACAAGCCAAATCATTCTGTAACATGTGTTAAGGCGAAATATGCCTAAAATTTGACGATTCGTCCTCATAAATATTCTAAACTAGACCTTTGAAAAGGCTTAATTAACATTATTTTTTTAAGTATAATAATTGTTCACAAAATACGTTCGATATGTTCGCCGATACACGATTAATGATATTTGACGCGATAGAAAAAAAAAAACATTCAGTTTCTATCGAAATTATTTTTAGAAAAAAAAAATGTGTGTACTCCCAACAAATATTCAAATACTTCTATGTTTTAAAAGCGCAAGTTTTTTTTTATATAATAAATCAAAGTAAATATTGCAAGCGCGCACGCCGAGTATGTAAGCATTACAATGGCCTACAATGGCAACTTCGCTGCCATTTCGCCTTAAAAAGCATGTTGCGCCGACTTCACTACAATAAGGGCATCCTGTGATAAGGGCAGGTGGAAGCAAGTATTTTATTACCGTTTCGGCTTCAGAAGAGGTAATGAAACGGCAATCAAATATACTTCACAGATTAATACACATTTTAATGTTTCTTTTCAGCCATCATGGCTACAATGACGGACACTTACGGGACGACGGGGACCCTCACGCTTAAATGGGATCCTCGGAACTTGGAGATACGGACTATGTCGGTGGAACGCACCCTGGAGCCGCTGGTGCTGCAGGTCACCACCCTGGTCAATAACAAGGATCGGGATGCTAAGAAGAAGCGACGTAAGTAAAGTCTAACTTTATATTAATATAATAATACTAGCCCTGTATTATATACGTCCCACTGCTGGGCACAGGCCTCCTCTACTGAATGAGGGGTTAGGCCTTAGTCCACCACGCTGGCCTAATGCGGATTGGCAGACTTCACATACCTTCAAAATTCTTATGAAGAAATTCTCAGGTATGCAGGTTTCCTCACAATGGTTCCTTTACCGTTAAAGCAAGTGATAATTAACCATTAATACACACATAACTTAGAAAAGTCAGAGGTGTATGCACTTGGGGCTGGTTTCGATCCTGCGGCTTTCATCTCGACAGTCCATACCACTCCCCACTGAGCTATCACTGCTATGTGAAGAGAAAACTTTGCACCACTTAAGCATTAAGCTGTTTAAGCATGCAAAGGAGTGTAAGATTTGACATAGTTTTTATGGAGGAGTGCAGAAAGCTAATTACATATAATATCTGTAGCATTACAATAAATAAAACATTCATCTTTTATGTTCAATGTCTGAATTTTTTAAATCTTGCTGATGTTATGGAACAAAAAACATATAATTTTAGAGGTCCAATTTCCACCAGTATGGGATGACTTGTTTCAATAAAACTGACAGAAAATCCCACATCCATTTCTTTCACTTTCTCAATCCCTTAATTGTTTGCCCCACGTGCTTGTTTGCCGGATTATGCTATAAAAAAATGTGATGTAGCCTTTCGCACCTTTCGTACGTAAGTGAGATACCAGACGCCTAAATCCTTTTTCCCTTCCCGTTCCCCATCTCTTTAGTATGTACAAGATTCAATTTTTTTTTTATTGGCTTGATACACGATAAAAACTGACTTGATGGTAAGCGCCACGCCTGCTCATAAACAGAAGCAACACCACACAGAACTTTAAATAACAAAGCACTGCATACCGTTGGACTGCGCTCGTCACCCCGAGACATAAGGTGTTAAATCTCATAATGACCAGTAATTTCACTGGCTTCAATGTCCTTCAAACCGGAACACAACAGTGCTTATACTGTTGCTTGGCAGCAGAAATAAATCTTTTAGTATTGTGGGTGTACATGGGCGGTGGAGACCACTTATTATCAGGCGACAAATTTGCTTGTTTGTTAGTCTCTGCTATAATTTTGCAGATTTTCACTACTACTACTACTCCATCTTTTTTTTTTTTTTTATTTTATAGTATAGGCTGGCAAACGAGCAAGTGGGTCACCTGATGGTAAGCGATCTCCACCGCCCATGTATGCCCACAATACAAAAGAATTATGGGCGCGTTGCCGACCTTAAAGGAAAGGGATAATAAGGGATTGGGAAGGGGAGGGGTATTTGGGCCTCCGGATATCTCACTCACCGTACGAAACGCAGCAGCAAGCTGCTACTTTACGCCGGTTTTCTGTGAGACAGTGGTAACGACCCGGACGAGCCGGCCCATTCATGCTGTAGACAAAATTGTCTACAGCGTGGCTCTACCACTCATCTAGCGACATATGTAATAGAAACAAAACATTTAGATTTTTAACCTCTGCCAAAAGGAGGAGTTGAAAGGTTGAACTCTTTGTTTATCTCTGGATGTGTGACAACGTAGCTATTTTTGAAGTGAAAACTTCTTTAGCATCGTTGTGATTTGAAAATCGATGAAACGAAAAAGCGACAGTAAAAAGAGACAGACACTAACTTTTAATGTGGTAGAAAATGAGATTCAGGAATCATTATACAGTTGTGCGCGCATGCGTAGTACAAAGCTAGAGAAAAGGCATCACAACAACCGTGGTGTTTTGTATACGTGTACGTATTATACGTTTGTAGAGTTTTTTCATCATTTTTATAATATAATTCTTCATTGTATAATTTATCAAAAATGTAAGCTCTGAGTCTGAATAAATCTATGTAATATATAGGAATAAAATGTAAAATAATTATCAAACTTTGTATCACTATGATCATTACTAAAACCTGCAATTATCCTCTTCCCGAAATGTTACATTCGTCTCATTATATTGAAGCCAAAATTTTTGAAGGTTTCACTTCTACCACGTGTGAATTGCACACATGTTTTTTTTGTTTGAAATCTTAGTTAGTATGTGATATTTGATTTTGTTGACAGCTGGCAAGTCCAAGCGTGCCAGTGCATTAGTCGCCACGGTGGAGCGAGCCACTGAGATCTTCATAGAGCGTGGGCAGATCATTGCGTACGAGAACCCTGAGATCACGCAGCAGATGCTCACAGCTGTCGAGGAAGTCAGGAAGGCCGGTAAGTTAATCAGGAGCATTGGGATAGAGGACCATATTTGTACTAGACTCTATTTTTGTGTGGTAGAGCCACGCTGTAGACAGTTCTGTCTACAGCATGAATGGGTCGGCTCGTCCGGGTCGTTACCACTGTCTCACAGAAAACCGGCGTAAAGTAGCAGCTTGCTGCTGCGTTTCGTACGGTGAGTGAGATATCCGGAGGCCCAAATTCCCCTCCCCTTCCCAATCCCTAACTTATCCCTTTCCATTAAGGTCGGCAACGCGCCCATGATTATTTTAGTATTGTTGGCGTACATGGGTGGTGGAGATCACTTACCATCAGGTGACCCACTTGCTCGGTTGCCGGCCTATACTATAAAATAAAATAAAAAATAAGTCTACTTTTTTTATATTTCTCATGCAGTCTTGTTTGGACTAATAAATCCAATGTTGTTCAAATGACAATTAAAAACGTATTTTTCTTAATATCGCCTAAAAATACCAGTTGACACTCGGAATCAGCTGTGCACCGGAGCGCACGGTGCGATATGCTTACTGAGTATTGAAATGCGGTAATGCGTGCGGGTCATTGACCTCGTACATTGCAGGCTTACGTTAATGGCAAGTAAACAGTAAATGAATAGTGTTTAAAGTGGTAAGACCCTCATTTGCGAGAGCTCGTCTTGGTTGGTACTACCGCTCTGTCTATTTCTGTCGCCAAGCAACAGTGTGTAAGCACTGTTGTGTTCCGGTTTGTAGGACATTAAAGCCAGCTAAATTACTGGGCATTTGAGACTTAAAAACGAATGTCTCGGGGTGACGAGCGCAGTCCAGTGTCATGCAATGATTTGTAATTTAAAGTTCTTTGTTCCGTTGTTTCTGTTTATGGGCAGGCGTGGCGCTTACCATCGGGCGAGCGAACTGTTCGTCTCGTCATTCAAGCTAATAAAAAACAAATACTGACTGCCTCGGTGGCGCACTTGTAATGCGTACGCGTTACGATTGAGGCTAACGCTGAGGTCTCGGGTTCGATCTCCGGGTCGGGTAAAAGTGATATTGGGTATTTCTATTACGAAAAGCTCAGTATCAGCCCGGAGTCTGGAATTTGTACCCGGTATGGTGATAGGCTCGCCCCATATCACATTATGGGACGGCAATACGCTCTGCGAAATGTGGGTGTACTGGTTAAACCTCTGCCTACCCCATCGGGGATTACAGGCGTGAGTGTGTATGTATGTAAATAAATAAATGACTGGTTGTATTTGTGTACACAGGAGCAGCAATGAGTGTATCAGCTCGGGAGTTCTCCGAGGAGCCTTGTGCCTCATCAGCTCGCGGCGCGATGGTGCGAGCCGCTCGGGCTTTGCTCTCGGCTGTCACCAGACTCCTCATACTGGCTGACATGGTCGATGTACATCTGCTGCTGTCCAAACTCAATACGGTAATAATTTTTTTTTCATAGCAAAAGCCGGCAAAGGAAATGGGTCATCTGATGGTAAGGGAGGGACGAGTCGCGGATGGATGCGTTGCCGACTTGATATTAAATGAAATAGTTTTATTAATCATGTAGGCAATTAAAATAGCGCTTATGACAAGTCAGTACAAAATAAAGAAACTTATGTACAGAAATGATATCAACTAATGTATACATAACATACATCGTCAAAATACACTGAGCAACTATAAATTTTACAATATTTTTTATGGAAAGGGACGATTATGGGATTGGTGAGCGGGTTTTGGGCCTCCGGATATCCTTTTTTAGCAAGTGGATCACCTGATGGTCAGTGATCTCCACCGCCCATGTACGCCCATAATACCAAAAGAATTATGGGCACGTTGCCGACCTTAAAGGAAAGGGATGATTAAGGGATTGAAAAGGGGAGAGGGATTTGGGCCTCCGAATATCTCACTCACCGTACGAAACGCAGCAGCAAGCTGCTACTTTACGTCGGTTTTCTGTGTGACAGTGGTAACGAGTGGTAATTCATGCTGTAGACAAAAGTGTCTACAGCGTGGCTCTACCACCCTAAATACCGTCTACCCCTTCGGGGATTGCAGGTGTGTGTACCTATGTATGTACGTTGTTCAGTTAAGTATAAAAAAATGTAGTTTCTCATCAAAGTATATTTTTTTTATTAATTTTTTATTAGCTTGAATGACGAGACGAGCAGGTCGCTCGCCTGATGGTAAGCGCCACGCCTGCTCATAAACAGAAGCAACGCCACACAGAACTTTGAATTACAAAGCACTGCATGACATTGGCCTGCGCTCGTCACCCCGAGACATAAGATGTTAAGTCTCATAATTCCCAGTAATTTCACTGGCTTCAATGTCCTTCAAACCGGAACACAACAGTGCTTACACACTGTTGCTTGGCGGCAGAAATAGACGTCGCGGTGGTACCAACCCAGCAGGCCTCTCGCATACGAGGGACCTACCACCTTGTGTATTTCTAATCAAAGTATAAAAATATGTTTGTCATACTCAGGTGGAGAGTGATCTGGACAAGTTGAAGTCAGCGTCGTCTCAGTCAGAAGTGATGGAGTTGGCGCGTCAGTTCGGCGTGTCGGCCAATGAACTCTCCGCAGCTGCTGGCAAGAGACAGAAGGAGTTGAAGGTAGGGGGGGGGGGGGGTTATATATGTGTGGTGCAGTGGCCGAGTAGCCGACTGTGAAGCGAGAGAGTTCGATTCCCACACCAATGTAATGTGATTACACAGACTCACGCCTGTTTCCCATAGGGGTAGGCAGAGACAACGGATTTCTACTTGCTACGATCCGTGCATACCTATTTGGCCTCATTCACCCTCATTAAATGTTTTCATACATGCACGTCGGTTTAGGGTACTCCTGATCTGGCCTTTCTCAAGAATATCTCCACCGAGACTGTGTGCTGATGACAATATAGGTACCATCCTCTAGAAGCATTTTAAAGACTTCATTCTCGGGTTTTCCATCTATGAATTTGGATCTTTTCTTATTGTAATGTGATGTGAGACACAAATGTTTGTTTCGGGTCTGTGTGTTGTAGGTTGGCAAGTCGCTCGTAGTTGATACCCACGATACAGGTTTACCTACTGTGGGGTCAGGACTGTGTGTGTGACTGTTGGCCATATATTTATTATTATTATTACGACATTACCCCCGAAAAAGTGGGTAGAGGTCCAACTAGTGCTGTACCCACGTTTCGCCGAGTTTATTTCTGTCCCATGTTGTGGTAGGGGGCGAGCCCCGTCCTCTACCACTCTCAATTTCTTAATTATCTCTTCCCTTTAATGTCTGCAACATGTCAATAGATCTTTTTGTGTGTTCAAGTACAAGGAGATCACTTAACATCAAGTGACCCACTTTCTCGTTTGCCCGCCTATTATACAACGTGTTATAGAAAGGGGCGGGCAAATTTAAGCAATGTATAGTATAGGGTATAAGTATTTTATCTCCCATAGTACCAAATCCGATTGCATTGCTAGTACAATAATTATAGAATTTTCTTTTTTATCGAATGAGTAACATGTCGATATCGATTTTCAACTTTGGACAACACTAAATGATAAACAATGATACTATAGACCTCCTTTCATTTAATTATTTTATAATTAAAAAAACATTAAACAGTTGTCAAATGTCAATATTTATTTGACGCAGTCAGTTCCGCAATTTCTGATTTTATGAAGTATGATTACGAGTTCAAAAAATATGTTGTATTTGACTAAAACAAGTACTATGTATTGGTATATTGTGTTGGTGTAACTGATAACTGCTTTTAAGAGGATCGACGACTTTAAGCCAAATTCATAGATGGAAGACCCGAGAATGAAGTATTTAAAATGTTTCTAGAGGATGGTGCCTATATTGTCTTCAGCACACAATCTCTTTCAAGTGTTAATTTGTGTTTAAATTACCTACAAGTTACGTACGTATGCCCGTAGAATTACGTACATCTTATTCAAGTTTCATAAAAAGTGAGTGTTGTTCACAATAACAATGGCGCAGCCTCCGTGGCGCAGTAGGCGAGTAGCCGGCTGCGAAGCGTGAGGCCGTGGGTTCGATTCCCACACCGAGACAAATGTTTGTGTGATCCACAAATATTTGTCTCGGGTCTGTGTGTAGTGGGTTGGCAAGTCCCTCGTAGTTGCTGATACCCACGATACAGATTAACCTAGTGTGGGGTCGGGACTATGTGTGTGAATGTTGAGTGTATTTATTTATTTATTTTATTTTATTTTATTAATAGTGATGTTATCAATCTTATCGATCTTAATAAACGAATGATTAAAATTAACGTGAATTTTTTGGATGTCTTGGTTTTGAAAGGATCCGGTAAATAAATACTCACTGTAAGGTGTATGTAATGACACTAAAATATGACCACACCTTTCTGTAACACGTTGTATATTAAACTCGATTTGAATATTATTTTTTTTCGTTTCCAGGAGCCTCGTATGAAGGATGAGTTGGCAGCGGCCCGGGCTGTTCTCAAGAAACATTCCACTATGCTGCTCACAGCTTCTAAGGTATATACTACATACTATTTAGCCATTATACTTTTATTGTTATTTCACTGACTGATACGTAACTACAGGTGACATCTAACGCTAAATATATAAATAATAATAATATTAGCCCTGTTGGGCACGGACCTCCTCTACTGAATGAGAGGGGTCAGGCCTTACTCCACCACACTGGACTAATGCGGGTTGGCAGACTTCACATACCTTCGAAATTCTTATGTAGAACTTCTCAAGTATTTCGGTTTCCTCAAGATGTTTCCTTCACCGTTAAAGCAAGTGATAATTAACAATTAATACACACATCATTTAGAAAAGAGGTGTATGCTCTTGGGGCTGGTTTCGAATCTGCGACTTTCGTCTCGACAGTCCATACCACTTCCCGCTGACCTATCACTGCTTAATATATATTATATCTAAAATGTGATGATGCAAAATAACACTATGTTGATGCCGCATCTCATTGATGTGTGTTCAACATTAGGTGTCAAATAAAGTTACTGCTACTTACCGCTTTTTTATAGCATAGGCAGGCAAACGGACAAGTGGGTCACTTGATGGTAAGTGGTCTCCACCGGCTATTAATACCCGGTTCCTATAACTTACGAACAGCTACACGTAAAATCCCACTTGCCGACCGACCAAATTAAGCTGACTAGCGTGGCTCTGCCACTAAAGAATACACTACTGTTAATCTGTACTCACGTCTCTGCTGGTCCTTATACGACCTAATCATAGTTTATACAACGTGTTACAGAAAGGTGTGGTCAAATTTAAGCAACGTATAGTGTACGATATAAGTATTATACAACGTGTTACAGAAAGGTGTGGTCAAATTTAAGCAACGTATAGTGTACGATATAAGTATTATACAACGTGTTACAGAAAGGTGTGGTCAAATTTAAGCAACGTATAGTGTTCGATATAAGTATTATACAACGCGTTACAGAAAGGTGTGGTCAAATTTAAGCAACGTATAGTGTTCGATATAAGTATTATACAACGCGTTACAGAAAGGTGTGGTCAAATTTAAGCAACGTATAGTGTTCGATATAAGTATTATACAACGCGTTACAGAAAGGTGTGGTCAAATTTAAGCAACGTATAGTGTTCGATATAAGTATTATACAACGCGTTATAGAAAGGTGTGGTCAAATTTAAGCAACGTATAGTGTTCGATATAAGTATTATACAACGCGTTACAGAAAGGTGTGGTCAAATTTAAGCAACGTATAGTGTTCGATATAAGTATTATACAACGCGTTACAGAAAGGTGTGGTCAAATTTAAGCAACGTATAGTGTTCGATATAAGTATTATACAACGCGTTACAGAAAGGTGTGGTCAAATTTAAGCAACGTATAGTGTACGATATAAGTATACCAGTACCAGTAGTACCAGTAGATTGCATTACTAAAACATAAATAGAGCATTTTCTTTTGTATCAATTAAGTTACATGTACAAGTAAGTAACATATTCGACTTGCAACTTTGGAGAACACTAAATGATAAACAGCCGAGCTTTTGTATTACATCAGCGTTATTATTGTCGCTCACGCACTTTACTTAATTTATATAGGAATGAAGAGTGATTAAAATTAGCATGACATTTTAGGATGTCAAATTTTTTATAAGGTCAGTAACATAAACACTCGCTGTCAGTAGGTAACGACCCTTAATTATGACTACACCTTTCTGTAACACGTTGTATATTGTACATGCAGGTGTATGTACGTCATCCGGAACTAGCAGCCGCTAAAGCGAATCGCGATTATGTACTGCGAGCTGTTTGTACTGCAGTCGATGCTATAGCGGGAGTCGCACGCGGACGACACAACGGAAATGGTAACTAATAAATACAATACACACAACAATTACACACATAATGCTTATCGGATATGGTAACAAATAAATACAATCAATACACACATCAGTCACACACATAGGCCTTATTGGATATGGTAACAAATAAATGCAATCAATACACACAACAGTTTCACAAATTGTCCTTATCGGATATGGTAACAAATAAATACAATCAATACACACATCAGTCACACACATAGGCCTTATTGGATATGGTAACAAATAAATACAATCAATACATACATAGTCCTTACTGGAGATGGTAACAAATAAATAAAATCAATACACATAACAGTCACACACAAAAACAGCATGTCTTAATGTAATATTTTGGTTACAGGTTCCAACAGACCAGTGGAAGGTCCCGGAGAGTTGGCTCAAGCGCTTGATGATTTCGATGTGAGTTTATTCCATTAATTCTAGTTTTTTTTTTATAACAGATGCTGGCTAACTATTAAGTAGGTCACCTGATGGTAACCATACTCTAGTCGTTTTATCTTCATTCTGGAAACAAATGTTTGTGTGATCCACAAATATTTATCTCGGGTCTGAGTGTTGTGTGTTGGCAAGTCCCTGGTAGTTGCTGATACCCACGATACAGGTTAACCTAGTGTGGGGTCAGGACTATGTGTGTGACTGTTAGGTGTATTTATAACTTTTTCGTTAGCCTGAATGACGAGACGAACAAGTCGCCCGTCTGATGGTAAGCACGCCTGTCGTATAAACAGAAGCAACCGAATTCGGAACTTTGAATCTATAAATGAATGGCATTGGACTGTGCTCGTCATCCTGAGACATAAGATGTTAATGTCCAGTAATTTGACTGGGTTCAATGTCCTTGATGGTAATGTTTGTGTTCAGGAGCGTATGGTGATGGAACCGCTCGCGTACTCGGAGTTGAGGACCCGGCCGTCGCTGGAGGAACGCCTGGAGTCCATCATATCCGGTGCAGCACTCATGGCCGACAGCTCCTGCACTAGGTACGGACCATTGTGTACTATTCCTTGGGTTCAGATAAATTAAAGGCGTGTTCACTGTATAACGTATATTCCAGTACTAAGAACTAAAGGAACAATATTTAACTACCTGCTATTTATATTATGAATATTGTACCTACATTACACATTGTTGCACGTCTCTATACAGTATGTAACAAAAACCCTGTCGGCCCTTTTAGGGTCGTGAAGATAGACATATAGATAGCTTAATGAAAATAGTTAAATTAAGAAAATAAATAAACTGCCTCCGTGGTGCAGTTGTAATGCGTATGCGTTACGATTGAGGCTAACGCTGAGGTCTCGGGTTCGATCCCCGGGTCGGGTAAAGTGGTATTGGGTTTTTCTATTACGAAATGCTCAGTATCAGCCCGGAGTCTGGAATTTGTGCCCGGTATGGCGATAGGCTCGCCCCCTATCACGTTGTGGGACGGAGATACGCTCGGCGAAATGTGGGTGTACTGGTTACACCTCTGCCTACCCCTTCGGGGATTACAGGCGTGAGTGCGTATGTAAATAAACAGAAGCGAGATATTATCCTTACACAGGTAGCTTAGAAAAATGAACATATTTAAAAAATGTTATTTACATCTGAAAAGTGACGAACAGCTGACTGATGTGACGTACTGACGAAGCGTTTGATGTACGTAGACGCCGCAACTTGCTATCTCGCTCTGGCTCCGAGTCATCGCTCTTGCAGAAGTAATCAATTGAAATGCGGTTTAAATAATTAATGTATATGAAATAAATCTGATTATTTTTATACTCTCATTTTCGTATGCTTCGTTATTTCATTACGTTTGAATATCGATTCTGATATCACAGTTAAAACGTCCGACATGGTTTTTGTTACATATTGTATATACTAAGGAAAATGCCCTAAAAAAAAATTAAAAAGCTTAAAATATAAATAAACAATTTTGAGTTAGTGGTATTGTAGTTTAATAGTCACTGATCTGATCTCAAAATCGATCATAAAGGTGTTAGGGTTACCCCCGGTTTCTGAAAGGCTGATCAAATCAACATTCAACTAACAGAACTTTGATTTGACATCGCTGTCAAATCTATAAGAGTTGCTGAAACGTTATTTAGTGGAAAAAAATATACCTACCTAATATTTGATCTCTCTTTAGTACCGTTTGACATACGATTTTTCATATTAATTTGAATGTTTGTTAGCTAACATGTGTGTCAAATCAAAGGTGTTGATCACGCTTCTAACAACTCAATTTCGACTTGACATGAGATTTGACATTTGATTAGTTAATTTGACATTGATCCTCCTTTCAGAAATCGGGCGTTACCCTTTTAAAACCCTTTTAAGGGTGTAATAGTTTTTTTAAATTTAACTGTCTCCCGTTATTATTAATTGAATGTATTGTTTACAGAGACGAGCGTCGCGAACGTATAGTGGCTGAATGTAACGCAGTCAGACAAGCACTGCAGGACCTACTGCACGAGTACATGAGCAATGTGAGTCATTACATAACAGACAAAAAAATATATCGTCGCTTAGCTAACAACACCGCGTAACTTGAAAATTGGCCTTGTGATATTATCATTGTACTAGCTGTCCCGCGCGGTTTCACCCGCAACTACAGCAGCGCCACCTACCGAGTCCAATTGTGAATCTAAACCATCCAGGGCGCCACCCAAACGCATACAAAAAAAACCTTTTGAAATTGTTTTTGAGTAATCAAATATTGACATTAATATTTATACGATACTAACATCACTCAATTGTTTTCCCTTCCCGGAACCTCTCCACTAATACTTAAACTTTATGGTATGGTATTAAAGTTCAAATTGACTTTTAAGTATTATTACGAATCCATTGTATGAGAGTTTTTTTTTTAATACGTAATAGGCTCGCGTTTGGCCACTATCACGCCTGATGATAAACGATGATGTGGCCTAAGATGAAGCACGCTTGCCTAGCAAAAAACGAAAAAAAGAAAAGGAAGTATAGAAAAGTGTTGTTTTTAAACAGTTTTGTTTACAGCATAAATGGGCTGGCTTGTTCGGGTCGTTACCACTCTCTCATAGAAAACTGGGGTTAAGTAGTGGCTTGATGCTCCGTTTCGTTCGGTGACTGAGATGTTTGGAGGCCTAAACCCCCTCCCCTTCCCAATCCCTTAATTATCCCTTTCCTTTAAGGTCGGCAACGCACCCATGATTCTTCTGATATTGTGAGCGGTACATGGGCGGTGGGTTATAACTTATCACCAGGTGACCGGCCTATGCTATTAAAAACTCGTAAATAATATATATTTTTTTGTATCTCCACAGGCCGGTAAACCGGAACAGTCAGCTGGTCTCGAGCGAGCCATAGAGAACATGTGCAGGAAGACCAGAGACCTCAGGAGACAACTGCGCAAGGCGGTCGTCGACCATGTGTCTGACAGGTACGGGGGAGTGAGGGTACATGCTAAACAAATATTACAAGGTGGTAGATCCCCCTCGTATGCGAGAGACTGTCTGGGTTGTACCACTGCTTTGTCTATTTCTGCCGCTAAGTAGCAGTGTGCAAACACTGTTGTGTTCCGGTTTGAAGGACATTGAAATTGATAAGTGACAGTGAAATTACTGGGCATTATGAAACTTAATAACAACTTTTGTCTTGAGGTGGCGAGCGCAGTCCAACGTCATGCAGTGCTTTGTAATTCAAAGTTCTGTGTGGTGTTGCTTCTGTTTATGATCAGGCGTGGCGCTTACCATCGGGCGAGCGACCTGCTCGTTACGTCACTCAAGCTAATAAAAAAAAAATATGTAGCCAGTGGACTCATTAGCAAGACGCAGCTCACGCTATTTATATGAGTAGGGGGATGACGTAGTGGGGAGAGGGGGGGGGCATAGTAATCATATATGAGTTATGGAACTATATATACATACGCATTCACGCCTGTAATCCCCGAGGGGGTAGGCGGAGGTGTAACCAGTACACCCACATTTCGCCGAGCGTATCTCCGTCCCTTATGTGATAGGCCGCGAGCCTATCAAATAAATAAATAAATATCAATGTCGATTTTTTATAGATATTTTTCTGTTCCACCAGTTTCCTGGAGACCAACGTGCCTCTGCTGGTGTTGATGGAGGCGGCACGCAACGGCAACGAGAAGGAGGTCGAGGAGTACGCGCTCGTGTTTACAGAACACGCCAACAAACTTGTAGAGGTGAGTCACGCTGGTATATGTAGTGAAAATAGTCCATGAGTCACGGGTACATGTCGTAAAACTAGTCATGAGACACGGGTACATGTCGTAAAACTAGTAATGACTCACGGGTACATGTTGTAAAACTAGTCATGAGACACGGGTACATGTCGTAAAACTAGTAATGACTCACGGGTGCATGTCGTAAAACTAGTCATGAGACACGGGTCCATGTCGTAAAACTACAATAATAAGTTATGTGCTAAAAATCTTCAACAAATCTATTTTAAGCTTTGTAGGGTCCTAATTGTTTCTATCTCAATTGTATTACTCATAAAAATTTGTAATTGAGTTTTAATGTTATTTTAATTTTGAATTTAATTTAATTATAGTTTGATTTAATTTTAGTTTAATTACATTTTAATTTGATTTTAGTTTAATTTACTCTTTAATTGAATTTTAGTTTAAGTTATATGTTTAATGATTATTAATTATATATGATTTTTTGCATGCTGTCTTCACCTATAATTACAATGGCATTTAACTAGTTTTGTATTCATTTTGTTAGCATATTGTATCGGCGTACATTGTGTTGGTGATCAATAAAAAAAATAAAAAAAAACTAGTCATGAGTCACGGGTGCATGTAGTGAAACTAGTCATGAGTCACGGGTACATGTAGTGAAACTAGTCAAGAGACACGGGTACATGTAGTGAAAATAGTCATGAGTGCATGTAGTGATACTAGTCGTGAGTCACGGGTACATGTAAAAATAATGGTGAAACACAATAATAAAACTTGTCACATGTCACAAGTATGCGTCATAAAACTTATATATGTGTCTGTATTTAGCAAAGACTTTAATACCATAGACGGGCTGTTCAGAAGTAAAATTGTGTTACATACGCGGCCGGCGAGGCGCGAATGACGTCTAAGGTGTGGGAGCGAGAGGAGTTGAGAGTAAGCGAGATGCCAATATTGAGACGGCTGTTTTGTTTGGTATTAGTTTTCATTCACAATTGTTTACGACCAAAACTAAATCAATGCAAGCCATGTCGAGAAAAGTGCACTTTTGTTTTAATAGATGGCGTTACAACAAGAATGCATCGCGATATGGTTTGGTGACATTGATTTGGTTAGGGTCTCGCATCTTTTTCAACAAATTAGAATTCAGTTCGGACAATTATAGAACCAGTCTAGTTCAGTACTCAATAGTGGTTTTATTTCAATAACCTATTAGTGTAATAGTTCAACAGTCCACCACCGATACTAAAGGAGCGCGATAGTGCACGTTCACAAGTATTTCGGTAGTTAACAACAATAAAGGAAATTTTCGATCAAAACCAAGAGATAATATAGTTACTTCCGTAAAATAACTTCAAATTGAATGAATAATATATGCACGTAAATAATGACAATGTTTTATGGGTCACAATAAACAATTTGGTGTTAGTTTAACGAATTTAACGTTCGCAGCTATTCAAACAACAACAACTGCTCTCGTCGCTGTCTCGCGGGCGTCTTAATGAGTTGCGGTCAATTGACCGTAACTAAGTGCGCAATTTCTTTGTACCGCACAGCTTGTCTAGTAGTATACATTAAAGTTTTTGGTATATAGTAATATTTTTTTGTCAACAGGTTGCCAATCTAGTATGTTCCATGTCGAACAACGAAGACGGCGTCAAGATGGTACGACACGCGGCGGAGCAGATCGAAGCTCTGTGCCCGCAGGTGCGTGGGTTCGATTCATTGACGTTTTTAATAGTATTAATAATAAAGTTTAAAATTAATAAGAAGTTATAGAGGACTATAATCATACAATTTTAAAGTTGTTTTTTTTTATATGATTAAATATTAAAACAGTGGTACAAATGTAATCCCCGAAGGGGTAGGCAGAGGTGTAACCAGTACACTCACATTTTGCCGAGCGTATCTCCGTCCCATGATGTGATAGGAGGCGAGCCTATCGCCATACCGGACACAAATTCCAGATTCCGTGCTGATACTGAGCATATCATAATAGAAAAACCCAATATCACTTTACCCGACCCGGGGATCGAAACCGAGACCTCAGCGTTGACCTCAATCGTAACGCGTACGCATTACAACTGCGCCACCGAGGCAGTCATATAATAATAATAATACTAGCCCTGTATTATACACGTCCCACTGCTGGGCACGGGCCTCCTCTACTGAATGAGAGCGGTCAGGCCTTACTCCACCACGCTGGACTAATGCGGGCTGGCAGACTTCACATACCTTCGAATTCTTATGAACAACTTCTCAGGTATTTCCGTTTCCTCACGATGTTTCCTTCACCGTTAAAGCAAGTGATAATTAAACAATTAATCTTATATATAAAATTCTCGTGTCACAATGTTCGTTCCCATACTCCTCCGAAACGGCTCGACCGATTTGTATGAAATTTTGTGTGCAAATCGGGTAAGTCTGAAAATCGGCCAACATTTATTTTTCATCCCCATAAATGTTAAGGGTGGTCCACCCCTAAACTTTTTATTTTATTGTCAATTTTATTTGTTTTTACGAATCTACGATCTACGATCAACCCCTATTTTTAAATAGCGACATTAGTATTTTTGTCAAGCTCGTTTCTCACCGGGACTCGCTTGATGCGCCCACTAGGCTACTTTAATCCTGGAAATAGGCATTCACGCGGGCGGAGTCGCGGGCAAAAGCTAGTATATACATAACTTAGAAAAGTCAGAGGTGTATTGAGGTGTGTAAGCGACACGTTTTAGTGCACCTATACAACTTATATATTTTACAGATATGTATTGTACAAGAAGCGCGAGGGGTACGAGGGCGCGGCACGAAGGCCCTCGGCTGGTCATCTGAAGGCCAATTCTCGTAATTTTAAATGTTCATAATATCATTCCGATGTAGTCTCAGCGTCAAGAAAGTTGCAAATGGCATTCTCTTAAACCAATAATCAACGTCAAATGCACCTAGCATTAGCAGTAGCATTATACCGTTTTGGCTTCAGTCAACTTTTATTCTACATTCAATCTCATTACGATCTATGTTCACATTTGACGTTGATTATTGGTTTAAGAGAATGCCATTTGCAACTTTCTTGACGCTGAGACTAGATCGGAATGATATTTTGAACATTTAAAATTACGAGAATTAACTAGACGTCTAATACGAGCCCCCGTACGTTACGCGCTTCCCATTTTGCCATATTGTATCGTCATAAGAAATAAAAAAGTATTTTGAGTCCAATTCGTGATTTTCCTTCACTGCATCGCCTACAAGGTGTGTGTATAGGTCTGCATATGCTGAACGAACGTGTATGTTCACATACATACATAGACTCACGCCTGTTTCCCATAGGGGTAGGCAGAGACAACGGATTACCACTTGCTACGATCCTTGCATACCTCTTTGGCCTCATTCACTCTTATTAAATTTTTCATACATGCACGTCGGTTTAGGGTACTCCTGACCTGGCCTTTCTCGAGAATATCTCCAACTTGATCTATGAAAGTTCGCCGAGGCTTTCCCCCAACTGTACCGTTCACACTCGCCATGTATATTTGTTTCGTCAATCTTCTTTCATCCATCCTCTCTACATGCCCAAACCATCTTACTATTCCTTTCTCAATCTTGATCATTACATCTACACCTCTCTCTTACCTCGTTATTTCTTACTCTATCTGTCATAGTTGACAGTACACATAGTGCTCAGAGGTGTAATTTGTAGT
Organism: Mimas tiliae; assembly: GCA_905332985.1. Classification (NCBI taxonomy): domain Eukaryota; kingdom Metazoa; phylum Arthropoda; class Insecta; order Lepidoptera; family Sphingidae; genus Mimas; species Mimas tiliae. Next base: position 6,133,471 of record HG995266.1, on the reverse strand, counting down.
GCATTTATAGGAGTTTAATTGGAGGTGTATGTTGGTCAGGTAATAAACGCGGCGGTGGTGGTGGCGGCGCGGCCGCGGTCTCGCGTGGCGCAGGACAACCTCGCCGCCTTCGCCCGCGCCTGGGGCGCCGCCGTGCGCCTCGTCACCGACGCCGTCGACGACATCACCACCATCGACGACTTCCTCGCCGTCAGCGGTGAGCACACCACACCACACACCACACACCACACACACCACACCACACACACCACACCACACACCACACACCACACACCACACACACCACACCACACACCACACACCACACACCACACACACCACACCACACACCACACACCACACACCACACACACCACTCCACACACCACACACCACACACCACACACACCACACCACACACCACACACCACACACCACACACACCACACCACACACCACACACCACACACCACACACACCACTCCACACACCACACACCACACACACCACACCACACACCACACACCACACACACCACACCACACACACCACACCACACACCACACACCACACACCACACACACCACACCACACACCACACACCACACACCACACACACCACACCACACACCACACACCACACACACCACACCACACACCACACACCACACACCACACACCACACACACCACACCACACACCACACACCACACACCACACACACCACACCACACACCACACACCACACACCACACACCACACACACCACACCACACACCACACACCACACACCACACACACCACACCACACACCACACACACCACACCACACACCACACACCACACACCACACACACCACACCACACACCACACACCACACACCACACACACCACACCACACACCACACACCACACACCACACACCACACACCACACACCACACACCACACACCACACACCACACACCACACACACCACACCACACACCACACCACACACCACACACCACACACACCACACCACACACCACACACCACACACACCACACCACACACCACACACCACACACCACACACACCACACCACACACCACACACCACACACACCACACCACACACCACACACCACACACACCACACCACACACCACACACCACACACCACACACCACACATTACTACATATACTACTACATGTACAACATATACTAGTGACAACCTACGAGTGGTAGAGCCACGCTGTAGACAATTTAGTCTACAGCGTGAATAGGCCGGCTCGTCCGGGTCGTTATCACTGTCTCACAGAAAACCGACGTAAAGTACCAGCTTGCTGCTGCGTTTCGTTCGGTGATTGAGATATCCGGAGGCCCAAATCTCCCTCCCCTTCCCAATCCCTTATTATCCCTTTCCTTTAAGGTCGGCAACGCGCCCATGATTCTTTTGGTATTGTGGGCGTACATGAGCGGTAGTGTTCACTTACCATCAGGTGACCCACTTGCTCGTTTGTCGACCTATACAATAAAAAAAATGTACAATATAAAAAATATACCCCATGTACAAAATATACAATATGTAACAAAAACCCTGTCGCGCGTTTCAACTGTGACATCAGAATCGATATTCAAACGTAATGAAATAACTCGCATACGAAAATTGTACTATAAAAATAAACATATTTATTTTTTTACTTTAATTTTATTATTTCCAAACTGTATTTCGATTGAAAGTATGTTAATTTTTCTAAGCTACCTGTGTCAGGATAATATCTCGCTTCTGTTTATTATTATTTTAATTTAACTATATTTATGAAGCTGTCTATATGTATATCTTCACGACCTAGAAAGGGCCGACAGAGTTTTTGTTACATACTGTATAATACAGGGTTAATATATTATTAATGTATGTAAAATTTACAACACCCCTCTTTTTGGCCAGGATTTTCTCTCTATAGCTCTACTGCTAGTACCAAGCAGTAGTGTCACGAGGGATGAAGGCCTCGTTTTAATGTCATACAGTAGGATTTAAAGAAAATGCTTCTTTAGCGTGGTTCGATCACTAAAGATAATCTGAAAATGTGTTGTCATTTTATGTTTTCTGATTGATTTGGGGATGTGTTTCAACAATTCAGGTATGTCGGCATCGAAATAAGATGACAAGAAACGGAACTCAAGCAAAACAATGACCCCACCAAAACTCTGTGCAGGGGGGCGGGGCTATAAAAGTCTGTGAAGCTCGTTCATTCTCAATTCATAAAAATTGATTCATGTTCTCTAGTTGACACTTGATACGTGAAATTTTTTGCGCGCTGCAGAATGTCGTATCTCGATTTAGAAATTTAATATTTAGACATTAACTTTTATGAAATAAAGTTGATTTTGAACGTTAATTAATATTTGTTACGTGTATGAGTGTTACGTGTTGCATTACCTTTGCAAGTGTAAGTAAGTGGAGCCGTATTTTTGGCAGATTCATATGAGAGTTATCGTTCTAGTTATCTTATTTCGATGGTATTTTCAAGAGAAGAATAGAAGAATAATATAACGCTCGTACATCTCCTCCGTGGCGCAGAGGGCGAGTAGCCGGTTGCGAAGCGTGAGGCCGTGGATTCGATTCCCGCACCGAGACAAATTTTTGTGTGATTCACAAAAATTTGTTTCGTGTCTGGGTTTTGTGTGTTGGCAAGTCCCTCGTAGTTCCTGATACACACAGGTTAGCCTAGTGTGGGGTCAGGACTGTGTGTGTGACGTGTATTTCTTCTATTTCTTTCTTATCTCATATATACACACGCACTCACGCCTGTAATCCCCGAAGGGGTAGGCAGAGGTGTAACCAGTACACCCACATTTCGCCGAGCGTATCTCCGTCCCACGATGTGATAGGGGGCGAGCCTATCGCCATACCGGGCACAAATTCCAGACTCCGGGCTGATACTGAGCATATCATAATAGAAAAACCCAATATCACTTTACCCGACCCGGGGATCGAACCCGAGACCTCAGCGTTGGCCTCAATCGTAACGCGTACGCATTACAACTGCGCCACCGGGGCAGTCAAAGTTCTTTGTTATCTCAACAATGTGTTATTGTCCACACAGAGAACCACATCCTGGAAGACGTGAACAAGTGTGTGGTCGCACTGCAGGAGGGTGATGGAGACTCGCTCGAGAGAACTGCAGGAGCTATACGCGGCCGGGCCAAGAGGTAACACTTGTTTACAAACACTCTATAATGTGTAAGCACTGTTGTGTTCCGGTGTGAAGGGCATTGAAGCCAGTCAAATTACTGGGCATTATGAGACTTAACACCTTATGTCTCGGGGTGACGAGCGCAGTCCAGTGTCATGCAGTGCTTTATTTAAAGTTCTGTGTGGCGTTGCTTCTGTTTATGGGCAGGCGTGGCGCTTACCATCAGGCGAGCGACCTGCTCGTCTTGTCATTCAATCTAATAAAAAAAAAAAAAACTTTAATGTGTACTACTAGACGGGCTGTTTAGGAGTAAAATTGCGTCACATAACGCGGCAGTTTGACAGCTCACAAACAGAGAGCGCGAGAGGGGTTCTAGTTGAGAGTAAGCGAGATGGTAATATTGAGTTACGGTCAATTGACCGAAACTTAGTAGCACAATTTCTATGTGCCGCGCAGCTTGTCTAGTAGTATACATTAAAGTCTTTAGATGTTTATAATATTCATATTAACAAGCAGTGATAGCTCATCGGGGAGTGGTACGGACTGTCGAGATGAAAGTCGCAGGTTCCAAACCAGAAGGCCAATTCTCGTAATTTTAAATGTTCAAAATATCATTCCGATCTAGTCTCAGCGTCAAGAAAGTTGCAAATGGCATTCTATTAAACCAATAATCAACGTCAAATGCACTTAGCTTTAGCAGTAGCATTATACCGTTTTGTCTTCAGTCAACTTTTATTCTACATTCAACCTCATTACGATCTATGTTCACATTTGACGTTGATTATTGGTTTAAGAGAATGCCATTTGCAACTTTCTTGACGCTGAGACTAGATCGAAATGATATTTTGAACATTTAAAATTACGAGAATTGGCCTTCAGGCCCAAGTGCACATCCTTGACTTTTCTAAGTTACGTGTGTATTAATTGTTAATTATCACTTGCTTTAACGGTGAAGGAAACATCGTAAATCCTTAAACGATTCGGAGTCTCTCCCGTGACCACGAAGGCTGAAAAGCTTTCGAAACGTCGGGACTAAAATAAAAATTGAACCGCGATAAAATCCGTATAAACTAGTTTTATTTCAAAAAATATACTGTTCTCCCATAAACAGGCAACCACAACTTACAATCGGCAACTAGCGCCATAAGAGTTGCAGTTTTTTTAAGACAAATTAAATAATTTTAAATGATGTTAAATAAAAAAATAATATTGCTAATTAAACATGCGTAAGGCTTAACTAAATGTTTTTAGTACTTAACATGCGATCATCAATAGTTGAGTAATATGATATCATATCATACTAATATTATAAATGTGAATGTAAGTTTGTTTGTTACGCTTTCACGCGAAAACTACTCGTACTTAACCGATCATCATGAAACTTTGTACACATATTCTTGGAGGTATAAGATGTAACATAGGATACTTTTATGAAAAAAAAAAATCTATTTGTTTGTTACGCTTTCACGCCTAAATCACTAATCCGATTTTGATGAATTTTGATGTAGAGATAGATGGGACCGTGGAGACGGTAGTTAGCTAGTATGTTATAAAATAAATACACGTCCAACAGTCCCACACATAGTCCTGATCCCACACTAGGTAAACCTGTATCGTGGGTATCAGGAACTACGAGGGACTTGCCAACCCACAACACTCTGACCCGAAACTAATATTTGTGGATTAGACAAACATTGGTCTCTGTGTGGGAATCGAACCCACGGCGTCACGCTTCGCAACCGGCTACTCGCCCGCTGCGCCACGGAGGCTGTATGTAATATGTAGGCTTGTAGGCCAAGGTCATTATTGACCAATAACATATTGGTCTGGCTGTGGCCAAGGTCATTATTGACCTATTATTGAGGGATGAGTGCGTGTGATAATGAATAATGTAAACTGACATGGTGTTGTTATTGTGCAGGGTGTGTTCAGTGGTGACGCAGGAGATGGACAACTACGAGCCGTGTATATACACCAAGCGAGTGCTGGAGGCTGTCACCGTGCTCAGGGATCAGGGTCAGTCACACTATTAACATGTTCTTATTTGAGTGGTAGAGCCATGCTGTCGACACTTTTGTCTACAGTATGTATGGGCCGGCTCGTCCGGGTCGTTACCACTGTCTCACAGAAAACCGACGTAAAGTAGCGGCTTGCTGCTGCGTTTCGTACGGTGAGTGAGATATCCGGAGGCCCAACCCCCCTCCCCTTCCCAATTCCTTAGTTATCTACCTTCCCTTTAAGGTCGGCAACGCGCCTATATATTTTTTTGTATTGTAGGCGTACATGCACGGTGGAGATCACTTACTATCAGATGACCCACTCGTTTGCCGGCCTATACTAAAAAAATAAAAATAAACGTTAACATGTCCTTATTTAAAATAGGCTTTGAAAGTATTTGATGGTGCAGTGGCATGTGCTGCTGGCATTGTTGACGTCTATGGGCGACTGTTACCACTTTCGTTCAGATGGGCGCCGTAGCGTACATTTTTTTTATCGATTATTATGTAAAATGTCGATATTCGATTTGCAACATTTTTTTTTTTTAATTAAAGAAATATGATAACTAGAACGATAACTGTCATAAATTGATCACTGCCAAAAATACGGCTCCACTCACTTACACATGCAAAGGTAAAATCACACGTAACACTCATACACGCAACAAAAATTAATTAACGTTCAAAATCAAGTTTATTTCATAAAAATTAATGTCTAAATATTAAATTTCTAAATCGAGATACGACGTTCTGCACCGCGCATGTAGGTAGACGTATTAAATGTAAACTAGAGATTATGAATAAATTTTTATGATTTGATGAATGAACGAGCTGCACAGACTTTTATAGCTCCGCCCCCTTGCACATAATTTTGGTGCGGTAATTTTTTTCTTGAATTTAAACTACGTTTCTTGTCATTTTATTTCGATGGTTAGCAGCGATAAATCGATTTTCACCGCGAATACCATAATAAGGGGGTTATGTTGAACTCCTTCTTCTTCCACCTGCCCTTATCCCACTCGAGGTGGGGTCGGCGCGACATGCTTAACACATGTTATAGAAAGATTTGGCTAGTAGTCTTAACGACCGGCCGCTTGCCTAACGTCAACCCCTCTGGGTAGAAAATACCTAGACCCGAAACATATATTTGTCGATCACACAAACATTTGTCTCGGTGCGGGAATCAAACCCGCGGCATCTCGCTTAAGTCAATTACATACAGTTACAAGCCAGGAAGACTATATAATATTGAACAAAAATAATTACAATTTCGAATACTTTATTTAACACAATATCATTAGTACTTAAACAATAATTTAACATCTAATATGGGGGGGTTATTTACTTCTCCGGGGGTGGGGGATGGTCGCGGATGTACTGCAGCGAGCGGAGTATAGCCTCCGGAACAGGGGGAGGGGTGGGGATGAACGCACCCTGGAACAAAAACAAATCACAACTTACAATCTTACTAGATTTTTGTTATTATCTTGAATGACGCGACGAGCAAGTCACTCGCCTGATGGTAAGCATCACGCCTATAAACAGAAGATGTTAAGTCTCATAATGTCTAGTAATTTCACTGTCTTCAATGCCCTTTAAACCGGAACACAACAGTGCTTACACACTTTGCCGCTGCTTGGCGGCAGAAATGGACAAAGCGGTGGTACCAACCCAGACGGACTCTCGCATACGAGGGACCTACCACCTTGTAATAATATATACAGCAACGTCAGACATAGGACACGTGCTTATTTACCAGCTTTTGATGTAAAAAAAAAGGAATAATATGTCCTTACCACCGGCTGGTAACCATTCTCATCGGCTACATATTGGAACGCTACTGTTTCACCATTAGGCGCCGTCCATTGTGCCGCGCCTTGTGCGTACTGGGACGCTGCGTCCTGTAACATTCATAATCTGTATCAGTCATTACTGTCTCTGAGCACGGCTAGGGTCACATATTATTGGTAAATAATGACCTTGGTCACGGCCAGGCTAACATATTATTGGGCAATAATGACCTTGACATTTGCCAGGCTAACATATTATTGGGCAATAATGACCTTGACATTTGCCAGGCCAACATATTATTGGGCAATAATGACCTTGACATTGGCCAGACCAACATATTATTAGTCAATAATTGATACGCTCATAGCTAGTTGCACTCACTAATCTGTAAACGATAAGCGAGTTATGCAACCCTTGGTTGCGGTCAGTCTATGGTAAGTGACCGCTTAGTGGTATTTCAACAGAGCGTCTCCGTGCTTCGGAGGGCACGTAAAATGTCGGTCCCGGCTGTTATCAACTGATAGCAGTCGTCAAGCCAAGTCGGAGGCCTTCGGGTGGCTTGAAAAACTCTGACACTAGGTTGGCCACTAACCATTCGATAAGAAGAAGAAGAAGTCAATAATGACCTTGGTTTTGGCCAGGCTATCATATTATCGACCATTAATGTGGGCCACGGCCAGGCTAACGTATTGTTGGTCAATAATAGGGTAGTTTCCTATGTTGAATTTTATACATTATTTTATAAGCAACAGAAAATGATACGTAAAAGAAACCCTTTTATTAAAACACAATCAAAATTGGTTCAGAAATGTGCCCGCAGTTATGACTTTAAATGTTGGTATGAGGAAAAGTGGGTGCGTAGTAGGGATATCTCACTATCTCGCTTGCACGCGTGCACCATAATGAACATTTTACACAGTAACGTCAAAGGTTGCATCGTCTGTCATTTGACAATTACCCCTTCTACAGGATTTCAATGGCTTCTATCTTATTTATTTTTGGTCCAATTTATAAAATTCTTTCTGCAATATATTTTGAGTAACGTAACTTATTGATTTAAATAATAAAAAAAATCTAGTCAACTACCCCATTACCTTAGCATCGGCCAGGCCTACATAATATTATTGTACATTAATACGTCGGGCCATGGTCATGCCTACATATTGCGTACATACATCGCACGCCTTTAATCCCCGAAGGGATAGGCAGAGGTGTAATACAGCCACATTTCGCCGAGCTCATTTCCGTCCCATGATATGATAGGGGGCGAGCCTATCACCATACCGGGCACAAATTCCAGACTCCGGGCTGATACTGAGCATTTCGTAATAGAAAAACCTAATATCACTTTTATCCGACCCGTGGATCGAACCCGAGATCTCAGCGTCAGCCTCAGTCGTAACGCGTACGCACAACTATGCCACCGAGGCGGTCACGTCAGTTAAAATAGTATAGTATGTTATACTTACCATCAGGTGTAGCGTAGTAACTTTGCCGAGCCAGGATAAAAAAAAAAAAAAAAAGACGGTAGTCAGTGAATTTGCTGTGCCCTGGCATTGCAGAAGTCTATGGGCGGCGGTGACTACTTACCATCAGGTGGCCCGTTTGCTCGTCTGCCTGTCCAGGCAGTAAAAAAAAAATGTCTGTAACAAATCCTTATAGGGAGTTTTGGCGGGAATTCTGACAGTGCGGTGCTTCTCTTGTTTTAATTATTTCCTAAACTAGTTTAAAGTTGTGTTTGTTGTATAAAAATGGTGTGGTTTTGTGCAATAATCATTTACGATGATGAATAGTTTATGGAGACATTAAAATAGGGAATTTAGGTGATTTTTGATCAAGGGTATTGATCGACCTTGTGCTTTCGACCCGCTTGAAGAAAGTCGTCTAAGAAGCATTGAACTGAAAGGAATTAACACCAAAACTCGAAGACCTTGAAATCGGCCACACCCCCGTTTCATCGTTTTTGGAATATAAGAAAAGAATATTACTAACGACTTGGCAGCATGGTCTCTGATCTTAGCCGGTTCCTTATGGAATCGTCATCATCATCATCATCAGCCACAAGACGTCCACTGCTGAACATAGGCCTCCCCTTTATTCCTTAAGGAATAAATAAACAAAGGTACAAGGTGGTAGGTCCCTCGTTTGCGAGAGGCCGGCTGGGTTGGTACCACCGCTCTGTCTATTACTGCCGCCAAGCAACAGTGTGTAAGCACTGTTGTGTTCCGGTTTGAAGGACATTGAAGCCAGTGAAATTACTGGGCATTATGAGACCTAACACCTCATGTCTCGGGGTGACGAGCGCAGTCCAGTGTCATACAGTGCTTTGTTATTTAAAGTTCTGTGTGGCGTTGCTTCTGTTTATGAGTAGGCGTGGCGCTTACCATCAGGCGAGCGACCTGCTCGTCTCGTCATTCAAACTAATTAAAAATCCTTATAACTTACACTGTTGGTATTGCTCAAACCGCCGCTGGCTTTGGCGGATATTCCGTTTTCTGTGTCGAACGCCCAGTTGTAAGCGCCCTGCACACCCACGTCCAACTCTTGGCTCAAGATCTTTGCGTTCTGGTCGTTTTTTGCGTTCACCACGTGTGAGACGTCGGCGTACGTTACGGCCAAGCACGTGCTCAAAATCAGAAGTATCTGTAAACGAATCGATAATATATGGCTGGGCCCCAAGCAGGGGTTACCAATTCCTAAAAAAAAATAGCCCTAAAGTCAAGATGAAATAGCCCCAAATAGCCCTAAATGCAAAAAAACAAAAAAAACCCTGTACAAAGGCTAGTATGCTGTTTCTTTTCCACGCCCAAGGACTTCTTTAAAATTCAAAAGCCGGAGCCATGTCTGTTGTGAGAATTGTGTGTATTTGGGATTATACTTTGTGTAAGAACTTGAACGTTTTGCCTTTTTTTATTTATATTTTGTTCAGTCAAACAATAATACATGAAAACATTTTTATGGCTCTAAAAATAGCCCTAAATTTTTTTGGGCCCTAAAAAAAGCCCAAAGCCCTAAGTTGGGAAGCCTGGCCCCAAGATACAAGCATATGCCTAGTTTGGATCCCACTGTTTAATATTGCCATAAATTTAATATAAGTTGATTGTATTCCTTTTATGGCAAAATTGTACAGCTATTGCTCAATAAACATTATTATTATATTATTATAATATAAAGTAACTTTCTAGCTCGACCGGGTCGTTACCACTGTCTCACAGAAAACCGGCGTAAAGTGGCAGCTAGCTGCTGCGTTTCGTACGGTGAGTGAGATATCCGGAGGCCCAAATCCCCCTCCTCTTCCCAATCCCTTATTATCCCTTTCCTTTAAGGTCGGCAACGCACCCATGATTCTTTTGGTATTGTGGGCGTACATGGGCGGTGGAGATCACTTGCCATCAGGTGACCCATTTGCTCGTTTGCCGGCCTATGCCATAAAAAAAATAACTAAATACACGTCCAACAGTCACACACATAGTCCTGACCCCACACTAGGTAAACCTGTATCGTCGGTATCAGGAACTACCAGGGACTTGCCAACCCACAACACACAGACACGAAACAAATATTTGTGGATTGGACAAACATTTGTCTCGATGTGGGAATCGAACCCACGGCCTCTCGCTTCCCAGCCGGCTACTCGCCCACTGCGCCACGGAGGCTATAATAAAACTACGTGTACAACAGGGAAAACAAATATACAATATGTAAAAAAAACCATGTCGGACGTTTTAACTGTGATATCAGAATCGATATTCAAACGTAATGAAATAACGAAACATACGAAAATGAGACGATAAAAATAATCATATTTATTTCATATTCATGAATTATTTTATTATTTGTAAACCGCATTCGATTGATTACTTCTGCAAGAGCGATGACTCGGAGCCAGAGCGAGATAGCAAGTTGCGGCGTCTACGTACATCAAACGCTTCGTCAGTACGTCACATCAGTCAGCTGTTCGTCACTTTTCAGATGTAAATAACATTTTTTAAATATGTTCATTTTTCTAAGATACCTGTGTAAAGATAATATCTCGCTTCTGTTTATTACATACATACACACTCACGCCTGTAATCCCCGAAGGGGTAGGCAGAGGTGTAACCAGTACACCCACATTTCGCCGAGCGCATCTCCGTCCCTCAATGTGATAGGAGGCGAGCCTATCGCCATACCGGACACAAATTCCAGACTCCGGGCCGATACTGAGCATTTCGTAATAGAAAAATCCAATACCACTTTACCCGAGCCGGGGATCGAACCCGAGACCTCAGCGTTGGCCTCAATCGTAACGCGTACGCATTACAACTGCGCCACCGAGGCAGTATTTTCATTAAGCTGTCTATATGACTATCCTCACGACCCAAAAAGGGCCGACAGGGTTTTTGTTACATACTGTATACCCTAAGTACACATATAAGAGGTGAATAGTATAAAGTTAAACAGGTATTGTGTCGTTTGACATTTACAAAAAATACGAGTTTCCTAATCATATTCTGCATGTAAAAGTTACGACATGGTGTCTGGTAATACAACACGTAAGGGTCGGAGCTTATTGTGTGAGAGAGCGGGTTGGCTCATAAGCGGTAGCTGTTTTTGACCAACTACAATATTACATACAAAACGTGATGTTTTGATAGCAAAAAATGAGTTTTAACAAAAAATATTTTATTTTAAAATTTTAGCGGTAGCGGTTTGATCAGCCATTCAGAAACCGGGCGTTAGTCTCGTAATGCTCAGTAATATCGATTGACCTTATTTTCAATTTCAATTTATTTTCTTCTGCAATCCACAATATAAATAATCCATAAATAGGTGGTAGCTGGCGTCCGCTCGTCACTTAAGGTGACCACTGAAAATCAGTGCTGTGTTGTGGCTCATGCGCAATACAGCGATATTCTGAGTGGTCACCTGCCTGCCACAGCCACGGCATGCAACTGCTTACTTTTTATTGTTTTTTTTTTATTATTGTCTGCTATATCCTAGCAAGTAGCGTGTACAATGTACATGAAGTGTTGAGACAAATCTTTTTTTTTCTTTGGTAGGTATAACAGTTTGTAACGATTGTGGACCCAGTTGGGCACAGCAAGAATGTAAGATAGAGGACGATAACTCATTATTTATAATTGTCATAATATCAAATTATTATTATTATTTATATTTAAGTGAAACTTTTATTAGATGGTCTCAAAAATTTTGGCATGTGTGTTGCATGTCGCGTGACGGTCGGCCGCGGAGTAGGAATAAAGTGAAAGGCGCTCGCCAGAGCAGCCAAGGCCAATATGGCGGCGTCTATAGTTCGCACGCTATTTTGTTTGTGTTTAATGTAATATTATTCCAATTTTTTTTAGTTAAATGTCTATAATGTGAACAAAAGTTTCACTTTTACCGTGGTTTCATAAAACCATATTTTTTTTTATTATTTTATATTTTATCCTTATCATACATGTATTCATTCATTGTATAATAGGCTTTCTCAATCAGAAATGTTTTTAATTTGCTTATAAATACTTTGTTTGTTTCTTCATTTAGTATGGATTTTGGTAAATTGTTATATATTGACATTGTTCGTTTTAGGTATGGTGGGATACAATGAATTAAGAGTTAGAAGAGAACTAACACTGATCTCTTATCTTTTTAAAATTTTGAGAGGTAGGGTAAAAAACCCTGATTTATTGGGACAAGATGGGGCTATGTGTTCCGGATAAGTACGTGTGGAGACGGCGGCGGCCACAGCTACTAGTGGTGCCGAGGGCGCGTACTAACTTATTGAAAGAGGCACCCATAACCCGTGCTCTTCGGACTCTTAACCTGGTAGCAACAGAAACGGACATATTTCACTGTGCTCTGAATTAATTCACACGGATAGCGGCCGAGGTCATATGTTACAAACAAAGTACATGATCGTGTTTTTTTTTTTTGTTTTAGATTTTTGATTTTTTTATATTCTTAAGATATAATAATAAGATACATAAGTAGATTTATTAAACTGTAGGTTAATAGTCGACGCTACTGCATTAGGGTAACTACCCTGTAAAAGTAGCCATAAGATTGGAATAAATAAATAAAAATAAAATAAATAAAAAATAAAAATATTTTGATGGCCATAGCATGGGGGCTAGATGAGTGTAATGATGTTCGAGAAGTAGGGAGCATTAGCATGTTTTTCTGTTTAAGTCTAATCGCCACACGCTCCGCTCGTGAATACATCCCGCGTTTAATGTAATTATGCATTTTGTAATAACAATATGTGCATCTTTGCGTTGAACTTTGCGAATGTGAACTTGTAATGCAATGATGTAGTTACTTTATGAACTTCTGACCTTAGCATATCGCCTCATTGGTCTAGTTGTTTACACAGACTGAGAAACCGTTCGGTAGTCTGTTCAAATCCTAGGGAGAGCAATCTTCGGAGCCGCGAGCAAAGGCTACTCGTATATTATAACCTGTTTTAGAAGATTTCCGAAGCGTGTAATTTTGTTAACTCACTTAAAAAAGGAGGTTATCAATTCAATAAAGAGAGCGTAATTTTTTTTTCTTTTTTATGTTCATCGATTTTTCCGCCTATTAAATAAAATAAAATAAATAAATAAATACACGTCCAACAGTCACACACATAGTCCTGACCCCACACTAGGTAAACCTTTGTCGTGGGTATCAGCAACTACCAGGGACTTGCGGTCCCACAACACCCAGACCCGAAACAAATATTTGTGGTTCACACAAACATTTTTCCCGGTGTGGGAATCGAACCCACGGCCTCTCGCTTCGCAGCCATCTACTCGCCCGCTGCGCCACGGAGCTGTCTGTGGATGAATTTAATGAAAAAACTTCACTCGATACAGTTTAGCTGCGATGTGGTCCCATATACATTTGGTTAAGATCTGATGACGGAGTACGGAGAAAAATATATAAAACTCTTCAACGGACAACAGCACACACGTGGTGATTGTGTTATTGTATCGGAATTTACATGCTATTGCTGTAACTATCACAAAAAAATGAAAAAATTAAATATGTTTTAAGAAAACTTTGAAACCGACATCAAAATAAAAACACTGAAAAGTCAAAAATAATCATTTCTATAGGTCCCTTTAGAGTCGGTGCCTGTGTCGCTGCCGGTCAAATGATATATATATATATATATTTTTTTTTTTTTCAACAGTCACATACATAGTCCTGACCTCACACTAGGTAAACCTGTATCGTGGGTATCAAGAACTACGAGGGACTTGCGGTCCCACAACACCCAGACCCGAGACAAATATTTGTGGATCAGACAAACATTTGTCAAGGTGCGGGAATCGAACCCACGGCCTCACGCTTCGCAACCGGCTACTCGCCCGCTGCGCCACGGAGCTGTCTGTGGATGAATTTAATGAAAAAACTTCACTCGATACAGTTTAGCTGCGATGTGGTCCCATATACATTTGGTTAAGATCTGATGACGGAGTACGGAGAAAAATATATAAAACTCTTCAACGGACAACAGCACACACGTGGTGATTGTGTTATTGTATCGGAATTTACATGCTATTGCTGTAACTATCACAAAAAAATGAAAAAATTAAATATGTTTTAAGAAAACTTTGAAACCGACATCAAAATAAAAATACTTAACAATTCTGGACTAATATAAAAATATTGTAAACTTTATAGTTGCCCAGTGTATTTTGACGATGCTATGTATGTTATGTTACATTAGTTGATATGATTTCTATACATGAGTTTCTTTATTTTGTACTGACTTGTCATAAGAGCTATTTTAATTGCCTACATGATGAATAAAACTATTTCATTTCATTTCACTGAAAAGTCAAAAATAATAATTTCTATAGGTCTCTTTAGAGTCGGTGCCTGTGTCGCTGCCGGTCAAATGAAATTGCTAAAATTGTTATTTTCATAGCACTATGTTTCCAAAGAGACCTATAGAAATTGTGGTCACGGGAGTCATGGTCAATAATAATTATTTTGTTATAATGTTCCTCTTGGCATAAACTGAGCTGCTTTAACTGTAATTAAATTGTATTAATGTAGTGTCAATATTGTAAATCAGTTTTGAAAAGAGCAACGTTAGAGTTTCTTGTCCGTTCTATTCTAGCGGAACAGCATTCCGAACTGGCGGTAGAGTTACAATTTGACTGAATCTAAATGACGTATAACATTTAATGGATTCAATAAACAATTTGAATTGATTTTGAAATAAAACTACGGATTTTATCGCGGTTTAATTTTTATTTTAGTCGCGACGTTTCGAAAGCTTTTCAGCGTTCGTGGTCACGGGAGAGACTGAGGTGTAGGTCGTCTCGAAAAGTTAATGTTACAATGCCTACCTTCATTTTTAAATTATACATTTATTTTTTAATTGTTTAAAAAGTAAGTTAGTTGAATTGTTTTATTTTTTTATTTTTTTTATATTAGATTGAATGACGAGACGAGCATGTCGCTCGCCTGATGGTAAGGCGCTTACGCCTGGTCATAAACAGAAGCAACGCCACACAGAACTTTAAATAAAGCACTGCATGACACTGGACTGCGCTCGTCACCCCGAGACATAAGGTGTTAAGTCTCATAATGCCCAGTAATTACACTGGCTTCAATGTCCTTCACACCGGAACACAACAGTGCTTACACACTGTTGCTTGGCGGCAGAAATAGACAAAGCGGTGGTACCAACCAAGCCAGTCTCTCGCAAACGAGGGACCTACCACCTTGTATATTGTAATTGATTTGTTATTTTAGACTTTTCAGTGTTATTCGTAGCACTATGTTTGTTATGTTTGCACGTCACTCACCATGTTTATATGTTCACTGGTTATATGTCGACTGTTTGACGCGCGTCTCTGTCCGCCCTTTTTATGCACATCCGCGGTGATGCGCCGTTGTGCCGAGGTCGTGTCAAAATTGTAGAAATCTCAGAGGCCCGTCGGTTGTACAGAAAAGCTTTATATTAAACTAACAGTTACTCGCAGCTCCGCCCGCGTAAATGTCATTTTCTGCGGTATAAAGTAAAAAGTAAATAGTATTTATTTTGAAATTTAACTAGTTTATACGGATTTTATCGCAGTTTAATCTTTAATTTAGTACCGACATTTCGAAAGCTTTTCAACGTCGGGACTAAAATAAAAAATTTATCTCGATAAAATCCATATAAACTAGTTTTAATTCAAAGTGTAATATTCTCGTAAACCTAAGAAATCACTATGTATTTTTTTGCATATGTTCTAATTCATGTCTTGGTCTACCTGTATGCCAAATTTTATCCAAATCCGTTAAGCCGTTATTGATCTACAAACATCCAAACTTTTACATGATATACAAAATTCGTCTCGGGTAAAACTGATATTGGAGTTTTTCTATTACGAAATGCTCAGTATCAGCCCAGACTCTGGAATTTGTGCCCGGTATGGCGATAGGCTCGCCCCCTATCACATAAGGGACGGAGATACGCTCGGCGAAATGTGGTTGTACTGGTTACACCTCTGCCTACCTCTTCGAGGATTACAGGCGGTCGTGGTGGGACATACACCGTCTACAGTGGGTGGGTATCTAGGTACCCCCACCTACTGCTTATAAAAAAGTTTTTTTCTGCATCAGTTGTATACATGTACCACCTAACGCCTGCCAATAAATGCTTTCTTTCTTTCTTTCTTCTTTCATATATGTATTTATTTCTTTATACGGAACAATCAAGTTTAATTTTCAAATCACGCGTCTCTAGATTTTTTATCTCAAATTCTTAAACAGGTTTGAATTTAGTATTCTATGCACATCAGTGGGTTTGGGATGGTGTAGTTTTGAGGAATTATGACGTCATTTTTGTGTGGTAGAGCCACGCTGTATACACTTTTGTCTACAGTATGAATGGTCCGGGTTGTTAATACTGTCTCACAGAAAACCGACGTAAAGTAGCAGATCGCTGCTGCGTTTCGTACGGTGAGTGAGATATCCGGAAGCCCAAATCCCCCTCCCCTTCCCAATCCCTTAATTATCCCTTTCCTTTAAGGTCGGCAACGCACCTATGGTCCTTCTGTTATCGTGGGCGTTCATGGGTGGTGGAGATCACTTACCATCAGGTGACCCGACCTATTCCGTAAAAAGAAAAAAATGTAATAGGATCATCATTTTTAGAAATGGTAGAGCCATGCTGCAGCGTTGGCCTCAATCATAACGCGTACGCATTACAACTGCGCCACCGAGCCAGTCAAATTATCAACAAAATCAAAATATCTGTCATTTTTTTATTAGATTGAATGACGAGTCGAGCAGGTCGCTTGCCTGATGGTAAGCGCCACGCCTGCTCATAAACAGAAGCAACGCCACACAGAACTTTAAATAAAGCACTGCATGACACTGGACTGCGCTCGTCCCCCCGAGACATAAGGTGTTAAGTCTCATAATGCCCAGTAATTTCACTGGCTTCAATGTCCTTCACACCGGAACACAACAGTGCTTACACACTGTTGCTTGGCGGCAGAAATAGACAAAGCGGTGGTACCAACCCAGCCGGTCTCTCGCAAACGAGGGACCTACCACCAAATTATCAACAAAATCAAAATATCTAAGGTCATATCCGTGGGTCATCAAATTTTCCGGAATTACGTTGACATACGTGTATGTGATTGCGTAGTCCCGCTATCGGAATCGAATCTACATCAAAATATTATAAAGGTGAAGGATTACATAGAGTTAGAAATATATGAGACACGGCAAGCATCATGAAGTATTAAAGAAGTATTTTTTTAAAATATAGAATAGGCCGACAAATGAGCAAGTGGGTCACCTGATGGTGAGTGATCTCAACCGCCCATGTAAGCCCAAAAGAAGAATACAATACAAATAATACAATCACAATACCAAAAGAATTATGGGCGCATTGCCGACCTTAAAGGAAAGGGATAAGTAAGGGACTGGGAATGGGAGGGGGATTTGGGCTTCCGGATATCTCACTCACCGTACGAAACGTAGCAGCAAGCTCCTACTTTACTCCAGTTTTCGGCTCGACGACGAGAAGGCCCACTCATCCTGTAGACAAAACTGTCCTTTAAGGGCGGCAACGCCTCATGATTCTTTTGGTATTGTGGGCGTACATGGGCGTTGGAGATCACTTACCATCAGATAACACACTTGCTCGTTTGCCGGCCTAAGCTATAAAAAAACACTATATTAATTTGACCACAACTTTCTGTAACACATTGTATAATTGGAACGTTATGTATGCCCATATAACACGTGGTAATGACGTGCCTGTGATATTTATTATTTTACAATTGACTACAAAAATATGAATATAATTAATTAAATATAATCAGTGATAGCTCAGCGGGGAGTGGTATGGACTGTCGAGACGAAAGTCGCAGGCTCGAAACCAGCCCCAAGTGCATACACCTCTGACTTTTCTAAGTTATGTGTATATTAATTGTTAATTATCACTTGCTTTAACGGTGAAGGAAAAACATCGTGAGGAAACCTGCATACCTGAGAAGTTCTTCATAAGAATTTCGAAGGTATGTGAAGTCTGCCAACCCACATTAGGCCAGTGTGGTAGACTAAGGCCTAACCCCTCTCATTCAGTAGAGAAGGCCCGTGCCCAGCAGTGGGACGTATATAATAAAGGGCTAGTAAAAAAATAATAATAATATAATAATTACATTTAAGGACACTTGAAAAATACGATCCACTTACTGATGACTTGGTAGTATGCCATAGTGTAGTTTGACTTTCTTTGCACAAGGTTGATCACACTTTGATCTTCTGAGTTATCACTATCACACATATTTTATTGTCAAAAATTAAAATAAAAATGTTTCACATCAAAATTAAATAAAACGCAGGTTATGTGTACCGTAGTAAACAACAACGTCGAACTGAGTGAGAAGCCACACCGTACACTCTACTACATATAAAATATATATATATGTATACCTCAGTATAGCGTGGCGACCCGTCGCCACACCGTACACTCTACTACACATAATATATATATATATATACAACGTGTTATAGAAAGGGGCGGGCAAATTTAAACAATGTATAGTGTAGGGCAAAGTATTTTATCTCCCATAGTACCAAATCCGATTGCATTGCTAGGACAGTAATTAAAGAATTTTCTTTTTTATCGAATGAGTAACATGTCGATATCGACTTTCAAATTTGGACAACACTAAATGATAAACAATGATACTATAGAACTCCTTTCATTTAATTATTTTATAATTAAAAAAACATTAAACAGTTGTTAAATGTCAATATTTCTGATTTTATGAAGTATGTTTACGAGTTCAAAAAATATGTTGTATTTAACTAAAAATAAGTATTATGTATTGGTACTTTGTGTTGGTGTAACTGATAACAGCTTTTAAGAAGATCGTCGAATGTATTGAGCCAAATTCATAGATGGAAGACACGAGAATGAAGTCTTTAAAATGCTTCTAGAGAATGGTACCAATATCGTCTTCAGCACACAATCTCTTTCAGGTGTTATTTTGTGTTTAAATTACAAGTTACGTACGTATGTTCGTAGAATTACGTACAACTTATTCAAGTTTATTAAAAATTGAGTGTCGTTCATAATAATTAATAGTGATGTCACCAATCTTATCGATCTTAATAAACGAGTGATCAAAATGAATGTGAAATTTTTGGATGTCTTGGTATTGAAAAGCTCCGGTACATAAGTACTAATTGTAAGGTGTATGTAATGACCCTAAAATATGACCACACCTTTCTGTAACACGTTGTATATGTATACCTCAGTACAGCGTGGCGACCCGTCGCCACGCCAACAATTCCGTTTACAAGTGAGCCTATAGATGTTTCACATCAAAATTCTATATTTAAGAGAGCCATGGCTCCCGAGGTGTGATAAGTTTAACACTGTCGACGTTCCCTTAGACATTGTTTAGTACCCATTTTAACGTATAGGTAATTATCATGCGTGCGTTAGCCAACTTGAGCACCAAAACAAACTGTAAAGTTTATATGGTGCTATATTTAAATCAAAATTGTAATTTGCTTTTTCTATTTTTAAATAAAAAAAAAGTCGCACGTCGCTGTCTGTCTCGGTCGCTCATGCCAAAACAAGCTTTACAAAGTATTGTCTAGCCATACTCAGCTCTATGTTTAAAAAATTCGTCGTGTCACAGATCAAGGTTTATTTTGACCGCAGAAGATACATTATGTACTGAATTCTAAATATACAACGTGTTACAGAAAGGTGTGGTCATATTTAAGGGTCCTTACATACACCTGACAGTGAGTGTTAATGTACCGGATCTTAGCAAAATCTATATACATACGCACTCACGCCTGTAATAAGGCGGGGTAGACAGAGGTTAACCAGTACACTCACATATCACCGAGCGTATCTCCGTCCCATGATGTGAAAGGGGGCGAGCCTATAGCCATACCGGACACAATTCCAGACTCCGGGCTGATACTGGGCTTTTCGTAATAGAAAAACCCAATACCACTTTACCCGACCCGGGGATCGAATCTGAGAACTCAGCGTCATTCGTAACGCGTACGCATTACAACTGCGCCACCAAGGCAGTCTAAAATTATATTTATTGTTGGGGTATTCACTTTTTATTGGTAAATTGAGGGTGTATAAGAAATAGAGTTGGGTCTATTGAAATAAGAATGACACCAGACAGTAGTAGGTGGATGGACAAATCGTATAAAAGAGGTCGTCATAGTAGGTGCCCATTTGCAAGTTACCAGTGCCCAGGGCTCGGTCACTGGTCGCCAGTTGCTGTACAGTCGATAGTCTGACATAGTCCAAGAGTTCATTACGGGGTTACTCTGCCGGTTTACTACCCGGTCCTAATTCGGCCTTAGTTATAATTAAATAAAGAGCGGTTTCTAAAGAATCCTGACATGATAAAAGACATGATGACATGACATTGTAAAGTGACCAATAAACCATTATAATACCAGCCCTGTATTATATACGTCACACTGCTGGGCACGGGACCTCCTCTACTGAATGACTAAATGAGAGGGGTTAGGCCTTAGACCATCACGCTGGCCTAATGCGGGTTGGCAGACTTCACATACCTTCGAAATTCTTATGAAGAACTTCTCAGGTATTTCGGTTTCCTCACGATGTTTCCTTTACCGTTAAAGCAAGTGATAATTAACAATTAATACACACGTAACTTAGAAATGTCGTCGGTGTATGCTCTTGGGGCTGGTTTCGAACCTGCGACTTTCGTCTCGACAGTCCATACCACTCCCACCTGAGCTATCACTGCTAACATTTAATTTTAATAATAAATATAATTTTTGATTGCCTCGGTTTTTTTATATCATTGGCCGGTAAACGAGCAAGTGGGTAACCTGATGGTAAGTGCTCTCCACCGCCCATGTACGCCCCCAATACTAAAATAATCAAGGGCGCGTTGCCGACCTTAAAGAAAAGGGATAATAAGGGATTGGGAAGGAGAGGGGATTTGGGCCTCCTGATATCTCACTCACCGTACGAAACGCAGCAGCAAGCTGCTATTTTACACCGGTTTTCTGTGAGACAGTGGTAACGACCCGAACGGGCCGGCTCATTCATGATGTAGACAGATCTGTCTACAGCGTGGCTCTACCACTCAAAATAGGGTAGTTGACTAGATTTTTAGTATTATTTAAATCAATAAGTTACGTTACTCAAAATCTATTGCAGAAAGAATTCTATAAATCGGACCAAAAATAAATAAGCTAGAAGTCATTTAAATCCTGTAGAAGGGGTAATTGTCAAATGACGGACGACGCAATCTTTGAAATCACTGTGTAAAATGTTCATTATAGTGCACGCGTGCAAGCGAGATAGTGAGATATCCCTACTACGCACCCACTTTTCCTCATACCAACATTTAAAGTCATAACTGCGGGCACATTTCTGAACCAATTTTGATTGTGTTTTAACAAAAGTGTTTCTTTTGCGTATCATTTTCTGATGCTCATAAAATAATGTATAAAATTCAATATAGGAAACTACCGTATTATATATTGTATCGTATATTATAATTGTTTAATGAAATGATCGTGTAACAGTGATGTCTAAGTTCGCGGTGCGCGTGGACGCGGCGGTGTCGGCGCTGGGCGGCGGCTCGGGCGCCGGCCTGGACGAGAACGACTTCATCGACGCTTCGAGGCTCGTGTACGACGCCGTCAGGGAAATACGACGAGCCGTGCTCATGAACAGGGTGAGTAGACATTATACAAATAGGTGGCAGGCGTGTACGTATGCGAGAGGACGTTCAGTGTTGGTACCAGCGGCGGATCCAACATTTTGGTTGGGGGGGCTTATGACCCCACCCAAAATTAGAATTAAAAGTATTGAGAATATACCATAGCTACTTAAAATGAAATAAGTAAGCGATGACAATTATATTGCAGGAAGTGAGTTGTGTGAGTGGTAGAGCCACGCTGTAGACACTTTTGTCTACAGCATGTATGGGCCGGCTCGTCCGGGTCATTACCACTGTCTCACAGAAAACTGGCGTAAAGTAGCAGCTTGCTGCTGCGTTTCGTACGGTGAGTGAGATATCCGGAGGCCCTAACCCCCTCCCCTTCCCAATTCCTTAATTATCCCTTTCCTTTAAGGTGGGCAATGCACCCATGATTCTTTTAGTATTGTGGGCGTACATGGGCGGTGGAGATCACTTACCATCAGGTGACCCACTTGCTCTTTTGCCGGCCTATACCATAAAAAAAGTACTAAGAAAATAGGATATCAAGATAAATTTGAGATTTGTCAGTGAACCCAAATGATTGAGCCTCTTAGACCCCCCTGGATCCGCTGGTGGTTGGTACCACCGCGCCGTCTATAACTGACAAGCAGCAGTGTTTTGTTCCGGTTTGAAGGACATTGGAGCCAGTAAAATTACTGGACATTGAGACTTAACATCTTACGTCTCGGGATGACTCAGTTCAGTGCCATGCAGTGCTATATAATCTGAAGTTCTGTATGGCGTTTAACATCAGACGAGCTACCTGCTCGTCTCGTCATTCAAGCTTAAAAATAAAAACGATATACAGTGAAGCACCATTTAGATAAATAGGGTTTGTGGCGTCACAGAAGCTTTACTTTGAATAATAGAGTATTTGACTCGATTATTTTTAATATCTTATGGCCGTTCCCTATATTCTGTCCGTCTCTAGTTTTGCTATACCGGCGATAGAAAATTTTATCTATTTTCCGTTTTACCGTCCCAATAAACTTACTAATGATAGGTAATCCTATTCTTCATTGCTGTCTACCGATGAGAGGACTGATAGCTGACTACAGATATACAACACTATGAAAATGACAGTTCAAGCGTCCCAATAGTTTTTATGTGCTATCTGTCGATATAGTTATTTAGTTTTTTCCTAATCGGTAGATTTTGACAAACAGATATCCTCGGCTGGAAAAAAACGAAATAAATAACGCATTTTGAAGAAATAGCCATGAGTATACAAGGCTTACATGGCACTTGCACTGCAATACAAAAAACTAAATAAATTATGTAAAAATCTAAAAGAATATATAAAAAAAATATAAAATTCCCATAAATAAAAATAATGCACCGTTTTGATAATTCAATTAAGTGCAAGAGGCATATAAATATTTGTTAATGCGAACAAAATAATTCCCCACTTCAGTAAAATCCCCCAAATTCGCTTGGGATTTTTGTTCAAAGGACTTGTATTCAGAGCCGTAATGTATTGACAGTAAAACGTTTCGTTATTACATTGTGTTTTGCAACATAATAAGTATTTCTCGTTATTATTATTTCATTTACAGTGGTAAAAAATAAGAATTATAGATAAATGTTAAATTAAAACTTATATTTCTAATCTAAATCATATCTTCATATTTTCTAACATTCATTAAACAATAGTTCCTCTTTCTCAGCTTGTATGAACATAACGCACAAGAGGGCCCCTGATAGACTGCCTATCTATTGCTATCATAGTATCCGACGTGCATATCTAAAAAATAGGGACGATTCCAAGCAGTAGATAGAACAATACGGATGTTTGCCGATAGCTATCTATCGTGAAATTGAAGATTAATATTGGGAACGGCCATAAATCAATAAGTTACTGCGGCTACTCTTATCGGGTGTAGGCGTAGTCACTTTGCCGAGCTAGGATAAAAAAATATTTATATTATGTTATGGGACTGCATCATCATCAGTTTAAAAATAACATATCAGTGGGCTTAGTACAAGTATTAATAGTTTACCTAAACGATGAAAGTTTTCGTTTTCTCTCCATACGTCGAGTATTAGTAGCCACTAGTGGGGACTACGAGGAATTAAAATTGATAATATGCTTAATTTTATTTCATATTAGTCCAAAATGAAATTTGTTTTCAAGCGATTCTTTTTTTTTTTTTTTTTTAAGTATAGGCCGGCAAACGAGCAAGTGGGTCACCTGATGGTAAGCGATCTCCACCGCCCATGTACGCCCACAATACAAAAGAATTATGGGCGCGTTGCCGACCTTAAAGGAAAGGGATAAGGGATTGGGAAGGGGAGGGGGATTTGGGCCTCCGGATACTGCACGGCAAGCTGCTACTTTACGCCGGTTTTCTGTGAGACAGTGGTAACGACCCGGACGAGCCGGCCCATTCATGCTGTAGACAAAATTGTCTACAGCGTGGCTCTACCCTTTCTGCTCTTTTTTTGCTCTTTCCTTAATTACCGTATGAATTACTAGTTTGACACTTCGACGGTAGTAATTTTATACGAATTCGAAAACTGTGAACGTATTTGTAACTCGTACTAGGCCTACAGAATAAGACGTCAGTTTTCTTTAACGTTCTCGCCTGTGACATACGACGACTTCTCTTCGTCTGAATGGTGCTTGTAAAAGAAAATGTTTGTTCATAAAGCCGCGTTATACATATATAGTTCCAAAAAATATATAATAAATGTAGTCACAGACACTACAGAGACCCCGTGGGTTCGATTCCCGCACCGCGACAAATGTTTGATTGTTCTGTGTTGGCACTCCCTGGTAGTTGCTGATACCCACGATACAGGTTAACCTAGTGTGGGGTCAGGACTATGTGTGTGACTGTTGGACGTGTATTTAGCCCGGATGTGTAAATGACCCCCTGACCCTCAGGATGAGGAGGACCTGGACCCTGAAGACGTTGAGCTGGACGAGCATTACACACTGGAGACCAGGAGCAAATGTGAGGACCGTGTGACGTCACTAACGTTCACGTGACGCTTGCTGTGTCTATCGGGCTGATTGTTTATATGTTTGTGTGTTTGGTCCTGATTTATTGGTTTCATTGATGAGGGGGGATGGGGGGGGGGGCAAGACTGTTTAGGAGTTGAGAGTAAGCGAGATGGCAATATTGAGACGGCTGTTTCGTTTGGTATTAGTTTTCATTCACAATAAATGCTTTTTCGATCAAAACCAAGAAATAATATAGTTACTTCCGTAACTGACTGGCTCGGTGGCGCAGTTGTAATGCGTACGCGTTACAATTGAGGCTAACGCTGAGGTCTCGGGTTCGATCCCCGGGTCGGGTAAAGTGGTATTGGGTTTTTCTATAACGAAATTCTCAGTATCAGCCCGGAGTCTGGAATTTGTGCCCGGTATAGCGATAGGTTCGCCCCCTATCACATCGTGGGACGGAGATACGCTCGGCGAAATGTGGGTGTACTAGTTACACCTTTGCCTACCCCTTCGGGGATTACAGACGTGAGTGCGTATGTATGTATGTACTTCCGTAAAATAACTTCAAATTGAATGAATAATATATGCACGTAAATAATGACAATGTTTTATGGGTCACAATAAACAATTTCGTGTTAGTTTATCGAATTTAACGTTCGCAGCTATTCAAACAACAACTGCTCTTGTCGCTGTCTCGCGGGCGTCTTAATGAGTTGCGGTCAATTGACCGTAACTTAATGGTACAATTTCTATGTACCGCACAGCTTGTCTAGTAGTATACATTAAAGTGTATGGGTAGAACTACTAAAAGCAAATGGGGTAATTTTACCAATAAAGCGGGACCGATGCATGTTACAGGTTTAATTTACAGCAGTCGCATAGTCATCATCTCGTGGATGTCGCATGTCTTGTCACTGATCATTTGTTTTGTGTTTAAACCCTTTTGCCATTGTGGTGGATCGAGGCAGTTGATGTTTCCCATTGGCATAAACTTAATCGATTAGGGCTAAGAAAACTAAGCTTATTTGAGATTAACATATATTTTTACAAGAGAGCGTACGCACCATTGCAGTAGTTTTTTTTTACAAGAGAAAGTGACAGATGTCGAACGTCAATACATTACAAAGACAATATGCGTTTTGTTTCTGCAATGTTGTAATCGCGTTTAGTTTAATACAATGCATATGCATACACAATTCCAACAAGCAATGAGCTGCACTTATTCAGAGTAAATATATGTAAAAAGCAAGATAATATTCTTTGAAATTAAAACTAGTTTATACGGATTTAATCGTGATTTAGCGGCAGTGTTAACTGACTTTTTAAAAAATAAATTTATAATCTTAAAATGAAGGTAGGCAATGTAACTAACTTTTTGAGACGACCTACACCTCAATCTCTCACGTGACCACGAAGAAAGTAGGCCTAGTACGAGTTACACATACGTTCAGTTTTCGAATTCGTATAAAATTTCTGTCGAAGAGTCAAACTAGTAATTCATACGGTAATAAAGGAATGAATCGCTTGAAACCAAATTTCAAATTCGACTAATATGAAATAAAATTAACCATATTATTGATTTTAATTCGTCATAGTTCCCTCTAGTGGCTAATAATACTTGACGTATGGAGAGAAAACAAAAACTTTCATCGTTTGGGAAAACTATTAAAACTTGTACTAGGCCTATTGAAAAGCTTTTGAAACGTCGGGAAATCGCGTTAAAATTCGTATAACCTAGTTTTATTTCAATGTGTAATATTCGTAACATAAGAAATTTAATATTAATTGGGTATAAAAAGTGTTTTTTGGCATCAACTTCCTTACCCCACCACTGCCTCTTCATTAGTCGCTAACTGTCATCGCATGATGTGTGTGCATGTTCCGTAGACAAGCGACGATCTCGACACCGATACGGAGTTCGAACCCGTCGAAGATATGACGATGGAGACGCGGAGCCGATGTGAGTATGGGGTAATGTTACCGGAGAAATTGGGGTAGATTATTCAGCTTCCTTAAGAGGTGCCAACTTAACCCTATTAATAAGCCTACACATTATACAATATGTAACAAAAACCTTGTCGGGCGTTTTAACTGTGATATCAGAATCGATATTCAAACGTAATGAAATAACGAAGCATACGAAAATGAGACTGTAAAAATAATCAGATTTATTTTTTATAATTCAATTATTTTATTGTTTGTGAACCGTATTTCGATTGATTATCTCTGCAAGAGCGATGACTCGGAGCCAGAGCGAGATAGCAAGTTGCGGCGTCTACGTGCATCAAACGCGCCGCGCCCGTCTACGTCAGTACGTCACATATGTCAGCTGTTCATCACTTTTCAGATGAAAAGTTTTTTTTAATATGTTCATGTTTCAGGTACCTGTGTAAGGATGATATCTTGCTTCTGTTTATTATTATTTTTTATTTAACTATTTTCATTAAGCTGTCTATATGTCTATGTTCACGACCTAGAAAGGGCCGACAGGGTTTTTGTTACATACTGTATAATATACAATCTGTGCTGCCTTTAAATAGCTCTATATTTTATATTGAAAAATTCATATTTCAAAAGTCGAGTGGTAGAGCCACGCTGTAGACACTTGTCTACAGCATGTATGGGCCGGCTCGTCCGGGTCATTACCACTGTCTCACAGAAAACCGGCACAAATTAGCAGCTTGCTGCTGCGTTTCGTACGGTGAGAGATATCCGGAGGCCCAAACCCCCTCCCCTTCCCAATCCCTTAATTATCCCTTTCCTTTAAGGTCGGCAATGCACCCATGATTCTTTTGGTATTGTGAGCGTACATGGGTGGTGGAGATCACTTACCATCAGGTGACCCACTTGATCGTTTGGCCGGCCTATACTATAAAAAAAAGCCACTTTCCATAGTCATAGTAAATCTACCCCATAAACGATTTAACCAGAGACTACTCAATGAAATAGCTTAAAAATAGGGGCAAAATTGGAATTAATTTTAATGCTAATTTAATTACGGGGTATTATCTCGAAATATTTAAATTTGGTTAATTTTTAATGCTAGTTTAGGTATGGGTATTGGTTAACTTACCCCATGAAACATTTGCATGCATATGGATTCTAAACTAGTTATTGAATGTGTATTTTTAATTGATTTCTAACTGTATATTAAATTTTGACAGCAAGCGCACACACGGGTGAACATGGCGTGGACGAGTACCCGGATATCAGTGGCATTACCAATGCTCGGGTGAGTGTCTCGGACAGAACTAGCCGTTTTTATTAGCTTCATACGTATGCATGTATGTAACTGAAACTTTGAACATGATTTTGACCCCTTCAAAACGTCGGATTAACTCGAAATATGGCATACTTATAAAGGAACGATGACAATAGGGTAGTTTCCTATATTGAATTTTATACATTATTTTATAAGCAACAGAAAATGATACGCAAAAGAAACCCTTTTATTAAAACACAATCAAAATTGGTTCAGAAATGTGCCCGCAGTTATGACTTTAAATGTTGGTATGAGGAAAAGTGGGTGCGTAGTAGGGATATCTCACTATCTCGCTTGCACGCGTGCACTATAATGAACATTTTACACAGTGACGTCAAAGGTTGCATCGTCTGTCATTTGACAATTACCCCTTCTACAGGACTTGAATGGCTTCTATCTTATTTATTTTTGGTCCGATTTATAAAATTATTTCTGCAATAGATTTTGAGTAACATAACTTATTGATTTAAATAATAAAAAAAATCTAGTCAACTACCCTATTCAAAAAAATAAATTAATGTTATTATAATTTAATTAATTAATTTCAATTTTATTGAAAATAATTGAAAATGACTATTATTTATTTTTTTAGTTGGATTTTCTATAAAAGCGTGATTTTTAGTTTTTTATACTATTTTTCCCCTTCTTAGTGTCCCACTGTTGAGCAAAGGCCTCCCCCAACTTCGGCCACTTGTCAGGCTCTTGGGCGATCTCTTGCCACTTTGGAGAAAAATTGACAATATCGTCTCTCCATCTCTTCCTAGGTCGCCCACGTCGTCTGTAACCATCGGTTGGTGACCAGTCTGTAATATTTATGGCCGTCTGTCTGGATTCATTCGACACACATGACCGGCGCAGTCCCACTTAATGTAGGTTGTCATGCCAACGTCTGTAAGACCTGTCATGGGACGCAGGTCGATCGAGCCGTACTTTGAGTAAAAAAATGGTCTTTGGTCATTTTGTTTATAACATAGGCCGGCCATCGAGCAAGTGGGTCATCTGATTTTAAATGATTGAATGATTTTTTTCCAATAAATAAGTGGACCGATTGTTCACTTTTGGCGGAGAAATCGATGGACATACTTAAAAAAATGCATAAAAAATAATATAAATTTAAAAAAACATGTGTGCAATTCACACGTGGTAGAAGTGAAACCTTCAAAAATTTTGGCTTCAACATAATGAGACGAATGTAACATTTCGGGAAGATCATAATTGTAGGTTTAGTAATGATCATAGTGATACAAAGTTTGATAATTATTTTACATTTTATTCGTATATATTACATAGATTTATTCAGACTCAGAGCTTACATTTTTGATAAATGATACAATGAAGAATTTTATTATAAAAATAATGAAAAACTCTACAAACGTATAATACGTACACGTATACAAAACACCACGGTTGTTGTGATGCCTTTTCTCAAGCTTTGCACTACGCATGCGCGCACAACTGTATAATGCTTCCTATCTCATTTTCTCCCACGTTAAATCTTATGAATTTATGTGTCTGTCTTTTTTTACTGTCGCTTTTGAGTTTCATCGACTTTCAAATCACAACGATGCTAAAGAAGTTTTCACTTCAAAAACGTGTTACATATGCTAAGCCCCCATGAAACTGGGCCGGTACCGGCTAATTCGCCGAACTTCATCAACTCTGCCGGCGTTCAAGTCCATTCAGATTAATCGCCCGCGGGCGGCATTTATTAATTCAAATGAATCGGTTTTAATAAAGTTCATGTGACGTCATAAATCGTTGTTCATCGTTTTGGCCATTAGACGGTTGATCGGACTGCCTCGGTGGCGCAGTTGTAATGCGTACGCGTTACGATTGAGGCTAGCGCTGAGGTCTCGGGTTCGATCCCCGGGGTCGGGTAAAGTGGTATTGGGTTTTTCTATAACGAAATGCTCAGTATCAGCCCGGAGTCTGGAATTTGTGCCCGGTATGGCGATAGGCTCGCCCCCTATCACATCGTGGGACGGAGATACGCTCGGCGAAATGTGGGTGTACTGGTTACACCTCTGCCTACCCCTTCGGGGATTACGGGCGTGAGTGCGTACGGTTGATCGGCGGTACTACAGAATCATTGGTTCTCTAATCGAACATCGATTTGCATAAATCCGATCGCGAAATTAGCTGGTACCGTTCTGCTCTGTTCCAAAACTGACGCCCAATTTTGATTGCAGGAAGCGATGCGCAAGATGACCGAGGAGGACAAGCGCAAGATCCTGCAGCAGGTGGAGCTGTTCCGTCGCGAGAAGATGACGTTCGACAACGAGGTGGCCAAGTGGGACGACGCCGGGAATGATATCATCATGCTCGCCAAACACATGTGCATGATCATGTTGGAGATGACGGACTTTACGCGGTTAGTGGGACGTATGGCAGGAGATTTTTAAATTAACTTGAAGAAATAACTATCAGCTCCCTTAGAATGCAAACATTCAAAAACGAAACGCCTCATGGCGCCGTCTAAGCGATATACGCTCGATTTCTGAAAGGCTGATCAATGTTAAATTAACTAATCAAATGTCAAATCTCATGTCAAGTCGGAATTGAGTTGCTAGAAGCGTGATCAACACCTTTGATTTGACACTTTCAGTGGTAGAGCCGGGGTAGAGAATGGGCCGGCTCGTCCGGGTCGTTACCACTGTCTCACAGAAAACCTACGTAAAGTAGCAGCTTGCTGCTGCGTTTCGTACGGTGAGTGTGATATCCGGAGACCCAAATCCCCCTTTCCTTTAAGGTCGGCAACGCGCCCATGATTATTTTAGTATTGTGCGCGTACATGGGCGGTGGAGATCACTTACCATCAGGTGACACATTTGCTTGTTTGCCGGCTTATACTATAAGAAAGAAACCAACAGACGAGCGAATTACTCGTCCTAAACAAAAGTGTCGTCATTAAGTTGCACAAAAAATCTCTACATTGTACTGTTATAATGTGTTTAATGTGTTTGTATTTTTGTTACAGCGGCAGGGGACCGCTGAAGACCACCATGGACGTCATCAACGCCGCCAAGAAAATATCCGAAGCTGGCACCAAACTGGACAAACTCACCAGAGAGATCGCAGAACAGGTCGCCTGTCATACATACATACATACGTACATACGTACATACGTACATACGTACATACGTACATACGTACATACGTACATACGTACATACGTACATACGTACATACGTACATACGCACTCACGCACTCACGCCTGTAATCCCCGAAGGGGTAGGCAGAGGTGTAACCAGTACACCCACATTTCGCCGAGCGTATCTCCGTCCCACGATGTGATCGGGCACAAATTCCAGACTCCGGGCTGATACTGAGCATTTTGTAATAGAAAAATCCAATATCACTTTTACCCGACCCGGGGGTCGAATCCGAGAGCTCAGAGTCAGTCTCAGTCGTAAAGCGTACGCATTAGAACTGCGCTATCGAGGCAGTTAATAAAAGTTAATTTCTAAATCGAGATACGACGTTCTGCACCGCGCAAAAAATTTGATGTATTAACTGTGAGTGAGATTATTATGCACAGAGTTTTATAGCCCCGCCCCCTTGCACATAGTTTTGGCGGAGTATTTTTTTTTTAAAGCTGTGATAGCTCAGCGGGGAGTGGTATGGACTGTCGAGACATAAGTCGCAGGTTCGAAACCAGCCTCAAGTGCATACACCTCTGACTTTTCTAAGTTACGTGTGTATTAATTGTTAATTATCACTTGCTTTAACGGTGAAGGAAACATCGTGAGGAAACCGAAATACCTGAGGAGTTCTTCATAAGAATTTCGAATGTATGTAAAGTCTGCCAACCCGCATTAGGCCAGCGTGGTGGAGTAAGACCTAACCCCTCACATTCAGTAGAGGAGGCCCGTGCCCAGCAGTGGGACGTATATAATACAGGGCTGCAATTATTATTATTTATTATATTTTTTTTTTTACTTCTGTTACGTTTCTTGTCATCTTATTTCGATGATTAAATTACAGATTACTCCTTTTGAATTGCTTATAACACGAGTCGACTGCATTCTTGTGTAATATTGTCCTTTTTCCCCCCCACAGTGCCCCGAGTCGTCGACCAAACAGGACCTGCTCGCGTATCTGCAGCGCATCGCTCTGTACTGCCATCAGATACAGATCACTAGCAAAGTGAAGGCGGACGTGCAGAACATATCCGGCGAACTCATTGTAAGCGGGGTGAGTGTGTGCGCTTCTGTCTGTCACCGTTGTCCAATGGGCGGGTTTTTTTTTGTTTTTTTTTTTTTGCAAAAAACATTTTTTTCTTTTTTTTTTAAGACCAGTAATGTTTGTATTATGATTCAAACCCACGGGTTTTCTTTTTTATATTTTTTTCTTTAGTTTTTTTGGGCATGTTTTAAAATAAAAATGTTTTTATGAAATAACGTCATAGTTAAAATGAAATGTTTTACCTTTTAAAAGGTTTTCGGCATGTATAACATCGAAATCGTTTTTAATTGTTTTTTTTTTTTTGTTGTTTCAATTCCTGTTTCAATAATTAAATTTAAGCATGTTTAAAAATAATTTCAGCATGCGAAATACGTAAATCAATTTTTGAGAAATGTAATATATCATAATGTAAAAAAAAAAAACTTTTAATAACTTTTTTTAACCTTTTTTGTACTGTACATATTAGCAGTACGATTAGACAAGTTCAATTATAGTGACTCGCGACGAGTTGCGTTTCTGAACCAGCCAGTGTATATCCAGTCAGTTTGTGATACATAGCGATTGCGGTGAGTTATTATTTGGACATTGGTAATGATGTGTGGTATACGTCGCCGCTGTGGTGGAAATGTGGGATAGGTTTTGGATGTGTGTAAATGTTGTGTTTTTTTTTATGTTCCTACTGTGCCACTGTCGATCCTGTCTTCCAGGAGTTGCAGTGCCATGTATATCGTATAGTATTTTATACCTAGACGTGCCTTTGGGATTCTAATTTAACTTTTATTTATAGATATTTAAACTCATTTTTTTTTTTTATCCTGGCTCGGCAAAGTGACTACGCTACACCTGATGGTAAGTATAGCGCAATCCATGAATACTGTCGACCAACGATAGACACTGAATCTATCGCAGATCGGCAGAATTATGCCGGCCTGGTTAGTTGCTTCTTCACACTCCGTTTAAAGGATCCCAAGTTATAGGAAGGAGGAAACACGTGCGCCGGCAAGCTATTCCACAGCTTTATGGTCCGACAGCTTTATTTGTACGCTCAACTGCGCCACCGAGGCAGATTTCAATTGAGTTTTAATGATTTTCTTCTTCTACATTAAAAGAATAATCTCGTACAGTACAGACACGTTTTTATAGACTTTATCAATCCTTAAACACTGATTACCTCGGTGACGATTTGTTCGCGGTGCGAATACCGTGTTGAGGTCTCGGGTTCGATCCCCGGGTCGGGTGAATGTGATATTGTGTTTTTGTATTACGAAATGCTCAGTATCAGCCCGGAGTCTGGTATTTGTGCCCGGTATGGCGATAGGCTCGCCCCCTATCACATCGTGTTGGAGGGTTGGTAGAGTCATAGACTGTCATACACGTGCCCGCACTGTACTAGTTTTTTTATATGTATCAAAACATTTATGCGCTCGATTTGAACGGAGCTCGCATACAATAAAATAATGTACAGATCAAAAGCTATCGTATGATAATGGTAGAGTTCGTCCGGGTCGTTACCACGGTCTCACAAAACCGGCGTAAACTAGCACCTAGCTGCTGCGTTTCGTACGGTGAGTGAGATATCCGGCGGCCCAAACCCTTCCCCTTCCCAATTCCTCAAGTAACCCTTCCCTTTAAGGTCGGAAACGCATCCATGATTCTTTTAGTATTGCGTGCATACATGGTACACGGGCGGTGGAGATCACTTAACATCAGGCGACCCGCCTGCTCTCTTGGCAGCCTATGCCATATAAAAAAAACCTTATGTCTGTGTCCCTTCCACTGGCAATTTTGTATCGTCCGTTTTAAAGGTTTCGTAGAACCTCTTTTGAATGGGCCGGCTCGTCCGGGTCGTTACCACTGTCTCACAGAAAACCGGCGTAAAGTAGCAGCTTGCTGCTGCGTTCCGTACGGTGAGTGAGATATCCGGAGGCCCAAATCCCCCTCCCCTTCCCAATCCCTTATTATCCCTTTCCTTTAAGGTCGGCAACGCGCCCATAATTCTTTTGTATTGTGGGCGTACACGGGCGGTGGAGATCGCTTATCATCAGGTGACCCGCTTGCTCGTATGCCGGCCTATACTATAAAAAAAAAAAAAAAAATAAAAAAAAAAAAAAAAAACATTAAAATCAATATGTACCTACATGAAGGTTTTGATTTCAGCTGGACAGCGCCACGTCGCTCATACAAGCCGCTAAGAACCTGATGAACGCGGTGGTGCTCACCGTGAAGGCGTCCTACGTCGCATCCACCAAGTACACCAGGCAGGGGACCATCGCTGTAAGTACCCACGATACTTCTTTACTGTTTCATTCCACTGCCTCGGTGGCGCACTTGTAATGCGTACGCGTTACGATTAAACTAACGCTGAGGTATCGGCTTCGATCCCCGGGGTCGGGTAAAGTGATATGGGGTTTTTCTATTACGAAATGCTCAGTATCAGCCCGGAGTCTGGAATTTGTGCCCGGTATGGCGATAGGCTCGCCCCCTATCACATCATGGGACGGAGATACGCTCGGCGAAATGTGGGTGTACTGGTTACACCTCCGCCTACCCCTTCGGGGATTACAGGCGTGAGTGCGTATGTATGTTTGATTTGAATTTATGGTCATAAGGGAGTTGCGTCGATGTTTAATCTCTATACAGTATGTAACAAAAACCCTGTCGGTCCTTTCTATGCCGTGAAGAATCATATATACAGCATAATAAAAATAGTTTAAACAGAAGCCAGATATTATCCTTACACAGGCAGCTTAGAAAAATGAACAGCTGACTGATGTGACGTATTGACGAAGCCGGGTGCACACGGGTTTGATGTACTTATACGCCGCACCTTGCTATCTCGCTCTGGCTCCGAGCTATCGCTCTTGCAGAGGTACTACTACTAGTACACATACATACGCACTCACGCCTGTAATCCCCGAAGGGGTAGGCAGAGGTGTAACCAGTACACCCACATTTCGCCGAGCGTATCTCCGTCCCTTATGTGATAGGGGGCGAGCCTATCGCCATACCGGGCACAAATTCCAGACTCCGGGCTGATACTGAGCATTTCGTAATAGAAAAACCCAATACCACTTTACCCGGGCCGAGGATCGAACCCGAGACCTCATCGTTAGCCTCAATCGTAACGCGTACGCATTACAACTGCGCCACCGAGGCAGTCAACCTTAATTAGTACTACCAGCGATACTTATTTAGTGTTTAATTTGAATTTATGGTAATAAGGAAGTTGTTCTCCATCATTCTTTAAAAACTTATAACTTACACACAACAAACAATAAATTAGTTGATTATACTGACAACAGATAGCACTGTTGATTATACATAATTTTTTTTATATAACACCGCGCAAGTTAAATCGGCTAAGTTTTTAGAAGAGACATACAACTGAATATTTTATATGACTATTTGAATATCGTGCTTTGTGTAGTCCAAAAATATTTTGTAATTCAGCTGTATTAACGTGTGATGGTATGAGCTTAATGATAAGCTTGGTTTGGCTAAATAATAGCAAAATTACGTCATAATACGATTTTAATAATTGTCTTATTGACGCTCTCTGGCTGGAAAAGAACTATGTAAGTCATAGATATAGTAGAAATATATAAGCTTAGCTTATTGTAAAATTATAAACATACTTGTGCACTTCCCACAAGTTGCATGCGTGTGGTGCAATAGTGCACATGCCACGAGTATTTTATTTATATTTAAATATTTTATTGCATGTGTCGCAAGTATATTAATTATATGAAAATAAAATAATGCACGTGTCACAAGTATATTGTAGAATGAAAGCTCACGGGCCACAGCGCATGTATCACTTATTGATCAGAGACACACGTCAAAGTCGCAAGTTGAAAAAGCGCATGAGTATAGATGTCACAAGATGTCGGTGTACTTAGAATACATATTTGAATGTTCAATTTTTTATTTATTTTTATAAGCTAATCCGTGGTTTAGTTTGCGAGTAGCCGGACGTGATGCGAGAATGTGTCGCTTCGATTCCCGCACCGAGACAAATGTTGTGTGATCCACCAAAGTTTGTTTCTGATCTGTGTGTTGGCAAGTCTTTCGTAGTTGCTGATACACACGATACAGGTTAACCTAGTGTGGGGTCAGGACTATGTGTGTGACTGTTGGACGTGTATTTATTTATTATTACTAATTTGAGAAAATAAACATTAAACACATAACTTGTGTTCGTTGCAATTTATGTATATGTTTCGTTTATAATGCTTGTTGCATTTTTCACATGTTAATTCGCAGCACGCATTCACATATTATATTATAACTGGTAGGAGAGTATCAGATATATTATTGTACCTAGAGATATATTATACGGTACGGTACGGTACGGTACGTTTCGTACGGTGAGTGAGATATCCGGAGGCCCAAACCCCTCCCCATCCAGTCCCTTAATTATCCCTTTCCTTTAAGGTCAGTCCTTTGAGGGACCGTGAGTCCCCAGTAGTTCTTGATACCCACAACTAAATTTAACCTAGTGTGGAGTCAGGATTATGTGTTTGTGTTATTTATTTACAATTATTTTTCAATTTTTTTTTTTCAATTCAATTCGTAGTCGCCGATAGTGGTGTGGCGTATGAAGGCGCCGGAGAAGAAGCCTCTGATCCGACCGGAAAAGCCGGAGGAGGTTCGCGCCAAAGTCCGTCGCGGCAGTCAGAAGAAACAACCGAGCCCCATACACGCGCTCGCTGAGTTCCAGAGCCCCGCCGAGAGCGTTTAGAGGTCAGTTGCCGGACTAGAGGTATTTTGGAGTTAACCTGGACTTTGACGTCAACCCGGACTTTCGCAGTTAACCCGGACTTTCGGAGTTAACACGTACTTTCAGAGTTAACACGTACTTTCGGAGTTAACACGTACTTTCAGAGTTAACGCATACTTTCAGGGTTAACACGGACTTTCAGAGTTAACACGGACTTCCGGAGTTAACGCGGACTCTCGTAGTTAACACGGACTTTCAGAGTTAACACGGACTTTCGGAGTTAACACGTACTTTCAGAGTTAACACGGACTTTCGGAGTTAACACGTACTTTCAGAGTTAACACGGACTTTCAGAGTTAACACGGACTTTCGGAGTTAACACGTACTTTCAGAGTTAACTCGGACTTTTGGAGTTAACACGGACTCTCGTAGTTAACGCGGACTTTCGAAGTTGACTGTACTTTAACAGTTATATATTTTTTTGTTACAGATGACGCCACGAGACAAATTGAAGCTCTATTTATTCCCAATAACCTTTAGATTTATAATAGCAGTTTAGAATGTAGGATTACTAAATTTCGGGACACATGATCCCTTATAAGACTTATAGCAATTGAAAAAAAATACATGTATTAGAAAAAAAAACCTTTTTATATGGCTTGTTTTTTGGTATATTTTAGATATTAAAAAATATAGGAACTTTGTTAAAATTAAGTCTAGTACAGTAGCGGCGCCGTACGATGTCACTTTGGACGTGTGACGTCACTCATAAAGTTACGTAAATATTGACAAATACGTGTAAAGGACAAAAGTCGTGCCTCATTGTTATAGGAACCGCAATTGTGACGTTCTGCTGGAGTTATAATAGCCTATGTCTTAATCCAGGTCATGGTCTATATGTGTGCCAAATCTCATTCAAATCCGTTCAGCCGTTAACACGAGATTAATAAATATTCACGCCCGGTTACTGAAAGGCTGATCAATGTTAAATTAACTAATCAAATGTCAAATCTCATGTCAAGTCGAAATTGAGTTGCAAGAAGCGTGATCAACACCTTTGATTTGACACACATGTTAGCTAACATAACTTTCAAATTAATATGAAAAATCGTATGTCAAACGGTACTAAACAGAGATCAAGTATTATATTTTTTTACTAAATAACGTTTCACCAACTCTTATTGATTTGACAGCGGTGTCAACTCAAAGTTCAACTAACAGTAGTTGAATGTTGATTTGATCAGCCTTCCAGAAACCGGGCGTGAAACTCATATTTATATTTAGAAACAATGCCGATTAAAGAACGAGGCAATTGCGAAACTCGGTTCTTGTTGTCGAATCATGATGGAAAAGCGGATCCTGGCTTCAGAAATAATATGGTAGTTGACTAGTTTTTTTAGTATTTAAATTAATAAGTTACGCTAACCAAAATATATTTCAGAAAGAATTTTATAAATCGGACCAAAAATATAAAAGTTAGAAGCCATTCAAATCCTGTAGAAGGGGTAATTGTCAAATGACAGACGACGCAAACTTTGACGTCACTGTGTAAAATGTTCATTATGGTGTTCCAAAAGGTTGGGCAGCGTGTCTCATAAAGTTGGCGAAAAAGTTCTAATTCATAGTGATTTGTTATGTTTACGCTAATATTACACATTGAAATAAAAACTAGTTGAGTGGAGTCTCTCCCGTGACCACGAAGGCTGAAAAGCTTACGAAACGTCGGGACTAGAATAAAATTAAACCGCGATAAAATCCGTATAAACTAGTTTGATTTCAATGTTCTAATTCAGTATTATACCGAACGGCGCGAGATTGACGTTGTTTTTCATCTAGAACAGTGTTTCCCAATTAGTGGTACACGTACCCCCAGGGGTACGTGAAGTTGCATCAAGGGGTACGTGCGGCTACCAGTAAAAACAAGAACAATTGCCAAAATATTATTTTATTACAATCATCAGTAAAAACAAGAACACACACACACTCACAAACTTGCGCATTTATAATATTAGTGTGTTTGCTAGAATAAGGGGTACGCAGGTTTGAGGTCTTTTTTGAAGTGGTACGCAGCAAAAACTAATTGGGAACCACTGATCTAGAACATTTAAGTAGTGAAGTACTGCTGGCAGCAAAACTATTGTAAGTTGTCACAAATGACATCGTACGGTGCCTGTACTGTATAGATGTACCAAGTTAACTGTGAATTGAAGAGCG
This sequence comes from Mimas tiliae, assembly GCA_905332985.1. Classification (NCBI taxonomy): domain Eukaryota; kingdom Metazoa; phylum Arthropoda; class Insecta; order Lepidoptera; family Sphingidae; genus Mimas; species Mimas tiliae. The sequence goes on along the minus strand of HG995266.1, from coordinate 6,093,968 downwards.
TCGCTTAAAGGAACCTTAAAGGAAAGGGATTGGGAATGGGAGGGGGATTTGTGCTTCCGGCCTCCGGATATCTCACTCACCGTACGAAACGCTGCAGCAAGCTGCTCCTTTATGTCGGTTTTCTGTGAGACAGTGGTAACGGCCCGGACGAGCCGGCCCATACATGCTGTAGACAAAAATGTCTACAGCGTGGCTCTACCACTCTCACATAACATAATTCCATAAGTTGGCAACACTGTGTGTAGTTCATTTTTCTGCCGTTTCACAGTTAACTTGGTACATGTATAATAATGTATGCTCATTGTATGTCAGTATTGGATGGCCAAGTGTGAGTGGGGCTCGAGCACCGAGGGTTCCTTAAATATTTACTTGTAATATTTATATTATTTTTGTATATCCGCAAACACTTTAATGTATACTACTAGACGGGCTGTTTAGAAGTAAACTTGCGTCACATAACGCGGCAGTTTGACAGCTCACAAACAGGGAGAGCGAGAGGGGTTCTAGTTGAGAGTAAGCGAGATGGAAATATTGAGTTACGGTCAATTGACCGCAACTTAGTGATGCAATTTCTGTGTACCGCGCAGCTTGTCTAGCAGTATTTTTTTCCTTGGCATAGGTCGGAAACGTGCAAGTGGGTAAGTGATCTCCACGGCCCATGTACGCCCACAATATCAAAAGAATCATGGGCGCGGTGCCGACCTTAAAGGAAAGGGATAAATTAAAAGGGGTATACATTAAAGTTTTTATATACCCGCTATAATAATGTACTGTGAAAAAATTACCGATTGTCTGTTACAGTTTAAAAGATAGAGCACTTTAAATAACAGACAAGCAGATATATGTACATAAAGACAGACGTACAGACAGACTTTTTTTATATAGCATAGGCTAGCAAACGATCAAGTGGGTCACCTGATGATAAGTGATCGTTTATGAACGCTCACTATAACAGAAGAATCATGGACGTTTTGCCAATAAAGAGAAGGGATAATTAAAGGGTTGAGAAAGAGAAGGGGATTTGGGCCTCCGTATATCTCATTACTATACGAAACGCAGCAGCAAGCCGCTACTTTACGTCGGTTTTCTGTGAGACAGTGGTAACGACCCGGTCTTACCGACCCATACATGCTATAGACAGACACTTACACACACTGAGTGGTAGAGCCACGCTGTAGACAATTTTGTCTACAGCACGAATGGGCCGGCTCGTCCGGGTCGTTACCACTGTCTCACAGAAAACCGGCGTAAAGTAGCGGCTTGCTGCTGCGTTTCGTACGGTGAGTGAGATATCCGGAGGCCCAAACCCCTCCCCTTCCCAATCCCTTAATTTATCCCATTCCTTTAAGGTCGACAAGGCACCTATGATTCTTTTGGTATTGTGGGCATACATGGGCGGTGGAGATCACTTACCATCAGGTGACCCACTCGCTCGTTTGCCGACGTATACCATAAAAAAAATACAGAAAACACAAACAGACATACATATGGACAGACGTGACTGTTTAGACGACGTAGGCTTAGTTATAGAGATACATATACGAGTACGGAATCCTTATAAATGTAGATATTTACGGATCATCTCGCAGGATGACAAAATTGCAACTGACAACTATAGTTAGTAGGTATGCACTGCACGTGCAGTGTAAATTGTTCTGTCAAATCATTGCAGAAAACCACTTTTTTTATATTATCATAATTGCTTAATTGTAACATGACAATCGATTTAAGTAATGCGTTTCGGTGATTTATATATACAGGTGCTAAAAGGTTTGGTATCAATAAAAACTGCATTTATAGAGTAACTAGTTACTTAGTATAAATTAAATTCACAGAAATGTTTCCAAATTAAAATTAATTTTAGTTTATAGACTTTGCCATTCAGTTTTAATTCGTTCGAGCTGTATCTGAATCTATAATTGATACCACTTTTATGCAACATTCTGTATGAAAGCGAAATACAACTCGTTGACTAATCATGATATCTCTAAAACCATCGAAATAAGATAACTAGAACGATAACTCTCATATGAATCTGCCAATAAATACGGCTCCACTTACTTACACTTGCAAAGGTAAAATCACACGTAACACTCATACACGCAACAAAAATTAATTAACGTTCAAAATCAACTTTATTTCATAAAAGTTAATGTCTAAATATTAAATTTCTAGATCGTGGTACGACGTTCTGCACCGCGCAAAAAAATTAGACGTATTAACTGTCAACTAGAGATTATGCACAGGCTTTTATAGCCCCGCCCCCTTGCACAGAGTTTTGGTGGGGTAATTTTTTTGCTCGAGTTACGTTTCTTGTCATCTTATTTCGATTTTTAAAACTCTTAAAGCTAGGATCATGAAATTTATGACATGTATATTGTATGCCCCATTCAGAGGCGACAATCAAACGTAATTATCACTTCGTTTCTTAATTCATTATTTCTACACCCAGTAAAACCAGTTACTGAGTACGAAAAATGCTTTATGTTCAGTTACTAAATACAAATAAATCTTAATTGACGTCTAAGAAATAATTGAATTGCTAAGAGATGGCTAAGTGGTGATTAAAAGTTAATTTGTGTGTCTCTGAATAGGGTAGACTACAACGTTGGTCTGATGTCACTTAATTCATTTAATAGTCAGCTTTTTATCAGCATTTTTTTAACAATTGTTGTTTGTAAAAAATATTTTTAAAAGATCGATATGAAAAATGCACATTTTTTAACAGCCCGCATTAGTCCAGTTTTTTGTATTTCCGAAATTAATATTAGCATCTTGTTTAAATTATTTGAAGTTTTTTTAATTAAGTTTAATGTTAATACACTTTGAATTGCCGTGGTTCGGTCGTAAAATATTTTTGTCGTTTTATAAAAAAAAACTATTTTTATTTAGAACATATTTCAATCTTACTTATCGATACTTTTAACATGTGTCTAAATCTATTCAGTATTTATACCAGGTCAGTATTTACGGTAGGCAGCGGCCTGGCTGTGCTCTGGCATTGCTAAGGTCCCTAGGCGGCGGTAACCACTTACCATCAGGTGGGCCGTCTGCTCGCCTGCCTAATAAATAAATGAAATAAAAAAACGTCATCCAAATCTCAATTGGTTATTTCGATATTTTAAAAAAAGGCTTTATTTAATGGTCGCCCAAATGTCAAACCAGTGCATCGATATTTTTTTCTTAGTATATCGTACTTTTAAAGTATACTGGGTGTAAGAGAAACGCTTCTGGAAACCAAGACAGGTGGTAGGTAGTGATTACGGACACTGTACCACTAACAAAATCGCGAAACAAATCTACTTATTTTTACGGCCATTAAACCCGAGCGTCATTTGATTTTTAACTAGCGTTATATTGCCAATTGTCATATTTAAATAAAAAAGATTATTTTAATGAATAATCGTATTTATCTATCCGAACATGATGCTGCGTGAAAAATAAAAAAATAGATAATTTATTTATCGATATTTTTGGTAGTATCGTCTCCGGTAGCACCAGCACTATCGCCTGTCTTAGTTTTCGAATGCGTATAATCGCAGCTTCACACGTTTCGATTTTATTTGATCAACTGACTTGTATTAACATATGCTGTATTGTTTTTGTTGATAGTTTCGATTGGAAGTCTGTTCAGACGATTCAAATCGCATGCAATTTTTTAGTGTAATGGTGATATAAATAACATAACGTATATCAAAACTTAGAAACCGACTTAAATTTTTAGTGGTAGTTACAGCAATAGCATGTAAATTCCGATACAATAACACAATCGCGACGTGTGTAATGTTGTCCGTTGAGGAGTTTTATATATTTTCCTCCGTACTCCGTCATCAGATCTTAACCAAATGTATATGGGACCACATCGCGACTAAACTCTATCGAATGAAATTTTCTCCAACAAAATCGGTCCACAAACGCGCCCAATTGAGAACCTCGTCCTTTTTTGATGTCGGTTAAATAGAACCGTGTGTACTCACAATTACACACAATATATTGATTTTTTTCCCAACGTAGAAAGCAATTTTCCTTTCTTTTCGATCAGTAATGGTACACGACGGCGCCACGGCAGTTGACGTTTTTTTGTATTATCGTATGTAGTTAGATTTTGAAGTTTGCACGTGTAATGTATGGTGTTTGCAGGTCGCTCGCCTGATGGTAAACGCCACGCTTGCCAGTACACAGAATGAACGCCACACAGACTTTGAATTACACCGCATGGCATTGAACCAAACACTTTAATGTATACTACTAGACGGGCTGTTTAGAAGTAAAATCGCGTCACAACGCGGCAGTTTGACAGCTCACAAACAAGGAGCGCGATAGGGGTTCTAAATGAGAGTAAGCGAGATGGTTATATTGAGTTACGGTCAATTGACCGCAACTTAGTGGTACAATTTCTATGTACCGCGCAGCTTGTCTAGTAGTATACATTACAGTATTTGCATTGAACTGCGCTCGTCACCTTGAGACATATGATTTTATGAGCCTTAACACCCAGTAATTTAACTGGATTTTTATCAAACCGAAATACAAAAGCGCTTAAACACTCCTGTTTTGTAGAAATAGACAAAGCGATGGGGCTCTGTAGACGGCCTATCACTGTGACAAACAATCGATTTTGTTTAACTAAAGTTGTAGAACTAGGACATCCCTACTTTGGCTTAAGACAAAAAGTGTGACTACTGCTTTACGCAAATTTTGACAGTTTTATAGAAAAATACCCACAATAGCGTTTTTATTATACTTGCAAACATCAAAACCAATTAAGAATTAAGATAAGGAATGTATTGTGATTATTTATTTTAAACGAAATTACAAGTTTTACAAGTTTGTAACATCTCTAGATATTCATATTTCTACTGTAAAAGTAGATTACAATAAAACTATTATTATGAAAAATGGTTTTTATTCTAAAAAAACTTGAAAAACCATTTAAGGTTCTTTTAATTCGTAATTTATAAATTTAATTTGACTAAAAAAATATTTAGCATTGATTGGATTATTGTTATACTTATACTTATACGCACTCACGCCTGTAATCCCCGAAGGGGTAGGCAGAGGTGTAACTAGAACACCCACATTTTGCCGAGCGTATCTCCGTCCCACGATGTGATAGGGGGCGAGCCTATCGCCATACCGGGCACAAATTCCAGACTCCGGGCTGATACTGAGTATTTCGTAATAGAAAAACCCAATACCACTTTACCCGACCCGGGGATCGAACCCGAGACCTCAGCGTTAGCGTAATCGTAACGCGTACGCATTACAACTGCGCCACCGAGGCAGTCGTGATTATTGTTATATATTATATAAATTAACAACCATTGAATTAAACAGCAATTAAATTATGTAGTGATTGTAATATAATATTAAATTTACTTTGAAAATCATTACCTATGAATAAAATATAAATTACGAATTAAATTAAACCTTTGGAATGTAAAGAGGTCCAAACATCTTAGGGATGTCGAAAAAATATCGATATATGCATATTTTCCAGCGAAGCGACTTCGATATTTTTTGGCGATTTATTCGTTAAACGATATGTTTTAAACTTACAATATGAAGCCTGAAGCCGATATTTGTTTTAAGATGTCCAAATGTTGTCGATATATTAACTTTTTTCTCGATATACAAACAAAACAAAACTTTGTATTACAAATCTCTACAAGGCACTGGGCTGTGCTCGTCACCCGAGACATAAATGTCTCATAATGCCGAATAATTTTACTAGGTTCAATGTCCTTCAAACCGAAACAACAGAGCTTACACACGCTGCTTGGCGGTAGAAATAGACAACGCAGTGGTACCAATCCAGATAACCTCTCGCATACGCGGGACAGGCTGTTCCACCTCACTTTGATCTAAAAAAAAACTTTAATAAAACAAGTACTTAGTACAAGATGATTTATTTATTTTTGGTCCACAAAAATCTTAATTATATATCACAATGTCTTAAAACTAATCTTAATTGATTATACTAATGGTTTGGTTCACAATGCTCAAGTAAAAAATTGTTTATTTGTGCCTATAGTACAAGATTTTGTCGTTATTTGATAGCTGTCATGTCATAAGAAAACTATTTGTCCAGGAAATTGATTGAATTTTTAAGTTAAACATCTTCAGAGTTTACCTCTTTAATCTTTTTTTTTGTCCTACTAGGGGCGTTGCCCATGGTTTTCCACAAAACATAAATAAAAAAAAAAACAAAGTCCGACGAATATGCGACATATGTTACTTTCTTCCCCACATTATTCTGCATCGATTGGTATCGGTCTCGACCCCATACCCCCAGCGGTTTCGGAGGAGATAGCGTGACAAGCTCTTGGCAGCGGCGGCGGCGGCGGCGCCAGTTACTTTTTTTGAAATTAAGTCTATAAAGTATTAAGTTTTTTTTTTTTAGAATAAGTCAGTAGCTCAGTGTTGGCAGACATGAATATATACAATTAATGTTTTATTCTTAGAATACTACTTACAGAAGGTAGATGTCCAAACAACGCATACGCACAATTGTAAGCTGAAAATTCACTAAGTGTGATGTTTTACTTGAAAAGGAAATGTCAGCTAAAATGTATTTTCCTAAAAATTTGGTATTTTTAATATCATATGTCGGCAAACGAGCAAGTGGGTCACCTGATAGTAAGTGATCTCCACCGCCCATGTATGCCCACAATACCAAAAGAATTATGGGCGCGTTGCCGACCTTAAAGGAAAGGGATAATTTAGGGATTGGGAATGAGAGGGGATTTATATCCGGATATCTCAGTCACCGCACGAAACGCAGCAGCAAGCTGCTACTTTACGCCGGTTTTCTATGAGACAGTGGTAACGACCCGGACGAGCCGGCCCATTCATGAAAAAAATGGTAATTTGTAGACGGTCAAAATGTGTTTCATACATTGACATCTCAGTCACCTGAGATCGTAGTTTGGATCCATATATGGCTCCAATTAAACGGCTTAAATTTCATGCGTGTACTTCTATTCTATAAGAAGTTATTCTAAGGTTTTATTTAATGTATTATATATAAATTTTATCTTTCTGCCTTTCTTTGACTGCCTCGGTGGCAGTTGTAATGCGTACGCGTTACGATTGAGGCTAACGATGAGGTCTCTGGTTTGATCCTCGGGTCGGGTAAAATTAATATTGGATTTCTCTATTACAAAATGCCCAGTATCAGCCCGGAGTCTGGAATTTGTGCCCGATACGGCGATAGGCTCGCCCCCTATCACATAAGGGACGGAAATACGCTCGGCGAAATGTGGCTGTACTGGTTACACCTCTGCCTACCCCTACGGGGATTACAGTCGTGAGTGCGTATGAATTTATCTTTCTGTAACACATTGTATATTCCGAGTGGTAGAGCCACGCTGTAGACAATTTTGTCTACAGCATGAATGGGCCGGCTCGTCCGGGTCGTTACCACTGTCTCACAGAAAACCGGCGGAAAGTAGCAGCTTGCTACGCGCCCATAATTATTTTGTATTGTGGGCGTACATGGGCGGTGGAGATCGCTTACCATCAGGTGACCCACTTGCTGGTTTGCCGGCCTATACCTACTATAAAATATATATATATATATATATTTACATGTACTGGTGTTTGGTATTTGGGGGACCCCGCATCATGCGAGGGGGCTTGGGCCAGTGCCTGGAGTAATCCTAGTGTCAAGACAGAACTGGATTTTCAAACAGTGACATTTAAAGAGTTTTACAATAATGCATAATACTTCATTTACATCTGGATATAAATCATTAAACTTCCTTCTGTTCTGATATAAAAGTATAAAGATTTTTACATTATTACAACCAACTACAAAAAGGAGATTAGTAAATCTGTATTTTGTTTTGGTTTGTTGGAAAAAAGCTAGTTTTGTTCGAAAGAAAATTTGTTCAGCCGTTTAGAAATTACAGATGTTAGAAATGTCGGGGGTTTTTGGCAATCTAAATAAATAACAAAAGTTTTACTTTTTTACTTAAAAAGGAACTAATGGGCATGAAATTTCATTAATAAATTTTAAGTAAGTGTTCTCTACCAATCATTGTCTTTTGAATTCCAATATTAACGATTCAAAATTAGGTAATTTTATGTTTAGGTTTTTAGTCTTCTTTGTCACTTATATTTTCCTTAGAGTTATTATTTTTAAGTAAAAAAATCGTCAAAACTAATGCAAAAATTAAGAAGTATAATTTTTCATCCCCATTACCCCTAAAAGTAGAATTTCTTATCGAAATTTAAATGGGACATTAAGCAAAAACCAACCCCTTTCAAATAAACACAGAATCATCAAAGTCATCACTTGCGAGTTTTGCATGGTTATAAAAGAAATGCGCGAAAACTAACCCCCGGTTTCTGAAAGGCGGATCAAATCAACATTCAACTAACAGAACTTTGAGTTGACATCGCTGTCAAATCGAGTTGCTGAAACGTTATTTAGTGAACAAATTAATAATATTTGATCTGTGTTTAGTACCGTTTGACATAGATTTTTCAGATTAATTTGATAGTTATGTTAGCTAACATGTGTGTCAAATCAAAGGTGTTGATCACGCTTCTAGCAACTCAATGTCGACTTGACATGAGATTTGACATTTGATTAATTAATTTAACATTGATCAGCCTTTCAGAAATCGGGCGTAAGCCTCCTTAATTTTTTTGGACGGTTAAATTACTATTTGACCAGTTACTTCACTCCATCACTCCACTCTGACTCTCTTATTAACTTGTTCCTGCACGTCATTCTCCTCCCGTTCTCTTTTCCTGTCAACATTGTCACTTAAATTCTCTTTTCCTTTCGACTTTTTACCTACTCCTTTACCTTTACCCACTTTAACGGCCCCATTATTGTTTTCTTCATATTTACCACTATTTTCATCACTTTTAGTACAATTTTCTTCATTGTTCGTTCGATTTTCATCATTTTTACCATAATATTCGTCTATTTTGTGACTACTCTCGCCTGTTAGTGGTTCTAGTTCAATAGTTTCGTCCAGTTCAGTGTTTTTCGGCGTCTCTGCTTGTTCTTCATCGTCTGAGTGAATGATGTTACGTTTTGCTTTCGGTTTTGCAGTTTCTGTAACATAATAATAGGGTATCTCTCTATTCAAAATAAAGTAACTGCCGCCGCCGCTGCCAAAAGCTTGTCACGCTATCTCCTCCGAAACCGCTGGGGGTATGGGGTCGAAACCGATACCAATCGATGCAGAATAATGTGGGGAAGAAAGTAACATATGTCGCATATTCGTCGAACTTTGTTTTTTTTAATTTTATGTTTTGTGGATAAACATGGGCAATGCCCCTAGTTTGATTATCTTAATCAATAAGTTACATTCCCTAAAATCTATTATCGAAAGAAACATAGATCAAAGCAAAAATAAACAAGTTAGAAGCCATTCAAATCTGCTGGAGAGGGTAGTTGTCAAATGACAGAAAGAGGATGAACGAGATGCCAAGTGACGTCACAAGCCAGGCCACACTATTACGGGGAGATAGTGAGCAACAGTAGCAGCCAGCAGCGTGCCAGGGAGACAGTGAGGTTTTCCCACTACGCACCCACCTTTACTTTTTACCCAATTTTAATTCTGTTTTCGCAAAATGGTTTCTTTTTTGTATTATTGTTGATTGCAAATAAAATAAGACCCATTATCAGATACCCTATTTGAATTATTGGACACGATGGAATGCCTTATGGGTCTAATACTATAGTATTTGAGTAATAAATTAGTTTTTAATTTTTTCGTTCATTAAAAATGAATCTCACCTTCAGAATCACTATCATCGGAATCCTTACTCCCATTGTCTTTACAAATGAAGAAGTTTGTAATGGGTTTCTGCCATTTAGGGGTCTCTCGTGGACATACAGAGTTCCCGCCGGAGAAACCGCGCGAGGACTTCTCGCTACTGCCTGTAATGAAATGAAATGAAATAGTTTTATTCATCATGTAGGCAATTAAAAAAGCGCTTATGACAAGTCAGTACAAAATAAACAAACTTATGTATAGAAATCATATCAAAATACACGAGGCAACTATAAATTTTACATTATTTTTGTTATAGAATAGTCCAGAATTGTTAAGTATTATTATTATTTATTCTTTTTATGGGTTGATATGGACCATAGGCATTAGCGAAACGGCACGTGTTTTAAAACTACCACCAGATCCAAAACGACCCAGCCTGAGAAGACCCGGCGAAACAAATACCAGTGTAATGTAAATGTATTGTTGTAAATAATAAACACCAGTGTATTATATACTGGGCCAGACCTCTCCTACTATTGAGAGGGGTCAGGCCTTAGTCCACGGCACTGGGTAATTGCGTATTGGTACACATCACATATATTCGAAATTCTTATGGACAAGTTGCAGATATGCATGATTTTCTTACATTGTTTCCTTCACAGTTATCCCCTATTTTTAGAGTTATGGTCTGATGTTGCAAATGTATTAAAATAGCAATAACTAATACAGCCTCCGTGGCGCAGCGGGCGAGTAGCCGGTTGCGAAGCGCGAGGCCGTGGGTTGGATTCCCGCACCTAGACAAATGTTTGTCTGATTCACAAATATTTGTCTCGGGTCTGGGTGTTGTGGGACCGCAAGTCCCTCGTAGTTATTGATACCCACGATACAGGTTTACCTAGTGTGGGGTTAGGACTATGTGTGTGACTGTTGGGTGTATTTATATTATATTATATTATTTAATAATAAAGAGCAAAATGTAGACATCTTTAAAACAAAAGTCTGCAAAGAAAACAGTTAGAGCAAGTGATAATTAACAACAAATACACATGTAATGAATCAGCAGTGCACTCTTGGAGCTTGCGAACCTGCGACTTTCATAATTTTTTTTACTGCCAGGTTAGGCAGACGAGCAAACGGGCCACCTGATGGTAAGTATTCACCGCCGCCCATAGACTTCTGCAATGCCAGGGCACAGCAAAGCCGCTGCCTACCGTTTATTTGTTTCGTACATGCGTATGTCATGTATGTCGTTGTCTGAGACAAATAAATTGGATTTCTTTCTTTCATCTTGGTAGGCAGTACCACTCCCCTTTAAACTATCTCTGCCATCATCCTACTCTCTTCTTAGTCGGGCACTCTTGACAGAGTGGTTGTGGTTATCAAGATGGACTACTTGTAGGGTCATCAAATGAAGTCAGTCTTCTTGGTGGCAACACAGATCTGGCAATGCATCTCCATTGCATTGCGTGTGCACTTTGTAAAAGTTTGGATGTTTGTTAGTCAATAATGCATTAAGCGCTAATTTGCCACATATGAACAGATTTGGATGATAGTGATTTCTTAGGTTTACACAAATATTACACACTGAAATAAAACTAGTTTATACAGATTTTATTGCGGTTTAATTTTTATTTTAGTCCCCACATTTCGATAGCTTTCCAGCCTTTGTGGTCATGGAGAGACTGGTCTCTCCCTGACCGCGATAAAATCTGTATAAATTAGTTTTATTTCAATGAATGAAATTTGCCACATAGGTAGGTAGACCTTTGATTAGGATATACTAATTTTTTTATCATGGAAACATTCATGCAGGCAGAGCTGTGAGCTAAGCTAGTAAATAATTACCTGAAGGTCCCGCGGTGACAGGAGGTGTTGCAACACTGCATCGAGCCTTACTACTCTTACCAGCAGCCACTGTGAAGAACATTATCATAATCTTATACTATTCTATATCAAATGGTTAGTGGCCAACATAGTGTCAAAAAAAATCAAGCAGGTCAGCTTAACGACTCCTGTTAGTGGATAACAGCCGGGAGCGAGTTTGTACATGTCCTCCGAAGCACGGAGACGCTCAGTTAAATACCACTAAGCGGTCACCCATCCATACACTGACCGCGGCAAGCGTTGCTTAACTCGCTAATCGTTTACCTTTTACCGTGTGCAACTGGATATAAGCGTCCATCACTTCTTTCCACCTGCCCTTATCCCACTAGCAGTGGGGTCGGCGCAACATGCTTTTTATTTAACACATGTTACAGAAATATTTGGCTTGTAGTTATTATGACCGGCCTCCTGACACCACCTGCAAACACCCAGACCCGAAAACATCGCGCCCATCACAATCGCTATACACTCACGCCTATATTTAAACTCGAAGTTATAGAATATCTGTCGTAAGACTATTGAAGACGTAATATTATCTATTAATCCACTTAAAACGTTGATTCGTGATATATAGTGGACGAACAAAGTTCCGTCAGGTCTCTTAGTAAAAAAATTACCTTTAGCGCCGACTGACGCCTTTGTCCTCGCCATTATTTGAGTTAAAACCACTTGATATAGCTTATTAAATATGGAATGTGGATTGCCACTACTACCGCTCTTTGTTTTCAACACTATTTCGAGAAAAATTGCGCCAAAACTTGTTTGACAAATGACAATTGAGACTTTTTTTTATTCGTTTTTTATTTTTGTTTGTTTATCCCATAAGGAACCGGCTAAGATCAGAGACCATGCTGCCAAGTCATTAGTTATATCTTTTCTTATATTCCAAGAACGATGAAACAGGGGTGTGGCCGATTTCAAGGTCTTGCTGGAGTTTTAGTGATAATTCCTTTCAGTTCAATGCTTCTTAGAAAGCACAAGGTCGACAATACCCTTGATCAAAAATCACCTAAATCCACTTATTTCAATGTTTCCATACACTATTCATCATCGTTAATAATTATTGCACAAAACCACACCACTTTTATACAACAAACACAACTTTAAACCAGTTTAGGAAATAATTAAAACAAGAGAGCCACCGCACTGTAAGAATTCCCGCCAAAAACTCCTTGTTTGTTCCTTAAGGAACCGCCTAAGATCAGAGACCATGCTGCCAAGTCATTAGTTATATTCTTTTCTTATATTCCAAGAACGATGAAACGGGGGTGTGGCCGATTTCAAGGTCTTGTTGGAGTTTTGGTGTCATTTCCTTTCAGTTCAATGCTTCTTAGACGACTTTCTTCAAGCGAATCCAAAGCACAAGGTCGACAATACCCTTGATCAAAAATCACCTAAATTCACTTATTTCAATGTTTCCATACACTATTCATCAGCGTTAATGATTATTGCACAAAACCACACCACTTTTATACAACAAACACAACTTTAAACGAGTTTAGAAAATAATTAAAACAAGAGAGCACCGCACTGTCAGAATTCCCGCCAAAACCCCTCTTTTTTTATTCGTCTAACGGACAGGCTATAGTCTTTCGACCATACTGCCTAGCAAAGAATATTATACTCTCTAGGAGACTGCCAAGTCTTACGTGTATTTAGACTCACAAAACAATTTTACTCCAGGGAGTTTAGACCTATGGTTTAGACTTGTCTGTTTGACATTACATCCATTTTTTTTTGTTTCTTCCTTAAGGAGCCGACTAAGATCGGAAACCATGCTGCCATCATTAGTTAATTATTTTCCAAGAACGAAGAAACAGTGGTGTGGCCGATTTCAAGGTCTTACTGGAGTGTATGTGTTAATTCCTGTCGATACGATGCTTCTTAGACGACGGATCGAACGAACAAGTTCAATCAATACCCTTGGTCAAAAATCACCTAAATTTTCTAATTTCAATGTTCTCATACACTGTTCATCACTATCAATGTTTGTTGCATAAATTTACATCACTTAAATACAACAACTACATCTTCAAACTAGATTAACTATTAATTAAAATTATGAGATCAACCGAACTGTCAGAATCCCCGCCAAAACTCCATCCATGGATTACATATTTATTATCCATCGATATTACTGAGCAACCAACTTATCTGTGAAATTGCAGAAAATGGAACTATAATTATAATTATAGATAGTGAGAGCAGATAGTGTTCCCAACTGGCCATTTTTATTAAACTATCTGAGTTTGTTTCTTGGGAAAGATCGCACAGATGAGCCAATCAGAATACAGTGTGAAGGTCACTCGTTCAAATGAGTTTGATTGGTTGATTTCCGGTACCATGTCCGGATAGTCGAACTAAGAACGTTAATTGAAAATGGCCGTTAGTGGATTAATCCCTAGATTTGGCGAATTGTAGCCGCCGTGGCGCGGGCGCGGGCGCCGGCGAGCTTTATTCACATAGGCTTGACATTGTATGTGATTTTGAGATTTGGGGCTCCCTAAGACCGGGGACTGGGAACTCGGAACTCACTTTACAAATAATTCCTTTATTTGGACCAATACATCAAATACAATAGACATAACTGAAAAGTCGGTTATCTACATTTCTCTAACAGGTATAATGAATAGAATATCCAGGTTTATTATTAGGATCATTTATTACTAGTAGTCTACAGGCGAGAGTAAATAAAACAATATGGTTGTCACTTACAAAGAAGACACCAAATTCATATTTATTTATTTCAAAATGTTCAAAATATAAAGTACATAATGCTCGAAATACACGTGCTACGTTATAGCAGATACTACGCTGACTATTTGTGTAACGCGCTATGCTGACAGTTATTTTTATTTGTGAAGAAATAAAGACTAGAAGACGAAGCAACGAAGTTAGGAAACGTAAATCAGTAGGTATAGCAAATATTTCTAGAAATCCATTACATTAATCTTTTTTTTATTTTTCTTGCTAGTTTGGCGATAGGCTCGCACTGTATCACATCATGGGACGAAAATAATCTCGGCGAAATGTGGGGTGTACTTGTTACACCTTTGCCTACCCCTTCGAAGAATACAGGTTACACAATTTATTATAAATTGTGGGTACTGTCAGGCATATTATTGACTTGAGGGTGGTTAACGTTTATCGGCTGATTCCATTCTCGGAGTGGGGGAAACTCGATATAAGCAGCGCCCCTACATTTGAGCTGTAAGTCTGTGCGTAACCGAGGCTGAAGACTGACCTTTCGTGGATAACAAGAGATCGTAATTCAAACCAAATTTACTCACAAAGTAAGTCTTATTTTTATTATTATTGGGTCATATTTTCTACGTTCAAAAAAGGTAAAATTAATCGCCTGGACGTCGGATGAAGCTAAATTATAATAATAAATAAATACACCCAACAGTCACACGCATTGTCCTGATCCCACACTAGGTAAACCTGTATCGTGGGTATCAGCAACTACGAGGGACTTGCGGTCCCACAACACCCAGACCCGAGACAAATATTTGTGGATCAGACAAACATTTGTCTAGGTGCGGGAATCGAACCCACGGCCTCACGCTTCGCAACCGGCTACTAGCCCACTGCGCTACGGAGGCTGTCAATTGCTTTATAACTTGGTTGCTTTGCGAGATTTCTCAAGCCTTACTGTTCTACGTTATTTTGTTTTTTTTAGGTTAAGGTATGACGTATCCATGTTGGACTAAAGTCCATAAATTAAATACTTAAAGAGAAAAAACAAACTCTGTTTCGAAACTTCGTTGCGAATTATAGATTAAGGGACTTGCAGAATGCAGTTAGCATGGAGTCAAAACTTGCAACGAAATTTATACCACAGCTGTTTAGCACACTTTTGCTGCTAGTGGCAAATTAACTTAAACGGACTGAAGTTCGTGAAGAAGACACTTCACGCACCCACAACATCTTCCTTACTCTTCTAAAACCACTAAATAAAAAACCAGACGGTACATTAGTTTCGCAATTACACATATGAGAATAAATAATACAATACAGATTGTAGGGGTGACGCTTCCAAAAACTAACACATGTGTATTGCTGATGTTTATGGACATAACACCATCGAAATAATATAACTAGAACGATAACTGTCATATGAATCTGCCAAAAATACGGCTCCACTCACTTACACATGCAAAGGTAAAATCACACGTAACACTCATAGACGCAACAAAAAATAATGAATGTTCAAAATAAACTTTATATCATAAAAGTTAATGTCTAAATATTTAAATTCTAAATTGATATAAGACGTTCTGCACTGCGCAAAAATTTAGACGTATTAAGTGTCAACTAGAGATCATGAATATTTTTTTATGAATTGATGAATGAAGGAGCTGCACAGGCTTTTATAGCCCCGCCCCCTTGCACAGTTTTGGTGGGGTCATTGTTTTGCTTGAGTTACGTTTCTTATCTTCTTATTTCGATTTATAACACTAAAAACATTGCGAAATAAATCTTACTATTATGTTTATGTTCACGCGCACGCGCGCTGGCGCATGTCCAACGGTCGTTAGCCCCGAGCATCAGCTGTATTTTACTAGCGCTACATTTCTCTAAAAAACTATTCAAATGATTATTTTAAGGATGTATTTATCTATCGATACATGATGCTGCGTGGAAATATAGATAGTATTATTTCTTGACTTTTTTAGTGGTACCATGTCCATAATCATCAGCACTTCTTCTTATACTAGCCGTTTTTGTCCCACTGCTGGGCAAAGGCCTCTCGTCCCTCTTTCCATTCCCTGTTGAGTGCCTTTTTATGCAAGTCCTTCCAAAAAGAATCGAGTACGTCTCATCTCCTAGGCCTGCTGCGACCTCTTTTGCGATCATCACCACTACCAACTTAGTTTTAGGAAGTGTTTCCGTTACACTCTATATATCGATTTCATACTCTCCAACCATGAATGAAATGATCCTATCTCTTTTTAGTTCGTTGTTACGACACACACACATATACAAAATTGAACGTGACGTAAAAAAATATTAGTACAAACAAATTTGTTAACTCTTAATAATATAGTATTGAATAGGACATGAATTTTTTAGACCGACCAACTTACCTGTGAAGTGGCGAAAATGGGAACTACGACCGCCATATTGAAATGTCATTCGATTCTCAGTCTACTGCTTTCGAGTGCTCCATGTGTTTATTGCTATAGACAGTGGCGACACCTTTAAGTTCACAGATATGTTGGTACCGTTATAATAGAGTTTGTAAGAGTAGGCTATTTTTTGACTGAGCCAGTACAAAGTCCCACTTCAAATGAGGCGAGGTGGCTTGAACGTCACATGCGCGTTCTCACTTTTTCACGCAACCCGTGTCATGGGAATAGTCAAAACGCGATATACATTTTGATGTAGTACATTTAAAAAATTTAAGCCGTTCTTACATTATTTCATGTACGGGATTAATTTAATGCCTTTTATATGTCCTACTCAAGCCTATTAATAGTGTAACACTACATTTATTATACACCAATTGAGTCAGGTACCTCAGAATATTCTTGGAACCATCGAAATAAGATAACTAGAACGATAACTCTCATATGAATCTGCTAAAAATACGGCTCCACTTACTTACACTTGCAAAGGTAAAATCACACGTAACACTCATACACGCAACAAAAAATAATGAACGTTCAAAATCAAGTTTATTTCATAAAAGTTAATGTCTAAATATTAAATTTCTAAATCGAGATACGACGTATTTAGTGCCAACTAGAGATAATGAATGAAATTTTATGTAATTACTGGCTGTTGCCCGCGGCTCCGCCCGCGTGAATGCCTATTTCCAGGATTAAAGTAGCCTAGTGGGCGCATCAAGCGAGTCCCGGTGAGAAACGTGCTTGACAAAAATACTAATGTCGCTATTAAAAAATAGGGGCTGATCGTAGAAGGGTGAAAATTTAGGTTTGTATGTATTTTTTAATGCTGTATCATAAAAGAATAAAAACAAAAAATTTTGTTTAAAAAATAAAAAATAAAATTTAGGGGTGGACCACCCTTAACATTTAGGGGGATGAAAAATAAAGTTGGCCGATTTTCAGACCTACCCGATATGCACACAAAATTTCATACAAATCGGTCGAGCCGTTTCGGAGGAGTATGGGAACGAACATTGTGACACGAGAATTTTATATATTAGATGAACGAATGAGCTGCACAGACTTTTATAGCCCCGCCCCCTTGCACAGAGTTTTGGTCATTGTTTTGCGTGAGTCACGTTTCTTTTCATCTTATTTCGATGCTTCGAACCCATCGTAATTTTTATATAACCTAAAATAAAGCCTTAAGTGTGGTATATCTTTGGAAAATACCCAAAAAACCTATACTTACCATAAACAAACGACGCGTTTCTATATTACCTATAGTTATAAGCGTTTTTTGACAAAATACATAATAAAGTTAATTATTAGCAAATACTTTAATGTATACCACTAGACAAGTTGCGCGGAACATGGAAATTGTACCACTGAGTTGCGGTCAATTGACCGTAACTCAATATTACCATCTCGCTTACTTTAACTAGAACCCCTATCGCGCTCTCTGTCTGTGAGCTGTCAAACTCCCGCGTTGTGTGACGCAATTTTACTTCTAAACAGCCTGTCTAGTAGTATACATTAAATTATTTGACACATAAATAATTATTCCGTCATTGTCACACAACACAACACTGTATATACAAGCTCACGCACACATAACGAAATGTGCATAAACTAGTCCAATTATACAGCGTGTATCAGAAACAGAGTGTATCTACACTGATATCATAAAGAAGAAAGATTCATATTTTTGTATGTAACGAATAAACTTAAAAGCTAGTGGACCGATTTCAAAAATTCTTCGCCATACCGGGCACAATTCCAGACTCCGGCTGATACTGAGCATTTCGTAATAGAAAACCCAATACCACTTTACCCGACCCGCGGATCGAACCCGACACCTCGGCACATCAATCGTAACGCGTACGCATTACAACTGCGCCACTGACGCAGGCAAAAAAAATATTTTACTGCTAATAAGACATAATATAGATATCTTAAAAATAAATCACTTTTCCGATACACGCTGTATATATCTACAACCATAATAATCAATTACAAACAATTCGCTTCATGGTGCCACTTTGCTACCAGTATTTGCGACCATGGTACAACTGTACCAGGTTCCACTTGGTGTGAAGACGCCCTGATGCTGTACAGGTTCAGGGTATGTGAGGGAAAGTCTGCGTTATACGACCGACAGCCCTGCAACATTAAAAATAAGATCACACCTCTATTCTCTAGAGGATAGGCCAAAATAGGCATGATGAAAGAGCAAAACAAACATCGATATTTTTAAAAAGAGTCGATATAGATTTCGATAAATATATTAAAACATCGAATTATTATTTACATAATCATATCTGTTTGGGCACCCTGTAAAAATATAGCTTTTGATATATCGATATTTTTTTTTAAAGTATAGAAATCATAACGGAGTAAAATATATCGTGAAAAAATATCGATATATCAAAAAACTTTACTCGTACTTGGCAGAAATGTCAGTGGTGTTCCTGGCATGTTAAATTTTTACTTTTTATATGTTTGCTTGTGTATGCGCTCAATGCACATGTACAGAATCAAATTCTATATCTTTTTTAAGATAAAATATCGACATTTTCTCAGCACGAAATGTGTTCACTATTGTTAGTCAAGTTTATTTCCAGTGTATTAATTAAACAAATTCTGAAAACTCCTACATCTGTCACACATAATATGGTGTAAGGCCGGCAAACGAGCAAGTGGGTCACTTAACGGTCTGAACGTAACCTGAAAATACCCTTTAAATTCGGCAACGCGTCCATGTTTCTTTTCATACTGTTGATGTTTATGGCCGGTACAGATCACTCACCAAAGTGACCCATTTGCTCGTTTGCTAACCTTCTTCTTTCTTTCTGGCTGGCGTTATCCCGGATTGATGCCAGGGTCCGCCTTCTAGTACTATAGATTTGACGGTATCTGGTATTATACGGGGCAACCCGCCGTCTGACCCCCACAACCCGCAACTGGACCCAAGTTCCGCCATTGCCTCGTCCGTTAATCAGCAGAGTGTACCACGTGTAGGTGAAGTTGACTTTGGGCCTAAGATATTGATGGCCCACGCTCGTTTGCTAATTGTTATAGTATACAAAAAAGCGATACCACGTATCAGTGTTGTGGAATGTAACCTTAGTTGTGGCTGTGTAATTATTTATATGTTTTATTTTTAGATATTCATATTTTGTTTACTTTAAAAAAAAGCAGTGATAAACCAGCGGGGAGTGGTATGGACCGTAGAGACGAAAGTCGCAGGTTCGAAACCAGCCCCAAGTGCATACACCGACGACTTTTCTACTTGTGTATTAATTGTTAATTATCACTTGCTTTAACGGTGAAGGAAACCGAAATACCTGAGAAGTTCTTCATAAGAGTTTCGAAGGTGTGTAAAGTCTGCCAACCCACATTAGTCCAGCGTGGTGGAGTAAGGTCTAACCCCTCTCATTCAGTAGAGGAGGCCCGTGCCCAGCAGTGGGACGTGTATAATACAGGGCTGGTATTATTATTATTGATTATATTTTGTTTCTTCTTGCCTAGTTACTAGTTACTAGTTACTTCACCCTATTATAAACACTCGTGTCAGTAAACATATTTTTACTCAACTTTATTTAATTATTTCCAACAATAAGATATTGTTTGTAAGATAGATTAAATTGTTTTTATTTTTTCAGGGTCGTTAGGTGTATTTTTTTCCAAGACAAGATTTTGTATGTAAGATACTGTTAGTTTGTAGGTACGGTTATAGTAGTCACCTGGTGCCGAGTCCGGCAGTGAAGAGCATCGTCCGTCCCGACACGAGGTACTCGGGACAGCGCACGAACCTGAACACCACCGACGCGCTCTCTCCCGCACGCACTACACCATTGCGACACATCATGCCCTGTGCGGAACAGTTTAGAGGCACTTGTAACAATAGGCACTTGCAACAATAGGCACTTGTAGCAAGAGGCACTTGTAGCAAGAGGCACTTGTAACAATAGGCACTTGTAGCAAGAGGCACTTGTAACAATAGGCACTTGTAACAATAGGCACTTGTAACAAGAGACACTTGTAACAAGAGGCACTTGTAACAATAGGCACTTGTAACAATAGGCACTTGTAACAATAGGCACTTGTAACAAGAGGCACTTGTAACAATTATTAATAAGGCATCCAAAAGTGACCTGGGGGGTTAACCTGAGCCCCTAGTCCTTATTATAACCTTATATCGTGGGTATCAACTACGGCCTTACAATACCTGGTTCTGAATTAAATATACATAGATCACGACAATTTATCTATGTACGGGGATCGAACCCGCGGCATATCGTTTCACAGCTAGCTACTAGTCCGACAAGCCATGGAGACTTTTTTCCATTTAAATTATAAAAAATCTGAAAAAGGCTACCATATTTTTTTATTAGACCGGTTATAAACATTAATCAACTGAGCGAAACTACTTATAGCTAACTAATAGCCACATATATCAGGTGGCCCGGATAACTGAGGCACTAGTATGAAAAAAGAGGTAGATATATTAAATATATTCCCTAAATTGAATTTATAAATGACATCTTTTATCTACAATAATACACCCAACAGTCACACAAAGTCCTGACCCCACACTAGATTAACTTGTATCGTGGGTACGAGGAACTACGAGGGCCAACACACAGACACGAAACAAATATTTGTAGATGACACAACAATTTATCTCCGTGTGGGAATCGAACCCACGGCCTCTGGCTTCGCAGCCGGCTACTCGCCCGCTGCGCTACGGAGGCTGTCTATAACCATTATGTATTATAATACTAACATTACTATAATATTACTGTACTAATAATATCTGCTTCCCTATTTCATATTATAATGTTAGATCTTTGCTAGCTAGTCGCTGTATCGTCTGTTGGTGGATCAAATATAACGATGAATAAATAAAATAAAAATAAAGTACAGAGGTACTTAGGGGTAATTTATCAACTAAGAGGCATTTGTAACAGCCGAGAGGCATTTGTAACCGCCGAGAGGCATTTGTAACAGCCGAGGGGCATTTGTAACAGCCGAGAAGCATTTGTAACAGCCGAGAGGCACTTGTAACAGCCGAGGGGCACTTGTAACAGCCGAGAGGCACTTGTAACAGCCGAGAGGCACTTATATCAACATGTACTTCTTCAAAGTTTATGTCACGTTACTGTTACTATTCTCATGACGCGAGCTGTATGCGTGATAGAGAAGGAGCTAGTGAGCTTCGAAAAGCCTCGCCTCATTTGAAGTGGTACCTTGTACCGGCTCAGTACAAAAAAGAGGCAACTCTTACAAACCCATTAAAAAGTTGTATCCTACACAACACTACCTGCGACATACAGTCCCTTGTCACCTATGCCGCAGGTGACTAGCAATTGTGCGCAGGCTATAGCAACTTACCTCGATGATGGCCGTTTGGCGCACGTTGCCTACATGTACAACGCATTGAAATCCGGGGTATATCGCTGTAGAATGACGTAGTAGGTGAACTGAGGCCTAAAAACAATATATTACGTCAGTTGTTTTTTATTTGCTTAATGACGCGACGAGCAGTTTGCTCGGCTGATACGGTTGCCCCTAAACGAAATTTATATACGCACTCACGCCTGTAATCCCCGAAGGGGTAGGCAGTGATGTAACTAGTACACCCACATTTCGCCGAGCGTATCTCCGTCCCACGATGTGATAGGGGGCGAGCCTATCGCCATACCGCGCATAAATTCCAGACTCCGGGCTGATACTGAGCATTTCGTAATAGAAAAACCCAATACCACTTTACCCGACCCGGGGATCGAACCCGAGACCTCTGCGTTAGCTTAACGCGTACGCATTACAACTGCGCCACCGAGGCAGTCTATTTATAATAGAAATTTTTATATTTTTATGTTATTTGAGTATAACAGATTTTACTAGGTCTTTCGTATGAGAGAGCCTTTTAATATTAATGAAATAATAGTCATAATCGGTGCATAAATGATGAAGTTTGAGTCTTTCATTCCTGAATTCAGTCCCTTAGGGGTGGATTTTCTTCTTGAATTTATAATGGGGCCAATTTTGAGAATGAAAAAGAATGCGTAAAATGAAATGAAATGAAATAGTTTTATTAATCATGTAGACAATTAAATAGCGCGTATGACAAGTCAGTACAAAATAAACAAACTTATGTGTAGAAATCATATCAGCTAATATATACATAACATACATAGCATCGTCACAATACACTGGGCAACTATAAATTTTACAATATTTTTATATTAGTCCAGAATTGTTAAGTATTATTATTATTGATGTTTTTTTCTCTGTTTTAAAGGTCGATATGGACCATAGGCATTACCGAAACGGCACGTGTTTTAAAACTACCACCGGATCCAAAACGACCCAGCCTGAGAAGACCCGGCGAAACAGTGGTTATACATACAGACACAAGGTGGTAGGTCCCTCGTATGCTCTAGGCCGTCTGTGTCGGTACCACCGCGCCGTCTATTACTGACGAGCAGCCGTGTGTAAGCACTGTTGTTCTAGTTTGAAGGACATTGAAGCCAGTCAAATTACTGGGCATTGTGAGACTTAACACCTTATGTCTCGGGGTGACGAGCGCAGTCCAGTGCCATGCAGTGCTTTGTTATTCAAAGTTCTGTGTGGCGTTGCTCCTGTTTATGGGCAGACGTGACGCTTACCATCAGGCGAGCGACCTGCTCGTTTCTAATTCAAGCTATTTAAAAAAAAAACAAAAACAAATGCGTGGTATTGAGAGCCACCTTCGGTTTTTGTTCGGTTAAAAAGATAGATCCCTTTAAAAGCATGACAGTAAGACAAACAGACAAGTGTGCTATGTAATGGATTTCTTTTGCCATTTTGGCACAGAATAAAAATAAAGTTTAAAATACTAAAAAACACGCCTTTATAGAAAATGCAACGAAAAAATGAAAAATAAATAATAGTTAAAAAAAACTGCCTCGGTGGCGCTGTTGTAATGCGTACGCGTTACGATTGAGGCCAGCGCTGAGGCCTCGGGTTCGATCCCCGGGTCGGGTAAAGTGGTATTGGGTTTTTCTATTACGGAAAGCTCAGTATCAGCCCGGAGTCTGGAATTTGTGCCCGGTATGGCGATAGGCTCGCCCCCTATCACATCGTTGGGACGGAGATATGCTCGGCGAAATGTGGGAGTACTAGTTACACCTCTGCCTACCCCTTCGGGGATTACAGGCGTGAGCGCGTATCGAATTAAAAAAAAACTAAAAATACACGCTTTTAAAGATAATCCAACTAAAAAATAAAAAATAAATAACACCTAGTCTAAAATATTTTATTGTAAAAAAGCGTGGGGTGCACGGTTTCAATAGTTAGAAATATTTTATTGAATGTTATTAGTAGGATTAACATTTTGATAATATCTTAAAAAGCACCCCACGCTTTTTCTACTATAAAATATTTTAAACTGTTATTTATTTTTCATTTTAGAGTTGGTTTTTCTATAAAAATATGTTTTTTTTATTATTTTAAACTGTTATTTATTTTCAATAAAATTGTTTTTATTTTTGAATTGTCATCGGTGCTTGATAAGTATGCCATATTTCAAGTTAATCCGACGTTTTGAAGGGAGTCAAAATCAAATTCAAAGTTTCCGATACATACATACGTATGAAGCTAATAAAAGCGTGTCAATGACCTTACCTGGAAGAATAAACATCCCCTGGGATTATTTGGGTCTTCAAGATACACTCTATCTGGACATATACACTCCAAGTCTTCTTTGTCCGTGGGCACTTTGTCCAAGGCCATTTCGTCTATGGTCATTTTGTCTATGGTCATTTTGTCTATGGTCATTTCGTCTATGGTCATTTTGTCTATTGGTATCTTGTCTATGGATATTTTGTCCATGGATATTTTGTCTGTGGACGTTTTGTCCATAGACTCTTGAATCTTTATAGTCTTGTCTGTTACTTTTTCTGCTGTTGCTACGTTTTCGTTGATTTTCTGGAGATTCATGGCGTCCAGCTTCTAGAAATAAAAACACGAATTCAGTCCTGACTCCTGACTGCATTGTAAATAGTTTTTTGTCGTAGCTTTTTTGGCAGATGCTAGAAATGAGTAAGTGGTATTTTAATTACTTTTTTAAGATAGATATTATTTTTTATTTATGTCTTAGCAAAGCAATCGGATGGGGGGGGGGGTTGAAATACTTATATCGTACACTATCGGTTGCTTAAATTTGACCACACCTTTCTGTAACACGTTGTGTAATACTTATATCGTACACTATACGTTGCTTAAATTCGACCACACCTTTCTGTAACACTTTGTATAATACTTATATGTATATACAGTATGTAACAAAAACCCTGTCGGTCCTTTCTAGGTCGTGAACATAGACATATTGACAGCTTAATGAAACTAGTTAAATAAAAAAAACTGAAGCGAGATATTATCCTTACAGGTTAGAAAAATCACCATATTTAAAAAATGTTATTTACTCCTGAATCTGATTATTTTTACAGTCTCATTTTCGTTTGCGAGTTATTTCATTACGTTTGAATATCGATTCTGATATCACAGTTAAAACGCCCGACAGGGTTTTTGTTACATCTTGTATATAAAGTTCCCGTGTCACAATGTTAGTTACTATACTCCTCCGAAACGGCTGGACCGATTGGTATGAAATTTGTGTGCATATCAGGTAGGTTTGAGAATCGGCTACTATCTATTTTTCATACCCCTAAATGATAAGGGTGACCCACACCTAAATATTTTTTTATAATGTGCATTAAAAATACATACAATTTTAAATTTTAACTCTTCTACCATCAACCCCTATTTCTTAATAGCAATATTAGTATTTTTGTCAAGCGCGTTTCTCACACCGATCGCGATGACGGGACTCGCTTGATGCGATCCCCTCCACGCCGCGCCCATCGCTCGAGCCCACTACTACTACTACTACTGTCGCTACTTTAATCCTGAAAATAGGTATCCACGCGGGCGGAGCCGCCCGCAACAGCTAGTAATGTATATATACAACTGACCTGTCTAGTGCGGCAGTGTAGTTGACAGGCGCCGTATGTTCTGCTGTTGGTATGGTCGCGGTGGAGCTGTTGGTATGGAGCGTGCCTAGTATCAGCGAGCAGCACCATGCCCGGGCGGGGTGCTCCGCCGCTGAGTCGCACGGAGCAGCAGTGTCCGGCGCGGGCGAGGGCGCAGGCCGCGCGGTTGCGGTGCACGCTGCGCACGTGTGTACGAGAGAATGAACCGTCCTCCAACGGACCTGCACGGGCAAAAGTATTTAGTTAAAGGATGCCGTAGACAAGACTCACTTCACAAGGTGGTAGGTCCCTCGCATGCGAGAGGTCGGCTGTGTTGGTACCACCGCGCCGTCTATTTCTGCCGATAAGCAACAGTGTGTAACTATTGTGTTCCGGTTTGAAGGACATTGAAGCCAGTGAAATTAGGGATAATAAATCCCCGAAGGGGTAGGCAGAGGTGTAACTAGTACACCCACATTTTGCCGAGCGTATCTCACTCCCATGATGTGATAGGTGTGATAGGAGTATCACCATACTGGGTACAATTCAAGACTCCGGGCTGATACTGAGCATTTCGTAATAGAAAAACCCAATACAACTTTACCCGACTCGGGGATCGAACCCGAGACCTCGGCGTTGAGCTCAATTGTAACGCGTACTCATTACAACTGATAGTATGGGAAATGAAATACTTATATCGCACACTATACGTTGCTTAAATTTGACCACACCTTTCTGTAACACGTTGTATAATACTTATATCGCACACTATACGTTGCTTAAATTTGACCACACATTTCTGTAACACGTTGTATAATACTTATATCGCACACTATACGTTGCTTAAATTTGACCACACATTTCTGTAACACGTTGTATAATACTTATATCGCACACTATACGTTGCTTAAATTTGACCACACATTTCTGTAACACGTTGTATAATACTTATATCGCACACTATACGTTGCTTAAATTTGACCACACATTTCTGTAACGCGTTGTATAATAATTAGTTAGAGATTTGTGTCCAAAGTGATGAAAAATCTCGCCCCTAACAATTTTTTTAATTATACTGTGGAAAATTCTGGAAAAATTCACGGTAATTTAATTAAAAGGAACTTCCCAACAAAAATTTGTTACAATAAACTAAGTTGTATAGTTTTGAGATATGGAATATATTCGGTTACATTTTTTTTTTTTTAATGGCATAGGCCGGCAAACGAGCATGTGGGTCACCTGATGGTAAGTGATCGCCACCGCCCACACCCACAATACCAAAAGAATCATAGGTGCGTTGCCGACCTTCAAGGAAAGGGATAATTAAGGAATTGGGAAGGGGAGGGGGTTTGGAGCTCCGGATATCTCAGTCATCGTACGAAACGCAGCAGCAAGCTGCTACTTTACGTCGGTTTTCTGTGAGACAGTGATAATGACCCGGACGAGCCGGCCCATACATGCTGTAGACAGTGTCTACAGCGTGGCTCTACCAATCATAAAACTATAGAACCATTTACTGTAATCTCCACAAGCACATGGCCGGTTTTTTTGTTTGCCGTTGTATACAAAACGCAACAGCAAGCTGTTACTTCACATCGGTATTCTGTGAGACAGTGGTAACGACCCGGTCGAACTCATTCAGTCAGACAAAGATACATACCCATGATGAGATTGTCTCCCTCCCGTATCTGCCCCTTGACCACGAGTCCGCCTACCACGGGACCATTGGAGTCGCCCACGTGGAATATCTCATCTATTTGGAACTCGCATGTCTCCTGTAAGATAATATCAGAACTGTTTATACTGTACTACTGTCTAACCGATAAAAACCCCTGACGTCGATTAGAAAAACCATTACTTTTAAACGGTTGCACAGCAGTTTGAAAAAAAAGACAAAACAAACTAAATAAGATACAAAAAAAATTAAAAACATTTGTTACTTTAAACGGTTGCACAGCAGGTGGAAAAAGAAAACAAATAAATGTATAAAAAATTAAGATGATACAAAAAATATAAAAACATTTGTTACTTTAAACGGTTGCACAGCAGTTTGAAAAAAAAGATACAAAAAATTATAAAAACATTTTTCTTAAAACGGTTGCACAAGTTTGAGACAATGGAAAAAAACAAAAAAAAATTAATACTTTTAAACGACAGAACAGATTTAAAGAAAAAAAAAATAAGAATTAAGAAGGTGGTAGTGCTGATGATTACGGTCATGATACCACTAAAAAAAAAGTCGATATAACTACTTTTTATTTTTCATGCAGCATTCATGTTTGTATAGATAAATAAAACGGTTATTCATATCATATCGTTTAATCATTAAAGTGTTTTTTACAGCCTCCTTAGCGCAGTGGGTGAGTAGCTGTGAAGCGAGACGCCACGTGTTCGATTCCAGCACCGAGACAAAATGTTCTACAAATATTTGTTTCGGGTCTGGGTGTTATCTACACAGAAGGGTTGACGTCAGGCAGGCGGCCGGTCGTAAAAACTACAAGCCAAATCTCTGTAACATGTGTTAAATGTTGCGCCGACCCCACTGCGAGTGGGATAAAGGCAGATGGAAGAAAAATAAATCATTTTTTTAATAGAAAAATGTAACGCTAGATAATCAGCTGACGCTCGGGGTCAAGCATGCTCGTAGAACTGGTAATTTGATTTTTAGGAGTATCATGTCTGTAATCATCAGCACAATCGCCTTAATTTTCGGAAGCGTTTCCCTTACACCCAGTATATGTCACGCTAAAACACCTCAGTTCTAAGCTCACCTCCTCGGCTTTAGGCTGTACATCCTCCTCAGGCGGCGGTATTGCCAGCAGGTAAGCATGGAGCGCATTCAACCCGTTACCACGGACACAGCTCACAGGAAATACCGGGACCTGGTCCATTTTAATCCTAAAACAAAACAAAATAAGACTAGTATGCGAAAGGCCGTCTGTGTTGGTACCAACGCTTTGTCTATCTCTACCAAGCAGCGGTTTTGTTTCGGTTTGAAGGATATTGATGATTACTGGGTTTTATGAGGCTTTACATCTCATATCATCATTGGTATGACGAGCGCAATCCAGTGCCATGCAGGGCTTTGTAATTCAAAGCTCCATGAGGCAAGCGTTTTTTTTTAAATATTAGTATTAAATGACGACGTCATGGATAGGGCGAAGTGGAGGAATAATGTAAAGAAGGCTGACCCCATCACCATGTGGGATAAATAGTCAGGCAGAGAGAGAGAGTATTAAATGACGAGACGAGCAGGTCGCTCGCCTGATGGTAACCGTCACGCCTGCCTATAAACAGAAGCAACACCATCAGAACTTCAAGTTATAACGTACTGCATGACACTTAACTGCGCTCGTCACCCCAAGACATAAGTCTCATAATGCCCAGTAATTTCACTGTCTTCAATGTCCTTCAAACCGGAACACAACAGTGCTTACACACTGTTGCTTGTCAGTAATAGACGGTGCGGTGGTACCGACACAGACGGACCAGAGCATACGAGACACCTACCACCTGGATAAAACCACTGGTACTTACTCTTCATCATTGCTTTTCCGGTGGTCGATGGAGTCCAGGATCAAGGTCTGTGGAGCGACACAACTCCTCGCTGCGTTCTCGTCTGTTATCAGGACCGGTTTCTGGTAGAGACACGGTGCAGTAAGACTCAGAGACTGGGTTTTTTATAATACATCGATTTAATGACCTATAGTGGACCGTTTTGATACCCTTGGAAATATTAGTGTTTATATTATGAACGAGTCAGACCGGGGCGGTACCACTGATTCATTTACAATGTTATCCACTATTTGCTCTGTCCGAGTGAAATCAGTCATTGTTGTCAGTATTATGTACGACATGAAGGAGCTCGACCGGGGTATTACCACTACCATGTAGATGTCAGATATGTCTACTCTATGTACCACACATTGTCTCATTTTTCTACTCAACGGGTTCGACCGGGGTGGTACCAGCCATTTTATCAGACTTGTCGATTCTATGAATGCGTACGGGGTGCTAACAGTCTTTTATCAGGCTATATCTATTTTATGGGTAAAACCGGGGTGTTACCACATATGTATTTCATGGTGCGTTACGATCACTGAATCTCAAGAAATACTTTCTTGGAATGCGAAATACTTTCACATTAGAAAGAAAAACATTTATTCAGCATACATACTTACAAACACACACATTAGTACTAAGAGACAACTGAAAATGACAAAAATCTTACAAGAGACAAGAAAGATACACAAAAAATAAACGGTCGCTGAAAGGATTTCGTCACTGTTAAGTATGTAAGCATACCTTGTTGCTAGTCTCAAGCAGCGTCCCCAGTCTTGCGAGCACGCCGGTCACGGCACCCGGTGCTAGTTCACACTTGGTGATGACCGTGAAGAATGGCATGTCCAGGGCTAGCAGCAGGCTCGTATGCTCTTCAGTTATCTTTGTCACGCCTGCTGTTGCCGATATCTGGGAGAAATGTGGTAGAACCAGGGTGTAGCCAGTTTTATGTATTTAGAGGATTGTAAAGCATCGCGTAGTGCGGCAGGTACTCTGTCAGTGTGGTACGTTAGTATTTACGTAATATAATAGCGCCTATAATGGTAATGATAAATGAAACCATGATGGAGATGAGTAAGTAATGAGATAGATGGAGGTGAAAATACTTGGGTGATGAGAAATGTCACAATTTATTAATAAATAAATAAATACCACAATAGGTGGTAGGTAAAGATTATGACTCGGCAGTGACAAAATAATTGTTGCCAATCACTGTTTCTATACCCTCACTCACCACAAGCGGATGCGGCGTTGACCCCGTCAGTCTGTGCGCTGATATTTAGTATGACTGATCAAGTCTAAGAATGACAAACTTCTCTCACCTACACACTTTAATATAGTAGTAATATCGAGGGTAACGAGTGGGGTACACATGGTAATGATAATTATGGATAATGACTACGCTACTAGTCATAATATTGATCCGTAGAGTTTATTCGATTCCGTGATCTTTGATTATTATTGACGTACAAAGAGCCATACTTACAAAAGAAACGTTTTGATTATGATCATATATAATGCTATTTGCTGTATAACAATAATTACCAGGAGGTAGTAGTGTGATAATTATCGTGATGGTAATGATAATTGTGACCAAAGCTGAATCGACAAATGGTAATCATTATGTTACCATAATGGTAATGAGAGTAATATACGGTAATGATACAATGACTTACCACAAGCATCGCATAGTGTGGCGAGTACCCAGTCAGTCCGTGCAGCGTGGTGCGTTGGTATTTTGTATGTCCGGCCAGGTCGAGGAATGACACTAATTTGGCACTCCTCTCGCCTATACGTTCAGCTGTCATTAACTCAGAGCATCCATAATTTACAACGTTACCCTGAAAAAGATATAATAAATATAACAAAAAATGCAGGGCAGTCTTTGGGGACTGCCGATAGAAGTGAAAACTAAGTTTCTTTTATTTTTTTTATTAGTCTGAATGACGAGACGAGCACGTCGCTCGCCTGATGGTAAGCGCCACGCCTGCTCATAAACAAGCAACGCCACACAGAACTTCAAATAACAATGCACTGCATGACACTGGACTGCGCTCGTCATAAGGTGTTAAGACTCATAATGCCCAGTAATGTCACTGGCTTCAATGCCCTTCAAACCGGAACACAACAATGCTTATACACTGTTGCTTGGCGGCAGAAATAACTTGTGAATTGTATCGTCGAGCTATTAGATCATTATTTTTGGTTTGTAAAGAAGTGTTATTGACCAATTTAATTGTATACAATAATGTATAGTAATAACGCACGGAGGTATATCTATGTACATATATACACAGTATACATATAGCTTATGGAATGCGTTCGGTGACGATGACGCGAGTTCCATGATTTTTGTTCACCCAAAAAGTTCTTAACGCGCCTAAAGAAGTTTTCACTTCAATAATACCAGCCCTGTATTATACACGTCCCACTGCTGGGCACGGAACTCCTCTACTGAATGAGAGGGGTTAGACCTTACTCCGCCACGCTTGCCTAAAGCGGGTTGGCAGACTTCACATACATTCGAAATTCTTATGGAAAACTTCTCAGGTATTTCGGTTTCCTCACAATGTTTCCTTCACCGTTAAAGCAAGTGATAATTAACAATTAATACACACGTAACTTAGAAAAGTCAGGGGTGCATGCTCTTGGGGTTGGTTTCGAAGCTGCGACATTCATTTCGACACCGTACCACTCCCCGCTGAGCTGTTGCTGCTGCGTTATAGAAAAACTCCAAAGCCCGAGTGGTGTTGCATTTGCTGTTATCCATTGAGTTTCTGATTTTCCCTCAATAAATAAGTTTTTCACCAAATGTATATGGGACCACTATAAATTTCTATTACTATTTGTAATGGAAATTAATGCTATTACGATCCAATTTAATAGGGTAGTTTCCTATATTGAATTTTATACATTATTTTATAAGCAACAGAAAATGATACGCAAAAGTAACCCTTGATCAAAACACAATCAAAATTGGTTCGGAAATGTGCCCGCAGTTATGACTTGAAATGTTGGTATGAGGAAAAGTGGGTGCGTAGTAGGGATATCTCACTATCTCGCTTGCACGCGTGCACCATAATGAACATTTTACACAGTGACGTCAAAGTTTGCGTCGTCTGTCATTTGACAATTACCCCTTCTATAGGATTTGAATGGTTTCTAACTTGTTTATTTTTGGTCCGATTTATAAAATTATTTCTGCAATAGATTTTGAGTAACATAACTTATTGATTTAAATAATTAAAAAAACCTAGTCAACTACCTTATTAGCATGTGTATTCTCGTGCTAATGCTATTTGCTAACATGACACAATAAGGTAGTGTTACCGCGTGTGCGAAAGGGACAGCATGTTGCCACCGTTACTGCGACGCACTAATACACGAATTACGAAGTGACGAATGAATTCATACTTCACATAATTTAACATACATACGCACTCACGCCTGTAATCCCCGAAGGGGTAGGCAGAGGTGTAACCAGTACCCCCACATTTCGCCGAGCGTATCTCCGTCCCACAATGTGATAGGGGGCGAGCCTTTCGCCATACCGGGCACAAATTCCAGACTCCGGGCTGATACTGACCATTTCGTAATAGAAAAACCCAATACCACTTTACCCGACCCGGGGATCGAACCCGAAACCTCAGCGTTAGCCTCAATCGTAACGCATACGCATTACAACTGCGCCACCGAGGCAACTACAACAACTGTATTTAATTTTCTAAATGCTAATTGACACTTCGCATATTAAAAATTAATGCGAATGCTAATTAATCCAATACTAATTACTACAATTTACTTACCTGAGCATCGAACCCAAGTATCTCATGGCTCAGAGACGATGTTCTGCCACTCTTGACCTCGTGCAAATGTCTGAACATATTTAAACGGGCGCTCCCTCTACCATTGTCCAATTCACCTGGAGGGGTAACACTTTCTGTCAATACCGGCAAACGAACAAGTGGGTCACCCGATGGGGATGATTTCCACCACTCATGAACATAAGAATCATGAACACGTCGCCGACTAGGAAAAGGATAATTAAGGAATTGGGAAGGGGTGGGGTTTGGGCCTCCGTATATCTCACTCAAAACGCAAAAGCCGCTACTTTACGTCGGTTTTTATTAATTTATTTACACTTCATCTACATGTAGTATAAAGGCGGACTTAATGCTATAAGTAATGATTTTCTGTTCAATGGTGGTAACAACCCGGTCGAACCGGTAGACCAAGCTAACTACAGCGTGACTCACTCTTATAATCAATTACGCCTTAACAGCTGAACGTTTTTAGATGAAATTTTACATACAGAAAAACCAAAGCTTGGATTAAGGACAGCTCCGTGGCGCAGCGGGCGAGTAGTCGGCTGCGAAGCGAGAGGCCGTGGGTTCGATTCCCACACCGAGACAAATGTTTGTGTGAACCACAAATATTGGTCTCGGGTCTGGGTGTTGTGGGACAGTCACACACACAGTCCTGACCCCACACTAGGTAAACCTGTATCGTGGGTATCAACTACGAGGGACTTGCCAACACACAACACACAGACACGAAATAAATATTGTGGATCACACAATCATTTGTCTCAGTGCGGGAATCGAACCCACGGCCTCTCGTTTCGCAGCCGGCTACTCGCCCGCTACACCACGGAGGCTGTCATGAATGTTGGTAATGAATAAATAGAGTGAACTACCCTACCTTGTGTGAGTACTCCTATGAGTGTAGATTTGCCAGCCTCGTTGGCCCCCAACACAGCTACCCTCAGTTCAACACTTTGTTGAGGGTCCGCCAACTGTATAATATTACAATTACATATACAGAAGTTGCTGTTTTTTAAATCTACCACCAACGAATTCAATACATACAGACATTTTTAGTACTAGAAAAGGAATCAATACATTCAGCCTACATTTTTAGTACTCGAAAAGGAATCAATACATTCAGACCCAATTTTTAGTACTAGAAAAGGAATGAATACATTCAGACCACATTTCTAGTACTGGAAAAAGGAATCAATACATTCATACCCAATGTTTTGTACTGGAAATGGAAACAATACATTCAGCCTACATTTCTTATTTATTCTATGAAACAATACATCATCCAACATGTTTCTATATTCTGCTAGAGATATTAATACATATGACAAACTGTTTTCATATTCTGACGAAGGAATCAATATATTCAGCCAAAAAATATATATTTTAAAGGAATAAATACATACAGCCAAATGATATTACCTTTCTAATGTACACCTCAGCAACTGCTCGTTGCTGTGACACTCGCCTAGCAGCCACATGTACTAGACTTGCGTTCAGAGCACGCGCCATCCTCCTCAGTGCATGTAGCGAAGCCCTAAGCTGTCTCGCTCGGAGCCCTACTAAGGCACCACAGTCTCGTACTCCAACTACGTAGACGCAGCTACCACCGCCGGAGGATAGGCGCCATTTTAACTACGGACATGAATAATTTGACTACCCTCGTGGCGTAGTAGACAAGTAGCAGGCTGTGAGAGGCTGAGGTTCGATCCCTGCACGAGACAATTTTTTTATACCGTCGGCTGGAAAACGAGCAAGTGGGTCAGCTGGTGGTAAGTGATCTCCACCGCTCTATGGGTGTTCATGTTAAGGGATTGGGGAAGGAAATGGTGATTTGGGCTTTAAGATTTGTCACACACCGTACGAAACACTACAACTCGTTGCTACTTCACCACAGTCTTCTGTAATATAGCTTTTTTATGCTATAAGCTAGCAAACGAGCATGTGGGTCACCTGATGGTAAGTGACCTCCACTTAATTAAGGGATTGGAACAGGGAGGGGGATTTGGGCCTCCTGGTATCTCACTCACCGTACCAAACGCAGCAGCAAGCTGCTACATTACTCCGGTTTTCTGTGAGACAGTGGTAACGACCCGGACGAGCCAGCACATTCACTCTGTAGACTAAACTGTCTACAGCGTCAATGTCTTACCTGTGTGACTAGATGCTGAAACCTCCTCTCACAAAGCGGCACCAGTTGAAGCTTGTACTCCACGTTACCAAACCTCGGCTCTGGTGGTAGACTGCCGTAACTCTCGTCTCCTGAATCTTCCTCCGGTTCCGACGTTCTGATGATTGTGAGGAGTTGGTGAGATTTCAGTCATAATTAAAAAGCGGTCAAGTGCGAGTCGGACTAACGAAACGAGCAGGTCGCCCGCCTGATGGTAAGCGCAACGTCTGCCTATATACAGAAGTAACACCACTTTGAATTACAAAGCACTGCATGGCATTGGACTACGCTCGAGACAAAGATGTTAAGTCTCATAATGCCCAGTAATCTCACTGGTTTCAATGTCCTTCTAACTGAAACACAAGACTGCTGTTCGACAGCAGAAATAGGCGCATGGCATACGAGGCACCTACCACCTTGTAAATTAATAAATAAATACACGTCCAACAGTCACACACATAGTCCTGACCCCACACTAGGTCAACTGTATCGTGGGTATCAGCAACTACGAGGGACTTGCCAACCCGAAACAAATATTTGTGAATCAGACAAACATTGGTCTCGATGCGGGAATCGAACCCACGGCCTCTCGCTTCGCAGCCGGCTACTCGCCCACTGCGCCACGGAGACTGTCAAATATGCGTGCCATTGTCGAGCCAGGCTTACAGTAGCTACAGTTGCGGGGTTTTGATGCAAAGACCTTAATGTATACTACTAGACGGGCTGTTTAGAAGTAAACTTGCGTCACATAACGCGGGAGTTTGACAGCTCACAGACAGAGAGCGCGATAGGGGTTCTAGTTGAGAGTAAACGAGATGGTAATATTGAGTTACGGTCAATTGACCGCAACTTAGTGGTACAATAGGGTAGTTGAGTAGATTTTTTTTATTATTTAAATCAATAAGTTACGTTACTCTAAATCTATTGCAGATTTTTTTTTACAACTCGGACCAAAAATAAATAAGTTAGAAGCCATTCAAATCCCATAGAAGGGGTAATTGTCAAATGACAGACGACGCAAAATTTGACGTCACTGTGTAAAATGTTCATTATGGTGCACGCGTGCAAGCTAGATAGTGAGATATCCCTACTACGCAACCACTTTTCATCATACCAACATTTAAAGCCTGCGGGCACACTTCTGAACCAATTTTGATTGTGTTTTAATAAAAGCGTTTCTTTTGCGTATAATTTTCTGTTGCTTATAAAATAATGTATAAAATTCAATATTGGAAACTACCCTATTTCTATGCTGCGCAGTTTGTTTAGTAGTATACATTAAAGTCTTTGCGTGGGTGAGATAGTTTCAATATTACAGAAAAAAACATAACCTTCCATCCAACGCAGTAGGATAAAAAAACACTCACGAATAATCAAAAGCCTCCTCATCATCGGAACAATAAAAAAACTCATCGTCCAAATCGTCAACCACGAAATCTCCCGCCAAAAAGCCGTCATCTTTCAAACTGACTTTTTCCAATTTATCAATGACATTGTACGCAGTGTTGTAAGCGTCGAAGGATTTACTTTTTAAATCGTTCACATTTTTCCCTATGGTATCATCGTTGATCTTTTTTGTACTTTTCTGGTTATTCAGATCTTCAGGTCTGGTCTCTTTGGGGGTTTTGTATTTTTTTCTTCTACTCTTCCTTGCTGTGCTTCTGCGTTTTGTTTTCTTGTCATCTTGTTTTTGGTCTGTAAAGGAATTGTGTATTACACTAGGGGCGTTGCCCATGTTTTTCCACAAAACATAAAATAAAAAAATACTTAAAGTCCGACGAATATGAGACATATAATGTTACTTTCTTCCCCACATTATTCTGCATCGATTGGTATTGGTCTCGACCCCATACCCCCAGCGGTTTCGGAGGAGATAGCGTGACAAGCTTTTGGCAGCGGCGGCGGCGCCAGTTACTTTTTTTTAGAATAGAGAGATAATTTAAGCTCACGCCTTATCCCCGAAGAGGTAGGCAGAGGTGCAAACTGTGCACCCACGTTTCGGCTTTTTTTCTTTTTAACAGACTTCAAAAGAGAAGGAAGTTCTTAATTCGACTGTTTTTTTAATGTTTGTTACCTCAGACCTTTTGACTGGGTGAACCGATTTTGATGATTCAGGTAGCTCGTCTGATGGGAAGCGCCACGCCCGCGCCTGCCCATAAACAGAAGCAACACCACACAGAACTTTGAATTACAAAGCACTGCATGGCATTGAACTGCGCGCGTCAAAGACATTAGAGGTTAAATCTCATAATGCCCAGTAATTTCACTGGCTTCAATGTCCTTCAAACCGGACCACACTGTTGCTTAGCTGCAGAACTATACAAAGCGGTGGCACCAACGCAGACGGCCTCGATACGACGGACCTACCATCTACCAAAATTAACTTACCATTTTCCTTTTTATTGATCTCGATGTAGTTTTCTATATAGCTTACATCTTTAACGAGTAACTCTGTACTGAGTTCGGGTTCACAGAGAAACGATGATTCCTCTGGTAGAGTTTCATTTTTATTGTTTGATTTACGACCTCTTCGTCTGCCTATAAAAAAACATAACATAAGCTTACTTAATGACCAAACACTTTAATGTATACTACTAGACGGGCTGTTTAAAAGTAAAATGGCGTCATGTATCGCGGGAGTTTGACAGCTCATAAACAGGGAGCGCGATAGTGGTTCTAGTTGAGAGTAAGCGAGATGGTTATATTGAGTTACGGTCAATTGACCGCAACTTAGTGGCACAATTTCTATGTACCGCGCAGCTTGTCTAGTAGTATACATTAAAGTCTTTGTTAATGACTGCCTCGGTGGCGCAGTTGTAATGCGTACGCGTTACGACTAAGCCTGACGCTGAGGTCTCGGGTTCGATTTTTTTTTTATTGCATAGGCCGACAAACTAGCGAGTGGGTCGCCTGATGGTAAATGATCACCACCGCCCATGTACGCCCACAATACCAAAAGAGTCATGGGCCTCCGGATATCTCACTCACCGTACGAAACGTAGCAGCAAGCTGCTAGTTTACGTCGGTTTTTTGTGAGACAGTGGTAACGACCCGGACGAGCCGACCCATTCATGTGGCTCTACCACTCGTAAAGTCGATCTACGGGTAGTCAGTCTTGAGATTAAAATTTGAATTAAAACATATAACTAATATATATTTTTGTAATCCCCTTTTAATTTCCTTTGTTTTGATACCCTACTCGATAGCTTTGTTTTTTTTTTAATTTTTATTAACGTATTACTATTTCGCGCCAAATATCCGCTATTTTGTTTTTTTTTCATACACTTACATCAACACTTGGGTTTTTAAGACGAATATAACGATACCTTTAATGTCGAAATCCATCCAGCCGTTTGTTAGAAACGAGGTAATAAAGAAATTTTCAAACATACATACATACAAAATACACGCGAAAAATATAACCTTGCTTTGGCAGTCTGGTATAAAACCGGTGCTCTTTCCAAACGGACTAGACCACACGAAAGACCCTATCATATAGTGATGTTCTTACCAAAGACTTTAATACCATAGACGGACGGGCTGTTCAGAAGTAAATTTTGTTGCTTTAGCGGCCGGCGAGCCGGGAATGACGTCTAAGGCGTGGGAGCGAGAGGAGTTGAGAGTAAGCGAGATGGCAATATTGAGACGGCTGTTTTGTTTGGTATTAGTTTTCATTCACAATAAATTAATTTTTCGATCAAAACCAAGAAATAATATAGTTACATCCGTAAAATAACTTCAAATTGAATGAATAATATATGCACGTAAATAATGACAATGTTTTAACAATTTCGTGTTAGTTTATCAAATTTAACGTTCGCAGCTATTCAAACAACAACTGCTCTCGCCGCTCTCTCGTGGGCGACTAAATGAGCTGCGGTCAATTGACCGTAACTAAGTGCGCAATTTCTTTGTGCCGTACAGCTTGTCTAGTAGTATACATTAAAGTCTTTGGTTCTTACCTTTTGGTGGTTCAACTTTTTTCTTCACTGTGTCCTGATCAGGTTTCTGACGTTTCTTCTTCTCCGGCTTGCTCTGACCGTCGCTGGGATCGAACAGACTGAAGAATGAATCCATTCTGCAAATAATAATAGTATTATTTATTTAAATATTGTTACTGAGATGGTTTGGGCATGTAGAGAGGATGGATGATATATGATGACTCATATTTTTTACATTTACTACAGTAGAATTCGGATATAACGACGTTCCAGGGACCGCCGATATTATGTCGTATTAACCGGATGACGCACAAAACGGTGGGATAATTTCTTAAGTGCATACCTAACTTACGAATACATATTATAAATGCGAAAGGTATTTTAGGTAAATAAAACATTTTATAAGAATCACATATGCTTTATTTTAGGTCGCGCTGAAGCTTGAACCACTGTAACAATGCCTTATCCACCTGCTCATGAGTAGAAGTGCTTACGCGTTTGCATTTCAAAACATTGGCATTAAACAGCGGCTCGATCTTATCTTTATTCTTCTTTATTGTGGATATTACTTTATTGGGCGTACATGGGCGGTGGAGATCGCTTACCATCAGGTGACCCACTTTCTCGTTTGCCGGCCTATATTATAAAAAAAAAATTGTAGAATGAGATACACTAAACTCCTTTGCGAGGGTTGCATTGATTCACCGGCTTCTAATCGGTGTAATATTTCACTTTTTTCTTAAATTGTAAAACACTTTCGCTTCATAGAACTCATTTTGTCGAGCTTTATGAACTTGTCATAACAGATGACAAACGCTAACTGAGATTTACGCGCGCCTATAACGAGAGGTGAGGCATGCTGGGCGGGGTGAATTGGGGCGCCGAGGTATTGGTGCGTAGGTTGTGTAAACAAAACATTGCGCGTCGTTTTAACCGGACGTATTATTACAATTAATGGTCGCTATAAGCAGTTGGTCGCTTAAACCGGAGTCGCACTAAACGGTTATATTTTCTCAGTAACTAATATTGAAACCTAACTTGAGTAAACATTATCGTCGCTAAAACCGGTTAGTCGTTATAAGCGAAGTCGTTATATCTGAATTCTACTGTACTTAAAATTTTATATCGCATTACTCATTTACGATTCTCATGATGCGGGCTGCGTGCATGAAAGAGTGCGAACGAGCGAG
Source organism: Mimas tiliae (assembly GCA_905332985.1). Taxonomy (NCBI): domain Eukaryota; kingdom Metazoa; phylum Arthropoda; class Insecta; order Lepidoptera; family Sphingidae; genus Mimas; species Mimas tiliae. The sequence goes on along the minus strand of HG995266.1, from coordinate 6,053,530 downwards.
TGAGTTTCAAGATGCCTCATTCGAAGTAAGACCTTGTACCGGTTCAATACAAAAAAGAAGCTACTCTTAGGCATGTATTATTGAACAACACTAAAGTATGTCTTTGCTAGGTGCCGATTTTCGTACACATGATTGGTCTATTTTTGGCACCAAACAAAAACGGACCAAACTCATTTAAAAATCCTGTCCTACTCAAAACTACACGCGTTGATTCGTCATTCGATGCTCGTCGTGAACTCTAAACTGTCCCGTACTGTCAATCTGTGCTCACGCCACGTGCCGGTAATAGGGTAGTTTCCTATATTGAATTTTATACATTTTTTTATATGCAACAGAAAATGATACGCAAAAGAAACCCTTTTATTAAAACACAATCAAAATTGGTTCAGAAATGTGCCTGCAGTTATGACTTTAAATGTTGGTATGAGGAAAAGTGGGTGCGTAGTAGGGATATCTCACTATCTCGCTTGCGCGCGTGCACCATAATGAACATTTTACAGAGTCATTTGACAATTACCCCTTCTACAGGATTTAAATGGCTTCTAGCATCTCTATAGTAGTCTGTGATGGCTTCTAACTTATTTATTTTTGGTCCCATTTATAAAATTCTTTCTGGAATAAATATTGAGTAATGTATAAATATTGAGTAACGTTTGAATTGATTTAAATAATAAAATAATCTAGTCAACTATCCTATTATACCTACGCAAAGACTTTAATGTGTACTACTAGACGGGTTGTTTAGAAGTAAAAGTGCGTCAAAAAAACGTGGGAGTTTGACAGCTCACAAACAGAGAGCGCGACAGGGGTTCTAGTTGAGAGTAAGTGAGATGGGAGTATTGAGTTACGGTCAATTGACCGCAACTTAGTGGCACGATTTCTATGTACCGCGCAGCTTGTCTAGTAGTATACATTAAAGTGTTTGTACCTACGTTTATATCTCGTATATCAACAGACAAAACACATTATCGTGCCAAATCTGATATCGCGTCACAATATTACAAGTATAGAATGGCTAGTTGGGTCGTTCACTCGAACATATGATAAACAAATCGGATCATAATAATAGATACAAATAACATTGAATATCTGAAGGTCAATATAGTGATTTCTTATGTTTACGTGATTACACATCAAAATTAAACAAATTTATATTCATTTAGAGGAAGCCTCCAAATTTAAATAGAGAAGATGCTTGGAAGCTTGCACAAGCATGGGATCTAATTACAGATATTTTTAAAACGGAACCCAAAAGACCAACTGCCAGACCTCTAGACAATATGAGCACTTTCTGCGTAGATTGGACTGTTGATAATTTTATAATGAAGGTAGGCAATGTAACATTAACATTTCGAGACAACCTACACCTCAGTCTCTCCTGTGACCATGAATGCTGAAAAGCTTTCAAAACGTTGGGACTAAACTGAAATTATACCACGATAAAATCCGTATAAATTAGTTTTATTTCAATCTGAAGGTCAATTTAAAAATTTAACTATAATATATACAACATGCTTAATAAGGTACCTATTGTTGGAGCAACACATTTTTTAATAATGGATATCAGCAAAGAATTCAATGTATAAAAACATATATTTCATAATAATTATGAAATTTAAGATATTAAAAGATTTACAACCAAGTTTCTTAGTGCTTTTAACACATGTAGGCGTTTCCGGCTATCACCACATCTCATCTGCTTATAGTCGACGCGACTGATTGCAAGATAAACAATACCTAAAAAAAAAAAAAAAAAGGCGTTTCCGAAGCACCGGTAGGTGTTTTAATGCAACATGTTTGCCTTTATGGTCTGTGATCCATTGTAATATGTTGATATTTTTATTATAATCCTTCCTTAAATTCTATTTATACAAAAACGTGTCCACATTTTATTTATAATTTTTTCCTGTAATTTAAATATAATTACACCATGTTTAATTCCCAATATTAATCCTTATAAAATACGTAATAGCGTTGAGTAGTACATACATGAAGAAATAATGTAAGTGGCTCAATTTTTTTGCATGTATTACTTCAAATTTTATATTGTTACTCTGTTACTATTCCCGAGACATGGGCTGCATGGATAAAAGAGTGGCAATTGGGGAATAAGCTTCGAGATGCCTCGTTCATTTGAAATGGTACCTTGTACTGAGCCAATATCCTATACAAAAAAAAAATTGAAATTGTGTAAAATTGTATCCTATACAACACTAATATGTAACAATTAGTTTTTTTTTATGCACTCACACACTCACTCACGCCTGTAATCCCCGAAGGGGTAGGCAGAGGTGTAACCAGTACACCCACATTTCGCCGAGCGTATCTCCGTCTTTTAGTTTTTTTATTAGCCAAAAAAAGGCATAACAAAGTATACAACTACAAGCGTTACAAGTAATATTACTAAAATATTATAATTTGATGTTGTAACTGGTGCAGTTAAGCAGCATGAGCCAAACCAGTGATGAGACCTATGATGTATTGGGATATATTTTTTTTTTGAAAACCATGTAACCATTTCCATTTTTTTTCTCTTTAGTATAGGACCAACAAACCAGTAATAATAATAACCATAATAGAGGTCAGGCAAAAGTAGATGATCAACAAAACACCTACAATGCCTTAGGGGCCAAAGGAATTGTCTTGATATCCAATAAGAAAAGGAATTTTATTATTGCAATATTTTTTTGATATATTACTTCAAGCACTGATTGCATTCCTTTAGGCTTTTATAATTTTTTAAACATTCTTATGTCTGATTAAAATAAACTTAAACTACAGCAAACTATAAATAAATAAAAAAATATGATCAAATTAATTGAATTAAATATAATTAATTAATACACATAACATGTAAATGACTCATCGGTATTTTTAAAGTGTCACAACTGGATGTAACATAATAATTACTCATAACTTTTCAAAAACCCGCGCTTAATGCAACTGGTAGCTATCATTAGGCAATAAGTAAAAGTATGTTAGGTACATTTCATAAATTTCACAATCTCCTTTGCTATATGAAAATTAAGCATTGATAATTCCATATTAAAAGTCCGAAACCGCGGTAATTTAAAAATCATAGAAAAATACTATTTAAAAAAATAATTATTTTTAATTTTTAATGAAAGCAAAGGTACTCACTGTAACAGCTGTGTTTTACTTCAAGGTCAAGTGGGTTGCTTGCTGCCAACGCAAAGACTGAGACTACTATGACTTTGTGAGTCAACAAACACAAAACAAACAAGGGAAGCCAGCCAAATTATTTAATATGACGTAAAACACAAAGATTTTGTGCAACTGAACAAATAACACTTATTTTCACTGAGCGAATATCAAATATAACACACAACACAAGCGTTCGAAAACGTTATAATTGTTAAATCGTGCGTAACTGTAAAATGAAATTATGCCGTTTCAGATAAGATTATTTTGTAATGGCTGTACTTAATTTCGTCATGATTTCTCCGACAAAATATTTACAAATTTGACAGACGTACAGGGGATTTTGGGGCGAATGAGTAATGACAATTGCGCAGTGTTGCCAATGTAAAACATTGAGAATCCCATTGCACAGGATTCTCTATCCCATCTCTATCCACAATCTCCGATTGAAAATTCCCCGACACGGTTCAACGTGAAACTGTGGAATTAAGGAAACAACGATTAGTAACTAAATGTGGCGAAGACTGAGTACATAGACTACTGGAGTAGACACAGACTCGGATTATATCAGGAATAGGAACGAACTTGCCGTGAAAACTAATGGCCGTTCCCAATATTCTGTCATATTATATAATATAAGGAACGGCCATAAGACGTTTAAATATCAAGGGTTTTTACCTGAGCTAGTCCGGACTCCGGTGACATCAACCTCGACGTCCGTTATCCGTATAAGATAATAGGGGCCGCTTGCGTTAAGTGTCGCGGCGGGAGGGCCCAGGCGTTACTAGCGACCGACAGACTATGCCAATAAGACTGTAGTTAACACTATGTATTGAAGATTAAAAGGGCGACCAAAGTTTAGACTTGGTATCTTAGACCGATAATGAATCTTATTGTCAGTTTTGTGAATCCACAGATTTTTTTGGCTACTTTTGGCTGACAGAATTTTTGGATATATTTATTTTCAAATTGTCTTTGGCAACTTTGGCCTATTGTCAAATTAATGGCGATTGGCGGGAATTTCCGAGTTTGACAGCAAGTTTTATTTTCGATATATTTTGTTTGATTGGCGTTAAAAAAAAATAAACAGAATGTCGATACAAGTGGAAAATAATTTAAAAAACACTGACGAGGCACAAATTTTTAATCAAAAAGCACATTATATACCTTGTAAAATAGAAGCCGACGGAACAGCTAATGTTGAGAAATATTTTGAACCATACATTTCGGAGTCAAGTGAAACAGGTAAGTGTGTGCTAGTGGCAGCGTAGTTAGGTGGAGAAACTGTAAGGTCTTGGGTTCAAATGTCAGGTCGAGCATTTCAAATGTTAGTTTTTGATTTATAAAATTCACATAAGTTGCTTGGGATTTATGATACCCTACACTAAAACGTGATACTCATGATACAGGTTATGATATGGGATCAGGAGTATAAGTGACTGTTGATCATATATTAAATCATATTTTCAAATGTTTGTAGAACTGACTGGTACATTCCGTGGCCACTCACTAGACGGCACAAAAATGACATTCCCTAAAGGATACAGAGCTGTTGTAGTTACTGAAGCAAAGAGACCGTTGGCTGAGGAGGCTGAACGTAAATTTCAGGTAATTAGTACGTACATACCTAATATACATATTGACTGCCTCGGCAGTGCAGTTGTAATGCGTATGTGTGATGACGGAGGTCTCGGGTTTGATCCCCAGTTTGGGTAAAATTGATGTTGGGTTTTTTCAGTTACGAAAAGCTAAGTATCAGCCCGGAATCTGGAATTTGTGCCCGGTATGGCGATAGGCTCGCCCCCTATCACATTGTGGGAGGGAGATACACTTGGTGAACTGTGGGTGTACTGGTTATACCTCTGCCTACCCATTCGGGTATTACGGGCGTGAGTGCGTATATATGCACATCTGTAATTCATGATTTGAGTGGTAGAGACGTGCTGTACACTGTACTGTGACAAAACTGACTGCTGTAGGCCTAGTACAAGTTTTAATAGTTTTGTAAAACGATGAAAGTTTTCGTTTTATCTCAATACATCAAATATTAGTAGCCACTAGTGGGAACTATGATGAATTAAAATTAATTACATGGTTTATTTTATTTCATAATAATAGAATATGAAATTAGTTTTGAATCGATTCTTTTCTTTATAACCATATGAATTACTAGTTTGACACTTCGACGGTAGTAACTTTATACGAATTCGAAAATTGTGAACGTATTTGTTACTCATACTAGGCCTACTGTGCTGAGGTCTCGGGTTTGATCTGCAGGTCAGGTAAACTGGTATTAGGCTGTTCAAATAAAAGACTGCCTTTAAAAAAAGTTTATTTTTTAAGTATATATTTTATTATTATGTTTCTAATCAGGTTGTTGGTGGTTTCAAAGAGTTTCTTAACTGGAATTGGGACAAAAAACCTTCTAAAAATGATAATATTGTAAAAGCTATGGACTGGATAGACATTGCGGAAGCTGTGAGTATAATAAATTCATTAATCTCATAAATATACAACGTGTTACAGAAAGGTGTGGTCAAATTTAGGCAACGTATAGTGTACGATATAAGTATTATACAGCGTGTTACAGAAAGGTGTGGTCAAATTTGAGCAACGTATAGTGTACGATATAAGTATTATACAGCGTGTTACAGAAAGGTGTGGTCAAATTTAAGCAACGTATAGTGTACGATATAAGTATTATACAGCGTGTTACAGAAAGGTGTGGTCAAATTTAAGCAACGTATAGTGTACGATATAAGTATTATACAACGTGTTACAGAAAGGTGTGGTCAAATTTAAGCAACGTATAGTGTACGATATAAGTATTATACAGCGTGTTACAGAAAGGTGTGGTCAAATTTAAGCAACGTATAGTGATATAAGTATTATACAACGTGTTACAGAAAGGTGTGGTCAAATTTAAGCAACGTATAGTGATATAAGTATTATACAACGTGTTACAGAAAGGTGTGGTCAAATTTAAGCAACGTATAGTGTACGATATAAGTATTATACAGCGTGTTACAGAAAGGTGTGGTCAAATTTAAGCAACGTATAGTGATATAAGTATTATACAACGTGTTACAGAAAGGTGTGGTCAAATTTAAGCAACGTATAGTGTACGATATAAGTATTATACAACGTGTTACAGAAAGGTGTGGTCAAATTTAAGCATCGTATAGTGATATAAGTATTATACAACGTGTTACAGAAAGGTGTGGTCAAATTTAAGCAACGCATAGTGTACGATATACGTATTATACATATAAATTTATGTTTGTTTTTCATGTAATAGCTTTTGCTCGCGGCTCCGCCCGCGTGAATAGACTTTTCCGAAATAAAACGTAGCCTATAACCGTCTCTAAGGTCCCATCTATCTTTACATCAAAATTCATCAAAATCGGTTCTGTGATTTAGGCGTGAAGTGTAACAAACAAATAGTTTTTTTTTTCATAAAAAGTATACTATGTTACTTCTTATACCTCCAAGAATATGTGTACAAAGTTTCATGATGATTGGTTAAGTAGTTTTCGCATGAAAGCGTAACAAACAAACTTACATTCACTTTAATAATATTAGTATAATGTAATGACCAGCACTATCGCCTAATTTAGTTTTCTAAAACCTTTTCTCTTACATAAAGTGTGAAGATAATGTAATACAATTTACAAGGTGGTAGGTCCCTCGTATGCTCTGGTCCGTCTGTGTTGGTACCACCGCGCCGTCTATTACTGACAAGCAGCAGTGTGTAAGCACTGTTGTGTTCCGGTTTGCAGGACATTGAAGCCAGTCAAATTACTGGGAAATTAGACTTAACATCTTATGTCTCGGGGTGACGAGCGCAGGCCAATGTCATGCAGTGCTTTGTAATTCAAAGTTTTGTGTGGCGTTGCTTCTGTTTATGGGCAAACGTGACGCTTATCATCAGGCGAGCGATCTGGCAATATAATACATTTTTTTAATTATACTTATATTATTTCAGATACATGGAGATTAAAAGTTCAGTATTAATTATAAAATGAAAATTCTATTCTGTCAGATAATTATGAAGATCCAAGAAGACTGTTAGAAAAACAATAAACATGTATTAAATAGATTTGCCATCCATTTTATACATACATACCCACTCACATGTAATCACCGAAGGGGAAGGTAGAGGTGTAATACACCCACATTTCGCCGAGCGTATCTCCGTCCCATGATGTGATGGGGCGAGCCTATCGCCATACCGGGTACGATTCCTGATACGGGACTCCGGGCTGATACTGAGCATTTCGTAATAGAAAAACCCAATATCACTTTTATCCGACCCGGGGTTCGAACCCGAGACCTCAGCGTCAGGCTCAGTCGTTACATACATTACAACTGCGCCACCGCACCGAAGCAATTTGTATATTACTAGGGGCGTTTTCCATGATTTTCCACAAAACATAAAACAAAAAAAAAATAAAGTCCGACGAATATGAGACATATGTTACTTTCTTCCCCACATTATTCTGCATCGATTGGTATCGGTCTCGACCCCGTACTTCCAGCGGTTTCGGAGGAGATAGCGTGGCAAGATTTGGGCAGCGGCGGTTGCGGCGGCGGCGGCGGCGGCGGCGGCGCCAGTTACTTTTTTTTAGAATAGAGAGATATTTTTTTATTAACTTGAGTGAGGAAATGAGCAAGTCGCTCGCCTGATGGTAAGCGTTGGGTTTTTCTATTACGAAATGCTCAGTATCTGCCTATCAGCCTCGCCCCTTATCACATAATGGGACGGAGATAAGCTTGGCAAAATGTGTGTGTATTGGTTAAACCTCTACCTACACCTTCGGGGATTACAGGCGTGAGTGCGTATGTATGTAAACAAACTTTCTTTGTTTCTTTAAATAGACGATATCGAAAAAAATATATTTCGTGAGCTTATGCTAAGCGGGCTGGTAAGCCAACCGTAACTGCACTAGTTAAACCTCTGACCCACCCCTTCGGGGATAAGGCGTGTATATACCATTACTATGTAATTACCGCTTAGTTACGCTCAATTAATGTTAATTACTAATTAAAGTGTTTTCTAAAATGTGTTCGTTATTTTACCCATTTACAAAAATGAAGATTGTTTTGTTTTTTGTTTTTATAAGAATTTACAATATAGGTGAGTTGTTTAACAGATTCTGTGGTGCAGTGTGTGAGTAGCCAGTGAAACGAAAGGCGGCGGGTTCAATTCCCGTGTATAGACAAATGTATGTTCTACAGATATTTTCAGTGATAGAGACGCTGACGATAGTAACGCTGTAGACGGTTTTGTCTACAGCATGAATGGGCCGGCTCGTCCGGGTCGTTACAACTGTCTCACAGAAAACCGGCGTAAAGTAACGGCTTGCTGCTGCGTTCCGTACGGTGAGTGAGATATCCGGAGACCCAAATGCTCCTCCCCTTCCCAATTCCTTAATTATCTCTTTCCTTTAAGTTGGAAACGCGCCCATGATTCTTTGGTATTATGGGCGTACGTAGACGGTGGAGATCACTTACCATCAGGTGACCCACTTGCTCGTTTGTCGGCCTATGCTATAAAAAAAAGAAACCTACAGCATGGCTATAACACTTACAACGTCTCGTAATGCTCAGTAATTTGGCCTTCAATATCATTCAAACTGAAAAAGAATGCTTCCACACTTGTGTCAAGCAATACAAGTATAACGACTCTAAAGGCCTATTACACTGGCCCGGATCTACGATTTTTTTGAACCGCGGCAGAAACTTGATAGTTGCGCCCTTCTCTCCAGCGTTTGAGATAAATTACTTAAAAAAATTAAAAGAAAAGAATTATGCACAAAGGGCCTGTGTGGCGCCTTTTTCTTACAAGTCGACGGTGAGCCAACCTGGCTTCCGTATGCTAGGCGCTTTGTGGAGCAAGTTTTTTATTTTTAATCATATTATATTATGATTTTGGCGCCCTCATGAAACTGCCGCCCGGGCAGGTGCCACGGTTTGGTTTGTCGCTAAAGAAAATAAACAATTACTCAAAAGTGGTGGAACAAAAATTTACCGCTAATTGGATTTGCAGAAGGCAGGGTATTTTGCCAAGACACGCAAGCGTCGTCGTGGACGCCTCTGGGATTCTCGTGTCCACTGAACTGTGGTAACATCATTACAGCTGTTAAAAGGTAATCAGTAACTGTTAATTCGTTATGCCGGCTTAATGCCTGTGGCCAAATACATTAATGTATACTACTAGGGGCTTTGCCCATGTTTTTCCACATAACATAAAAAAAAAACTTAAAGTCCGACGAATATGAGACATATCTTACTTTCTTCCCTACATTATTCTGCATCGATTGGTATCGGTCTCGACCCCATATCCCCAGCGGTTTCGGAGGAGATAGCGTGACAAGCTTTTGGCAGCGGCAGCGACGGCGCCAGTTGCTTTTTTTTAGAATAGAGAGACTAGACGGGCTCTTTAGAAGTAAAATTGCGTCACATAACGCGGTAGTTTGACAGCTCTCAAACAGGGAGCGCGATAGGGATTCTAGTTGAGAGTAAGCGAGATGGTAATATTTAGTAACGGTCAATTGACCGCAACTTAGTGGTACAATTTCTATGTACCGCGCAGCTTGTCTACTAGTACTGCTTTAACCTGAGAAAACCTGAGTTCTCCATAAGAATTTCGAAGGTTTATGAAGTCAGCCAACCCACATTAGTCCAGCGTGGTGGACTAAGGCCTAATCCCTCATTCAGTAAAGGAGGCCTGTGTCCAGCAGTGGGACGTGTGTATTATAACATGACATTCGCGGTATTTTTCAGATTAAAAACATCAGATTACAAAAAAATGTTCATGAATAAAATAAGAAATAAAAATGTATCGTCTGAGGAATCGTCTATAGAGAATGTATTAAATACAAATTATATTTATAACCGACCAGTAAGACGAAATTTTAATTTTATACCGAGCAATTCATACAAAAATAATAAAATATTTGATGATAAAAAGTTGTTCAGAAGTTTAAAAATTGCGATGAAAATGGCGATCAACGGAAGTGACGTAAAATGTCCGCCTGAATTAAATGGCGGGAAAATGAATGTATCTAGTAGAAAAACTTACGACCATGATGAATTCATAAAGAAATTCACAATTTTATTGAATAAATACACACAGTCTGAGTACCAGTTCACAGAAGAGATGACGAGTGTAAGTTACAAAAACTGACGTAGTCGTAATTTTTATGCTTCTTATTCACGCTAAAAGAGAATAACGCCATCTAGTTGAGCATTTAATTTACTGTGCTACAAATAAGCCGAATGTGGAATGCTGTAAATGTTTTGTGTATATTTTGAGGTAAACAAATTGTTTCAGATTATTCTAGAAAAAATCTTAGGTACGAACATGGACCTGCGCCACGGATTGTTCAATATTAAAAGAATCTTATCGTACCTAAGCAAGGCTATACAATATCACAGGACTCATACAAAGCACGATTTAGTGATTAAGTTGAAATCTAGACATTGTCTGTCGCTTTCTGTAGCTGGATGTTATTGTAATACTGGGTATGGAATAAATATTGTTTTGAGCCTCCGCGAATCTCTTATCGTACGAAACGCAACGGCAAGCTGCCACTTCTTGTTAGTTTTCCGTGAGACAGTGGTACAGCCCCGGTCGAGCTCGTGCTGTAGACAAAAGTCAACAGCGAGGCTCTACACATTTGCCGTATTTTTGGAAAACATATTGAAATGAGTTATATTTTTTGCATTTTTGTGTGTTTGATTATTTACGAGTAACATTAAAAATTAACGGCAATTTTTCAAATGATCCAATCAGAAAACAGTTTAACCATATACGTACAAATTACTTTCATTGCTTGATTTCCGGGTTCTATCCGCATAATCAAACTGCGATCGTTTCATGAAAATGGCCGTATATCAACATTGACTGGATTTTGCAGTGCTTTATCTTTTTCAGATTAGTAGAAAGCTCAGGACAGTGTGTACAGCCGTCAGATTGTATACGAAAGCAAGATACTGAGTATTTGGCAAGAATAATATTGCTATAATGAAAACAATTAAATAGCTATTTTAAATAGATACAATGTATATTTTTTTGTGTTACTACTCTGTATTTTTGGTCTTGAGATTTACATAATGACGTTTAGGTTATAAAACTAAAAGAACTGATAAAGGCGGTTAAAAACGGCGATGTGCGCAATCTCCTTCTGAAGGAGAAACGACACTTTCGGCGTTTCATCTACTCTCCTTCTGAAGGAGACGCGACAGTTGAAGGGATAAATTATTTCGTAGTTGTGAAAAGTTCCGAGATCTCAAGATATCGCAGGCGTAAAGCAGAGTATACATTAAACCTAATATAGGCCCGTTACACGTATCATCATACGTTCGTGTTCGTCAACGTACAGTATATCTCGTAGAATATATAGCGCTGGCTTTATTTGATTCGTTCAGAAACACAGAGCGAAATTTAACTCATTGCTCTGTGACAGAATCAAAAATCTGAAACAGGAAGTATTATTGACAACCAAATAATCTAATTCAAATCTTATTAGTTTTTGTTTCTTGTAAAGAAGGGCAGTTAAAACATCTAAAATAATATAGTACGTGTCAGTGTAATATTATTAAAATAAATTCTATAATATAACTTTGCGAACATAAATAGAAAAACTAAAAAAAAGAACTTAAGTCGTGCCTGCACAGGCGGTATGTTTGAGTAAGATTTATGCCTCTATGAACTATTTGATAAAGCAAAGCTCATCAAATACTCATTGTGAACGTGCAATAAGTACAAATATTTTCGAGAAATAATTATAAGGAAATACTTTAGTGTGGCGAGTGCGTTATTGTTTTTTGTGCGATAACCTTCAGTGTGGGAATGTTTTTGTAAATGGTTTTTTGTGTTTAAAACACGGATATAACACATGATATAGTCAATAATACGTTTATGCCAAGGTAAGTGCAACATTTGTATTAATTCACAATATTTTCATAATTTTTTGAGGTTATAATTATGTCATAGTCAGCAAAATAAAAAAGTTAAGATAGGCAAAGGTCATGTTTGTAGACATATTCTGAAAGGCATAGGTCTAATATTATAAAGTATAGAGATATTGAGAAAATATTGAAAAACATTGCCTGACCTTAATCTTTCTTTTCATCAAATAAATTTTCCTCCTATTCACAAAGACAACCATAAAATCCCATATTTAGCGAAGCACAGTTGACTTATTGTGCTTGTAGCTATAAAAAGTCCTATATTGAACTAGACACCCCTTTTTATTATAATACTAGCTAGCCCTGTATTATACACATCCCACTGCTGTGCACAACCCTCCTCTACTGAGTGAGAGGGGTCAGGCCTTAGTCCGCCACACTGGCCTAATGCAGGTTGGCAGACTTCACATTTGAAATTCTTATGGAGAAGCTCTCAGGTATTTTGGTTTCCTCACAACGTTTCCTTCACCATCAAAAAAAGCTATAATTAATAATTAACACAATACTTGAGGAATCATGCATCTGTTACTTTTAAAGTCTAATATAGACATCACCTATTGCATCATGGGACAGAAACAAGCTCAGTGAACCATGGGTTTCTGCCTACCCCTACAGTGATGCAAGGAGCTAAATCTACATTCAACTAGTCTGCAATTTCTATAGAAAAATTGTCTAATATTTCAGGAGCTTAATTTAAGTTGAATTTGACTTCAAATTCTATTTATTGTCAAAAATTATCTTAAGATTTCAGGAGCTTAATTAAGTTCCATTTGTCAGAAAACTACAGAAACATTCTCCAATATTTCAGGATCTCAATTAAATTTCAATTTGTCTGTAATTCCAAAGACTTTAATGTATACTACTAGACAAGCTGCGTGGTACATAGGGATTGTACCACTAAGTTGCGGTCAATTGACCGTAACTCAATATTACCATCTCGCTTGCTCTCAACTAGAACCCCTATCGCACTCTCTGTCTGTGAGCTGTTAAACTCCCGCGTCATGTGACGCAATTTTACTTCTAAACAGCCCGTCTAGTGCTATACATTAAAGTATTTGGTAAATTCTATAGAAAAATTGTCTAATATTTCAGGATATTAATTAAAGTTAAATTTATCAGAAAACTCCATAAAACAAATCTCTACTATTCCAGGTGTAAACAATGTTGAAATCAAGCCAAATTACTCTTATAAGAGTTTTACAAAAAAATCTCAAACTACCCCCATCCGTATCATGCGCCTGCTACAGACAATATGAACAATCAAGAGTGCATTCGACCCACAGCGACCAGCATAGACAGAAAGTGGTCATAGAGACCACAACGCCAAAGATTGTCATAGACAAGTTGGGCATAGACAGAAGAGCTGAACATAGAAAGGAGATTTGGCAGGATAGAATTATGCCATATGTGAAATTAGCTAGATGGGACAAGCCAGTGGGTATGTTTTTTATTTTTTTTATCACATCTATTTATTAATTTTTTTGCCCCCCTAAAACCCAATCGCAAATGTCTTTACCCTCTCCAGTGGCCGTCCTGAGTCGAGGTCCGTACCCCTCATTAGGAGGGATGCCCTCAGCGAAGGTCACTTTAATCTCAGGGTTGGAGTGCCTAAAGCTTACATCCGAAAGCCCGGTGACGCTGACTACAGCCGACTCGCGTCGGGCTATTAGCAGGTTTAAAATATATATATATATATATTTCTATTTATTTTTGTATAAAAAAATAATCTTATAGCCTTACAAGGTGGTAGGCCCCCCATATGCGAGAGGCCGTCTCGGTTGGTACCACCACACAACTGTTGCTGTCGAGCAATAGTGTGTAAGCACTGTTGTGTTCCGGTGTGAAGGACATTGAAGCCAGTGAAATTACTGGACATTATGAGACTTAACACCTTATATCTCGGGGTGACGAGCGCAGTCCAGTGTCATGCAGTGCTTTATAATTCAAAATTCTGTGTGGTGTTCCTTCTGTTTATGAGCAGGTGTCACTTACCATCAGGCAATTCCATTTTTTTTTTTATAGCTTAGGCCGACAAACAAGCAAATGGGTCACCTGATGGTAAGTGATCACCACCGCCCATGTACGCTCACAATACCAAAAGAATTATAGGCGCGTTGCCGACCTTAAATGAAAGGGATAATTAAGGGATTGGGATTTGAGTCTCCGGATATCTCACTCACCGTACGAAACGCAGCAGCAAGCTACTTAATGCCGGTTTTCTTTGAGACAGTGGTAACGACCCGGACGAGCTGGCCCATTCATGCTGTAGACAAAAGTGTCTACAGCGTGGCTCTACCACTCACTTACTTACCATTCAAGCTAATAAAAAGAAACCATACGAAATCTATATATTATCTGTGCCTACCCCTTCGTGAGCTTGTATATATTTTCAGGAGTGTACCTCCTCTACTGGCCTTGCTCTTGGTCAATAGCTTTGGCCACGATACCCGGTAATGTGCCACTGCAGACATCATTGCAGACGGCCGCATTGTTCCTAGTAGGGGCGGGCCTCATGAGAGGCGCCGGATGTACCATTAACGACATGTGGGACAGAGATGTGGATGCACAGGTAAAAAAAAAATTTTTGACGTGAAATCTTGAGCGATGAGCACTTTTTGGGTGAACAAAATCATGGAACTCGCGTCATTGTCACCGAACGCTTCCCATGAGCTATATGTATACTGTGTATATATGTTTTTTTTATTTATTTATTTTTATACGTAATAGGCTCGCGTTTGGCCACTATCACGCCTGATGGTAAGCGATGACGTGGCCTAAGATGAAGCACGCTTGCCTAGCGAAAAACGATTCACTCGCGACTTGAAGACACCCAGATTATATTTATCGGGGAACAAAGACTCCGCCAACTTGTTCCACAGTTTGGCAGTCCGTATGATGAAGGCAACGCGTTTGGTGCGTGTTTTGGGAACGTCTACCATAAATTGGTACATAGATATACCGTGCGCTATTAGTATTCATTATATACAAAGAGTATATCTCTCTACATATATATTAAATTGGTCATTAACACTTCTTTGCAAACCAAAAATAATTCACAAATAATAATCTGATAGCTCGACGATACAATTCACAAGTTACTTAGTTTTCACTTCTATAGGCAGTCCCCAAAGCCTGCCCTGCATGTTTATTTTTCTTGTACTACTTTAAATTTTATGTCGCGTTACTCTATTACTATTCCCATGACGCGGCCTGGCTGCGTGCGTGAAAGAGTGAGAACGAACAAGTGAACAAGCCTCGCTTTATTTGAAGTGGGACCTTGTACCAGCTCAGTAAAAAAAGATGCTACTCTTACCATATAAATAAGATGACAAGAAACTTAACTCAAGCAAAATATTTACCCCACCAAAACTCTGTGCAAGGGGGGCGTGGTTATAAAAGTCTGTGCAGCTCGTTCATTCATTAATTCATAAAAATTGATTCATGTTCACTAGTTGTCACTTAATACGTCTAATTTTTTGCGCGGTGCAGAACGTCATAGCTCGATTTAGAAATGTAATTAATTTTTGTTGCGTGTATGTGTGTTACGTGTGATTTTACCTTTGCATGTGTAAGTAAGTGGAGTCGTATTTTTGTCAGATTCATATGAGTGTTATCGTTCTAGTTATCTTCTTTTTTTATATAGTATATGCCGGCAAACGAGCAAGTGGGTCATCTGATGGTAAGTGATTTCCACCGCCCATGTACGCCCACAATACTAAGATAATCATGGGCGCGTTGCCGACCGGGATAAGTAAAGGATTGGGAAGGGGAATTTGGGCCACCAAAATCTCACTCAACGTACGAAACGCAGCAGCAAGCAGCTACTTTACGCCGGTTTTCTGTGAGACAGTGGTAACGACCCAGACGAGTCTGCCCATTCATGCTGTAGACAAAACAACAAAATCTCGGGTCCAAATGAAAACCAGCGCCAAGCATTTAATGTTTAGAATAATATGTTGATTTGGATCGTGGTGGGACATATACCGTCTACAGTGGGTGGGTATCTAGGTACCCCCCAACTACTGCTTATAAAAATATTTTTTCAGCATAAATTGTATACATGTACCACGTAACACCTGCCAATAATTGCTTTTTTCTTTCAAAAGGGTCTTCAGCATGGCTCTACCACTCAAATTATCCTAGAATTATATAGTGTTTATTTTTCAATTTAAGCACTAACTCACATTACTGGTTAGAGTGCTTTGAAAAATATTAATAGGAGGCCTATGTCCAGCAGTTTTTTATTAACTAATAACATATCACTCGGCGATCTTACCATACGGCGGTAACGTAACCATATCGCGATGTAGGGACTAATGCGCGCAACATGCGACACGCAAGCGTCAAATGTCGCGCAACATTTCAACGATATGCAACACGGCGGGAAATACCGCGGGGCGCTAGGTGTATTTTGTTTTAAATTTTTAGCTAGCATATTTAGCGAATTATGAGCGAAAAACTAAAATTTTCCGTCTAAGTGGCGACATCTGTTGAACGTTTTGGTAAAGTTTGATATGAATAATTTTCATAAGTATTTTTAATGCTTTAACATTGTATATATTTAAGCGAATGCCCTAGAATATATTGATTATTTCAAATAATGTTTTAATAAATAGGAAGAGCATACATCTTTGACTTTTCTAAGTTATGAGTGTATTAATTGTTAATTATCAGTTGCTTTAACGGTGAAGGAAACATCGTGAGGAAACCGAAATACCTGAGGAGTTCTTCATAAGAATTTGGAAGGTATGTGAAGTCTGCCAGCCCGCATTAGTCCAGCGTGATGGACTGCGTTAAGACATTAACTTATATGAAATAAAGTTGATTTTGAACGTTCATTAATTTTTGTTGCGTGTATGAGTGTTACGTGTGATTTTACCTTTGCATGTGTAAGTAAGTGGAGCCGTATTTTTTGGCAGATTCATATGAGAGTTATCGTTCTAGTTATCTTATTTCTATGTTTCGCATGCCAAAAGCTAATTCGAATGCTAATTAATCCAATATTACTCTTACGCCCGATTTCTGAAAGGCTGATTAAATCAACATTTAACTAACAGAACTTTGAGTTAACATCGCCGTCAAATCAATTCGAGTTGCTGAATCGTTATTTAGTGAAAAAATAATAATATTTGATCTCTGTTTAGTACCGTTTGACATACGATTTTTCAGATTAATTTGAAAGTTATGTTAGCTAACATGTGTGTCAAATCAAAGATGTTGATCACGGTTCTAGCAACTCAATGTCGACTTGACATGAGATTTGACATTTGATTAGTTAATTTAACATTGAACAGCCTTTCAGAAACCGGCCGTTAATAGTACAGGGTTAATATTTGTTTCAGGTGGAAAGGACGAAGGATCGCCCGCTTGTAACGGGGGCAGTGTCCATGACAGGCGCCACTTTATTTTTGGCCGCACAACTCTCATTAGCACTATCTGTGTTACTTCAATTGAATTGTTATAGCGTGGTATTAGGAGCTAGTAGTATGCGTAAGTAGTTTTTTTAAGAGACTACCAGAAGGCCGATTCTCGTAATTTTAAATGTTCAAAATATCATTTCGATCTAGTCTCAGCGTCAAGAAAGTTGCAAATGGCATTCTCTTACACCAATAATCAACGTCAAATGTGAACATAGATCGTAATGAGATTGAATGTGGAATAAAAGTTGACTGAAGCCAAAACGGTATAATGCTACTGCTAATGCTAGGTGCATTTGACGTTGATTATTGGTTTAAGAGAATGCCATTTGCAACTTTCTTGACGCTGAGACTAGATCGGAATGATATTTTGAACATTTAAAATTACGAGAATTGGCCTTCAGGTCGCTCGCCTCGTAGATAAGTTGAAGAGCTATAGAAACAGCAAGAGGACGATTCGACTGGGTTACCACTGTCTCACAGAAAACCGACGTAAAGTAGCAGCTTGCTTATGCGTTTCGTACGGTGTGAGATATCCGGAGGCCCAAACCCCCTCCCCTTCCCAATCCCTTACTTATCCCTTTCCTTTAAGGTCGGCAAAGCGCCCATGATTATTTTAGTATTGCGGGCGGTGGAGATCACTTACCATCATGTGACCCACTTGGTCGTTTGCCCGCCTATACTATTTTTTTTTTGTTAAAAGCATGTAGCGCCGACCCCACTGCCAGTGGGATTAAGGCAGGTGGAAGAAAAAGATAAAGACTAATTGAGAACCCCTTGATTTTTTGTGTTGGTTAATTAGATGAATCTGCTCTACCCGCTGTCTACCCTCTTAATATCCAGGCGTGAACTTATATAATAGGGTAGTTGACAGATTTTCTTTTATTATTTATTTCACTAAGTTACGTTACTCAAAATCTATTGTAGAAAGAATTTTATAAATCGGACCAATAATAAATAAGTTAGAAGCCATTCAAATCCTGTAGAAGGGGTAATTGTCAAATGACAGACGACGCAAACTTTGACGTCACTGTGTAAAATGTTCATTATGGTGCACGCGTGCAAGCTAGATAGTGAGATATCCCTACTACGCACCCACTTTTCCTCATACCAACATTTAAAGTCATAACTGCGGGCACTTTTTTAAACCAATTTCGATTGTGTTTCAATAAAAGGGTTTCTTTTGCGTATCATTTTCTGTTGCTTATAAAATAATGTTAAAAATTCAATATAGGAAACTACTCTATTATTTTTTCAGTTCTAGTAATCACGTATCCATTGGCGAAGAGATTTTCAAACTACCCGCAGATACTACTCGGCGCCACGTTCAACTGGGGCGCGTTGTTGGGGTACAGTGCAGTGCAGGGGCATTTGGATCCCACTGTTTGCGTCCCCCTGTACATAGGCTCTTTGGCGTGGACGGTTGTTTATGATACAATTTACGCGCATCAGGTAAGCTATTTGATATACGTTTATGATTGTTTCTGTGTCGCTGCCAGTCAAATAAAATTGCAACGACTCCAAAGAGACCTATAGAAATCAAAGACTTTAATACCATAGACGGGCTGTTCAAAAGTAAAAACATACATACATACGCACTCACGCCTGTAATCCCCGAAGGGGTAGGCAGAGGTGTAACCAGTACACCCACATTTCGCCGAGCGTATCTCCGTCCCACGACGTGATAGGAGAATTTGACCGGGATTTGACTGGAATTTGACCGGGCTTTGCCTGGGATTTGACTGGAATTTGCCTGGGATTTGACCGACTTTGCCTGGAATTTGACCGGGGTTTGACTAGGTTTTGACTGGATTTTGCCTAGGGGTCGGCTGGAATTTGACTGGTTATTTGACTGGAATTTGCCCGGGATTTGACTGGATATTGCCTGGGATTTGACCGGGATTTGACTGGAATTTGCCGGATTTGACTGGAATTTGACCGAACCTAGCCTGGGATTTGGCTAGAATTTCACTAGAACTTGACCGGACTTTGCCTGGAATTTGGCTGGTATTTCACTAGAATTTGACCGGACTTTGTCTGGACTTTGACTGGAATTTGCCTGGACTTTGACTGGATATTGCCTGGGATTTGACCGGACTTTGCGAGGGATTTGGCTGGTATTTAACCGGACTTTGCCTAGAATTTGGCTGGAAATTGACTGGAATTTGACCGGACTTTGCCTGGAATTTGACCGGACTTTGCCTGGGATTTGCCTGGAATTTAGATCATATTTGACCGTAATTTGCATGGGATTTGACCAGGCTTTGTCTGGAATTTAGATCATATTTGACCGGCATTTGCCTGGAATGTGACATAAATAATGCGTTTTCTTTCATATCGAATGACTAATATGTTGATATTCGACTTGCAACTTTGGACAATACTAAATTATAGACAGCTGAGCTTTTGTCTCACTCCATTATTGTTGTTCTCGCTCAGGCACTTGCCTTTTTAGTGATGTGATCGATTGTAATGAACGAATAATTCAAATTAGCAATACATTTTGGTATGTCTATACTTTGATAAGATCTCCGGTACATCAACACTCACTGTCAGGTGTATGTAACGACCCTTAAATATGTTGTAAATTTATCAGGATAAAGCCGACGACGCCCGTGTAGGCGTTAAGTCAACTGCCTTAACTTTCGGGTGTTACACTAGGCCTGCGTTGATGGCCACTCTAGGCCTAAGTACTGCGTGTTTCGCTGTAGCCGGGGCTTCGGCTGGTCTATCACACGTGTATACAGGAGCTTTGGCGGCTTTTTCGGGGATTTTGGCACATCAGGTAAGCTATAAATTGTGTGTTTTTTGTTTAGCAGAGGTCGATAAAAGATTGGCTCGCCTGGTCAGTCATCTCCAATAATCACGGACGCCCCAAAATACGAGATTTTTGAGTGGTAGAGCCACGCTGTAGACATTTTTGTCTACAGCATGAATTGGCCGGCTCGTCCGGGTCGTTACCACTGTCTGAAAACCGCCGTAATGTAGCAGCTTGCTGCTGCGTTTCGTACGGTGAGTGTGATATCCGAAGGCCCAAATTCCACTCCCCTTTCCATTCTCTTAATTATCCCTTTCCATTAAGGTTGGCAACGCGCCCATAATTATTTTGGTAATATGGACGTACATGTCCAGGTGGTCCATACAGGTGGAGATCACATACCATCAGGTGACCCACTTGCTCGTTTGCCAGTGAATGCTTTAAAAAAGTATTTTTCAACAGATATACACTTTGGACACGGAGGACTCGCAAGAATGCGCGGCCAAATTTAAATCGAACTCGCTACTCGGCGGTCTCATACTGCTTGGTATAGTTGGGGGAGGATACCACAAATATCAAGAAAATAAAAAGAATCATGCGAAACAGGATTTAGATACAGCTAAGGGCTGTTTATTTAGTTAAAAGTGGCCGAGTATGGCCGAATTCGGCTTCGGACAAAAATACCTCGACACCAGATAGAAAAAACGGCAAGGTTTACAATGTAAATGTAAGTGGCTAAAAGCTCCTTTTTTTGTTAAAAGTAAGTTAAGGCCGAAAATGGCCGAATTCGGCTTCGACCAAAATATACCTCAATACAAAGTTTTTGTGGCCGAATATAATCGATAATTTAGCCCAAAACAACGGTCTTAGTTATTGGCCAATAAAATCTCTGAGTCAGATCGCACTGGGGTTCGATCCCGGAACAAAAAAGGTTGACTTGATGTATTAGAGGGAGATATGAGAGCCAATGGTCTTACTGAAGATGCTCAAGATCGGGCGAAGTGGAGGCGTCTTGGTGGGAAGGCGGACCCTGGCTATAGCCAGGATAATGCCAGGCAGAAGGAAAGTTAATCGGAGTACGCATGCGCAATACATTGCCCAGAATATCGTTTCGAATTCGGCAATATATACACATGCTTGCATCTAGTGTATTATTTAATTATTTATTATGAAGATTTTATAGGGTGTCATTTATGCTAGCATTTATGAACCTAATATGTGGGTTATATTTAAGATACATGGATCGTATATTAAAAAAAATGTAAACTGTGAGTCAGAGTACTCAGGAGGCCTATCATATGCAACACGAGATAATTTTATCGACTCGTTTTGTCGTGAAAAACCAGTTTTATCTGGTTATCTCTATATGTCTATCAAAGCTATGGTTGCATAGAATACTCGACTCGTTATGCCAAAAGTAGAGAAAATAGTACTTTCAACCTCTCTGTGGTATTTTGTCTACGAATCCACATGACGTGATTTTATCGAATGTTTGCGCTTTTACTCGAGATATTTGCCGTCGATTATTCTCTCTCTCGCTTGCGAGATATGTCGTGTTGCATACGCTATGCCCGCTGGGCTGGGATCGAACCAGCTACCTCTGTTGCTTATTGTCCTGTATAAGCGATGTCGATAATCCATCATTTTCATAATCGATGTCATTTCACCATTCACAATCAAACTAGAATTTATGAATATTCCGTTCAAACCTCAGTCTGGATTTTTACTTAGGAGTGTTTTTAATGATTGATTATACGGATTTATGAGTCTCTTCCGTGACCACGAAGGCTGAAAAGCTTTCGAAACGTCGGGACTAAAATAAAAATTGAACCGCGATAAAATCCGTATGAAATGAAATGAAATGAAATAGTTTTATTAATCATGTAGGCAATTAAAATAGCTCTTATGACAAGTCAATAAAAAATAAAGAAACTTATGTATAAAAATCATATCAACTAATGTATACATAACATACATAGCATCGTCAAATACACTAGGCAATTACACTAAATTGTTTATTTGTTGTCTTTTTATTTTACATTATTAACAGTATTTGTAATATGGAAACGTCCATTATTAATTATTAAATATTTTGAGTCGGTATGGACCACTGCATTTACCGAAACGGCACGAGTTTTAAAACTACCACTGGATCCAAAACGACCCAGCTTGAGAAGACCCGGCGAAACAAACTCAGTGGGCTTAATTTACCACTGGATTCAAACTAGTATAAACTAGTTTTATCACAATGTGTAATATTCGCGTAAACATAAGAAATCACTATGATCGATTATAATTTTAGCCATCGATTAGTTCGATTATATAGATGATCGATTATCAACATCACTATCGTGTATAGTGACTATGATTATTGTATTTTAAGGTGCTGTGACTAGTTAAAGATAGATAGATTTATTTGAAAACAAAATTGTCCTAATAGTGCAAAATATTTTATTTATAAGATGCTAGTTTTAGCCCCTGACTCCGCCCGTAAAAGTCTTTTTTCCGGGATAACTAATAATCTGCAGATTTGGATTAAATTTTGCACACAAAGTTCGGTAGTTCACCTCTGGAACAAAATGGAATTGAATTTCGCGGGCACGTGTTGACATTCGACCTTAGGAAGTAAAATTGCGCCACATAACGCGAGAGTGACGTCTAAGGCGGGGGAGCGGGAGAGGTGGGGTTCTGGCTTTTAGTAACACTTCAGAAACTTAACTAATGAAATAGTATTGAACTACAATGAGTAAATGAAGTAAATCTTTATTGCACAAAAATCTGGCAACAGCCTAAATGTCATTTATCTGTGTTTATTTATATATCATACTAATATTATAAATGTGAATGTAAGTTTGTTTGTTACGCTTTCACGCGAAAACTACTCGTACTTAACTGATCATCATGAAACTTTGTACACAAATTCTTGGAGGTATAAGAAGTAACATGGGATACTTTTTATGAAAAAAAAAAAATATCTATTTGTTTGTTACGCTTTCACGCCTAAATCACTGAACCGATTTTGATGAATTTTGATGTAAAGATAGATGGGACCCTGGAGACGGTTATAGGCTACGTTTTATTTCGGAAAAGTCTATTCACGCGGGCGGAGCCGCGAGGATAAGCTAGTATTAGATATATTAAAGTTGGGTTAACTTTAATATAATTGCCAAAGAGTTTTTTTCATATTTAGTGGAGAATGTAACATAGATCGCGTGTAGTACCTACATCGAAGTATGACGCGAACCTAAATCCCCATATAGATGACACAGTTTCTCGTACAACACAGGCGAGAAAATAAAAAGAAATTTAAAACTGTATGTGGCATTGTAAATTAAAGAGTTTTCTGTATTTTTTAAGACACTTCAAAAAAGCAGGATGTTTTTAATTCGGCGCGTATTCTTGTTTCTTTTTTTATATGTATAAATCGATTTCTCCGTCAATTGTGACCAATTTTATCCGAAAAAAATAATTCGATAGAGTTTAGCTGCGATGTCGTCCCATATAAATTTAGTTAAGATCTGTTGACGGAGTACGGAGTAAAAAAATGAAACTCCTTAACGGATAACAGTATACTCTTCGCGTTTGTGTTATTGTATACGAATTTACATGCTATAACTGTAGCTACCATATATACAAGGTTAGTCGGAAAGGGTGTAGGAAGCAGGAAATCCATGAAAGTACCCGTAATTCTGAACAACATTATCATATACGCACACGTAACCCTAAGATCAGCTGTTTTCATTTGAAGCTCACTAAACTCAAGAATTGCACATTTAGGAGACATTCCGACAAACGGCCTCGCGGTAAAACAAAACGTTGTCAAAGAGTTCGCCGATGCGAGTAAATATGTAATAAAAGAAATAGAGACGACACTTCTTTTAGTACAGGTGTGCGTATTTTTTTCTAAAATCTTTGAACAGCAATATCTCTGTAAGAATGGGGTATTTTGAAAAAATGTAAGTATAATTGTTGTTCAGAATTACGGGTACTTTAATGGATTTCCAGCTTCCTACACCCTTTCTGACTAACCTTGTATTTAAAAAATAAAATAATTTCTCGTCTGTGTCATGCAATAAACTCTCGCCATCTTAATGAGGCTTAAAACAACATAGATAGTCTAAATTAAACTATATCTTGTACTTAGCTAAAACCATAATTATGATAAATAAATAGTTTAGAATTGTTAAGTTTGTGTAAATATATTCTTGCCATTGAAATGTGTTTTATTTCTTACCGTGTTTATTGAGTGGTAGAGTCCGTATAGCATGAATAAACCGGGATGTTACAAAATACAAAATAAATGCAAAATAAAATAATACAAAATGAATGTTATTATCAAAGACTTTAATGTACTTCTAGACAAGCTACACGGTACATAGATTTTGCACCACTAAGTTACGGTCAATTGACCGCAACTCAATATTACCATCTCGCTTACTCTCAACTAGAACCCCCATCGCGTTCCGTCTATGAGCTGTCAAACTCCCGCGTTGTGTGACGCAATTTTACATTTAAACAGCCCGTCTAGTAGTATACATTCAAGTCTTTGGTTTTCACTGTCTCACAGAGAATTGATATGTAGCAGCAGCTTGTTGCGTTTCGTACGGTGAGTGAGATATCCGGAGGCCCAAATCGTCCCCCTACTTCCCCAGTCCCTATACCTTGACGATATAGGCGGTACATAACAGTTACGAGGTAGCTCACGCGTTTTTTTTATTTGCTTGAATGACAAGACGATCGCTTGCCTGATGTTAAGCGTCATGCCTGCCCATACAGAACTTTGGATTACAGAACACTGCAGAGCACTGAATTGCGTAATTCCGAGACATAAGTTGTCTCATAATGCCCAGTAATTTCACTGGCTTCAATATCCTTCAAACCGAAACACAACAGTGCCTACACATTTCTGCTTGGCGGCAGAAATAGACAAAGCGGTATAACTGTAAAACGCGACCTCACTGACAACTCAGTTTTCTGCATTGTGTTATACTCTTGTCTGTATATTGCGGCACACTAGCGGATCCAGGGGACCCAAACGCATTTGGGTCCACTGAAAAATCTCAAATTAATCCTACTTTCTTAGTACTACTTACAAAATAATTTATTCAATTATCCTTACTTATTCCATTTTCAGTAGGTATAGTTTTTTTTTTAATTCAAATTTTGGGTCTAGAACCAAACCAAAATCCTGGATCCCCCTGATGCGGCATGTAGGTATGATGTAACTCGTATATTATTCAAGTGGGAATTTATTCTTGTCTTAGTGCGAGAAACTCGCTTCGTGTAAACCAACCTTTAATTGTAATACACCGTACGATAAGAGTTAGTTTTGTTACAATTCAGTATGTTTACAAATACTATGGAATTTAATAATGTTATAATATTTATCGACGCATTTTTATAGCATTTCGAATATCTACTGAACGAAAAGCAATGATTTTACACTTAATACTATGTGTGGGTAAGGTTTACAGCTTCAATTTATATTTTAGTTTGAGAAATTATTTAAATATAACAAAAAAAACCGACAGAAAAAAGCAAGAAATAAATTTCAAAAAATTTTGATTCGATGCTAAGCGCCAATGCAATGGTTGATACTACAGATTCAAAATTTGTTATTGTTGGTTTTAATTTGTGTACAAAATATCTGCTATTGTTTCCGATCTGGGTATTTTGGGACCGGAAGTCCCTCGTAGTACCTGATACTCACGATACAGGTTTACCTAGTGTGAGGTCAGGACTATGTGTGTGACCGTTGGACGTGTATTTATCTCTTTTAGTTTTACACACATGCCTTTGCATTGAAAAAACTACGCAAAAAATGTCCGTTGCCACAGTGAAACCAAAGTTGGACAGAAATATTTACAAGAAGACGGCTGAATTAATATATTTAATAAACAAATTAAACAATCACAACGATAATGGAAATGATAGACATTTTAAGGGTAAGTATTTATATACACTTATAAATTTTTTTATGAACTAGCAAATGGTTCACCTGATGTAACTGATCTCCACCGCTTAAGAACATCAATAATACTTGAAGAATCATGGACGAGTTGCCGGTCTTAAAAGCAAGGGGTAATATAGGATTGGGAAGAGGTAAAGACTTTAATTTATACTACTAGACAAGCTGCGCGGTACATAGAAATTGTTCCATTAAGTTGCGGTCAATTGACCGTAACTCAATATTACCATCTCGCTTACTCTCAACTAGAACCCCTATCGCGCTCCCTGTTTGTGAGCTGTCAAACTCCCGCGTTATGTGATACAATTTCACTTCTAAGCAGCCCGTCTAGTAGTATACATTAAAGTATTTGGGAAGAGGTGGGAGATTTGGGCCTCCGGATATCTCTACTTCTAATCAGCCAATCTAGTAGTTTAAATTAAAGTCTGGCATCGGTACTGATATTGGATATGCCTGTAATCCCCGAAGGGGTACGCAGAGGTAAGGTATCTAACCAGTACACCCACATTTTGACTAGCTTATTAATGTCTCATGATCCGTGGCGCAGCGGGCGAGTAGTCGGCTGCGAAGCGAGAGGCCGTGGGTTCGATTCCCACACCGAGACAAATGTTTGTGTGAACCACATATTGGTCTCGGGTCTGGGTGTTGTGAGACCGCAAGTCCCTCGTAGTTCCTGATACCCACGACACAGGTTTACCTAGTGTGGGGTCAGGACTATGTGTGTGACTGTTGGGTGTATTATTATTATTATGATGTAATAGGGGACGAGCCTATCGCCATACTGAGCACAATTCCAATTCTGGACTGATAATGAGCATTTCGTGATAGAAAAACCCAATATCACTTTTACCCGATGGACTCAAGGATTTTCGACCCAGGGATCGAACCCCAGACCTCAGCTCAGCAGTCGTAACCCGTGATAGTTGGTACTGTCAGTCATTTTTGAAACACGGCCTTTATTACGTTTTCCCGCCCAATATTTTAGGTTATGTTTTTCCAGGAGTCGACATGGATTACTCTAGTTTCCGGAACAACCAAGAGATGTCGCTAAAACAACTAATGAAGTTGATACAGAAAAACTACGACGCGAAGAAAAATCATAAAAATGAACCTAAAATTCGAGTCAATTTTATAAGTAACCCAGAAGTGTTGGAACAATTCCAGAAAGCTTTAAAGGACAAAGAGTAAATTATATTTTTTAAATTGTATTGAGCAGCCTCTGCAACTGCTGTAAGCGAGGAGAGCTACGCTGTAGACCGTTTTGTCTACAGAATGAATGGGCTGGCTCGAGCGGGTCGTTACCACGTTCTCACAGAAAACCGTTGTAAAACAGTACCTTGCTTGCGTTTCGTACGGTGAGTAAGATATCCAGAGGCCGTTTCCAATCCTATAATATCCTTTCCCTTTAAGGTTGGAAATACATCGATGCATAGAGTAATAACACATATTCTAAGCATCCAAGATTCTTCTAATATTGTGTATGTTCATAAGCGATGGAGATCAGGTGACCCTTTCGTTAACCAACCTAAGCTATTAAAAAAATTGCAGAATTTTCTATGACAATCTACCTAGATTTGACTAGTAATCTTCTTACACCTGCCCATAACCTTCGCAGTGTGGTCAGCTCAACACACTTTTTAACACATGTTACAAAAAGATTTGACTTGTAGTTTTTACGACCGGCCACCTGCAAACATCCTATCCGATTTAAGTACATTATTAACTGTTTCACAGGGTAGAAAATTCATTTGATTACCACGAGAGTGATTCTAGTAGAAAATTAAAAGAAATACTTTCTAATTTGAGACGACAAGCTGTGTTCAGAATAGCTGACCGTAAGTGGAATATTTATTTATGGTAAACCGACAGCTAAATATAATAGTCTACGAGTACAACTCAGAAACTAATTGTCATTTACTGGTTCTCACGTATAGGTAATAAGTATAAAAAACTAACAATATGTATAGTTTAAGGCATCTAAATAAGATAACTAGAACGATAACTCTCATATGAATCTGCCAAAAAATACGGCTCCACTTACTTACACATGCAAAGGTAAAATCACACGTAACGCTCATACACGCAACAAAAAATAAAGAACGTTCAAAATCAACTTTATTTCACAAAAGTTAATGTCTGAATGTTAAATTGTTGGATCGAAAAAATAGACTTATCAAGTGGATTTGTGGATCAGACAAACATTTGTCTGGGTGCGGAAATCGAACCCACGGTCTCACGCTTAGCAACCGGCTACTCGCCCACTCGCACCACGGAGGCTGTCAAATTGCCCAACTGTCAAATGAATTCAAATAGCCCTGTAATTTTTAAGGCAACGCCCATGATCTGTATCAAGCTGGGACTACTATGAAACTCTGTCTTGCCTTCTAACTAGAGCTTATATAATTTTTCCAGCTGAATCAGAAGAAATGTTAGTTCCAGAAGAGCAACAGAATTTAGAAGCAATACAGCAGAGCGTAGAAGACAACCCAGAGAAAGTCAACACACCTGAAGAAGCAACTGCTATTCAGAATGGTAGAAAAAAAGAAGTGGAAAGCAAGGAAAAAGTGGACACTTGGGACATCATAACTAAGAAATACGATTGGGACAAAGATAACTGGGATACGAAAGATACAAAAGATTGGGGAGGTAACGAAGGCAAAATCTTGGTAGAGAAAAAGAAAGATAATAAAAAGATTGATAAATGGGATGATTGGAGACAGAAGAAAGATAAAATGAATAAAAAGCAAGATACACATAAATTAGACTACTGGGAACAAACAGATAATAAGTTGGATGATAAAATACACGACAAAAAGAAACCAGTAGACAAGTTTGACAATTGGGGACAGACAAAGGACAAAAAAGATAACAAATGGGATGACATTGGAAAAGACAAAGAGAAAGATAACCGGGACGACTGGGAGAAAAATAAAAAAGACACAACTGAGGCATGGGAGGATATTGACAAACCAAAGCCGAAAAAAGCTAAAGTTGAAATAAAATGGGACGAACCAAAAAATAAAAGGAAAGGCAGCGAGTTAAAGGAGAAGAAACATAACGAATGGGACACGAAATGGGACAAAAAAGATAATTGGGACAATTGGGAGAAAACTACACGACAAAGAAGGAAAACTACTAAAAGACTGAATCAAGCAAGCTATAAAATTAACGAATGGGATCATTTCGCGCCTAAAATGCAGAATAAACCGAAAAGATATGAAAATGAAAGACACATTCCGATGGGGGCTTTTGCTAGAACTTCAATACCTTTTGTAGGCAAAAAAGGAATTTATGAAGATAGATAAATAAATTTGTCAAACAACGAGTTTTTATTTTATATTAATTAACCTTTACTCTCCCTAGAGGTGTTGATGTCAGGCAGGCGGCCGATCGTAAAAACTATAAGCCAAATCTTTCTGTAACATGTGTTACACTAATATTATAAAGAGGAAAGATTTGTATTTTTGTATATAACGAGTAAACTTAAAAACTACTGGACTGATTTTAAAAATTATTTTGCCGTTAGAAAGCTACATTATCACTGAGTAACATGGGGTACTTTTTATCATGGAAAAGGACGTTCACGCGGGCGGAGCCGCGACCAAAGACTAGTCCATGATAAAATAAAATCGGCTTTCTGTTTATTAATTAGTTTGTGCATCACAAAAAACTACTGAATTGTTTTTTGAAGGATTCATTATATGTTATGGGAAACTCCAGTAACATTATAAGTAGATAATACCTATATGCTTTAAAATTACTATTAGATTTTTAAACCAGAAAATGGCTTTCATAGAGGCAAAGTAATAAATTTACGACTATAAAATATTACATAAAATGTTTTATTAAAACTACGATAAACAATGAAGAAATTTATGAACGGCCATATATTTTATTTACTGTGTAAGTTATTTAAATATTGAAAAAAAGGGCAATATTGTTTTATAAGTGTTCAAAAGCAGCGATAGCAGAGTGGGGAGTGGTACGGACTGTCGAGAAGAAAGTCGCAGGTTAGAAACCAGCCCCAAGTGCATACACCGATGATTATTAATTATCGCTTGCTTTAACGGCGAAGGAAACATCGTGAGGAAATCTGCATACCTGAGAAGTTCTTTATCAAAATTCTCATCTGGGATTTGAAACTAGGACCTGTCGGTTCTGAGATTGTGAGTTCTATCCTCTTTGGTTGTGAGTGGTAGAGCCACGCTGTGGACAATTTTGTCTTGCGTTTCGTACGGTTAGAGATATCCGAAGGCTCAAATATCCCGCCCCTTCTAAATTATCTAATTTGCAATTGTATATTATAATTGTGACAAATTACTTGTCTTTCTTTTTATTTTTATTTAATATTTTTAGTTATAGAAATAAGCTGCAGAAAGTATGATTTAGAATTAGAAGCTATAAAACTACACGGCGAAGATTTTCAAACAGTTTTGAAGAGATTCAGAAAGACTCCAGAGTACCTAATGATTTTGAATGATAAGGTAAAGTATTGGAGACCGCCATCTTGAAAATATCTTATTAGGTCTTAGTCACCAGACCTTGCGCCTAAAGACTTCGACTTTCTCTATAACTTTGACAACTTATTGGCGGGAAAAAAAAACCTCCCGTCCAGCCGATTTCTTCACGAAGGGCATCGATAAATTGCCACTGCGCTGGCAAAAATGCATCAATAGTATGGGTGGTTACTTTGATTAATAGAAATAAAATGTGATATTGGGTTATTCTATTTCGAAATGCTCAGTATCAGCCCGGAGTCTGGTATTATGCCCGGCATGGCGATAGGCTCGCCCCCTTTGACATCATGGGACGGAGATACGCTCGGTGAAATGTGAGTGTATTGGTTACACCTCTGCCTACCCCTTCCGGGATTACAGGCATGAGAACACACGTTGCACATCGTATTCTTTAGGAGTGTAGTCTCTGGCAACAATAGCGCAACATTATGTTAGACAGTATGCAAATAACATCTGGAGTTGTATACTATATGGATCTTGTGGAAACTAGGAAGAATTTCCGTGCTTTCCAGCGTTTTTGCCATACCTATTATTAGAATCAAATTAAACAGCTCGCGTGATAGGACCCAATTAATGACATCCGTGGTGCTTTACATCTGGCTTCTCCAGTTGTAAATGTCCTTGTGCATTAATGCCTACATAGTTCATTTTGTCTCCCGCTTTGCTATGGAGGGAAGTGGACAATTAATATTACCAATTCCTCCTTAACTTTCTATTTGATTACTTTCGTCGGGGGACAAAGACAATTTAGCATTGCCAGCTTCACTGCTCGGTGTCAACAAAAATGCGTGCCACTGTCGATCCTGGTGCACAGGCAATGACTTTAATACCATAGACGGGCTGTTCAGAAGTAAAATTGTGTTGCATATGCGGCCGGTGAGTCGGGAATGACGTCTAAGGCGTGGGAGCGAGAGGACTTGAGAGTAAGCGAGATGCCAATATTGAGACGGCTGTTTTGTTTGGTATTAGTTTTCATTCACAATAACTGAATTTTACGACCAAAACCAAGAAATAATATAATTATTTCCGTAAAATAACTTCAAATTGAATGAATAATATATGCACGTAAATAATGACAATGTTTTATGGGTCACAATAAACAATTTCGTGTTAGTTTATCGAATTTAACGTTCGCAGCTATTCAAACAACAACATCTGCTCTTGTCGCTCTCTCGAGGGCGGTACCGCACAGCTTGTCTAGTAGTATACATTAAAGTCTTTGTGCACAGGAGTTACAGTGGCGGGTGTGTGGACGGGATAGTTAGTAACATTTGTTACAGATGAAAGAATTGAATCAGCACAAGGATTACGTGGGTATGCTAACAATGTACCACTTCAAAGAGAAGTTAAATAAGAAGATAGCGGATATGGTTGGTCTCGATCAGGATAACACAGACTCTACTACCAGTGTGAAGCCGCAGAAGTAAGTGCTGATAAGGTTTTAAAGTAGTAGAGCCACGCTGTCTACAGTATGAATAGGCCAACTCGGTTTTGTGAACTGGTATGGAACAATGTACGTGATGTTAAGTACAGTGTAGTCCAAATGTCGATCATCAAGACATAGCCGGAGGTCCAAGTTCCCTTCCCTTTCCCTTGATTATGCCTTTCTTTTAAGGTCGGCAACGCGCCCATGATTCTTCTGGTATAGTGGGCAATGGAAATCACTTACCATCAGGTGATACACTTGCTCGTTTGCCGGCCTATGCTTTAAAAAAAAATAGCGTCCCTCAACGAACGACAGAATTATGCCTCAAGTTACGCTGATTACCGAACGCGACTTTTTTTTATTAGCTTGAGTGACGAAACAAACAGGTCGCTCGCCTGATGTTAAGCACCACGCCTGCACATAAACAGAAGCAACACCACACAGAACTCTTGATTACAGAGCACTGCATGGCACTGAACTGCGCTCGTCATCTCAGTAATGTCCAGTCATTTCACTGGCTTCAATTTCAAACCGAAACACAAGATTGCTTACATTATACATAATGCTGTTTGGCTGCATAAATTAACGGCGTGGTGGTACCAACCCAGACGGCCTCTCGCATACGAGGGACCTACCACCTAACTTAACCCGTTAAATCTTCTTTCAGTTTCTTCCGTGGCCACTTAATGTATCGTCGCCAGCAGTCTGAAAGTAGCGAGAAGTTGACTCCAGTCCAGAAACTAGATTCGTACCCGACTTTATCCTCTGCTTTGTCTGTGGCTGAGAGGAACTCCTACATGGACCTTGGGTTCGAATATGCCGGGTAGGTACCTATAGTAACTATTTACTTGTACCTGCTCTTATCCTCATATATATAACTAGCTTTTGCTCGCGGCTCCGCCCGCGTGAACGGTATTTTCCAGGATAAAAAGTAGCCTATGTTACTCAGTGATAATGTAGCTTTCTAACGGCAAAAGATTATTTGAAATCGGGCCAGTAGTTTTTTTAAGTTTATTCGTTAGATACAAAAATACAAATCTTTCCTCTTTATAATATTAGTGTAGATAGAAAATAGTACAAATTAAAAGCGGAACCCATTAATTTTCTTTCGGTTTATCATTTGCAATTGGGTCCCGCCTGTTACTAAACTTAATGCGGGTACGCTTTCAGCTCATAATATAATTATATAGTCTGTTAAACCCAAAAACTATAATTTATACTACTAGAAGGGCTGTTTAGAAGTAAGATTGCGTCACAGTCGGTGCAATTTTATTTGACCGGCAGCGACATAGGCACCGAATCTAAAGAGACCTATAGAAACTGTTATTTTTGACTTTTCAGTGTTTTATTTTGAAGTCGGTTAAGTTTTGTTAAACGTTAGTTTATTTTGATACCCTACTCGCTATGTTCTGTTATTTTTTTTTAATAAAAATTCACCATTTTTTTTCAAACTCCTATCTAAGGTTACTGGGATTTCATGAGTACGATGAATAAATTAATACTGTGAAGGTGACTATGAAATAAAATTAGACATAAGAAGCAAAACAGTTTGAGCAGACCAGTCCATACAAGCAGCACCCGTTCACGAGTATGACGCATGTGCCAGCCATCGGCCTCCTCAACCATGTTACAGGGAAGTGACCGACCCGGCACTTGACGCCGCCGCAATAATTCCATCAATCCATACCTAATTCTCACTGACTGCCATGAGAGTCACGCTATTCCATTTCTGGTGAAATATTGAAATTACATTTAATAAAGATCCCAAGAATATAAATGAAAAAAAAACCATTTTTTTAGATTTATTCTGTAGATGTCTATGTTTATTACAATACCATTGCCAAGCCTTCGTATCCTCTAAATATTCAGAAATTTGTGGGACCAACCACTCCTTCCAGGCACATAATACATACGATGATCAAAAGCCTGGGTCCAGTTGACGACGCGACGGTGAAGTCGACTCGACAGCCATACGGTGGTGACCATCATCACGAGAAGAAGTTGACCACCACGACAGAACACGTCCATGTTCATGAGGTAAACAATCTTATTTTGAGTGGAGGGACGCTGTCGACAGTTTTGTCTACAGCACATTGAGCCGGCTTGACTGGGTTGTTACCACTGTCTCACAGAAAACCGACGTAAATCAGCGGCTTGCTGCTGCGTTTCGTACGGTCAGTGAGGTATTCTAAAGCCCAAATCCGCCTTCCCTTCCCAGTCCCTTAGTTATCTCTTTCCTAAGTGAAGAATTCCTTGTTCTCATTCCTTCACGCACGAAATCCGCGTCATAGAAATAGTAAAAGAGTAACGGGACATACAATTTTAAGTAGTATATGTAAAAAATTCAAGCTGCTTTTACTTTATTTCATCATGTACGGGACAAATGTACCGCTTCTTGTATGTCTTACTCAACACTACTCGTAATGTTAATTGATTGGGTATCGGCAGTTTTAGCGGGAATTCTGACAGTGCGGTGGCTCTCTTGTTTTAATTATTTCCTAAACTAGTTTAAATTTGTGTTTGTTGTTTAAAAGTGGTGTGGTTTTGTGCAATAAACATTAATGATGATGAATAGTGTATGGAAACATTGAAATAAGTGAATTTAGGTGATTTTTTAGCAAGGGTATTGGTCGACCTTGTGCGTTCGATCCGCTTAAAAAAGTCGTCTAAGAAGCATCGTACTGAAAGGAATTAACACCAAAACTCCAGCAAGACCTTGAAATTGGCCATACCCGTGTTTCATCGTTCTTAGAAAATAAGTAAATAATATTAATAATGTCTTGGCAGCATGGTATCTGATCTTAGCCGGTTCCATAAGGGATAAACAAAAAACTAATGACGGTATGGTTGTAAATAACGTTATTTTTTAACGGTATTTAATAGCGTTACCAATAAAATACCGGTTATTCGGTCTCTGTTCATGTTACCATTCTGTAAATTTGCAGGTGACCTCATCTACCACGTTATTGGACTCGACAGCAGCGTTAGAGACCACTACAACTACAGGATTCAGATACCGATATAAATCATAACGTACTTAATAAATATAATTATCAATTAGGTACCTACCACCTACTGTTTTTATTTTTCATTCTCTCCTTAGTACCTCAAAGAGAGTTTTAAATTTTTGCACCTCACCCACTCTAGATCCCTACGTTCTTCACACAACCTGCAACATAAAACACCTCATACTTCCAAATTTTAAGATTTACTGTGGAAGCTGTCAGACTCTTGAATAGCTTGCCGTTGAAGATCAAACGTGCTAAATCTCCATCAATATGTAAAAATTCGATAAAGAACCACTATCTCTCAAACCTTTAGTACTACTATTAAAATGTATAAATTACATATAATATGTAATATGTATTAGTTTATCATTCCAATTCAAAATCGGCCACACGAGTCGTGTTTCATCCTTCTTAGGCCACTATTCCATTATCATATTTGCATCATAGATATATGACGTCATATTATATGATCCTATGTCACAAGTCACAGCATGCTGTGAAATAGGACCATAGAAATATGATCATAGAAAATATGAAGTTTATGTTATTATTACACTGTCATATATTTCTCATATAACTATGACATATAGAAGTAAGGTCATTTTTATATGGTAGTGGAATAGCGGCATTAGAACTTAAGAAAATAATTTATCCAATGATTTGGCAGCATGGTCACTGATCTTAGCCGGTTCCTTACGGAACAAACGAAATAGGAGTTTTGGCGGGAATTCTGACAGTGCAGTGGCTCTTTTGTTTTAATTATTTCCTAAACTGGTTTAAAGTTGTGTTTGTTGTATAAAAGTGGTGTGGTTTTGTGCAATAATCATTAACGTTGATGAATAGTGTATGGAAACATTCAAATAAGTGAATTTAGGTGATTTTTAACCAAGGGTATTGATCGACCTTGTGCGTTCGATCCGCTTAAAGAAAGTCGTCTAAGAAGCATTGAACTGAAAGGAATTAACACCGAAACTCCAAAAAGACCTTGAAATCGGCCACACCCCCGTTTCATCGTTCTTGAAAATATAAGAAAAGAATATAACTAATGACTTGGCAGCATGGTCTCTGATCTTAGCCGATTCCACAAGGAACAAATAAAGGAGTTTTGGCGGGAATTCTTACAGTGCGGTGGCTCTCTTGTTTTAATTATTTCCTAAACTGGTTTAAAGTTGTGTTTGTTGTATAAAAGTGGTGTGGTTTTGTGCAATAATCATTAACGATGATGGAAACATTGAAATAAGTGGATTTAGGTGATTTTTGATCAAGGGTATTGTCGACCTTGTGCTTTCGATTCGCTCGAAGAAAGTCGTTTAAGAAGCATTGAACTGAAAGGAATTATCACCAAAACTCCAGCAAGACCTTGAAATCGGCCACACCCCTGTTTCATCGTTCTTGGAATATATGAAAAGATATAACTAATGATTTGGCAGCATGGTCTCTGATCTTAGCCGGTTCCTTATGGAACAAACAAGGAGTTTTGGCGGGAATTCTTACAGTGCGGTGGCTCTCTTGTTTTAATTATTTCCTAAACTGGTTTAAAGTTGTGTTTGTTGTATAAAAGTGGTGTGGTTTTGTGCAATAATAATTAACGATGATGAATAGTGTATGGAAACATTGAAATAAGTGGATTTAGGTGATTTTTGATCAAGGGTATTGTCGACCTTGTGCTTTCGATTCGCTTGAAGAAAGTCGTCTAAGAAGCATTGAACTGAAAGGAATTATCACCAAAACTCCAGCAAGACCTTGAAATCGGCCACACCCCTGTTTCATTGTTCTTGGAATATAAGAAAAGATATAACTAATGACTTGGCAGCATGGTCTCTGATCTTAGCCGGTTCCTTATGGACGGTTCCAAACAAACAAAAAAAAAAGGAACAATTTTAAACGACATACACGACAAACGAAATAAAACTAAATGTCAAATCAATACAGACACAGACTACTTTATATATGCTACGTACAGCTGTCGCCTGTCATTAGCGTCGGTCAAAGAATAAACACAACAAATAAATAAAAAATGTTTCGCAACCACACTGATACTATACGATCTCAGGTCGGTGGAACAGCCCCATCGAGTTCGATGGAAAACGGGTTCAAATGCGATATGTGCGATAGTATATGGTTAACTGAAACCGATGTCGAAATACATCGAAAAAAGTCACATCTTCGTGAACTTTTAAACATGATTAAGAGCAATGATCATAATATTTGCTTGGTAAGTAAATCCTTAAGTGGTAGAGCCACGGTGCAGACAGTTTTGTCTACAACATGACAGCCCCGATCTACGATTTTTTCGAACACAGATACTTGATAGTGAAGCTCCTCTCTCCAGTGTTTGAGATAAATTACATAAAAAACTAAAAGAAAAGATAAGAATGATGCACAAAGAGCCTGTTTGGCGCCTTTTTCTTACAATTCAATGGTGAGCCAACCAGGCTTCACTATGCTAGGCACTTAGTGGAACAAGTATTTTATTTTTAATCATATCATATTATGATTTTTGCGTCTCCTGAGACGGCCGCCCGGGGCGGGTGCCCCGATTCGAACCCCCCTAGATCCTGGCCAGCAACATGAGTGGACTGGCTCAACCTGATTGTTACCAATGTCTCACAATGCCAGTGCAGTGCCTGATGCTGTTGTGTTCTTACAGTAGTAAATATCCAGAGGTCCAAATCCTGGGGAGATTTTCCAAATGTCATAATTATCCCTTGTTGAAGGAAAGTCCCTTGTATGTAAGAAGTTGAATGGGTTGGTAACACCACTTTGTCTACTTCTACTGCTAAGCAGCAGTGTTTACGCACTGTAGTGTCAGAACACTTCAAACCAGAGTTTGAAGGACATTTAAACCAAAGAAATTACTGGGTATTAATGAGACAACATTGATGTTAGTGCAACATGTTTACAAGGTGGTAGGTCCCTCGTTCAGGCAGACAAAACATTCAGACCCAGTTTTTTTTTTTTTTATATACCCTATAATCACACACATAGTTCTGACCCCCACTAGGTTAACCTGTATCGTGGGTATCAGGAACTACGAGGGACCTGTGTTTGGAATTGTGCCCGCAAGTCCCCAAGGTTAACCTAGTGTGGGATCAGGACGGTGTGTTTGACTGCTCGGGGTATTTCTTTATTTTTATCATACTTATCTTACAGATATGTGTCCGAGATCAAAGCACACCCGAAGCTCTTATAAGCCACATAAAATCAGAACATTTACTAAGCTCTCCAACAGCGCAGCGTATAGAACGCGAAGTATTCATATGCGATTCATGCAATCACATATTCTTTAACAAAATGATGCTCATAGCCCATCTCCATTACATGCACGGCACCAAAATGGGCCTCAGCAGTTACGTAACATGCCCCAAATGTCTCAAGCATATACACGTAAAGAAATTGTGGTTTCATTTCTGCGTACACCAAATGAATATTGTGTCTACATGTCAGGTATGTTTCATGGATTGCAAAAGCAAGAAACTGTTACGGGAGCATTTGAAAATGCACGTAGCGTATTATACTTGTGAAACGTGCAATTACGTCACGAACAAAGATAAGTACTTCGAGCATCACACATTCAAGCATAAACGGAGGGCTCAGTTCGTGCGCCGTTTGGAGCCGAGGAAATATTTTGTGCCTGGCCCGTTCTTGGGCGGTTGGAAGTATGTGAGCGGGACTGGCGTCAAAGGTTTGCAAGTACACGATGTGTTTATATGTGTGTTGTGTAGAGAGATATGTAGTAATAAGAGCGAGATGAAAGACCATATGTTTATTGATCACGCACCTGAGACTGATGTTAAGAAGAGACCGATGTGTTCGTGCGGGGAGGAATTTTTCAACATGGTGTTGTTGAAACACCATGTGTTTAAGGTGAAGGGTGATCATAAAGTTGTAGGTGAGTGGAAATAAACGTTAAAAATTTACATTTACAAATATGTTACTAGATGGTATTAAAAAATTCAAAATTTATCATAGACTTTAATGTATACTACTAGACAAGCTGCGCGGTACATAGAAATTGTACCACTACGTTGCGGTCAATTGACCAATCAATATTACCATCTCGCTTACTCTCAACTAGAATCCCTATCGCGCTCCTTGTTTGTGAGCTGTCAAACTCCCGCGTTATGTGACGCAATTTTACTTGTAAACAGCCCGTCTAGTAGTATACATTAAGTCTTTGTCATTTATTCTGTAAATTAGATTTTCTCACATACAAACCCACACACTCTCATTAATTTTCAGATGACAGTGACTTTGGAAAACTTTTAGCTGAAGAAAGGGATACCACAAATGCAGCGGCGGAGAAAAATAATATTTGTAAGCACATAAAGATTTAGATTTCAGAGTGGTAGAGCCACGCTGTAGACAATTTTGTCTACAGCATGAAAGGGCCGGCTCGTCCGGGTCGTTATCACTGTCTCACAGAAAACCGACGTAAAGTAGCAGCTTGCTGCTGCGTTTCGTACGGTGAGTGAGATATCCGGTGGCTCAAATCCCCTCCCCTTTCCTATCCCTTTCCTTTAAGGTCGGCAACACGTCAATGACTCTTTTGGTATTGTGGGCGTACATGGCGGTGGTGATCACTTACCATCAGGTGACCCACTTGCTCGTTTGTCGACTTATGCAATAATAAATAAAGTCTATCTGCACCCCGGGGCATTGGCCCAAGGCCACTGACGTGATAGGGGGTCCAAAACCATTATTTTAAATATGAATCACAAAAACAATTTGCTTATAATATAATCTTGGTGATGACAAAACCTCTCCCCTTGCCTCGGCGAGTAGCCGGTTGCGAAGCGTGAGGTCGTGGCTTCGATTCCCGCACCTAGACAAATGTTTGTCTGATTCGCAAATATTTGTCTCGTGTCTGTGTGTTGTGGGTTGACAAGTCCCTCGTAGTTGCTGATACCCACGATACAGGTTTACCTAGTGTGGGATCAGGACTATGCGTGTGACTGTTGGACGTGTATTTATTTATTATTATAATTTAGCTTCATCCGACGTCCAGGCGATTAATTTTACCTTTTTTGAACGTAGAAAATATGACCCAATAATAATAAAAATTACACTTACTTGTGGTTTACCTAGTGTGGGGTCAGGACTATGTCAACAGTCACATGTTGGGTGTATTTATTTATTCTAACATAACTATTTTTCAGGTGATTATGAAATAGTAATTGAGACTGAAGAAGATGTCAATAGTAAGTGAAGATTTAATTCTTATATTTGTAGCATATATTTGTTAAAGTAAACGAGTACGCAGGTCACCTGGTGTTAGTGTTGAGTAGGACATACAAGAGGCACAACAAGGTGGTGGGTCTTGCTTATGCGAGAGGCCGTCTGGGTTGGTACCACCGCTTTGTCTATTTCTGCCGCCAAGCAGCAGTGTGTAAGCACTGTTGTGTTTCGGATTGAAGGAAATTGAAGTGAAATTACTGACCTTAAAGGAAAGAGATAATTAAAGGATTGGGAAAGGTTAATCATAAAGTGAGATATCCGGAGGCCCAAATCCCCTTCCCCTTTCCAATCGCTTAATAATCCCTTTCCTTTAAGGTCGGCAATTCTTCTAGTATAATGGGCGTTTATGGGCGGTGGAGATCACAGACCATTAGGTGACACACTTGCTCGTTTTCCGGCCTATGTTATAAAAAAATGTTTTTTTTCCAGGTGAGGTACCTTTACCGAGTTATACGGAAGGAAATCAATCAAGCGCCATACCGGATTAACGTTTAGGAATCTAGGATTTAAAATAAACACTAGATATTTAGAGGTCATGTTATATCAGAGAGGAATTAGGAACAATGAGTCGATGATGAAGTTGCCAACTATAGCTTGTTTCATAAAAATGCAGTTACTCCTAGCCGCACTGCCTGAGTTGCCAGATCACCTGATTTTTAAGTGGATGTACTTATTTTCTTACACAATATGTAACAAGAACCCTGTCGGGCGTTTTAACTGTGATATCAGAATCGATATTCAAACGTAATGAAATAACGAAGCATACGAAAATTAGACTGTAGAAATAATCATATTTATTATTTAAACTTTAATTAATTAATTGTTTTAAACCTTATTTTGATTCGAATTACCTCTGCAAGAGCCAAGACTTGGAGCCAGAGCAAGGTAGCAGGTTGCGGCGTCCACGTGTACATCAAACGCGCCGCGCCCCCGTCTTCGTCAATACACACAGAAATTCAGATGTAAATAACATTTTTTCAATATGTCAACTTTTCTTACCTGTGTAAGGGTAATATAATCGCTTCTGTTTATAAGTTTTATAATTTAACTAATTATCAAGCTGTCTATATATTTTTCTTCACGACCCTAAAAGGGCCAACAGGATTTTTGTTACACACTGTATATTACAGATTTTCTAAACTTCTTATTGAATGGTCAATGACCAACCATTAGTTTCATATAGACCATAGTTTCAAAGTTTTCAAGCCGCCCAAAGTCCTCCGATTTGCCTTAAAGACCTCCCTATAACGGCCAAAGACTTAAAAATAAATAAATAAATACACCAACAGTCACAAACATAGTCCTGACCCCACACTAGGTAAATCTGCTAAAGCAAAGGTAAATGTAAAAGATTCCGAATTATCAAATACAAAATCGGTATTTTTTTTTAATCTCGACCATAAAGAGGGATATTATAAGTTTGTCTCTCTGTGCAAGTGTATATTTGTCTGTGACAGTGTAGCGCTTAAACAAGTGGACCGAATAAATGATTTTTTTATTTGAAATCTCATATAATTGAGGTGGTTTTAGCTATGTTTAAATAAATCCGTTCACCCATCTTAAAGTTACAAATGTTTTTCTTATTGAGGTCGAGGTTGTTAACGGTTTGAATACTGTATGTTATTTTAATAAATAAAAGGTTTCTGGATCTGTGCACTTTGCACAAGTTGCATCTTCCTCTGTTGCATGCGTGTCGTGCATGACGCATGCGATAGTGCACTTGTCACAAGTATGGATTTGGGTGTATGAATTGCTAATTTTATTATTTTAATTTTTAAATTATGTTTCCCCAAACCTAATAGTTAAAGTTTTATAAATTCGATTGGAATAAAATGCATAATTTTTAAGGCCGATTTGCATGATGTTCCTAAATCGAGTTTATCCACTATTGTATGACACTTCACGGCGCGGCACATGCGCACACGGTAATCCGGGATGCATGCGTCAAAGGAAGATGCAAGTTGAATATAATGCAAGTGTGGACAACGTAAAATGTGAAAGAGTAACTTTAAAAACGCTTATGTAGCAATAATTCTGATTAGGAAATAAATTATAGGTGTTTAAAAAGTTTTCTATCGAATGAAAATAATCAAGGCAAAATGGCTCAGCCGCTTAGAATAACTACATAAAGAAACTAAACTAAATGCGAAGCCATAATTAAACAAAAAAAATCATGAAAGGATTTTTCTCTATCGATCTTAGATTTAAAATCGTGGAATAAATGGGTCCGAGAATGACCCGGGAAAAGTATTAAAATCAATTTATTTTATTACTGTATAAACTTTATTTTCTCTCAATTATCAGTGCAAATAAATGCAATTTTATATTGAGCCTTTAATTATATTTACGTGACAAAGTAGCTTTAAGGACTACAATTTAGGCGTGATTTCCATTAAATTATTTCAAAGCAACATGTTTTTTATTCATCTGTGCCTCAACCATGAGTTTGTCTCAGTAAAATTCTTGTTTAAACCTATGGAACCTTTGCTATGAATATATTGGTGTTTACAATGTTGTTGCACCTGTATAATATATAAATAAAAATAAAATCTGTATTCTCAGTCAACGGTAAAATTGCTAGTGACGACGTAAGTTATTGAAAAACTCAGTGACGCCTCCAGCGGATACGTGAGGATTGAAATAAAACTAGTTTATACGGATT
The DNA here is from genome assembly GCA_905332985.1 of Mimas tiliae. NCBI lineage: Eukaryota > Metazoa > Arthropoda > Insecta > Lepidoptera > Sphingidae > Mimas > Mimas tiliae. The sequence continues at coordinate 6,010,398 of HG995266.1, read as the reverse complement.
TTATCGCGGTTTAATTTTTATTTTAGTCCCGACGTTTCGAAAGCTTTTCAGCCTTCGTGGTCACGGGAGAGACTCTCAGTCTCAGGTCAGTCATAAAATCCGTATAAACTAGTTTTATTTCAATGTGTAATATTCGCGTAAACCTAAGAAATCACTATGGATACGTGAGGAACTAAATTTTGACAAAAAGTCGCTAGAGGTTTTACTAAGACAAACTCATGGTTGGCCTGTGATACTTATTGTTAAACAATGCACTGAATATTATTTCCACCATTCATATATTCCTTCCGGCTGGCCTAGAACTGGAATTTGGCTGGACTTTGGTATATGGGTGGAATTTTTAGCTGGATAGGTATTTGGGAAGAGTTAATGGCTGGACTTTGACTGGAATATGGGTGGTATTTGGTTGGAATGTGCCTGGATTTTGAGTGGAAGTTGGCCGGACTTTGGTGTTCTTTGGCTGTGTTTTGACTGGAATATGGGTGGAATTCGGCTAGCCATTGACTGGAATATGGCTGGCCTTTGACTGGAAAAATTGGAATATGCCTGGATTTTGGCTGGAAGTTGAGTGGACCTTCGCTGGACTTTGATGGTATTTGGGTGGGACTTAGCTGGTCTTTTGGTGAAATTTAGCTGGACTGACTGGAACTTCACTGGAATATCGGTGGAATTTTAAAGAAAGAAAATACGTTAATTTGGATGGACTTGACTGGAATATGAGTGACGTTGGCCGGAATCTGACTGGGATAAGGGTAGAATTTTGGTAGACCTGTGGATTGAATTTGGATGGACTTACTATTTTGTAACTGACATACGAGTGAAATTTGGTTGGTATTTGGATGAACTTTGTAATGGGACTGGATTATAATTGGAATATGAGTGAAACTTAGCTGGACTGTGAATAATCTGTGAGTGGTATTTCACTTTAATGTATATAATATAGATTATGCAATTATTTTGCACGCGGCTCCGCCCGTAGTACTTAAATAAGACAACATGGTATTAACCTAGAAGTTTTATTATTCAAAATTACAATTTGGCGTTGACAATTGGAACCAATAACAGGTTTACACAGTTAAATTTTACTTGATAACCTTTTTTATTGGTCTAGATAGACAGACGAGCCGGCGGCCCACCTGATGGTAAGTGGTTACCGCCGCCCATGGACCTCAGCAGTACCAGAGCACAGCCAGGCCACTGCCTACCGTTATCTGTCTCGGTGTTGTATATAACACACGAAGACTCTAAGGAAGTGCTAAGGACATTATTTTTAGGTTAAATAAACTTAATATGTAGAAAATTAAGTTAGAATAATATTGCCTATTAGTCTTATAGACTACATTGTAATTTATTATTAAGAAACTAATTATTTATAACGAGGGACAAAATAACTGTCTCGGAATCAACAAAAACCGGTCACTTAAGGCATAACTCCGGCGACCATCGAGTGACGCAGTGTCTCGACGATTGACTTTATATCTGGACTGCAATGTGCTTAACATCAGAAGGCCAATTCTCGTGATTTCAAATGTTCAAAATATCATTCCGATCTAGTCTCAGCGTCAAGAAAGTTGCAAATGGCATTTTCTTAAACCAATAATCAAAGTCTTTTAATTATTATTTGTGAGTTTTTTAAGTAATTTATCTTCAAACGCTGGAGAGGGGCGCCACTATAAAGTTTCTGCCCCGGTGCAAAAAAATCGTAGATCCGGGTCTGCGATCCAGTGATCGTTTGGACAACTAGGTCGGAAGACTGGTGAGTCCGGCATAACCATCTCTCGACTCCTGAGGTTCAGAAGGTATCCGTAAATGGGATAATAAAGCGGTATTGTTTTTTTCACCATGATTGAGGCTGTGATCAACTAAATTTGAGCTGTGTGAACGCGCTATCAAAATTGATTGGTGAATCTCATATTGAAACTTAGGCCCGTATTACATAACGATACTCAAGTGAGCTCTTTGCTAAGTGTCGATTTCTGTACACGTGATTGGTCTATTTTTGGTCTTGCTGCTGCGTTTCGTACGGTGAGTGAGATATCCGGAGGCTCAAATCACCCTCCCCTTCCCAATCCCTTATCTATAGGGTCGGCAAAGCGCCCGTGATTCTTATTAGTCACAAACATCAAAATTTGACTTTCATAACATTAGTAAGATTTACACTGCAGGGTCTATTGGGTCGATTTAAAAAGGAAAACAATTCTATTATATATCGAATGGCCCGAAGACCTCCGACTTGGCTTAACAACTGCTATCAGTTGATAACAGCTGGGAGCGAGATTACACTTGCTCCCCGAAGCACGGAGACGCTCAATAGGGTAGTTGACTAAAATTTTTTAATTATTTAAATCAATAAGTTACGTTACTCAAAATCTATTGCAGAAAGAACTTTATAAAACGGACCAAAAATAAATAAATTAGAAATCATTCAAATCCTGTAGAAGGGGTAATTGTCAAATGACAGACGACGCAAACTTTGACGTCACTGTGTAAAATGTTAATTATGGTGCACGCGTGCAAGCGAGATAGTGAGATATCCCTACTACGCACACACTTTTCCCCATACCAATATTTAAAGTCATAACTGCGGGCACATTTCTGAACCAATTTTGATTGCGTTTTAATAAAAGGGTTACTTTTGCGTATCATTTTCTGTCGCTTATAAAATAATGTATAAAATTCAATATAGGAAACTACCCTATTGAAATAACACTAAGCGGTCACCCATCTATAGACTGACCGTGCTAAGTGTTGCTTAACTTTGCTAATCGCCTACCGTTTAGAGAGACTATCCCGCCCACACACCCGCCACTGTAACTCCTGTAAGCCAGGATCGACAGTGGCACGCATATTTCGACACCGAGCAATGAAGCTCGGCGAGTCTCTGGGAATGCAAATCGTGTTTTTGTCCCGCAACGAAATGAATCAAATAGAAAATTAGGGAGGAGTTGGAAATAATAATTGTCCACTTCCCTCCATAGCAACCGTTTAGTGAATGTAACAATGAACGTCTCAAGGGAGACAATATACATATTCTTAATTGTAATTATTATAACCTTACAACATCTAATATTAAACTAACTGCTTTTAAAATTTATTATAAAAGGATTAAACAAACATCATTCAATATGAACTGCCATAGTTGTGCATATAAAACGTAGATAGAGGAATATATAAATAAAGTCAACGTGTAACCAAATATGAGATCACAGAACCCTTGTTTGAATCGGTTTTTACATTCTACGGACTGCCTCGGTGGCGCAGTTACGACTGAGGCTGACGCTAAGGTCTCGTGTTCGATTCCCGGGTCGGGTAAATTGATAGTGTTTTTCTATCATGAAATGCTTAATATCAACCCGGAGTCTGGAATTGTGCCCGATATGGCGATAGGCTCGCCCCCTATCACATCAAAGGACGGAGATACGCTCGGCGAAATGTGGTTGTACTGGTTACACCTCTGCCTACCCCTTCGGGGATTACAGGCGTGAGTGCGTATGTATGTATTTTACATTCTAAAATGCAGCACTAAACCATTTTTATGGTTTTTAAAATATGCCGCACGCACTTTCAGACACTTTATGATGCCAGAACTAGAAATCTATAATTTTATAATATAAAGTTTCGGTCACCAATGTTTGACTCCACAAACTAAGTCAAATAGCAACAGCGATAAGGCGAACAAATAAGTAATTTCGTCTCTTTCACACTCAGTGTATTTTAATAAGTCCCTTTCGCTGTGAAATAAAAGAGATGGAAAACGTCACTTTATCTATAGGTTACTCTATCTACGATATAAAATCATGTGTATGCCGTAAGGCAGGTAAATTAATGTACATAAAATACACGCACAATTTTTTTTTTATAATTTCAATAAAACACATCTGCTCATAGTCATTGACCGATTGCATGATTAAAAAAAAAAAGAAAAAAAAGTTCAACGAAAGCATTTTGATAGCTTTCGTGGCTGTATGAATTAAAATATAATCACACCAACATAACAAAATATAGCCAGAGAATGCTATTCAAATCAAAGAATAAAATACTACTATGTACAATATTAAACTGGGCCCCCCTATGCTATAAAACGATACGAAGCAAGTTCGGAAACATAGACCTAGTGTATTTTTTTTTATGAAAGAGGTGGCAACGGAGAATGCGGGTCACCTGATGGTAAGTGATCACCGCCGCCCATGGTCAATACCAAGGGATTTGTCGGTGCGTTGCTGGCCTTTATGTATAAGCTATGTTTTACGTCTCACTCGTTTCATTCGATAATTCAATGTTTATTCCCTTTTTAGCTGTACTTCTCCGCTTCCTAGAATTTGTAGGCGTGTTGGCTTTCTCTAAGGCCTTAGTTAGTAAATTCTCTAAATTCCTGGAGATTTTCGGCTTGTAATATTTTTTCTTTAACGGCTCAAGAATATCTTTCACATTTTTATCCCCGAGTAAATGAGCTAACGGATTCACTGTGATCATCTGTGTTCCATCAGGGAGTCTGATTAAATCTTTCTTAGTATCCTCTAATGCTTCTGCCTCTGCATTCAATTGATTGACTTTGACAATCTTGAAATACGGTGCCTCAGGTTGTAAATGTGCTATGGAGATATCATCTAATCCTTCAGGTAGATCTGGGATTATAATTTTTGTTGGTCGTTCCAGTGGCTTCGGAGGCTCTTCTGAGACTTCTAACATTACTTCTTGAGCCACTTCAGGTATACACTCCTCCTTATCAATGCCTTCATCAAAACAATCAGTAAAGAAGTCATTTTGGGTGTCATTTTGTGTCTCACTCTGTGTATCTTTATAATAATTGTGTACCACTTTTAGAGTACATTTCACAGGCTCATTGTTACATGGTGTAAATTTGGTTGGTAATGTCAATTTTGGATTATCGCAGGGCTCCGGTGGTACGAATTTTGTCATCTGTATGCTAGACTTCCTGAAAAATGGATCGGCCACCTTTTTAATTGATACAGAGTGTTTTATAAGAACATTTGGTGTCTTAGAAGCATCTGCTTCCGGTGTAAACGTTTCTAGAAATTTCTGAACTGACAAACCATTTTCTACTGGTGTGATTTTAGCAGTTGTTGCGTTTAAAGTATCAATTTTGGACTTTTTGATCGTTCTCTGAAACCTCTGTGTTGTAGTTAGAACGGTATTGGATGCCACCGTGCCCTTTTTACGTTTTTCCAACAAACTTTTCAACGTTTCTGTGAGTTTTGACGATGAATGCTGCGTCTCGATGTGGCGGATCAACTTTTCCTTGCTTCTAAAGACTTGGGAGCATTTTATGCAAGTTTTTATATCATTTTTACCATGTAAAGACATATGATGTTGGTAATTTTGGAACGTATAGCAGTATTTATTACATATCTTGCAGGTAAGTTGCTGTCGGTTATCTTTGATCGACTTTTTCTTCCAGATCCATAACGGTTGAATAGACTTCCTATCTAACTTAGTTTTAGGCTTTCTTAATGCCACTAACGGGGCATCTTCGTCCGAAGACTCTATTGGTAACACATCTTCGTTCAGCGACTTTGTTTTTTGCGTATGTTTACGCTTAAGGACTTTTCTCTTAGGCTTCTTTTCTATTTCGGTTAAATTCGCTTCCGTTTCAGTCTGGTTAAGTAAGTCCAGGTCTAATTTGGCCGGTTTTGTTTTTTTCCCCTCCGACGGACTTTCGCTGTACCATCGGAGCTCCTCTTCAGCCAAAACACAATGAGGCACAAACGGCTTCTCCGATTTCTTATCGGAGAAGAAAACATTGTACTTTTCATCAAACTCAACGAAACCTGCACTTGTATGTTCCAATTTGATGTGTATCGTAAACCGTTTTCTTATACGGAACTTTTTGTCACATATACGGCAGGTGTACGGCTCTAAATCCTTATGTTTTATAAAATAATGCGCGAATAATTTCTGCGGATGTTTGAATGGTGTATCGCAAGTCACACATTTGTATTTATATAAATGTATATCGTGTTTGTGAACACGGATCATGTGTTTACGTAATGCATATGCTCCAACACACTGTCGACTGCAGAATTTGCATAACTTTACTTCGATCGCCAACGGATGGCTCTTACATTGGTGCACGGACAACTGATCCATAGAATCGAAGACCATATCACACGGTAAGCATTTTATTGGTTTACAATATTTATTGTGACTTCGGTAGAACCGTGTTGAAATTAGATTTTGACATTCTGTACATTTACGTTTCGTTTGTTGTACGAAGTTGAAGCATTCCTTGTGTCTACAGATGTGACGGAATAGATTTTTTTTAGTTTTAAACAAGTACGAACAGTTGTCGCATACTAGAGAACGGCACTTTTTCATTCGTAAATGATCTGTATATTTTTGTATGTCTACAGATGTGAAACCGCAGCATGTACACTCGCAACTCAATTTATTATTCATAGATTGTATAAAATCGGTCGCTTTCATATTTAATATGGACGTTAAGATGGGAAATATGTCTTGTAGCATAAAACCATCTTCATCATTATTATGACACTCGTATTCATGGCGTATCAACTCTTCGATACTTACGAACGTTTCCGAGCACTGTGAGCACGAGTTATGGCTCTTTTTGGCGCAAAAATGACGCCTTTCATGCTGCTTATGTTGATCGTAGTCTATGAAAATTTTTGTGCAATAAGTACACATTTTTAAGGATTTTATATGATTATCGCGTATATGTAGAGCGTAATTCTCTAAATCTGATAGACTTGATATACAAAAGTGGCATTTGATGAGGGTGAAGAGCTCGGGAGCGTGTACTTGCGTTAAATGGATGCACAAATCTTCGGGGTCCAGGAATTCAGCGCTGCATATATCGCACACTGTTTCGCAGTCCTGGCCGTCTAATATGTCATCGGCGAGGTTTTCGGGGTCTTCGCAGTCGTCTACGGCACTCATTTTTGTGTTTTTCAATTAGATTTTACTGTTTTTCGTATCGAATACGATTGTAAAAATATGTTTAGATTGACAGTTATGAATTATGAATAGTGATGTGTATATAGTTTGTTGGAGTAAAATGTTGTCGATTGTACATAATCCTACAAGATTTTAGTCGATTATTACCTTGTGGTTTTTCGCAGTTTATTATTGAAATGTCCAGTCGAGGATGTTCAATAATTCTTTTTTTAATCCATTCAAAGTAGAAGAGAGTCGTAGAGAAGAGATTCTATTATATATTTAGCTTTATATTTATCCATAGACTGACTTTTTAAAACCATAAGCTATCATACAGATGCCACCGCTACACGCTTGCGCGATCCGCTTCTCAATGCTTCCGTAAAATAAGTACATACACTAGAAACAACAGAGAATTCGATGTTTTCTAATCATGTCGTTAAAAATTACATCAAAATAATTTACTAGCCCTAAGTCCGCGATGGCATATGTCTATCTCCTATGGATTCACAGCAACCATTTTAACCCCCGAACTAAAAGAGGGGTGTTTCACTTACACGGGCGAAGCCATGAGCAAATTATAAATCTCTTTAGTCCATTAGTAATATTATAATCTCCAAGCTAGCTGAGGTTGGAAGCTCACCGCCATCTGTCGTACTCACTAGATCTTGCGCCTACAGAATTTCTACGTTTTCCATAATTTACTTGCCATTTGGTCCTCTAATCTAATCTAATCTAATAATTTAAATAAGACCTGTTGACGGAGTACGAATTAAATCTAACCGTTATAACGCCCTGACATCAATTTAAAAATCTGTTATTTTTAAATGGTTGTACACATTTTCTAACGTGGCTAGGAACTATCTCGACGAAACCGCATTCAATTCGATCCATTTGTTTAGACTACGGCGCCGCGGGCGCGGCGCTACTATATCACAGACCGACGGACAGAGACATGCAAAAGTGTCAAACGGCCCAACCCCTAGAACACCTGTCTCGTTTGTATTCATTTAGACTAAATAGAATTTAACTAAGTTTTAATTACTTGAGTTATGATTGTTTCGAAATATCCATTTTATAATTTTATTTCTGTAAAACTACATGAAGAAGCAGTGATAGCTCAGTGGCGAGTGGTACGGACTGTCGAGACTAAAGTCGCAGGTTCGATACCAGCCTCAAGAGTATACCTTTGACTTTTCTAAGTTATGTGTGTATTAATTGTTAATTATCGCTTGCTTTAACGGTGAAGGTAACATCATGAGGAAACCTGCATACCTGAGAAGTTCTTCATTAGAATTTCGAAGGTACGTGAAGTCTGCCAACCCGCATTACGCCAGCGTGGTGGACTAATGCGTAACCCCTCTCATTCAGTAAAGGAGGCCTGTGCCCAGCAGTGGGACGTTTACGTTACGTTTACGTTATTAATACAGGGCTAGTAGTATTATTATTATTAAAACTACATGACATATAAATTAGACAAACGGTATATGTAATATAATGTTGTTCGCTTTAACGGTGAGGGAAAATAGCGTTGAAAATAGGTAATTTATGGAATTGAAAAGGAAGGTGTGTTTTCTACCAACCCATATTATGCCAGGAACGTGGTAAATAAAGGCATAGCCCCATAAAATAGTAGAGGAGCCCTTGCCTCACAATGAGATAGTATATAGCAGGACTGATGTTTAAAATGTGATATATGAGAGCGTTAAGGACCACACTTATTGCCAAAAATATGTTTTTAACAAAGCAAAATCCACAAGGCAATCCTTAATTTACACGGTTATAAAACAATATTAATTTTATGAGTAATTCGTAAATACTTCACAGCTGTTTCATCATTGGAAGGTCACCTTTAGTGAATAATGCTAATGAGTTCGAATTGTAAATAAGTTCAAATGAAAATTTAAAATACAAGCGACACGTTGTGCTTACGTAGAATTTTTAATCTGTGGGTATGTACACGGAAATTCAGTAATTAAATATGGCAATATTACACCTGCCACCAACTGCCGCGATCTGCGATCGCGATCTGTCCAGCAGTCGAATGCTTACTATGTTTGACATGAATATTAAAAATAAACTATCCTCTTATAGATAAAGTTCAGTTTCCATTACTAATTCAAGTACCTAAGCGAAAAACGGTCTAGAAACTCAGATTTCCAGTTGTACGATAGTGCATACTAATTTCATGATTGTCCATCTATCAGGGGCCGTCATTTATCAACTGACAACTACCGATATTAAAGTATTGTATCCTTATATTATTCTAATTCATAGGTTTCATATAAAATCAAGCGTCCGATGTCATAACCCTATACAAAATGTACATGTGCTAAAACATATGCTTAGCGGTGAAGATCGAGAATGTGAAACGGCTTTGCACAGATTATTACGTTATTTTGTAAAACTCCCGTAAAACGGGTAAATTCAATAACCACAACATTCTTGTCGCAACTCGAAATCACGTTCCATTTATGTCAAAATTTACTGTCTGTCATGAATCCCTTGGACTGTCACTGCGTGCCCGTACATAAATGAAATTCATAGCGGAACAGCGCTAAAATGATCAAAATCAAGACGTACAGGTACACAAAATTGTATTCCTTACATATTACGTATAAAAAACATGTAAAAATTTACTTTTAAAATTGCTACATCACCCTAACCTATTCCCGTAAGTGCTTAAAATTAATGATATTTCATCTTGTTTATTACACTTGTTATGCTAATATGATTGTGTAGTGTTTCAAAAAGCATATATTTCCAATTTAGATGCTTTCTAACTGTATTTAAGCATGATGCAGGAAAATATTGATAGTTATTGTGGGTGGTGTATTTCCTGTAAGTATGGTAGGTAAACAAAAGCTATTTGCGTTGCGATTTAAAAGTAAATATTGTTTTTGGTCGTTATTTTTTACATATTTATAGCATAATTACGTTATTTTTAGCATTTAGAATAATGTTTAATGCAAATCGAACTTTTTTTTGCGTAGGCGTATACCTTTTCGTAGAGATTAGAAATTTATTGTCTTGTAGGTGATAACATAAGATATATAAGCCAAGTCGTAAATATATTTTATCCTATGATTAGTATTTGCCCCACTTGGGCTTTATTTATTTTAGGTGTTTTTTTTTATGGCTGTACCATTTATATTTATGCATTTATATTGTCGCTTCAGTGGCGGATCTAGGATTTTGTTTTGGGGGGGCTTGACCCAAAATTAGAATTAAAAAAATGAGAATATACTATACCTACTTAAAATGGAATAAGTAAGGATAAGCGATGGAAATTATATTGTAAGTAGTATACAGTTAAGAAAGTAGGACATCAAGATTAAATTGAGTTTTGTCATTAGATACAAATGCTTTAGGGAGGGGTTGAGCCCCTTAGCCCCCCTGGATCTGCTACTGTGTTGCTTTGTCTATTTTTTTTTATTAGATTGAATGACGAGACGAGCAGGTCGCTCGCCTGATGGTAAGCGCCACGCCTGCTCATAAACAGAAGCAACGCCACACAGAACTTTAAATAAAGCACTGCATGACACTGGACCGCGCTCGTCACCCGAGACATAAGGTGTTAAGTCTCATAATGCCCAGTAATTACACTGGCTTCAATGTCCTTCACACCGGAACACAACAGTACTCACACACTGTTGCTTGGCGGCAGAAATAGACAAAGCGGTGGTACCCACCCAGCCGGTCTCTCGCAAACGAGGGACCTACCACCTATTTCTGCTGCCAAGAAGCAGTGTGTAAGCACTGTTGTGTTTAGGTTTGAAGGACATTGACACCAATGAAATTATTGGGCATTATGAGGTTTAACTTATGTGTCAGTGTAACAAATGCAGTCTAGTATCATGCAGTACTTTATAATTCAAAGTTCTGTGTAGTGTTGCTTCTGTTTATGGCCAGGCACTTACCAGTCAGACGAGCGACCTGCTTCTTGTGTTGTGGTCATTATCATATTTAAAGTAGAGATGTCTGTGAGTTGCACAGACGGGTCATCAGCTCACTTTAGTGGAACTATGTCACCATAGAAATTTTATTATTCAAAATTTTGATTTTCGTTTGGTCATACAAAATAATAATAAAAAATGACAATGACAACATACGCACTCTTACGCACTCACGCCTGTAATCCCCGAAGGGGTAGGCAGAGGTGTAACCAGTACACCCACATTTCGCCGAGCGTATTTCCGTCCCTTATGTGATAGGGGGCGAGCATATCGCCATACTGGGCACAAATTCCAGACTCTGGGCTGATATTGAGCATTTCATAATAGAAAACCCAATACGGGGATCAAACCTGAGACCTCAGCGTTGGTCTCAATCGTAATGCATACGCATTACAACGACGCCACCGAGGCAGAGACAAGTATTATATTTTCTAGTCTTCTCAAGAACAATGGAACACCAGTGTGGCTGATTTCAAGGGCTTGTCAGAGTTTTGGTGTAAATGTGTGTAAAAAAAGTAAATTTTCTTGAAGTGGATCAAACGAACAAGTTCTATCAAACTGGTCAGAAGAATCTTGCTCAAATTAGCTAATTATAAAGTCTCCATACACACTGTTCATCATTGTTATTGTCCATTTCACAAACCACTATACAATTACAAGGTGGTAGGTCCCTCGTTTGCGAGAGACCGGCTGGGTTGGTACCACCGCTTTGTCTTTTTCTGCCGCCAAGCAACAGTGTGTAAGCACTGTTGTGTTCCGGTGTGAAGGACATTGAAGCCAGTGTAATTACTGGGCATTATGAGACTTTACACCTTATGTCTCGGGGTCACGAGCGCAGTCCAGTGTCATGCAGTGCTTTATTTAAAGTTCTGTGTGGCGTTGCGTCTGTTTATGAGTAGGCGTGGCGCTTACCATCAGGCGAGCGACCTGCTCGTCTCGTCATTCAATCTAATAAAAAAAAAATTGTCTTTTTATATAAATTATAAATAAAACCATATTTATCTAAATTATTAGCTGTGTAGCGTGCGAAGCACGACGCGTTATACCTACTGAGTATTGCAGTGCGGTAATGCGCGCGGTTCATTGGCCCCGACTTTAGCATTAGGACGCGTTTTATTGCGGGCTTACGTTTAAATAGTAGCAACAATTCTATTTTTCGCCGCTAGACAGCGCTCGCACTGGACGAAAGAATAATTTCACTGTTCATTTTACACTACCTTTTTGTTCATTATCCGTCATTAATAGCAGAGTCATTGACCGCATAAATAATTATAGAAGTATGTTTAAAATAAACTATTAATATATTTATAATTTTTAATACATAAAATGGGATATTATTCATGTACATGTACCACGAGTTCATTGGGTTTTTTCTTTTTCTTTTATAGCATAGGCTGACAAATGAGCCTGTGGGCCATCTGATGATAAGTGATCTCTACCGCCCATGTACGCTCACAGTACCAAAAGAATCATGGGCGCATTGCCGACCTTAAATGAAAGGGATAATTAAGGGAATAGGAAGGGGAGGAGATTTGGGCCTCCAGATATCTCACTCACAGTACGAAACGCAGCAGCAAGCTGCTACTTTACGCCAGTTTTCTGTGAGACAGTGGTAACGACTCGGCCCATTCATGCTATAGAGTATAGACAAAAGTGTCTACAGCATGGCTCTACCACTCAAAAAGTTTGATATCTAGCGAAATTGCCTCACGTTAACAGAGTAGCATTATCTCGGTTCGAGATTCGCAAAATCATACTTCTGTCGGACCATGAAGCTGTGGAATAGTTTGCCGGCGCACGTGTTCCTCCTTCCTATAACATGGGATCCTTTAAACGGAGTGTGTGTGAGAAGCAATTAAGAAGGCCGGCATAATTCTGCCGATCTACGATAGAGACAGTGTCTATCGTTGGTCGACACTATTCTTGGATTGCGCTATACGCATCAGGTGTAGACCGCCCCGGATCTACGATATTTTCGAACCGGGCCCGAAACTTTATAGTGGCGCCCCTCTCTCCAGTGTTTGAGATAAAAATACTCGAAAAACTAATATAAATACTCAAATATATAATGGTTGGTATTTTTCGTGAATGGGACTATAAGAACCCTTTAATAAATTTGTGCTTTTCACTTGTGGTGTGGGGCTGTGTGGCGCCTTATTCTTACAAGACGACGGTGAGCCAACCAGCATTCCGTATGCTAGGTGCTTTGTGGAGCAAGTTTATTTTTATTTTTAATCATATTACATTATGATTTTGGCGCCCCTTGAAACTGCCGCCCGCGGCGAGTGCCCCACCCTAGATCTGCGGCTGGGTCAGCGTAGTCACTTTGCCGAGCCACAATTAAAAAACAAACTCGAGAACTTTCGATTTCTAAAGAATAAATACATTTTTTTATTTACCTCATGTTTATGTGATGACGCAGTGATTTATAAATAAATCATACGAGGAAAATAAATATACATCATACATTATGTATTATGGTTGGTTGCTACTTAGTGAAACTATTATAACATTGTGTGAGTTTGTATCACTAATGGCGCTATTCCATTATCATATTTTCATCATAGATATATGACGTCATATATGATCCTATGTCACAGCATGCTGTGAAATAGGACCATAGAGATAGAGTGGCTCTACCTCTTAAGAGGGGTAGAGCCACGCTGTAGACAGACACTCATGTCTATAGCATGTATGGGCCGGCTCGTATGGATCATTGCCACTGTCTCACAGAAATCCGGCGTAAAGTAGCAGCTTGCTGCTGCGTTTCGTACTGTGAGTGAGATATCCGGAGGCCCAAATCCCCTCCCCTCCCCATTTCCTTAATTCTCCCTTTCCTTTAAGGTTGGCAACGCGCCCATGACTCTTGGTATTGTGGGCGTACATGGGCGGTGGAGATCACTTACCATCAGGTGACCCACTTGCTCGTTTGCCGGCCTATGCCATAATAAAAAAAAACTATAATTAACCATTACATTGAAATCACCACCGACTCAAAATTGTTTTTTATTTTTAGGTTTCACCGTTTTTGTACCATTAACATTTTATCTATCACTGTTTTTAGTAAAAAAAACATGAAAATCATAAGTGATCAAGTTTGAGTCTTTCATCTCCGATTAGATCCCCTTAAGGGTGGATTTTCTTTTTGAAATTAAAATGGGACCTACTTTGAGCAATACGATTGATGATTATTTTTTCTAATAAAAAAAGAATCATCCGAATCGGTCCACATTTGGTAAATAAAACCTTATTCAAATAACTTTCAAAACGTTTATTCACATTCTAAAACGACCAAAATATAATGTTATGGTTTTAAATCATTCATGTGGACATGAGCGTTGTTTGAATGGTCGGATATAACATCAGGGGTTAGATAAAGCGACCAAAAAAAAATTACTGTAATCTACGCTATTCACTCAAATCAAAAATCTTTAATCGTCGTGAACGTTAAATTCAATAAACTAACACGAAATTGTTTATTGTGATCCATAAAACATTGTCATTATTTACGTGCATATATTCATTCAATTTGAAGTTATTTTACGGAAGTAACTATTCATTTATTGTGAATAAAAACTAATACCAAACAAAACAGCCGTCTCAATATTGCCATCTCGCTTACTCGCAACTCCTCTCGCTCCCACGCCTTAGACGTCATTCCCGCCTCGCCGGCCGCGTATGCAACACAATTTTACTTCTGAACAGCCCGTCTATGGCATTAAAGTCTTTGTATTCACTGCATCCCGGCAATTTTTCACTTGTTTATGTTGTTAATTATGACTTCGCATTTCCATATAGCCAATGACTAGTATTTAATTTAAGTTCAAGTATTTACAAGAACAATGAAACACCAGTGTGGCTGATTTCGAAGTCTTGTTGTAGTTTTGGTGTCAATTCCTTCCAGTACGATAGACGATTTTCTCTAAGAGGATCGAACGACGGCAAACGAGCAAGTATGTCAGCTGATAGTGATGCCCACCAAAAAATCAAAATACCTGAAGAATCACGGACGCGTTGCCGATCTTAAAAGGGATTGGGGAAGGGAAGGGGATTTGGGTCCCGTACGAAACGTACCAGCAAGCTGCTACTTTACGTTGACTCTGTGTGATAGTGGTAACAATCAGTTCAAGCCGGCCTATTCATGCCGTAGACAAAACTATCAACAGCATGGTTCTACCACTTTAAGTAAGGTACTGAAGGATTCTTTGTACTAAATGTATTGATATGTATTTTTCTCTTTTCAGATCTTGAAATGCAGTGATAGTCAAAAAGAAAAATTCTTTATTATTTTCATATTATAAATCAAATTGACAAATCTCTTTTGGGAAGTTATATATTTCGGCATACGTACGGGCACAATACCAACATCACAACACCCCAAAAATCTCACTGAGTTGGGGCTCGATTCGTTATTCGACAAATAGTCGATCGAGTCTTCAGTTTTTTTTTAAATGGCATACAAAATGGACGATATACTGAAGGGCATGTCGGAATTGTCCGTACTATCATTTCGGAAAGTGGAAGATGTCAAAAGACTAGCTAAGCATTTCCAAAAAGTCATCGAGCACCCGCTCGCGGAAATCAAACCGACCGTGCACAAATATTTGGTGAATCTGAACGATACGCACAAGAATATATACCTTCAGAAGCGTGAATGCGTTGAAGTCGAATACATTTTTACTACCGAGAAGAAAAGTAACTTGCAACGGCAGAGATTTAACAGTCTACCGGTGAGCGAAGTGCCGGAACTACTTAAAACTGAGCTTTTAGCGTGCGAGAATGCGAAACAAGTACACATATGCACCGACTGCAATGTGGAGATCGAGTTGAACGACGAAGAACCACTAATGGAGTCGCTGCAGAAACATTTTAACTTGGAGATCCATTTACCGAAACTGAAAAGGGAGAGCATTGATGTCGCAGAGCCTGTTATATTACCAAAAATGTCGCGAAGGTTATCCGCTATGGAGGGCGGGGAGACACCAGCTCAGAACATAGAGCAGATTGTCATAAAGCCAGTCGAAAAATTGGACAGAGGTTTCGTGTCCAAACTCACCGCTGCTCTTATGAAAGTGCTTCCAGACAATTCCGAAGCCAGTATTGGCGCTGCTGTAAAATTCTATCAGGAGTCGTATGATAAATTATATCAAGAAGTCATAAACATTGATTTCTCGACGCAAACCAGCTCTGTGGCACCGATCATTATGTCCATTAGAGATAATGTCTATCAGAATTTCGCCGCAGATGCTAATAAAAGTACCGACAACGATGACAATGATCAACCGGAGAAACCTAAGACTCAGGCGAAAAAATATCGGTATTACGGGCCGATCGAGTCGCTGATAGTTAAATTACTGGTTAATCATAAGCTGTTGTCGTTGGTCGACGATCGTACGGGAAAATTGGCCTTCTTTTGTGTCGCATGTGAATATTACACTCTAAGATTTCATTATGACAGCGTGCTTAATCATGTATTTAGTGATACGCATATACATAATTTATCTTGTATCTTACAATCTGACAAGCATATACAATTCTCTAAAAGTGAAGCGACGATTGAAAAAATCAAAGAGATCAACGGAAAGTTTCTTCTAAGCCAGGATATTGTCATCGGCCAATCCGGAATGACTTGCAGACTTTGCAATACTAATGTCGATGGTACTGATGCCATGATTCTTCATATCCTCGACGATAGGCATCTGGCCAAACTTTCTGATGACATGTACATGAGAACCAAGACTTCTAGCCACGATGGACAGGTCCCCGAAGATTGGGGACCTAAAGATCTCAATTGGACGAAGTATCTAGCGAGCGTTGGTAAACCAGTTTATAATAGGGACCATGTTATCATCGAAAACTTTATCAAACCATCGGGGAAAGTAGGTAACTTCTGTACCTGCTGTGAAATGACTCTGAAAGGACCTAGGCAGGTCTTATTCAATCATATTCGTCAAAAGAAGCATCTGAGAAACGCTGCTCCGAGGAAACTTGCAATGTTGTACAAAAATCACTGCCGTCCGTCCGAATACTTCGCTTCGTTCGGAAACTACTACGTATGTGCGATTTGCCCTCAATATGTCGCTTTGCCTTCCTTCTCGGCTATTGTTGAGCATTTTGAGAGCCCGGAACACGTCACTACTGTGTGTAAATTGATCCGATCAGCTTTATACGACGTTGATGATGAACTACTCAAGTTGAACAAGATTATTATAGACGAATTGAAGTGTGGTTTTTGTGATGTGATATTCCAAGACGTTGCCGAGGCGATGAAACACATTCTCTCTTCTGTGGAACATCAAAACGCAGTGGCTGAAGCGAAGACCCAAGAAAACAGAGGCGATATCATAAGTGTCTACATGAAGGGAAATTATATACTACATAGCGAAGGGGCAACCTTCACTTGTGTTGGATGCGGTGATGTTTTCAATTCAATCCGTTCCCTGCTCATGCATTTGGTTAACGCTGAACATTTTCAAAATAAGCCGGCAACGGAGAGTGTCTT
The DNA here is from genome assembly GCA_905332985.1 of Mimas tiliae. Lineage (NCBI taxonomy): Eukaryota > Metazoa > Arthropoda > Insecta > Lepidoptera > Sphingidae > Mimas > Mimas tiliae. The sequence continues at coordinate 5,993,025 of HG995266.1, read as the reverse complement.
CCGATTCTATTTGGAATTGAAACATAACATTAACATGTTGGGGAGGAACAAGTATGTGTACTATCAGTTTGGGAAGCTTAAATGCGGTGTTTGCGAGCAAGACGTCGAGGACGGTGAGAATGCCAAGAGACATGTGTTGTCTCCTAAACATAGAGAGAACATGGGGGCCAGTTACGTTAGTGTTAATTTGGACGTGTCTGCAAATGAGTGAGGTGAGGTTTTGTATTTTTTTACTGGAATAGATATGGGTAAAATAAAAAAAAAAGATGAAAATTATGTTTTTGAAAAAAAAACGATGTTATTGAAAAAAGTTGAAAAATATTTTTTTTTTGCCAATTTGTTTTCACCATAATTTTTCATTTTACCCAATTTCTTTTTACATTATTCATTCACAATTTTTTACTTAACACGTACGCATTACAACTGCGCCACCGAGGCAGTCAGTCCAGTTTAAAACAAATAACTTTTGAAAACTACTGTACTTAATAATTGGTACTTCACTTTTGTCAGCATGCATGGGCCGGCTCGTCCGGGTTGTTACCACTGTCTAACAGAAAACCGGCGTAAAGTAGCAGCTTGCTGTTGCGTTTCGTACGGTGAGTGAGATATCCGGAGGCCCAAATCCCCCTCCCATTCCCAATTCCTTAATCATTCCTTTCCTTTAAGATCAGCAACGCGCCCATAAATCTTGGTATTGTTGGCGTACATGGGCAGGGGCATGGAGATCACTTACCATCAGGTGACCCACTAACTCGATGGCCTATGCTTATAAAAAAAAATGCCAGTTGTAGAGACTGAAGATAGAAGATATATAGATAAATAGATAGAAGGGAAAACTTAGAACTTTTAATATTAAAATTTGAAATTTCACAATGTTTGAATTAATATATAAAAATCAGTCTGGTTTTCACATCTATTGCCACACAATTAAAAGATTGAAATTATAATCAAACAAAAATACTATTTCAATAATGCACAGTATATACAAATTGAACTTTTCACTAAATCCATTCAATTTCACTTATAAGATATACACAGCACTAATGTTGCACAATACGTCAGCTGTATAGCTACAGATATACTGCTATAAGCATGTCGGAGATGCGAACGCACGAGATTTCACTCATACAACAAAGTGTCTAACGCGGCTAAAGACGTTTTCACTTCAAAAATACTTTATACGTCACTATCTAGCGCATACAATTTTATATCGACATTGTGAACTGGCTCTAATTGTAAATATAGTTTGTTTCAGTTGAAAAGGTGCGAGTGTTGCCAGCGCCCCCTGCCGGGGAGCGCTATATTCCGTTTACAAAGATGTCCGTGGGCGAGCTGACGATACTTTTACAATCAATACGTTTAATAAATGAGATAATTTTATAAATATAGCAAATTGTTTTTTTTTATCCTAGCTCGGCAAAGTGACTACGCTACACCTGATGGTAAGTGCAGCGCAATCCAAGAATACTGTCGACCAACGCTAGACACTATCTATCGTAGATCGGCAGAATTATGCCGGCCTGCTGAATTGCTTCTTCATACTCCGTTTAAAGGATCCCATGTTAAAGGAAGAAGTAAACGCGTGCGCCGGCAAACTATTCCACAGCTAATGCATTTTATACAATATGTAACAAAAACCCTGTCGGCCGTTTTAACTGTGATATCAGAATCGATATTCAAACGTAATGAAATAACGAAGCATACGAAAATGAGACTGTAAAAATAATCATATTTATTTTTTATACTTTTATTGTTTGTAATACGTATTTTGATTGATTACCTCTGCAAAAGCGATGCCTTGGAGCCAGAGCGAGATAGCAAGTTGCGGCGTCTACGTACATCAAACGCTTCGTCAATACGTCACATCAGTCAGCTGTTCATCACTTTTCAGATGAAAATATTTTATTTTAAATATGTTCATTTTTATTAGCTACTTGTGTAAGGATAATATCTAGCTTCTGTTTATAATTTTTTTAATTCAACTAATTTTATTAAGTTGTCTATATGTCTATCTTCACGACCTAGAAAGGGTCGACAGGGTTTTTGTTACAAACTGTATATTCTAATCAGACTTTAATATATACTACTAGACAAGCTGTGCGGTACAAAGAAATTGCGCACTTAGTTACAGTCAATTGACCGCAAGTCATTTAGTCGCCCGCGAGAGCGCCAAGAGCAGTTGTTTGAATAGCTGCGAACGTTAAATTCGATAAACTAACACGAAATTGTTTATTGTGACCCATAAAACATTGTCATTATTTACGTGCATATATTATTCATTCAATTTGAAGTTATTTTACGGAAGTAACTATATTATTTCTTGGTTTTGATCGAAAAATTCAACACAATTGTACTTCGAAACAGCCCGTCTATTGTATCAAAGTCTTTGCAGAGGGCAGAAAAAGTGGTTCTCCATTGTGTTCTGTCGCTGGCAGCATGCTTCACTTCACTCCAGTGAACTTTTGAACTCCACCCAAAGACTTTAATACCATTGACGGGCTGAAATTGTGTTGCTTACGCGGCCGGCGAGGCGGGAATGACGTCTAAGGCGTGGGAGCGAAAGGAGTTGAGAGTAAGCGAGATGCCAATATTGAGACGGCTGTTTTTTTTGTTATTAATTTTCATTCACAGTAAATGCCATTTTCGAAGAAAGCCAAGAAATAGTATAGTTACTTCCGTAAAATAACTTCAAATTGAATGAATAACATATGCACGTAAATAATGACAATGTTTTATGGGTCACAATAAACAATTTCGTGTTAGTTTATCGAATTTAACGTTCGCAGCTATTCAAACAACAACAACTGCTCTCGTCGCTCTCTAGCGGGCGACTAAATGAGTTGCGGTCAATTGACCGTAACTAAGTGCGCAATTTCTTTGTACCGAACAGCCGGTCTAGTAGTAGGTATACATTAAAGTCTTTGGCCCTCTGCCCCGACTGGGGAACATACGGAATACAATGAACGTGATGTTACAGGAAACACATCACAAGTTTAGTGAATTTAGCTTACGATTGTAAGTATGCGTTGTATGGACGTCTACCTTCTGTAATTAGTTATACTAAGCTAGAACTCCTTTCCGCTCTCGTGTCTGTCGAAGTCCCGCGTTATGTGACGCAATTTTACTTCTAAACAGCCCGTCTAGTAGTAATCTTTAACTGTGCATTCTTTCTATTTGTGAATAAAATTGATATACAAGTAGGTACTCTACCTACTTAGGTACATACGACACGGGCAAAATAACTAGGGCGGCCTAAGGTTAGTCCGTCGCGGCGGTTCTCTATGTGACCGGAGGCGTAAAGGGGGGGTGAAGTGGTTAAGTTCAGCCCGGCGAAGTTATTATGTGCGCATTTTGCAATTTTTCGATGGGTATAAGCGTTAAAATTCCCCCGATTCCCTCGCATATTTATTTTTAATTTTACAGTGTACACATAAAGCTAAGGAAGTAAACTCATAAAGCCACAATAAAACAATAATCACACACACACAAAAACATATTTATTAGGATCTATCTAATGATGACAATATATGATATATGATACAAACAATATATCACATTAATTATGATCGATCTATGATATTATTTTTATCGATTTTTACGCCGCCATGATTCCCGCCCTGGAGTTTGTAAATGGCATGAGGTTTGGCGCGCTATTACTGTCGCAAGTACAAAAACAGTTATTGCCTTGCGGTCCATTGGGTAGCATGAACACTTTTAGATTTTTCTTAGTCTCTAGGGCTTGCATTATATCTGAAAACAGAGGAAGTTCGTTAGTGTCAAAAGAGATTTTTTTTTAGTGCTGCCAGATTGCATAATTAAGATACAAAGCTATAAAGTATAATAGGGTAGTCGACTAGATTTTTTTTTATTATTTAAATCAATGAGTTACGTTACTCAAAATCTATTGCGGAAAGAATCTTATAAATCGGACCAAAAATAAATAAGTTAGAAGCCATTCAAATCCTGTAGAAGGGGTAATTGTCAAATGACAGACGACGCAAACTTTGACGTCACTGTGTAAAATGTTCATTATGGGGCACGCGTGCAAGCGAGATAGTGAGATATCCCTACTACGCACCCACTTTTCCTCATACCAACATTTGAAGTCATAACTGCGGGCACATTTCTGAACCAATTTTGATTGTGTTTAAATAAAAGGGTTTTTTTTGCGTATCATTTTCTGTTAAAATAATGTATAAAATTTAATATAGGAAACTACCCTATTGGGTTGTCGATTGTACTTTCTTTGTACCGTGGAGTGTAAGTGGGCCACTAACATCTTCGCCAGGACATAGCCATGGGGTAGACAGTCTTGTCTACGGCTCGACCGGGTTATTACCACTGTCTCACAGAAAACCGACGTAAAATAGCGGCTTGCTGCGTTTCGTACGGCAAGTGAAATATCCGGAAGCCCAAATCCCACACCAAATTATCCCTTAATTATGCCTTTCCTTTAGGATCGCTAACGTGTCCATGAATCTTCTGGTGTTGTGGGCATTGGAGATCACTTACCAACATTCACCAACCAACAAGCATTTTCTCGCTTGCTGACCTATAATCAAAGCATCGTCTTCGATACATGGAAATTCTCTTCAAAACTCACCTTTCTTCCCCTGGTTTAGAGCTAATTTTCCACCACTTAATGTAGTAGTCTCTACTTCATTATTCGGCACATATGCGCCAGGTGGTGCCGGTTGCCTCATCTCATTAATTTCAGGTTTGGGTGTTTCTTCTACAGTTGAACTTTCGGTTGCCATTCCTCTCGACGTTGACGTAACTGACTCATGTTGATTTTCTAAAGTGGAATCCCTTTTTCTTGCATCAGAATGTTCAGCTGTTGAATGGTCATGGTGTTGTTGTACTGACTCATGTTGAATCTCTGATATAGTAGATGCACTATGTGTTGCCTCATACTGTTGAGTTGAGTGCTCCTTATGTTGGTTCGATTCTGTTGTTGACGTAACTGACTGATGTTGATTTTCTAAAGTGGAATCCCTTTTTCTTGCATCAGAATGTTCAGCTGTTGAATGGGCATGGTGTTGTTGTTCTGACTCAGTTGTTGACGCAACTGACTCATGTTGAATCTCTGAATTAGTTGAACCACTTTGTGCTGCGTCAGAATATTTTTGATTTGATTCTGTAGACGCTAACTTGTAAAGGTCTTCTGAAGTAGCTTGTTGGGAGTCAGATCGCATATTTGCTTTGATATTTGATATTGATTGATCCCTAGTGTGGTTATCTAAGTTTGAATAACGTTCTCTTTGCTTAAATGGTTTAGTTGCTATAGATTGATGTTCTTTAATGTTTGCTTCTATTGTTGACTTAACTGCATCAATTTTGTCTTGTAACAAAGATGTAAGGGATAATTTCGTCTGGTGTTTTCTTGTTCCCAATTGGTTACGTAGTTTATTGATTGGCTCATGATGTTGACTGTGTTTTTGTGTTGTTGCGTCAGACTGTTTAATTGTTGAATGGTCATGGTGTTGTTGTTCTGACTCTGTTGTTGACGCAACTGACTCATGTTGAATCTCTGATATAGTAGATGCACTATGTGTTGCCTCATATTCTTGAGATGATTGCTCTTTATGTTGGTTCGATTCTGTTGTTGACGTAACTGACTCATATTGATTTTCTAAATTGGAATCCCTTTTTCTTGCATCAGAATGTTGAACTGTTGAATGGTCATGGTGTTGTTGTTCTGACTCTGTTGTTGACGCAACTGTCTCATGTTGATTTTCTAAAGTGGAATCCATTTTTGTTGCATTAGGATGTTGCGCTGTTGAATGGTCATGGTGTTGTTGTACTGACTCATGTTGAATCTCTGATATAGTAGATTCACTATGTGTTTCCTCGTACTGTTGAGTTGAGTGCTCCTTATGTTGGTTAAATTCTGACGCTGACGCAAATGTCTCATGTTGATTTTCTAAAGTGGAATCCATTTTTGTTGCATCAGAATGTTGAGCTGTTGAATGGTCATGGTGTTGTTGTACTGACTCATGTTGAATCTCTGATATAGTAGATTCACTATGTGTTTCCTCGTACTGTTGAGTTGAGTGCTCCTTATGTTGGTTAAATTCTGACGCTGACGCAAATGTCTCATGTTGATTTTCTAAAGTGGAATCCATTTTTGTTGCATCAGAATGTTGAGCTGTTGAATGGTCATGGTGTTGTTGTTCTGACTCTGTTGTTGACGCAACTGTCTCATGTTGATTTTCTAAAGTGGAATCCATTTTTGTTGCATCAGAATGTTGAGCTGTTGAATGGTCATGGTGTTGTTGTACTGACTCATGTTGAATCTCTGATATAGTAGATTCACTATGTGTTGCCTCATACTGTTGAGTTGAGTGCTCCTTATGTTGGTTAAATTCTGACGCTGACGCAAATGTCTCATGTTGATTTTCTAAAGTGGAATCCATTTTTGTTGCATCAGAATGTTGAGCTGTTGAATGGTCATGGTGTTGTTGTTCTGACTCTGTTGTTGACGCAACTGTCTCATGTTGATTTTCTAAAGTGGAATCCATTTTTGTTGCATCAGAATGTTGAGCTGTTGAATGGTCATGGTGTTGTTGTACTGACTCATGTTGAATCTCTGATATAGTAGATTCACTATGTGTTGCCTCATACTGTTGAGTTGAGTGCTCCTTATGTTGGTTAAATTCTGACGCTGACGCAAATGTCTCATGTTGATTTTCTAAAGTGGAATCCATTTTTGTTGCATCAGAATGTTGAGCTGTTGAATGGTCATGGTGTTGTTGTTCTGACTCTGTTGTTGACGCAACTGTCTCATGTTGATTTTCTAAAGTGGAATCCATTTTTGTTGCATCAGAATGTTGAGCTGTTGAATGGTCATGGTGTTGTAGTACTGACTCATGTTGAATCTCTGATATAGTAGATTCACTATGTGTTTCCTCGTACTGTTGAGTTGAGTGCTCCTTATGTTGGTTAAATTCTGACGCTGACGCAAATGTCTCATGTTGATTTTCTAAAGTGGAATCCATTTTTGTTGCATCAGAATGTTGAGCTGTTGAATGGTCATGGTGTTGTTGTACTGACTCATGTTGAATCTCTGATATAGTAGATTCACTATGTGTTTCCTCGTACTGTTGAGTTGAGTGCTCCTTATGTTGGTTAAATTCTGACGCTGACGCAAATGTCTCAAGTTGATTTTCTAAAGTGGAATCCATTTTTGTTGCATCAGAATGTTGAGCTGTTGAATGGTCATGGTGTTGTTGTTCTGACTCTGTTGTTGACGCAACTGTCTCATGTTGATTTTCTAAAGTGGAATCCATTTTTGTTGCATCAGAATGTTGAGCTGTTGAATGGTCATGGTGTTGTTGTACTGACTCATGTTGAATCTCTGATATAGTAGATTCACTATGTGTTTCCTCGTACTGTTGAGTTGAGTGCTCCTTATGTTGGTTAAATTCTGACGCTGACGCAAATGTCTCATGTTGGTTTTCTAAAGTGGAATCCATTTTTGTTGCATCAGAATGTTGAGCTGTTGAATGGTCATGGTGTTGTTGTTCTGACTCTGTTGTTGACGCAACTGTCTCATGTTGATTTTCTAAAGTGGAATCCATTTTTGTTGCATCAGGATGTTGAGCTGTTGAATGGTCATGGTGTTGTTGTACTGACTCATGTTGAATCTCTGATATAGTAGATTCACTATGTGTTTCCTGGTACTGTTGAGTTGAGTGCTCCTTATGTTGGTTAAATTCTGACGCTGACGCAAATGTCTCATGTTGATTTTCTAAAGTGGAATCCATTTTTGTTGCATCAGAATGTTGAGCTGTTGAATGGTCATGGTGTTGTTGTACTGACTCATGTTGAATCTCTGATATAGTAGATTCACTATGTGTTTCCTCGTACTGTTGAGTTGAGTGCTCCTTATGTTGGTTAAATTCTGACGCTGACGCAAATGTCTCATGTTGATTTTCTAAAGTGGAATCCATTTTTGTTGCATCAGAATGTTGAGCTGTTGAATGGTCATGGTGTTGTTGTTCTGACTCTGTTGTTGACGCAACTGTCTCATGTTGATTTTCTAAAGTGGAATCCATTTTTGTTGCATCAGAATGTTGAGCTGTTGAATGGTCATGGTGTTGTTGTACTGACTCATGTTGAATCTCTGATATAGTAGATTCACTATGTGTTTCCTCGTACTGTTGAGTTGAGTGCTCCTTATGTTGGTTAAATTCTGACGCTGACGCAAATGTCTCATGTTGATTTTCTAAAGTGGAATCCATTTTTGTTGCATCAGAATGTTGAGCTGTTGAATGGTCATGGTGTTGTTGTTCTGACTCTGTTGTTGACGCAACTGTCTCATGTTGATTTTCTAAAGTGGAATCCATTTTTGTTGCATCAGAATGTTGAGCTGTTGAATGGTCATGGTGTTGTTGTACTGACTCATGTTGAATCTCTGATATAGTAGATTCACTTTGTGTTTCCTCGTACTGTTGAGTTGAGTGCTCCTTATGTTGGTTAAATTCTGACGCTGACGCAAATGTCTCATGTTGATTTTCTAAAGTGGAATCCATTTTTGTTGCATCAGAATGTTGAGCTGTTGAATGGTCATGGTGTTGTTGTTCTGACTCTGTTGTTGACGCAACTGTCTCATGTTGATTTTCTAAAGTGGAATCCATTTTTGTTGCATCAGGATGTTGAGCTGTTGAATGGTCATGGTGTTGTTGTACTGACTCATGTTGAATCTCTGATATAGTAGATTCACTATGTGTTTCCTCGTACTGTTGAGTTGAGTGCTCCTTATGTTGGTTAAATTCTGACGCTGACGCAAATGTCTCATGTTGATTTTCTAAAGTGGAATCCATTTTTGTTGCATCAGAATGTTGAGCTGTTGAATGGTCATGGTGTTGTTGTACTGACTCATGTTGAATCTCTGATATAGTAGATTCACTATGTGTTTCCTCGTACTGTTGAGTTGAGTGCTCCTTATGTTGGTTAAATTCTGACGCTGACGCAAATGTCTCATGTTGATTTTCTAAAGTGGAATCCATTTTTGTTGCATCAGAATGTTGAGCTGTTGAATGGTCATGGTGTTGTTGTTCTGACTCTGTTGTTGACGCAACTGTCTCATGTTGATTTTCTAAAGTGGAATCCATTTTTGTTGCATCAGAATGTTGAGCTGTTGAATGGTCATGGTGTTGTTGTTCTGACTCTGTTGTTGACGCAACTGTCTCATGTTGATTTTCTAAAGTGGAATCCATTTTTGTTGCATCAGAATGTTGAGCTGTTGAATGGTCATGGTGTTGTTGTTCTGACTCTGTTGTTGACGCAACTGTCTCATGTTGATTTTCTAAAGTGGAATCCATTTTTGTTGCATCAGAATGTTGAGCTGTTGAATGGTCATGGTGTTGTTGTACTGACTCATGTTGAATCTCTGATATAGTAGATTCACTATGTGTTTCCTCGTACTGTTGAGTTGAGTGCTCCTTATGTTGGTTAAATTCTGACGCTGACGCAAATGTCTCATGTTGATTTTCTAAAGTGGAATCCATTTTTGTTGCATCAGAATGTCGAGCTGTTGAATGGTCATGGTGTTGTTGTTCTGACTCTGTTGTTGACGCAACTGTCTCATGTTGATTTTCTAAAGTGGAATCCATTTTTGTTGCATCAGAATGTTGAGCTGTTGAATGGTCATGGTGTTGTTGTACTGACTCATGTTGAATCTCTGATATAGTAGATTCACTATGTGTTTCCTCGTACTGTTGAGTTGAGTGCTCCTTATGTTGGTTAAATTCTGACGCTGACGCAAATGTCTCATGTTGATTTTCTAAAGTGGAATCCATTTTTGTTGCATCAGAATGTTGAGCTGTTGAATGGTCATGGTGTTGTTGTTCTGACTCTGTTGTTGACGCAACTGTCTCATGTTGATTTTCTAAAGTGGAATCCATTTTTGTTGCATCAGAATGTTGAGCTGTTGAATGGTCATGGTGTTGTAGTACTGACTCATGTTGAATCTCTGATATAGTAGATTCACTATGTGTTTCCTCGTACTGTTGAGTTGAGTGCTCCTTATGTTGGTTAAATTCTGACGCTGACGCAAATGTCTCATGTTGATTTTCTAAAGTGGAATCCATTTTTGTTGCATCAGAATGTTGAGCTGTTGAATGGTCATGGTGTTGTTGTACTGACTCATGTTGAATCTCTGATATAGTAGATTCACTATGTGTTTCCTCGTACTGTTGAGTTGAGTGCTCCTTATGTTGGTTAAATTCTGACGCTGACGCAAATGTCTCATGTTGATTTTCTAAAGTGGAATCCATTTTTGTTGCATCAGAATGTTGAGCTGTTGAATGGTCATGGTGTTGTTGTTCTGACTCTGTTGTTGACGCAACTGTCTCATGTTGATTTTCTAAAGTGGAATCCATTTTTGTTGCATCAGAATGTTGAGCTGTTGAATGGTCATGGTGTTGTTGTACTGACTCATGTTGAATCTCTGATATAGTAGATTCACTATGTGTTTCCTCGTACTGTTGAGTTGAGTGCTCCTTATGTTGGTTAAATTCTGACGCTGACGCAAATGTCTCATGTTGGTTTTCTAAAGTGGAATCCATTTTTGTTGCATCAGAATGTTGAGCTGTTGAATGGTCATGGTGTTGTTGTTCTGACTCTGTTGTTGACGCAACTGTCTCATGTTGATTTTCTAAAGTGGAATCCATTTTTGTTGCATCAGGATGTTGAGCTGTTGAATGGTCATGGTGTTGTTGTACTGACTCATGTTGAATCTCTGATATAGTAGATTCACTATGTGTTTCCTGGTACTGTTGAGTTGAGTGCTCCTTATGTTGGTTAAATTCTGACGCTGACGCAAATGTCTCATGTTGATTTTCTAAAGTGGAATCCATTTTTGTTGCATCAGAATGTTGAGCTGTTGAATGGTCATGGTGTTGTTGTACTGACTCATGTTGAATCTCTGATATAGTAGATTCACTATGTGTTTCCTCGTACTGTTGAGTTGAGTGCTCCTTATGTTGGTTAAATTCTGACGCTGACGCAAATGTCTCATGTTGATTTTCTAAAGTGGAATCCATTTTTGTTGCATCAGAATGTTGAGCTGTTGAATGGTCATGGTGTTGTTGTTCTGACTCTGTTGTTGACGCAACTGTCTCATGTTGATTTTCTAAAGTGGAATCCATTTTTGTTGCATCAGAATGTTGAGCTGTTGAATGGTCATGGTGTTGTTGTACTGACTCATGTTGAATCTCTGATATAGTAGATTCACTATGTGTTTCCTCGTACTGTTGAGTTGAGTGCTCCTTATGTTGGTTAAATTCTGACGCTGACGCAAATGTCTCATGTTGATTTTCTAAAGTGGAATCCATTTTTGTTGCATCAGAATGTTGAGCTGTTGAATGGTCATGGTGTTGTTGTTCTGACTCTGTTGTTGACGCAACTGTCTCATGTTGATTTTCTAAAGTGGAATCCATTTTTGTTGCATCAGGATGTTGAGCTGTTGAATGGTCATGGTGTTGTTGTACTGACTCATGTTGAATCTCTGATATAGTAGATTCACTATGTGTTTCCTCGTACTGTTGAGTTGAGTGCTCCTTATGTTGGTTAAATTCTGACGCTGACGCAAATGTCTCATGTTGATTTTCTAAAGTGGAATCCATTTTTGTTGCATCAGAATGTTGAGCTGTTGAATGGTCATGGTGTTGTTGTACTGACTCATGTTGAATCTCTGATATAGTAGATTCACTATGTGTTTCCTCGTACTGTTGAGTTGAGTGCTCCTTATGTTGGTTAAATTCTGACGCTGACGCAAATGTCTCATGTTGATTTTCTAAAGTGGAATCCATTTTTGTTGCATCAGAATGTTGAGCTGTTGAATGGTCATGGTGTTGTTGTTCTGACTCTGTTGTTGACGCAACTGTCTCATGTTGATTTTCTAAAGTGGAATCCATTTTTGTTGCATCAGAATGTTGAGCTGTTGAATGGTCATGGTGTTGTTGTTCTGACTCTGTTGTTGACGCAACTGTCTCATGTTGGTTTTCTAAAGTGGAATCCATTTTTGTTGCATCAGAATGTTGAGCTGTTGAATGGTCATGGTGTTGTTGTTCTGACTCTGTTGTTGACGCAACTGTCTCATGTTGATTTTCTAAAGTGGAATCCATTTTTGTTGCATCAGAATGTTGAGCTGTTGAATGGTCATGGTGTTGTTGTACTGACTCATGTTGAATCTCTGATATAGTAGATTCACTATGTGTTTCCTCGTACTGTTGAGTTGAGTGCTCCTTATGTTGGTTAAATTCTGACGCTGACGCAAATGTCTCATGTTGATTTTCTAAAGTGGAATCCATTTTTGTTGCATCAGAATGTCGAGCTGTTGAATGGTCATGGTGTTGTTGTTCTGACTGTGTTGTTGACGCAACTGTCTCATGTTGATTTTCTAAAGTGGAATCCATTTTTGTTGCATCAGAATGTTGAGCTGTTGAATGGTCATGGTGTTGTTGTACTGACTCATGTTGAATCTCTGATATAGTAGATTCACTATGTGTTTCCTCGTACTGTTGAGTTGAGTGCTCCTTATGTTGGTTAAATTCTGACGCTGACGCAAATGTCTCATGTTGATTTTCTAAAGTGGAATCCATTTTTGTTGCATCAGAATGTTGAGCTGTTGAATGGTCATGGTGTTGTTGTACTGACTCATGTTGAATCTCTGATATAGGAGATTCACTATGTGTTTCCTCGTACTGTTGAGTTGAGTGCTCCTTATGTTGGTTAAATTCTGACGCTGACGCAAATGTCTCATGTTGATTTTCTAAAGTGGAATCCATTTTTGTTGCATCAGAATGTTGAGCTGTTGAATGGTCATGGTGTTGTTGTTCTGACTCTGTTGTTGACGCAACTGTCTCATGTTGATTTTCTAAAGTGGAATCCATTTTTGTTGCATCAGAATGTTGAGCTGTTGAATGGTCATGGTGTTGTTGTTCTGACTCTGTTGTTGACGCAACTGTCTCATGTTGATTTTCTAAAGTGGAATCCATTTTTGTTGCATCAGAATGTTGAGCTGTTGAATGGTCATGGTGTTGTTGTTCTGACTCTGTTGTTGACGCAACTGTCTCATGTTGATTTTCTAAAGTGGAATCCATTTTTGTTGCATCAGAATGTTGAGCTGTTGAATGGTCATGGTGTTGTTGTTCTGACTCTGTTGTTGACGCAACTGTCTCATGTTGATTTTCTAAAGTGGAATCCATTTTTGTTGCATCAGAATGTTGAGCTGTTGAATGGTCATGGTGTTGTTGTACTGACTCATGTTGAATCTCTGATATAGTAGATTCACTATGTGTTTCCTCGTACTGTTGAGTTGAGTGCTCCTTATGTTGGTTAAATTCTGACGCTGACGCAAATGTCTCATGTTGATTTTCTAAAGTGGAATCCCTTTTTCTTGCATCAGAATGTTCAGCTGTTGAATGGGCATGGTGTTGTTGTTCTGACTCAGTTGTTGACGCAACTGACTCATGTTGAATCTCTGAATTAGTTGAACCACTTTGTGCTGCGTCAGAATATTTTTGATTTGATTCTGTAGACGCTAACTTGTAAAGGTCTTCTGAAGTAGCTTGTTGGGAGTCAGATCGCATATTTGCTTTGATATTTGATATTGATTGATCCCTAGTGTGGTTATCTAAGTTTGAATAACGTTCTCTTTGCTTAAATGGTTTATTTGCTACAGATTGATGATCTTTAATGTTTGCTTCTATTGTTGACTTAACTGCATCAATTTTGTCTTGTAACAAAGATGTAAGGGATAATTTCGTCTGGTGTTTTCTTGTTCCCAATTGGTTACGTAGTTTATTGATTGGCTCATGATGTTGACTGTGTTTTTGTGTTGTTGCGTCAGACTGTTTAATTGTTGAATGGTCATGGTGTTGTTGTTCTGACTCTGTTGTTGACGCAACTGACTCATGTTGAATCTCTGATATAGTAGATGCACTATGTGTTGCCTCATATTCTTGAGATGATTGCTCTTTATGTTGGTTCGATTCTGTTGTTGACGTAACTGACTCATATTGATTTTCTAAATTGGAATCCCTTTTTCTTGCATCAGAATGTTGAACTGTTGAATGGTCATGGTGTTGTTGTTCTGACTCTGTTGTTGACGCAACTGTCTCATGTTGATTTTCTAAAGTGGAATCCATTTTTGTTGCATCAGAATGTTGAGCTGTTGAATGGTCATGGTGTTGTTGTTCTGACTCTGTTGTTGACGCAACTGTCTCATGTTGAATCTGTGATATAGTAGATTCACTATGTGTTTCCTCGTACTGTTGAGTTGAGTGCTCCTTATGTTGGTTAAATTCTGACGCTGACGCAAATGTCTCATGTTGATTTTCTAAAGTGGAATCCCTTTTTCTTGCATCAGAATGTTCAGCTGTTGAATGGGCATGGTGTTGTTGTTCTGACTCAGTTGTTGACGCATCTGACTCATGTTGAATCTCTGAATTAGTTGAACCACTTTGTGCTGCGTCAGAATATTTTTGATTTGATTCTGTAGACGCTAACTTGTAAAGGTCTTCTGAAGTAGCTTGTTGGGAGTCAGATCGCATATTTGCTTTGATATTTGATATTGATTGATCCCTAGTGTGGTTATCTAAGTTTGAATAACGTTCTCTTTGCTTAAATGGTTTAGTTGCTATAGATTGATGTTCTTTAATGTTTGCTTCTATTGTTGACTTAACTGCATCAATTTTGTCTTGTAACAAAGATGTAAGGGATAATTTCGTCTGGTGTTTTCTTGTTCCCAATTGGTTACGTAGTTTATTGATTGGCTCATGATGTTGACTGTGTTTTTGTGTTGTTGCGTCAGACTGTTTAATTGTTGAATGGTCATGGTGTTGTTGTTCTGACTCTGTTGTTGACGCAACTGACTCATGTTGAATCTCTGATATAGTAGATGCACTATGTGTTGCCTCATATTCTTGAGATGATTGCTCTTTATGTTGGTTCGATTCTGTTGTTGACGTAACTGACTCATATTGATTTTCTAAATTGGAATCCCTTTTTCTTGCATCAGAATGTTGAACTGTTGAATGGTCATGGTGTTGTTGTTCTGACTCTGTTGTTGACGCAACTGTCTCATGTTGATTTTCTAAAGTGGAATCCATTTTTGTTGCATCAGGATGTTGAGCTGTTGAATGGTCATGGTGTTGTTGTACTGACTCATGTTGAATCTCTGATATAGTAGATTCACTATGTGTTTCCTCGTACTGTTGAGTTGAGTGCTCCTTATGTTGGTTAAATTCTGACGCTGACGCAAATGTCTCATGTTGATTTTCTAAAGTGGAATCCATTTTTGTTGCATCAGAATGTTGAGCTGTTGAATGGTCATGGTGTTGTTGTACTGACTCATGTTGAATCTCTGATATAGTAGATTCACTATGTGTTTCCTCGTACTGTTGAGTTGAGTGCTCCTTATGTTGGTTAAATTCTGACGCTGACGCAAATGTCTCATGTTGATTTTCTAAAGTGGAATCCCTTTTTCTTGCATCAGAATGTTCAGCTGTTGAATGGGCATGGTGTTGTTGTTCTGACTCAGTTGTTGACGCAACTGACTCATGTTGAATCTCTGAATTAGTTGAACCACTTTGTGCTGCGTCAGAATATTTTTGATTTGATTCTGTAGACGCTAACTTGTAAAGGTCTTCTGAAGTAGCTTGTTGGGAGTCAGATCGCATATTTGCTTTGATATTTGATATTGATTGATCCCTAGTGTGGTTATCTAAGTTTGAATAACGTTCTCTTTGCTTAAATGGTTTATTTGCTACAGATTGATGATCTTTAATGTTTGCTTCTATTGTTGACTTAACTGCATCAATTTTGTCTTGTAACAAAGATGTAAGGGATAATTTCGTCTGGTGTTTTCTTGTTCCCAATTGGTTACGTAGTTTATTGATTGGCTCATGATGTTGACTGTGTTTTTGTGTTGTTGCGTCAGACTGTTTAATTGTTGAATGGTCATGGTGTTGTTGTTCTGACTCTGTTGTTGACGCAACTGACTCATGTTGAATCTCTGATATAGTAGATGCACTATGTGTTGCCTCATATTCTTGAGATGATTGCTCTTTATGTTGGTTCGATTCTGTTGTTGACGTAACTGACTCATATTGATTTTCTAAATTGGAATCCCTTTTTCTTGCATCAGAATGTTGAACTGTTGAATGGTCATGGTGTTGTTGTTCTGACTCTGTTGTTGACGCAACTGTCTCATGTTGATTTTCTAAAGTGGAATCCATTTTTGTTGCATCAGAATGTTGAGCTGTTGAATGGTCATGGTGTTGTTGTTCTGACTCTGTTGTTGACGCAACTGTCTCATGTTGAATCTGTGATATAGTAGATTCACTATGTGTTTCCTCGTACTGTTGAGTTGAGTGCTCCTTATGTTGGTTAAATTCTGACGCTGACGCAAATGTCTCATGTTGATTTTCTAAAGTGGAATCCCTTTTTCTTGCATCAGAATGTTCAGCTGTTGAATGGGCATGGTGTTGTTGTTCTGACTCAGTTGTTGACGCATCTGACTCATGTTGAATCTCTGAATTAGTTGAACCACTTTGTGCTGCGTCAGAATATTTTTGATTTGATTCTGTAGACGCTAACTTGTAAAGGTCTTCTGAAGTAGCTTGTTGGGAGTCAGATCGCATATTTGCTTTGATATTTGATATTGATTGATCCCTAGTGTGGTTATCTAAGTTTGAATAACGTTCTCTTTGCTTAAATGGTTTAGTTGCTATAGATTGATGTTCTTTAATGTTTGCTTCTATTGTTGACTTAACTGCATCAATTTTGTCTTGTAACAAAGATGTAAGGGATAATTTCGTCTGGTGTTTTCTTGTTCCCAATTGGTTACGTAGTTTATTGATTGGCTCATGATGTTGACTGTGTTTTTGTGTTGTTGCGTCAGACTGTTTAATTGTTGAATGGTCATGGTGTTGTTGTTCTGACTCTGTTGTTGACGCAACTGACTCATGTTGAATCTCTGATATAGTAGATGCACTATGTGTTGCCTCATATTCTTGAGATGATTGCTCTTTATGTTGGTTCGATTCTGTTGTTGACGTAACTGACTCATATTGATTTTCTAAATTGGAATCCCTTTTTCTTGCATCAGAATGTTGAACTGTTGAATGGTCATGGTGTTGTTGTTCTGACTCTGTTGTTGACGCAACTGTCTCATGTTGATTTTCTAAAGTGGAATCCATTTTTGTTGCATCAGGATGTTGAGCTGTTGAATGGTCATGGTGTTGTTGTACTGACTCATGTTGAATCTCTGATATAGTAGATTCACTATGTGTTTCCTCGTACTGTTGAGTTGAGTGCTCCTTATGTTGGTTAAATTCTGACGCTGACGCAAATGTCTCATGTTGATTTTCTAAAGTGGAATCCATTTTTGTTGCATCAGAATGTTGAGCTGTTGAATGGTCATGGTGTTGTTGTACTGACTCATGTTGAATCTCTGATATAGTAGATTCACTATGTGTTTCCTCGTACTGTTGAGTTGAGTGCTCCTTATGTTGGTTAAATTCTGACGCTGACGCAAATGTCTCATGTTGATTTTCTAAAGTGGAATCCATTTTTGTTGCATCAGAATGTTGAGCTGTTGAATGGTCATGGTGTTGTTGTTCTGACTCTGTTGTTGACGCAACTGTCTCATGTTGATTTTCTAAAGTGGAATCCATTTTTGTTGCATCAGAATGTTGAGCTGTTGAATGGTCATGGTGTTGTTGTTCTGACTCATGTTGAATCTCTGATATAGTAGATTCACTATGTGTTGCCTCATACTGTTGAGTTGAGTGCTCCTTATGTTGGTTAAATTCTGACGCTGACGCAAATGTCTCATGTTGATTTTCTAAAGTGGAATCCATTTTTGTTGCATCAGAATGTTGAGCTGTTGAATGGTCATGGTGTTGTTGTTCTGACTCTGTTGTTGACGCAACTGTCTCATGTTGATTTTCTAAAGTGGAATCCATTTTTGTTGCATCAGAATGTTGAGCTGTTGAATGGTCATGGTGTTGTTGTACTGACTCATGTTGAATCTCTGATATAGTAGATTCACTATGTGTTTCCTCGTACTGTTGAGTTGAGTGCTCCTTATGTTGGTTAAATTCTGACGCTGACGCAAATGTCTCATGTTGATTTTCTAAAGTGGAATCCATTTTTGTTGCATCAGAATGTTGAGCTGTTGAATGGTCATGGTGTTGTTGTTCTGACTCTGTTGTTGACGCAACTGTCTCATGTTGATTTTCTAAAGTGGAATCCATTTTTGTTGCATCAGAATGTTGAGCTGTTGAATGGTCATGGTGTTGTTGTTCTGACTCATGTTGAATCTCTGATATAGTAGATTCACTATGTGTTGCCTCATACTGTTGAGTTGAGTGCTCCTTATGTTGGTTAAATTCTGACGCTGACGCAAATGTCTCATGTTGATTTTCTAAAGTGGAATCCATTTTTGTTGCATCAGAATGTTGAGCTGTTGAATGGTCATGGTGTTGTTGTTCTGACTCTGTTGTTGACGCAACTGTCTCATGTTGATTTTCTAAAGTGGAATCCATTTTTGTTGCATCAGAATGTTGAGCTGTTGAATGGTCATGGTGTTGTTGTACTGACTCATGTTGAATCTCTGATATAGTAGATTCACTATGTGTTGCCTCATACTGTTGAGTTGAGTGCTCCTTATGTTGGTTAAATTCTGACGCTGACGCAAATGTCTCATGTTGATTTTCTAAAGTGGAATCCATTTTTGTTGCATCAGAATGTTGAGCTGTTGAATGGTCATGGTGTTGTTGTTCTGACTCTGTTGTTGACGCAACTGTCTCATGTTGATTTTCTAAAGTGGAATCCATTTTTGTTGCATCAGAATGTTGAGCTGTTGAATGGTCATGGTGTTGTTGTACTGACTCATGTTGAATCTCTGATATAGTAGATTCACTATGTGTTTCCTTGTACTGTTGAGTTGAGTGCTCCTTATGTTGGTTAAATTCTGACGCTGACGCAAATGTCTCATGTTGATTTTCTAAAGTGGAATCCCTTTTTCTTGCATCAGAATGTTCAGCTGTTGAATGGGCATGGTGTTGTTGTTCTGACTCAGTTGTTGACGCAACTGACTCATGTTGAATCTCTGAATTAGTTGAACCACTTTGTGCTGCGTCAGAATATTTTTGATTTGATTCTGTAGACGCTAACTTGTAAAGGTCTTCTGAAGTAGCTTGTTGGGAGTCAGATCGCATATTTGCTTTGATATTTGATATTGATTGATCCCTAGTGTGGTTATCTAAGTTTGAATAACGTTCTCTTTGCTTAAATGGTTTAGTTGCTATAGATTGATGTTCTTTAATGTTTGCTTCTATTGTTGACTTAACTGCATCAATTTTGTCTTGTAACAAAGATGTAAGGGATAATTTCGTCTGGTGTTTTCTTGTTCCCAATTGGTTACGTAGTTTATTGATTGGCTCATGATGTTGACTGTGTTTTTGTGTTGTTGCGTCAGACTGTTTAATTGTTGAATGGTCATGGTGTTGTTGTTCTGACTCTGTTGTTGACGCAACTGACTCATGTTGAATCTCTGATATAGTAGATGCACTATGTGTTGCCTCATATTCTTGAGATGATTGCTCTTTATGTTGGTTCGATTCTGTTGTTGACGTAACTGACTCATATTGATTTTCTAAATTGGAATCCCTTTTTCTTGCATCAGAATGTTGAACTGTTGAATGGTCATGGTGTTGTTGTTCTGACTCTGTTGTTGACGCAACTGTCTCATGTTGATTTTCTAAAGTGGAATCCATTTTTGTTGCATCAGGATGTTGAGCTGTTGAATGGTCATGGTGTTGTTGTACTGACTCATGTTGAATCTCTGATATAGTAGATTCACTATGTGTTGCCTCATACTGTTGAGTTGAGTGCTCCTTATGTTGGTTAAATTCTGACGCTGACGCAAATGTCTCATGTTGATTTTCTAAAGTGGAATCCATTTTTGTTGCATCAGAATGTTGAGCTGTTGAATGGTCATGGTGTTGTTGTTCTGACTCTGTTGTTGACGCAACTGTCTCATGTTGATTTTCTAAAGTGGAATCCATTTTTGTTGCATCAGAATGTTGAGCTGTTGAATGGTCATGGTGTTGTTGTACTGACTCATGTTGAATCTCTGATATAGTAGATTCACTATGTGTTGCCTCATACTCTTGAGTTGAGTGCTCCTTATGTTGGTTAAATTCTGACGCTGACGCAAATGTCTCATGTTGATTTTCTAAAGTGGAATCCATTTTTGTTGCATCAGAATGTTGAGCTGTTGAATGGTCATGGTGTTGTTGTACTGACTCATGTTGAATCTCTGATATAGTAGATTCACTATGTGTTTCCTCGTACTGTTGAGTTGAGTGCTCCTTATGTTGGTTAAATTCTGACGCTGACGCAAATGTCTCATGTTGATTTTCTAAAGTGGAATCCATTTTTGTTGCATCAGAATGTTGAGCTGTTGAATGGTCATGGTGTTGTTGTTCTGACTCTGTTGTTGACGCAACTGTCTCATGTTGATTTTCTAAAGTGGAATCCATTTTTGTTGCATCAGAATGTTGAGCTGTTGAATGGTCATGGTGTTGTTGTTCTGACTCTGTTGTTGACGCAACTGTCTCATGTTGATTTTCTAAAGTGGAATCCATTTTTGTTGCATCAGAATGTTGAGCTGTTGAATGGTCATGGTGTTGTTGTACTGACTCATGTTGAATCTCTGATATAGTAGATTCACTATGTGTTTCCTCGTACTGTTGAGTTGAGTGCTCCTTATGTTGGTTAAATTCTGACGCTGACGCAAATGTCTCATGTTGATTTTCTAAAGTGGAATCCCTTTTTCTTGCATCAGAATGTTCAGCTGTTGAATGGGCATGGTGTTGTTGTTCTGACTCAGTGGTTGACGCAACTGACTCATGTTGAATCTCTGAATTAGTTGAACCACTTTGTGCTGCGTCAGAATATTTTTGATTTGATTCTGTAGACGCTAACTTGTAAAGGTCTTCTGAAGTAGCTTGTTGGGAGTCAGATCGCATATTTGCTTTGATATTTGATATTGATTGATCCCTAGTGTGGTTATCTAAGTTTGAATAACGTTCTCTTTGCTTAAATGGTTTAGTTGCTATAGATTGATGTTCTTTAATGTTTGCTTCTATTGTTGACTTAACTGCATCAATTTTGTCTTGTAACAAAGATGTAAGGGATAATTTCGTCTGGTGTTTTCTTGTTCCCAATTGGTTACGTAGTTTATTGATTGGCTCATGATGTTGACTGTGTTTTTGTGTTGTTGCGTCAGACTGTTTAATTGTTGAATGGTCATGGTGTTGTTGTTCTGACTCTGTTGTTGACGCAACTGACTCATGTTGAATCTCTGATATAGTAGATGCACTATGTGTTGCCTCATATTCTTGAGATGATTGCTCTTTATGTTGGTTCGATTCTGTTGTTGACGTAACTGACTCATATTGATTTTCTAAATTGGAATCCCTTTTTCTTGCATCAGAATGTTGAACTGTTGAATGGTCATGGTGTTGTTGTTCTGACTCTGTTGTTGACGCAACTGTCTCATGTTGATTTTCTAAAGTGGAATCCATTTTTGTTGCATCAGGATGTTGAGCTGTTGAATGGTCATGGTGTTGTTGTACTGACTCATGTTGAATCTCTGATATAGTAGATTCACTATGTGTTTCCTCGTACTGTTGAGTTGAGTGCTCCTTATGTTGGTTAAATTCTGACGCTGACGCAAATGTCTCATGTTGATTTTCTAAAGTGGAATCCATTTTTGTTGCATCAGAATGTTGAGCTGTTGAATGGTCATGGTGTTGTTGTACTGACTCATGTTGAATCTCTGATATAGTAGATTCACTATGTGTTTCCTCGTACTGTTGAGTTGAGTGCTCCTTATGTTGGTTAAATTCTGACGCTGACGCAAATGTCTCATGTTGATTTTCTAAAGTGGAATCCATTTTTGTTGCATCAGAATGTTGAGCTGTTGAATGGTCATGGTGTTGTTGTTCTGACTCTGTTGTTGACGCAACTGTCTCATGTTGATTTTCTAAAGTGGAATCCATTTTTGTTGCATCAGAATGTTGAGCTGTTGAATGGTCATGGTGTTGTTGTTCTGACTCTGTTGTTGACGCAACTGTCTCATGTTGATTTTCTAAAGTGGAATCCATTTTTGTTGCATCAGAATGTTGAGCTGTTGAATGGTCATGGTGTTGTTGTACTGACTCATGTTGAATCTCTGACATAGTAGATTCACTATGTGTTTCCTCGTACTGTTGAGTTGAGTGCTCCTTATGTTGGTTAAATTCTGACGCTGACGCAAATGTCTCATGTTGATTTTCTAAAGTGGAATCCATTTTTGTTGCATCAGAATGTTGAGCTGTTGAATGGTCATGGTGTTGTTGTTCTGACTCTGTTGTTGACGCAACTGTCTCATGTTGATTTTCTAAAGTGGAATCCATTTTTGTTGCATCAGGATATTGAGCTGTTGAATGGTCATGGTGTTGTTGTACTGACTCATGTTGAATCTCTGATATAGTAGATTCACTATGTGTTTCCTCGTACTGTTGAGTTGAGTGCTCCTTATGTTGGTTAAATTCTGACGCTGACGCAAATGTCTCATGTTGATTTTCTAAAGTGGAATCCATTTTTGTTGCATCAGAATGTTGAGCTGTTGAATGGTCATGGTGTTGTTGTACTGACTCATGTTGAATCTCTGATATAGTAGATTCACTATGTGTTTCCTCGTACTGTTGAGTTGAGTGCTCCTTATGTTGGTTAAATTCTGACGCTGACGCAAATGTCTCATGTTGATTTTCTAAAGTGGAATCCATTTTTGTTGCATCAGAATGTTGAGCTGTTGAATGGTCATGGTGTTGTTGTTCTGACTCTGTTGTTGACGCAACTGTCTCATGTTGATTTTCTAAAGTGGAATCCATTTTTGTTGCATCAGAATGTTGAGCTGTTGAATGGTCATGGTGTTGTTGTTCCGACTCTGTTGTTGACGCAACTGTCTCATGTTGATTTTCTAAAGTGGAATCCATTTTTGTTGCATCAGAATGTTGAGCTGTTGAATGGTCATGGTGTTGTTGTACTAACTCATGTTGAATCTCTGATATAGTAGATTCACTATGTGTTTCCTCGTACTGTTGAGTTGAGTGCTCCTTATGTTGGTTAAATTCTGACGCTGACGCAAATGTCTCATGTTGATTTTCTAAAGTGGAATCCATTTTTGTTGCATCAGAATGTTGAGCTGTTGAATGGTCATGGTGTTGTTGTTCTGACTCTGTTGTTGACGCAACTGTCTCATGTTGATTTTCTAAAGTGGAATCCATTTTTGTTGCATCAGAATGTTGAGCTGTTGAATGGTCATGGTGTTGTTGTACTGACTCATGTTGAATCTCTGATATAGTAGATTCACTATGTGTTTCCTCGTACTGTTGAGTTGAGTGCTCCTTATGTTGGTTAAATTCTGACGCTGACGCAAATGTCTCATGTTGATTTTCTAAAGTGGAATCCATTTTTGTTGCATCAGAATGTTGAGCTGTTGAATGGTCATGGTGTTGTTGTTCTGACTCTGTTGTTGACGCAACTGTCTCATGTTGATTTTCTAAAGTGGAATCCATTTTTCTTGCATCAGAATGTTGAGCTGTTGAATGGTCATGGTGTTGTTGTTCTGACTCTGTTGTTGACGCAACTGTCTCATGTTGATTTTCTAAAGTGGAATCCATTTTTGTTGCATCAGAATGTTCAGCTGTTGAATGGTCATGGTGTTGTTGTTCTGACTCTGTTGTTGACGCAACTGTCTCATGTTGATTTTCTAAAGTGGAATCCATTTTTGTTGCATCAGAATGTTCAGCTGTTGAATGGTCATGGTGTTGTTGTTCTGACTCTGTTGTTGACGCAACTGTCTCATGTTGATTTTCTAAAGTGGAATCCATTTTTGTTGCATCAGAATGTTCAGCTGTTGAATGGTCATGGTGTTGTTGTTCTGACTCTGTTGTTGACGCAACTGTCTCATGTTGATTTTCTAAAGTGGAATCCATTTTTGTTGCATCAGAATGTTGAGCTGTTGAATGGTCATGGTGTTGTTGTTCTGACTCTGTTGTTGACGCAACTGTCTCATGTTGATTTTCTAAAGTGGAATCCATTTTTGTTGCATCAGGATGTTGAGCTGTTGAATGGTCATGGTGTTGTTGTTCTGACTCTGTTGTTGACGCAACTGTCTCATGTTGATTTTCTAAAGTGGAATCCATTTTTGTTGCATCAGGATGTTGAGCTGTTGAATGGTCATGGTGTTGTGGTACTGACTCATGTTGAATCTCTGATATAGTAGATTCACTATGTGTTGCCTCATACTGTTGAGTTGAGTGCTCCTTATGTTGTTTAAATTCTGACGCTGACGCAACTGACTCATGTTGATTTTCTAAAGTGGAATCCCTTTTTCTTGCATCAGAATGTTCAGCTGTTGAATGGTCACGGTGTTGTTGATTCTGTGCAGTAGTTACAACTTCTTCAAAAGATGATACCTTTGTAGTAGATTCTGTGTTACTTTCTGTTTCTGACGTTCTTTCGGTGTTTATGCTATAATCATCAGAAATAGAAGAGTGGCTTGACGGTGGTACGGTAGGTGATCTTTGAGTTCCAGACGTTTCAAAAGGAATTTCTTCTACACGTACAGATTGTCCTATACGAGTAGTTCGACTTGCTGGCGTAATTTCCACATCTGATCTTTCAGTAAATTCTGTACGGTCAGTTTTCCTCATCGTATGTTTCGGTCTCTCGGTGAACGGCCTGGGTTTATTAGGTTTTTCAATTCTCGGTTTCTTTTGCTTCATATATTCTATTGCTTGTGGTATATCTGTAGAAAAATGATTATTACTTAATTATTTTAATATGACTGGCTTGGTGGCGCAGTTGTAATGCGTACGCGTTGGCGTTTGCGTCTCGGGATCGTTTCCGCGGTCGGGTAAAGTGATATTGGGTTTTTCTATCATGAAGTACTTAGTATCAACCCGGAGTCTGGAATTGTACCCGATATGGCGATAGGCTCGCCCCCTATCACATCATGAGACGGTGATACGCTCGGCGATATGTGGGTGTACTGGGGCGGTACCGGCTAATTCGCCGAACTTCATCAACTCTGCCGGCGTTCAAGTCCATTCAGATTAAACGCCCGCGGGCGGCATTAATTAATTCAAATAAATCGGTTTTATTGAAGTTCATCTGACGTCACAAATCGTTGTTCATCGTTTTGGTCATTAGACGGTCATTCGGCGGTAAGTCAAAATCATTGGTTCTCTAATCGAACATAGATTTGAATAAATCCGAATTAGCCGGTACCGCCCCTAGGCGTGAGTGCGTATGTACGTATGTATGTATTTTAATATCCCCAGTAATTTTTAAGGCCTAACAAAGCCTAATATAAGTTTAAAATTAGTTTAAAAGTAGAAATAGGTATAATACGTTTAATAAAACCTAGAAACCGACTTCGAAAAACTTCAATAACAGAAGCAACGTCACACAGAACTCTGGATTACAGAACACTGTATCCCACTGAACTGTGCTCGTCACCCCGAGACATAAGATGTTAAGTCTCGTAATGCCCAGTAATTTCACTGGCTTCAATGTCCTTCAAACCGAAACACAACAGTGCTTACACACTGTTGCTTGTCAGTAATAGCCGGTGCGGTGGTACCGACATAGACGGACTAGGAGCATACGAGGGACCTACCACCTTGTACCACCTAATAATAAATAATAATAATACTAGCCCTGTATTATACACGTCCCTCCTGGGCACCTCCTATGCTGGGCACGGGCCTCCTCTACTGAATGAGAGGGGTTAAGCCTTAGTCCAGCACGCTGGCCTAATGCGGGTTGGCAGACTTCACGTACCTTCGAAATTCTAATGAAGAACTTTTCAGGTATGCAGGTTTCCTCACGATGTTTCCTTCACCGTTAAAGCAAGTGATAATTAACAATTAATACACACATAACTTAGAAAAGTCAGAGGTGAATGCTCTTGAGGCTGGCTTCGAACCTGCGACTTTAGTCTCAACAGTCCGTACCACTCGCCACTGAGCTATCAATGCTTAACCTGTACCTGTATGTGCTTATCACTGTACCACCTGTAAAAACTTATTTTTCACAGATATAACGGTTTTGGCGGGAAATACATAATATAATATAATATCACCATACCTGGTTGACCAGTTGCTCTTCTTAAACCGCCAAGTGCATCGATTAAATCTGAAAGATAATATATTTTCATTACTAATAATGCCTGCCTCGGTGGCGCAGTTGTAATGAGTACGGTAGGCCTAGTACAAGTTTTAATAGTTTTCCTAAACGACGAAAGTAGGTATTCATTTTCTCTCCATACGTCAAGTATAGTAGCCACTAGTGGGAACTATGATGAATTAAAATTAATTATATGGTTCATTTTATTTCATATTAGTCGAATATGAAATTAGATTTCAAGCGATTCTTTCCTTTATTACCGTATGAATTACTAGTTTGACAGTTCGATGGTAGTAATTTTATACGAATTAGAAAATTGAACGTATTTGTAACTCGTACTAGGCCTACGGGTTACGACTGACGCTGACGCTGAGGTTTCGGGTTCGATCCCCGGGTCGGGTAAAAGTGATATTGGGTTTTTCTATTACAAAAAAAGCTCAGTATCAGCCCGGAGACTGAAATTTGTGCCCGGTATGGCGATAGGCTCGCCCCTTATCACATGGGACGGAGTAAAGCTAATGTGGGTGTACTGGTTACACCTCTGCCTACACCTTCGGGGATTACAGGCGTGAGTGTGTAATAATGTACTAGTAATCCTACTATTATAAATGTGAAAGATTGGATGTTTGTTATTCAATCACGACTTAATTGAACGGTTTTGGATGAAATTTGGCACACAGGTAGACGTGAAGTAAGACATAGGGTACATTTTATGCCGGAAGAGGCCGTACACGTGGGTGGAGCCGCGAGGAAAAGCTAGTAAAAAAACTACATCCAATACACACCAGTCTTGACCCCACATTAAAATAAGAGTCATGTGTCGTGGATATCAGGACCTATTATTTATAGATGCTTTACGTCTCGTCAACACTCAGACCCGAAACAAATAAATTTGGATCACAAACATTTCCGTTTAGTGCTAAGTAGCAGTGTGTACGCAAGCAAGAATCGAACAGAAAACTCAGTAACAAGACTGTGTAATGCAATATCATTCAATTATACAGTATGTAACAAAAACCCTGTTGGCCCTTTCTAGACCCTGAAGATAGACATATAGGCAGCTTAATAAAAATAGTTAAAATAGTAAACAGAAGCGAGATATTATCCTTACACAGGTAGCTTAGAAAAATGTACATATTTAAAAAATGTTATTTTAATCTGAAAACTGAAGAACAGCTGACTGATGTGACGTATTGACGAAAGCGGGTGCACACGCGGCGCGCGCAACTTGCTATCTCGCTCTGGCTTCGAGACATCGCTCTTGCAGAGGTCAATCGAAATGGTTCATCGAGTTATTTCATTATATTTGAATATCGATTCGATCGATATCACAGTTAAAACGCCCGACAGGATTTTTGTTACATATTTTTGATAGTACATCATACAATTTTTGTATAGTAGAGGCACATTGTAGGCAGCTTTGTCTACAGTAGGAACGGACCGGCTCGATCGGGTCGTTACCACTGTCTAGCACACAATCGACGTAAAATAGCAGCTTGCTGCTGTGTTTCGTTCGGTGAATGGGATATCTGGAGGTCCAAATTCCCCTTCCCTTCGCAATGTCTTAATTATCCCTTTCTTTTAAGGTGGGCAACGCGTTCATGATTGTGGTATTGAGGGCGTACATGGACGGTGGAGATCACTTACCATCATGTGACCCACTCAACCGTTTGCCGACCTATGTTACTTATAAAAAGAAATAAGAATTTTACTATGCATCCTTGTAAATGTCAATTTTCTTTAATTACTTTGCATGTGTTTTGCAAAATAAATCTTCATATCGCCAGACAAATTATTTAAATTGTGCTTAATGCACTTTACGTTAGAAAAATGCTTACTTGTCGTGTCCGTATACTGTTGAATAATAGATACAGCCTCTTCGAAATCTGTGAAAATAAACTTGAATTAGTCGCTTTACTAAAATATGTACAACTTATAAAGGTAATTACCATAAATTCTCTAAAAAAGACCTTATCCCATTCTCATATTTGTTTTTTTATTAGTTTTCTAATCTATCCTCATATTTGATTTGACGAGCAAGTCGCTCGCCTGATGGTAAGCGTCATGCCTGCCCATCAACAGAAGCAACACCAACCAACCAGAACGTCGAATTATGAAGTACCGCATGACACTGAACTGCGCTCGTCACCCTGAGACATAAGCTGTTAAGTCTCATGATACCCAGTAATTTCACTGGCTTCAATATCCTTCAAACCGGAACACAACAGTGATTACACACTGCTGCTTGGCGGCAGAAATAGACAAAACGGTGGTACCTACAGGCCGTCTGCGGCCTCTCGCGTGTGATTATTAGACCTTATTAGATCCACGCGTGCTGGCGTACGGAGCCACAGGTTCGTGGTCTTCTCCATTTCGGCTCAATAACAAGTTCGTAAGTTACTTCTTAAGTAAGTCACGAGTGGTAGAGGTTGATGCTGCGTTTCGTACGGTCAATGAGATATCCGGAGGCCCAAATCCCTCTCCCATTCCCAATCCCTTAAATATCCCTATCCTTTAGGGTCGGCAACGCGCCCATAATACTAAAAGTAAATGGGCGGTGGAGATCACTTACCATCAGGTGACCCATTTGCTCGTCTGCCGGCCTATGACATAAAAAAAACTGAGTGTGAAGGAGCAATTATGCAGGCGAAAAATTTCGATAGTTTTCCGTGCTAGCCCCTCTGGTCTATACTATTCTTTGATTGCATTGCATTTATTATCAGTGCCTCAACCATGAGTTTGTCTCAGTAAAATCGCTAGCGACTACGTAAAATATTTGTATGACAAAATTTAGTTTCTCACGTATCCGCTGGAGACGCCACTGAATTTTTCATACAAATATCTTACATCGTCGCTAGCGATTTTACCGAGACAAACTCATGGTTAGCCTGCAGGTCTAGCGTGGTCATTTTACCGAGGCAGCATTAAAAAAGATGGTATATAATGTTACACTGATCAAAGTGACCAATCTGTATTACTTATTAAATATTTTTTATAGTTCAGAGTTGCAGCTAGACCAATTAAGCGATAATCAGATGCCGCTATTATACCAAGAGGTAAGAAGTGAGGTTATAAATATTTGCTACAACTGGTCTAAGGAATGAAGTGATAAATAGTTGTAGCCACTGGACCAAAAGGCAATGAGTGAGGTGGTAAATAGTTACTGCCACTGGACCAAGGAATGAAGTGATAAATAGTTATTGCTACTGGACCTGGCAATGAGTGAGGTAAATATTTAAGACCACTGGACCAAAAGGCAAGAAGTGAGGCGATAAATATTTGCTACCACTGGTCTAAGGAATGAAGTGATAAATAGTTGTAGCCACTGGACCAAAAGGCAATGAGTGAGGTGGTAAATAGTTACTGCCACTGGACCAAGGAATGAAGTGAGTTTCTAAATATTTGCTACCACTGGTCTAAGGAATGAAGTGGTTAATAATTACTGCCACTAAACCAAGAGGCAATGAGTGAGGTGGTAAGCAGTTAAGGCCACTGGATCAAGAGGCAATGAGTGAGGTTATAAATATTTGCTACAACTGGTCTAAGGAATGAAGTGATAAATAGTTGTAGCCACTGGACCAAAATGCAATGAGTGAGGTAAATAGTTAAGGCCACTGGATAAAAAGGCAATGAGTGAGGTAAATAGTTAAGGCCACTGGATAAAAAGGCAATGAGTGAGGTAATTAGTTAAGGCCACTGGACCAAGAGGCAATGAGTGTTGTGGTATATAGTTGCTGCCACTAGAACAAGACGCAAGGAGTCAGGTTAATAATTTTCCTACCAATGGACTAAGGTGTGA
Organism: Mimas tiliae; assembly: GCA_905332985.1. NCBI lineage: Eukaryota > Metazoa > Arthropoda > Insecta > Lepidoptera > Sphingidae > Mimas > Mimas tiliae. The sequence goes on along the minus strand of HG995266.1, from coordinate 5,962,964 downwards.
GGCGATAAATAGTTGCTGCCACTGGACCATGGTGGACTGGAGGTGATATTTAGTTGTAAGGCCTGCATAATGTTACTAAAGTAACTTAATTATCTAAGTTACTTACAAAGAAATGACTGATATATATAAGCGACACTGTAAGTAGCCTAGTTCAGTAAATTACGTAAGCTGTAAGTTGTTAAACAGAAAACAGACCTTAAGTTAGTCGAGATGTAAATATGTAAGCCATTTAAAAATGTCCGTAAGTAAAACTTACAAATGTAATTCAGGCGTAATGAAATACTTACAATAGCGTTGGCTGAGTGTAATAAACAACTTGAAAAAATTGGCGACGTCTGTAAAATAACAATCTTGTTAGTTTAAAACAATATTATTAAGGGTGGGTAAGTATGATATTGTATATTATTATTATTTACTCTTTATTTAATAATTTTTTTACATTTGTTAATAATAAAACAATTAAAAATATAAAAGTGTCACCCTCCAATGGCGAGGCCTAGGACCCAAGCCACCGGTGGTTAGAACCCCAGAGTGAGGAACCTCCTCACAATGCGGGCCGTGGCCAATAACACCGAGTTTGACTGCTCACAAACAGAGAGCGCGATAGGTGTTTTAATTGAGAGTAAGTGAGATGGTAGTATTGAGTTACGGTCAATTGACCGCAACTTATTGATACAATTTCTATGTACCGCGCAGCTTGACTAGTAGTATACATTAAAGTCATTGAGTTACGGTCAATTGACCACAACTTAGTGGTACAATTTCTATGCACCGCGCAGCTTGTCTTGTAGTATACATTGTTCTAAACAGTCCGTCTAGTAGTACCTATATATAGAAGTCTTTGTAGAAAAAAATATATATCTCACCCATCTTGGTGACCTCGGCTATTGCTTCAATCACTTCCGTTAGACCTGGAACAAAACTTGGTTTAAATATCTGGAGATCTGGAAGTCCAAACCCCCTTCTCCTTCCCAATCTTATGTATAGAAATCATATTAGTAACTAATGTATACATAACATACATAGCATCATCAAAATACACTAGGCAACTATAAATTTTACAATATTTTATTTAAGGAATAGTGCAGAATGTATGTTATGTATACATTAGTTGATATGATTTCTATAAATAAGTTTGTTTATTTTGTACTGACTTGTCATAAGCGCTATTTTAATTGCCTAAATGATTAATAAAATTATTTCATTTCACACGCTGCGCCACGGTGCGGCGGCTGCCAAAATGTAAAAAAAACAAACTTACTTTTTCTATCACACACTCTGTTGAGAAGTTTTGAAGCGATGCGAATGTTAGGTGTGTTAGTTATTGTTAGAATGCTCTCAAGGAACATCACTGGGTCATCTATCGTATACTTGTCCACCATTTCGAAGAACCTAAAGATATCTGTAAAAGAAAGTTTGAATTAAAACGTGGAGAGAACTTTGGCCCCCTTTTTATGCAATATGCATTTACAAGGTGGTAGGTCCCTCGTATGCGAGAGGCCGGCTGGGTTGGTACCACCGCTTTGTCTATTTCTGCCGCCAAGCAACAGTGTGTAAGCACTGTTGTGTTCCGGTTTGAAGGACATTGAAGACAGTGCAATTACTGGGCATTAGATACTTAACACCTTATGTCTCGAGGTGACGAGCGCAATCTAGTTCCATGCAGTGCTTTATAATAGGGTAGTTGACTAGATTTTTTAAATTATTTAAATCAATAAGTTACGTTACCCAAAATCTATTGCGGAAAGAATTTCATAAATCGGGCCAAAAATAAATAAGTTAGAAGCCATTCAAATCCTGTAGAAGGGGTAATTTTCAAATAACAGACGACGCAAACTTGGACGTCACTGTGTAAAATGTTCATTATGGTGCACGCGTGCAAGCGAGATAGTGATATATCCCTACTACGCACCCACTTTTCCTCATACCAACATTTAAAGTCATAACTGCGGGCACATTTTAGAACCAATTTTGATTGTGTTTTAATGAAAGGGTTTCTTTTGCGTATCATTTTCTGTATTTTATGAAATAATGTATAAAATTCAATATAGGAAACTACCCTATTCAAAGCTCTGTGTGGTGTTGCTTCTGTTTATGAGCAGGCGTGGCGCTTACCATCAGGCGAGCGACCTGCTCGTCTCGTCCTTCAAGCTAATAAAGAAACAACTTACCATCAAATAATGTTACTTTTGATAATACACCCCATGCGTCTTGGACATCTGTAACAAATAATATTATTACATACGTATGCTCACAAAAGCAGCGATAGCTTAGCTGATGCGATGAATGTCGCAGGTTCGAAACCAGCCCCAAGTGCATACACCTCTGACTTTTCCAATAAGCTTAGACAAACATTGCAATTAACCATATACTCGTAGTATAGGGTCCCGTCATACAACGACCTTCACCGAGATGTTTATTTGATGAAACGTATTTTATATTTAATTTAATATGTCAATAAATATATTGCATATGGGTTGCCTAACAAATTTCAGTCCAGGATATGATTACCCAATTAATGATAAAAAAAAATTAACATTTCACCGGTTTGATTATTAGACAAATTCTATACCAATCGAAAGTATGAAGCAATGAATTTTAATTCAATAATCAGACCGGTGCAAAATGCTAGTATCGATTTACCTGTTTATACCTGGCTACCCGAGAGTTATGACCGGAAAAGAATAGGCAACCTAACGTTTGCATATTCTATGGGCTTCATACTTTCGATTGGTATAGAAATTGTCTAATAAACAAACCGGTGAAATATTTAATTTTTTATTTTTATTATATATTAATTAATCATATCCTGGACTGAAATTTGTTAGGCAACCCATATGCAATATATTTATTGACATATTAAATTAAATATAAAATACGTTTCATCAAATAAACATCTCGGTGAAGGTCGTTGTATGACGGGATCTTAGACTAATACAAAGCACGATATTCAAATAGTTCTGTGACCGCGCAATTCATTGGTTACATAACACATGTTCATAAAAAATATTCAGTTTTATGTCTCACCTGAAAACTAAGCCAATTTAACTTGCGCGGTATTGTTAGCTAAGCGACGATATGTAAAAAGAGTCTTGAGGTAGAAGCATGTGGCTTCGTTCAAGTCTCGTAGAAACTAATGTCATCAGTTTTGGTTTTAAAGCTAATAAAGAATTATTATTATTTTGTTTTTCAGTTAATTTTTTCTCAGGGTTATTACCTGGGGTATTTTTAAAATCGCACGAGTACAAACCAAAGTGCGACTCTAACGCCCGATTTCTGAAAGGTTGATCAATGTTAAATTAACTAATCAAATGTCAAATCTCATGTCAAGTCGGAATTGAGTTGCTAGAAGCGTGATCAACACCTTTGATTTGACACACATGTTAGATAACATAACATTCTAATTAATATCAAAAATCGTATGTCAAACGGTATTAAAGAGAGATCAAATATATATATTTTTTTTACTAAATAACGTTTCAGCAACTCGAATTGATTTGACAGCGATGTCAACTCAAAGTTCTGTTAGTTGAATGTTGATTTGATCAGCCTTTCAGAAACCGCGCGTAAGTGGGGGAAATCTAAATATTATAATGATTCGTCTGCGTAGATGTCATATTACTATTTTCTGAGCCGAGCTGTAAAAAATTCCTAAGTATTCGGCAATTGTTTAATATTGCAGCTTAATCAACTTACTTCTCGTCCCCGTAGCTTCTATCAGTCTACCGAAGAATTGGGGGATGCGCCCATGTCTTGCATTTTTGCGGATCCCCTCCAATATTTCCAGGGTCGACACTAGAATCACAATACAACACATTAAATTACATTACAATGCAATGCAAAAACAATACAATGCAATGCAAAAACAATACAATGCAATGCAAAAACAATAAAATGCGATGCAAAAACAATACAATACAATGCAAAAAATAAGCATGTGGGAGACGTTTGAGTGGTAGAGCCACGCTGTAGACATTTTTGTCTATATCATGAATTGGCCGGCACGTCCAGGTCGTTACCAGTGTCTCACAGAAAACCGACGTAAAGTAGCAGCTTTCTGTGGCGCGTGAGATATCCGGAGGCTCAAATCCTCTCCTCTTCCCATTCTCTTAATTATACCTTTCCTTTAAGGTCGGCAACGCGCTCATAATTCTTTTGGTATTGTGGGCGTACATGGGCGGTGGAGATCACTTACCATCAGATGACCCACTTGCTCGTTTGTAGGCCTATGCTAAAAAAAATACAATACAATACAATACAATGCAAAAACAATACAATATAATATTACAAGGTGGTAGTAGGTGTCTTGTATGCGAGAAGCCATCTGTAGGCCTAGTACAAGTTTACATAGTTTTGTAAAACGATGAAAGTTTTCGTTTACTCTCCATACGTCGAGTATTAGTAGCCACCAGTGGGAACTATTATGAATTTAAACATATTAGACGAATATGAAATTTGTTTTCAAGCGATTCTTTCCTACACACTATTATTTGGTTGGGACCCACCAACTGGACAACCTAATAAATAAATAATGAATAACATAGCATTTACTTCGTCTCTTTGTAAGCGTTTTGATGGCCTTATCAGCTTCAACGATGTTTTCAGTTTCTGTGTCTTCGAGAAGAGAGAACAAAAAGGCCAGAGGATCGGACTTCTTAGTCAATTTGTCAATCTTCGTAGCCACTGATATTAAATCTGTAAAAAAGAAACAATAAATTGTATAAAAGAACGGTAGAAAATACAGTTAATTCCGTATATTTTTTTATGATTAATTTATGAGTGGTAGAGCCACGCTGTAGACAGTTTTGTCTACAGCATGAATGGGCCGGCTCGACCGGGTCGTTACCACTGTTTCACAGAATATCGACGTAAAGTAGCAGCTAGCTGCTGCGTTTCGTATGATGAGTGATATATCCGGAAGCGCCAATACCCTCCCCTACACAATCCCTTTCCTTTAAGGTCGGCAACGCGCCCATGATTATTTTGGTATTGTGGACGTACATTGGCGGTGGAGATCACTTACCATCAGGTGACCCATTGGCTCGTTTGCCAGCATATGCTATCAAAAAACATGCGTGGCAGTCTTTGGGGACTGCCGATAGAAGTGAAAACTAAGTAACTTGTGAATTGTATCGTCGAGCAATTAGATTATTATTTTTGGTTTGTAAAGAAGTGTTAATGACCAATTTAATTGTATATATATATAATGTATAGTAATAACGCACGGAGGTATATCTATGTACATATATACACAGTATACATATAGCTCATGGGAAGCGTTCGGTGACGATGACGCGAGTTCCATTTTTTGTTCACTCAAAAAGTACTCGACGCGTACGAGTAAAGGACGGACGAAGTATAAAGAAGTTTTCACTTCAAAATGGGATTCCAGTTATATTTTTGATGGAACTTTTTTTTAGACTATCTTGCCCACACACCCGCCACTGTAACTTCTGTGCACCAGGCTCGACAGTGGCACGCATTTTTGTTGACACCGAGCTGTGAAGCTCGGCGAGTCTCTGGGAATGATAAATTGTCTTTGTCCCGCAACGAAATTAATCAAATAGAAAGTTAAGGAGGAGTTGGAAATAATAATTGTCCACTTCTCTCCATAGGCAAGCGGTAGACAAAATAATGAGCTAAGGAGGTCTCAGCCTCCGGCACAAGGACATTTACAACTGGAGAAGCCAGATGTAAAGCACCACGGATGTCATTAAGTGGGTCCTATCACGTGAGCTGTTAAACTTAATTCCAATAATAGGTATGGCAAAAACGCCGAAAAGCACGGAAGTTCTTCCTAGTTTCCACAAGATCCATATAGTATACAACTCCAGATGTTATTTGCATACTGTCTAACATAATGTTGCGCTCTTGTTGCCTCGTTGATAGAACTTACCATCCGCTTCGAAGATATCCCGTAGAATCTTGCGAGCGTCTTCAAAGGTGTCACAACCACAGATCCTGAAGACATCCTCGGCTGTACTCTTAAGATCTATGGAACACAGGACACATAAATACATACTCACCTTATTTTTAAACGACTTCAATAAAAAGGACTGACTGCCTCGGTGGCGCAGTTGTAATGCGTACGCGTTACAATTGAGACTAACACTGAGGTCTCGGGTTCGATCCCCGGGTCGGGTAAAGTGGTATTGGGTTTTTCTATTACGAAATTCTCAGTATCAGCCAGGAGTCTGGAATTTGTGCCCGGTATGGCGATAGGCTCGCCCCCTATCACATCGTGGGACGGAGATACGCTCGGCGAAATGTGGGTGTACTAGTTACACCTCTGCCTACCCCTTCCGGGATTACAGGCGTGAGTGCGTATGACTTCAATAAAAAGAAGGAAATCTCCTTCTTTGTTCTTTTCTCAAGGTGTATTGAGAATCCTCAATTCGATTGTTTGTTTTACGGAGTAAAAAAAATAACTCCTCGACGGACAACAGTACACTCATTGCGAATATGTTATTGTATTGGATTCTACATGCTATTGCTGTTACTCCCAATGAAAATTGAAAAATAAAATAACGGTTAACAAAACTTAGAAATCGACTTCAAAATAAAAACACTGAAAAGTCAAAAATAACAAATTCTATTATTTTATTTATTTATTTGCTTAAATGACGAGACGAGCAGGTCGCTCGCCTGATGTTAAACGTCACGCCTGCCCATTAACAGAAGCAACGTCACACAGAACTTTGGATTACAGAACACTGCATGTCACTGAACTGCGCTCGTCATTCCGAGACATAAAATGTTAATTCTCATAATGCCCAGTAATTTCACTGGCTTGAATCTCCTTCAAGCCGAAACGCAACAGTGCTTACACACTACTGCTTGGCGGCAGAAATAGACAAAGCGGTGGTACCAACCCAGACGTCCTCTCGCATACGAGAGACACACCACCTTGTAAACATTGACCTATCACCTGTAATTCCTGAAGGGGTAGGCAGAGGTGTAACCAGTACACCCACATTTCACCAAGCTTGTTTCCGTCTTTCACGATTGGGGGCGAGCCTATCGCTATTCCAGGCACAATTTCTGACTCCAGGCTGATCAAAGGTTTTCGTAATAGAAAAACCCAATATCACTTTTATCCTACCCGGGGACCGAACCGCAGACCTCAACACGGTAGTTGTACCGTGTACGCATTACAACTGCGCCACTGAGGCAGTCATAACATAAGCTTATTCCTATACCTACGAAGTGTAGGCAGAAGTACAACTAGCATAACTTCAACGAACTTATTCCTTACCCATATTCATCTTAGTATGAGATCTCATAGTGTGCGAACGCATAGGGACGATTTCAGTGTGGTTGGTCTATTTTAAGCACTTTGTGAGTGGTAGAGCCACGCTGTAGACACTTTTGTCTACAGAACTAATAGTTCGACTCAACGGGGTCGTTACCACAGCCTCACAGAAACCCGACGTAAATTAGCGGCGTGCTGTTGCGTTTCTTACGGTGAGATATCCGGAGGCCCAAATCCCCACCACTTCCCAATCCCTTTCATTTAAGGTTGGCAACGCGTATGACTCTTCTGGTATTGTGGGCGTATATGGGCGGTGGAGATCACTTATAAATAGATGACGTGCTGTTTGCCGGCCTATGCTATAAAAAATGCAACTTACTCCTTCTGTGCACTGCTTGAAGTAACTCTTCAAGGGCGTATGTCAGTTCTGAAACAATTATATATTACAATGTACAGTACTCCTTATTTTAAAAGGTTTTTTACATTTTTAAATATTACATTACTTAAACGAAATAAAACGTTTAAAAATATAAAAAGTATACTCTCCAATGGCGAGGCCTAAGATCCAAGCCACCGGTGGTTAGGACCCCAGTCTGAGGAACCTCCTCACAATGCGTGCCGTGTCCAATAATACTGCCTTCTGCATCTGACTTCTGACCCAACTACCAATTGAGAGCCTCTGAAGATGTTGGTTGAGACTCTTCGGTATCAACCCATGGACGGAAACGACTATCGGGACAATGATTGTCGAGTCAACATCCCACATGTTAGTAACCTCGTATGCCAGATCTAGATATTTGGATATTTTATCATTTTCGGCTTTTACGAGGTTCTCATCATGCGGAATAGTGAAATTAACAAGCATTGCCCGGCGCGTGAATCAATCTATTACCACAATATTAGGCTTGTGGCGGTACACAGCGCGCACCGCACAATACAACATTAACCGATCCTGCATCGCGCTAGCAAAATTTGCGCGACGGTTAGTATATATAGAAGTTCCGAACATCAACCGTCGGAGGGGCCGCGGCCGGTCAGGTACAACATCCGCCTGACTGAAGATCTCCCCTTCGCTAGAGGAACATTTACAACCAGTTCCTCTACAGGCTTATAGGCTAGAATATATTATATATAGGTACTCGTAATAATATATTACAATTATTATTATGACTCCAGTATACTGCCCGAGCTGGGCACAAGTTCCTTTACAAATGAGAGGGGTAAGACCTTAGTCCACCACGCTGGACTAATGCGGGTTGGCAGAATTCTCATGTCAAAATTATGGAGAAATTCTCAGGTATTTCGGTTTCCTCACGATGTTTCCTTCACCGTTAAAGCAAGCGATAATTAATAAATTCACACGTGACTTAGAAAAGTCAAAAGAAGAAGCAGTGATAGCTCAGCGGGGAGTGGTATGGACTGTCGAGACTAAAGTCGCAGGTTAGAAACCAGCCTCAAGAGCATACACCTCTGACTTTTCTAAGTTATGTGTGTATTAATTGTTAATTATCGCTTGCTTTAACGGTGAAGGAAACATTGTGAGGAACCCTGCATACCTGAGAAGTTCTTCATAAGAATTTCGAAGGTATGTGAAGTCTGCCAACCCACATTAGTCCAGCGTGGTGGAGTAAGGCCTGGCCCCTCTCATTCAGTAGAGGAGGCCCGTGCCCAGTAGTGGGACGTATATAATACCGGGTTAGTATTATTATTTATTTTATAGATAATCTACTCACGTGGTTGTTTAGTGATTTTCCTCATCACCACAACACCTTCAGCGAATGTAGGCACGTTCATAATCTTAGTGAATTCCAAAATGGCTTCTCCGGTATCTGAAAAAAATAACCTAATTAAATACTATTTCTTTGAAAGCAGCGCTGTTTTAGGCCATGTGGGAAACCTAAATATATACCTAATTTGAAGTCATTTTAGAACTAAATAAAATACTTTTTCAATTTTAGCATAACTACTTACAGAAGAATGTGATGTGTTTACTTGAAAACAAAACATCTATAAAGTACTAATTTTGTAATAAAACTAGTTTATACGGATTTTATCGCAGTTTAATTTCATTCAATTCAGTCTCTCCCGTGACCACGAAGGATGAAAAGCTTTCGAAACGTCAAAATAAAAAGAAAACGCAAACCTAAATCTAAGAAATCATTTTTACTAGCTTTTGCTCGCAGCTCCGCCCGCCTGAACAGATTTTTCCGGGATAAAAAGTAGCCTATAACTGTCTCCCGGATCCCATCTACAATATTAATAACATTACATCTAGCAAACTTAATCAATATTCAATAAAAAATAAACTTACCTCCAGTCCTGGTCGCCGACATTAGACTATCAAGCGCTCTTCTCAAATCTGTAAAAGAAATGCATGTTTTAATAATTGTTTGTAAAAATAGTTTGATTTTGTTTACAGCATGAATAAATAATAATAATAAATACACCCAACAGTCACACACATAGTCCTGACCCCACACTAGGTTAACCTGTATCGTGGGTATCAGGAACTACGAGGGACTTGCCAACCCACAACACACAGACCCGAAATAAACATTTGGGGATCACACAAATTTGCCTCGGTGTGGGAATCGAATCCACGGCCTCTCGCTTCGCAGCCGGCTACTCGCCCATTACGCCACGGAGGCTGAGGTCTGTTTAACCGGGTTAATACTACTGCCTCATAGTAAACCCCCGTAAAGTGGCTGCTTGCCATTGCTTTCGTACCGTGAGTGAGATATCTGGAAGCCCAAGTCTCACCACCCCGTCCCAATCCCTTAATGATACATACTCGTACATACATACGCACTCACGCCTGTAATCCCCGAAGGGATAGGCAAAGGTGTAACCAGTACACCTACATTTCGCCAAGCGTATCTCCGTCCCATGATGTGATAGGGGGTGAGCCTATCGCCATACCGGGCACAAATCCCAGACTCCGGGCTGATACTGAGCATTTTGTAATACAAAAACCTAATACCACTTTACCCGGGGATCAAACCCGAGACCTCAGCGTTGGCATCAATCGTAACTAATAAAAAAAATCTATTAGCTTGAATGATGAGACGAGCAGGTCGCTCGACTGATGGTAAGCGCCACTCCTGCCCATAAACAGAAGCAACACCACACAGAACTTTGAATTACAACTGCATGGCATTTGACTGCGCTCGTCACCCCGAGACATAAGATGTTAAGTCTTATATTGCCCAGTAATTTGACTGGCTTCAATGTCCTTCAAACCGGAACACAACAGTGCTTACACACTGTTGCTTGTCAGTAATAGACGGCGCGGTGGTACCGACACAGACGGACTAGAGCATACGAGGGCGGAGGGACCTACCACCTTGTAAACAACGTGTATTACAACTGCACCACGTAGGCGTGATCCCTTTCCTTTAAGGTCGGCAACGAGTCCATGATTCTCTTGGTATTGAGGGTTCTTGGGCGGTTCAAGCATCAGGTGAACTGCTTGCTATCGCTGGCTAATGCTACAAGAAACTCTTACGGCCGGTTTCTGAAAGGCTGATCGATGTTAAATTAACTAATCAAATGTCAAATCTCATGTCAAGTCGAAATTGAGTTGTTAGAAGCGTGATCAACACCTATGATTTGACACACATGTTAGCTAACATAGCATTCAAATTAATATGAAAAATCGTATGTCAAACGGACTAAAGAGACATCAGTTGTTTTTTTTTTCACTAAATAACGTTTCAGCAATTCGAATTGGTTTGACAGCGATGTCAAATCAAAGTTCTGTTAGTTGAATGTTTATTTGATCAGCCTTTCAGAAACCGGGTGTTACTGTTCTATTCTATTTTAAGATTATGGCCCCATCGACTTCTATGATTTCGCCAATGTCAAGTATTAAAATAGCAATATCTAAAAATAAAGATCAAAACGTAGATGAAGAAACTCTTACCAACTTCACCCTTGAACACTTTCAAAACGTTCGGAAACTCTGATGGTCCGCGACCAGCAGTCAGCTGCAGTACTTCCATTCTGAGTCCATCAATACCTGAGGAAGATGTCATCAGTTTCATTGCATAGTTCCTATGAGTATAGCATGTACTAATCTTTAAATATACATGAATTAGTCAGTCAGTCAGGACAAGTAATTATACAACGTGTTACAGAATGGTGTGGTCAAATTTAAGCAACGTATAGTGTACGATATAAGTATTATACAACGTGTTACAGAAAGGCGTGGTTTGATTTATCAACGCAGAGTCTAAAACGCTGGGTCTAGAAGAATTAAATTTTGCACAAAGGTTCCTTTTATAACGTTAGTGAGCACTAAGAAAGGATTTTTGAAAATTCATCCCCTAAAGGGGTAAAATAAAGGATATAAGTTTGTATGGAGAAAAAATATTAAATGGTTATTTCGACTTGAAACAACGTAGGAGTATTCTTAAAAACAAATAAGCTAATATGTATTACGCGATATCTCGAAAATCATCCCCGTATGACCGTTCCCTATATTCTATTTAAAGATAGATATGCTTACTATAAAAAATGTTATGGTAGATCTTCCATACAAAATCTGGCAAAGCTTTACTGCCAGTAAGCAAATTTGTTGACAGACAGAATATTGAGAACGCCCATTATAGCATCGAAATATGATACCCAGAACGATAACTCTCATATGAATCTGCCAAAAATACGGCTCCACTTACTAACACATGCAAAGATAAAATCACACGTAACACTCATACACGCAACAAAAATTCATGAAATTCAAAATCAACTTTGTTTCATAAAATCTATGTCTAAATATTAAATTTCTAAATCGAGATACCACGTTCTGCACCGCGCAAAAATTAGTCATACTAAGTGTCAATTAGAGATCATGAATCATTTTTTATGAATTGATGAATGAACGAGCTGCACAGACTTTTATAGCCGCGCCCGCCTTGACGAAGTTTTGGTGGAGTATTTTTTTTGCTTTAGTTACGTTTCTTGTCATCTTATTTCGATGCTTTAAAAGGGCGAGGGATGTTCCGGATAAAGACATTTAAGTGGGTGGAGCCGCGAGTAAAAGCTAGTCATGCTTACCGGTGGAATGTGCGACGTGTCTAAAGAAATCGTACAATCCGTGAGGACCTGTAATGAAAAATGAGTATTAAAAAGAAAACGAAATGAAATATAAATAAAATAAAAATCCTTTATTTCAGACCAGTGATCCATATTATATGTTAGGCAACAACTTAGAAACTATGTTATTAATACGTGGTTTTTTAATTCATATACCCAGGGCGCCTATCCAAGGCACTGGGTACATGTACATGCACAATGCACATGCATCCAGTTTTTTTTTATTGTATTGGCCGGAAAACGAGCAAGTGGGTCACCTAATGATAAGTGATCGCCACCGCCCATGTACACCCACAATACCAAAAGAATCATGGGTGCGTTGCCGACCTTCAAGGAAAGGGATAATTAAGGGATTGGGAAGGGGAGGGGGGTTGGTCCTCCGGATATCTCACTCACCGTACGAAACGCAGCAGCAAGCTGCTACTTTACGCCGTTTTTCTGTGAGACCCGGAAGAGCCGGCCCATTCATGCTGTAGACAAAAGTGTCAACAGCGTGGCTCTACCACTCATAAAATAGTATTAAAAGCAAACGAAACGAAAAGTAAAGAAAAAATAAAAGAAAAGCAAGGAAATGAAAAGAAGTGAATATATGTTATTTGTTATTTATTCTAAGTACTTACTTTTTTCTCCGGATACTTTTTGTAAAATTTCAAATATGCCGTCGAAATCTGCATGTCCGGTCGATTGTCTCAAGATATCAAACGCTTTAAACACATCTGTAAAGAAAAACAATATTTTAGATATGTTATCATTAATTCATAATACTTATTTCTTACGTACATATACATAAATACAGAAGCACTCACGCCTGTAATTCCCGAAGGGGTAGGCACAGGTGTAACCAGTACACCCACATTTCGCCGTATCTCCGGCCCACGATGTGATAGGGGCGAGCCTATTTCAGACTCTACTACAAATTCCAGACTCCGGGCTGATACTGAGCATTTCGTAATAGAAAAACCCAATACCACTTTACCCGACCCGGGGATCGAACCCGAGACCTCAGCGTCAGCCTCAGTCGTAACGCGTACGCATTACAACTGCGCCACCGAGCCAGTCTTTCTGTATGGCTTCATCACGGCTTAATATCAGGGTCCGCCCTCTCTTGGCCCATATTATATGGGGCGAATAGCCGTCTGATCGGATTTGGTTAGCTCTATAGCGCAGTAAGCGAGTAGCCGGCTGCGAAGGGTGAGGCCGTGGGTTCGATTCCCACACCGAGACAAATGTTTGTGTGATCCACAAATATTTGTGCGGATCTGGGTGTTGTGGGACCGTATGTCCCTCGTAGTTCCTGATACCCACGATACAGGTTAACCTAGTGTGGGGTCAAGACTATGTGTGTGACTGTTGGCCGTGTATTTATTTATTTGTTTGATCGCCCGTTCTTAAGCATTCTCCATAGTGTAAAAAAATATTTGAAATTGTTTATTGCTTACCTTTCTCACCAGTAAGCTCTCGTAACAAATCGACAATGACGCTTAAATCTGAAAAAAATGAAAAATAATTATTGCATTTTTCAATGACTTCAAATTACAATTATTCAACACAAATTCAAATTATTTATTCTGTATACATGTCAATTAATTTTTATGTAACATTACATTTACGACGGCATTTCGGGGCTAGCCATGAGAAGAAATGCCGAAACAAACTCATGGGCTATGGCCTCTTTGTAATATATATATATATAATGTCCAGACATTGATTTACAGAATTATGCGAGTGTAATGTACCTACAGAAATTCCTGGATTGGCCTTTTCAAGAAATAGCCAAGAGTATACCACGTAGCACTCGCACTCAAAAAAAGTAATTTCACTGGCTTCAATGTCCTTCAAACCGGAATACAACAGTGCTTACACACTCTTGCTTGGCGTCAGAAATAGACAAAGCGGTGGTACCAACACACGTTGTTAAACATGAACGAAAGATTTCTTTTCTAATTATGGAGTCTATTAAAAAATAAATAATTGCATAGGCTGACAAACGAGCAAGTGGGTCACCTGATGGTAAGTGATCACCACCGCCCATGTACGCCCACAATACCAAAAGAGTCATGGACGCGTTGCAGACCTTAAAGGAAATCCGGATATCCCACTCACCGTACGAAACGCAGCAGCAAGCTTTACGTCGGTTTCTGTGAGATAGTGGTAACGACCCGGACGAGCCGGCCCATTCATGCTGTAGACAAAATTGTCTACAGCGTGGCTCTAGCACTCGAATTACATTATGTTTCCACTCACCAGATTTCTCTTCCATGGACATCATGAATTCGATGACAAATTTCCAACTCTTGGAGCCGCGGCATTTCCTGATGAAACCATGGATCCTATCACGGTCTGTGAAAATATTATACTCGAATTTATAGCGATCATTATATAAAAATGGTATTGTGCTGTTAGCCTATATTGCTTTTACAGCTTCACCTGACAATAAAGCCGGCGCTTATGGCGCTCTAGCCAGAAATATTGATAATGTATTTAGGCAAAGAGGCGCCTTTTAAAAAGCACAGACCTCATCTTGAGCAATCGCTGGGGATTATAGTTTAGGGACTCCTCTGCACACCATTGTGCCGAGGGCCAGTTGTGGGAGCTCTTCGGACTCGCAGACGTGTCCTATGTCGGGGTCGCGTGTTATTGCGATTCAGATTGGGCAAGGAAAGTGCTGCTTCGATAGCGACTGTGATGGAGTCGTTGGGATTTGCCAAAACTTGTTTGGGAAGTCGACGGAGGAACAAAAATAGACTGACTCTCTCTGAAACTTAGGTGATTTGTTTCCATTGCATAGGCATGTGTGGTATTATTGGATAGGTCCTTAAAAATACTATAGAGGTTGCTAAATGCCTTTTTAATACGATTTATTATCTTAATTTGAAAGTTATGTTAGCTAACATGTGTGTCAAATCAAATGTGTTGATCACGCTTCTACCAACTCAGTTTTGACTTGACATGAGATTTGACAGTTGATTAGTTAATTTAACATTAATCAAATCAACATTCATCTAACAAAACTTCGATTTTGACACCGCTGTCAAATCAATTCGAGTTGCTAAAACGTTATTTAGTGAAAAAAATATAATATTTGATGGCTCTTTAGTACCGTTTCGCATACGATTTCTCATATTAATTTCAAAGTTATAGGTATTAACTAACATGTGTGTTAAATCAAAGGTGTTGATCACGCTTCTAGCAACTCAATTTTGACTTGACATGAGATTTGACAGTTGATTAGTAAAAACATTGATCAGCCTTTCAGAAATCGGACGTTAGTCTCTCAATTTAGATAAAGTTACATTATAAACTTACCATTCGTTCCAATAAGATCTCCGATGTACTTCAACGCCGCTTTTTCATCTGCAATAAACGATATTTCTAAATAACATACATACGCACTCACGCCTGTAATCCCCGAAGGGGTAGACAGAGGTGTAACCAGTACACCCACATATCGCCGAGCGTATCTACGTCCCACAATGTGATAGGGGGCGAGCCTATCGCCATACCGGGCACAAATTCCAGACTCCGGGCTGATACTGAGCATCTTGTAATAGAAAATCCCAATACCACTTTACCCGACCCGGGGATCGAACCCGAGACCTCAGCGTTAGCCTCAATCGTAACGCATACGTATTACAACTGCGCCACCGAGGCAGTCATATTACTAAATAAGCTCACATACATACCCGAAAGCGTAGGCAGATGCGTAAATAAACTCCGTTTCGAAAAGCCGACGAAAAGTAGCTTGCTGCTGCGTTTCGTACGGTGAGTGTATCTGGAGGCCCAAATTCCCCTCCCCTTCTCAATTTCTTAACTATGCCAGCCCCGTATCTATGAATTTTTCGAAACAAGGCAGAAACTTGTTATATGGTAGATATCGCTATTAGCTATAAGATCGTCTATTGTTACATTTATAATTTTGTTCTGAGGGGCTAGCACGGAAACTTGCGAAAAGTTATTCGAGCTGTCATCGACAACAATTTGTATGAGATTTTAGTACAGCGCCTCTATCGTACGTAAAAGAAACTAATATATATGGAATATAGACCAATGATATTTAGGGAATTATCTATCGAGCCCTCGATACCTTTACATTACGATTTCGATAGTTTTCCGTGCTAGCCCCTCTGTTATTTATTTACTGTAATATTTAGCATGGTGTACAATAAAGTGCTATCTATCTATCTATCTAAACTTGATAGTGGCGCCCCTCTCCACAGTTTGAGATAAATTACATAAAAATACGAAAAAAAAGAAAGTAATAATGCACAACTTTAAAGCCTGTGTGGCGCCTTTTTCTTACAAGTCGACGGTGAGCCAACCAGGCTTCCGTATGCTAGGCGCTTTGTGGAGCAAGTTTTTTTTATTTTTAATCATATTATATTAAGATTTTGGCGCCCCATGTTTCTTCTGGTATTGTGGGGTTTACATGGGCGGTTCGATTTCCATCGAGAAAAATGTTTGTGTGATCCACAATTTGTTTCGGGTCTAGGTGTTTTCTTCCTAGAGGGGTTGACGTCAGGCAGGCGGCCGGTCGTAATAACTACAAGCCAAATCTTTCTGTAACATGTGTTAAAAGCAAGCCGACCCCACTGCGAGTGGTATAAGGGCAGGCGGAAGAAGAGAAGAGTATAATTTACTGCTAAAACTACGCATTTTTTTTATAGCATAGGCCGGCAAACGAGCAAGTTGGTCACCTGATGGTAAGTGATCTCCACCGCCCATGTACGCCCACAATACCAAAAGAATTGTGGGTGCGTTACCAACCTTAAAGGAAAGGGCTAATTAACGGATTGGGAAGGGGAGGGGGTTTGGGCCTCCGGATATACCACTTACCGTACGAAACGCAGCAGCAAGCTGCTACTTTACGTCGGTTTTCTGTGAGACAGTGGTAACGACCCGGACGAGCCGACCCATTCGTGCTGTAGACCCAAGTGTCTACAGCGTGGCTCTACCACTCACAAAAACAAAATTTATAATATTAAGAAATAAAATAGTTTTGCAGCATTTATTATTTGTACAAATGTAAATCGAGGACAATTTAAATAGCTATTTTACATGTGTTTAAATAAAACCAACATAATTAATTCGAATTGTCTTAATGACAATAATAAAATAATAAATAAATAACAGCCAACAGTCACACACATAGTCCCGATCCCACACTAGGTTAACCTGTATCGTGGGTATCAGGAACTACGAGGGACTTGCCAACCCACAACACCCAGACCCGAAACAAATATTTGTAGACCACACAAACATTTGTCTCGGTGTGGGAATCGAACCCACGGCCTCTCACTTCACAGCCGGCTACTCGCCCACTGCGCCACGGACGCTGTCATGTTTGTTTATTAGGAGAAACTAAACCTAACAGATTAAAAATTTAATAATAGCACGTTGCCACCGTCGCTGCGACGCGTTATTACACTGATACGGTAGTTGACTAGATTTTTTTTATTATTTAAATCAATAAGTTACGTTACTCAAAATCTATTGCAGAAAGAATTTTAAAAATCGGACAAAAAATAAATAAGTTAGAAGCCATTTAAATTCAGTAGAAGGGGTAATTGTCAAATGACAGATGACGCAAACTTTGACGTCACTGTGTAAAATGTTCATTATGGTGCACGCGTGCAAGCGAGATAGTGAGATATCCCTACTACGCACCCACTTTTCCTCATACCAACATTTAAAGTCATAACTGCGGGCACAATTTTATCGTCTGTATCACGGTGAATGCTCTGAAGAATTGTTTGACCTTATTCCTTCCTCACCTTTCCTTAACAGAACCACGCGTGCTGGCTTGCGAAACCATAGCTTCGTGGTCTCTTCCATCTCGGCTCGGACCAAGAGGTTCTCAAAATCGTATTTCTGTCGGACCATAAAGCTGTGGAATAGCTTGCCGGCGCACGTGTTTCCTCCTTCCTATAACTTGGGATCCTTTAAACGGAGTGTGAAGAAGCAACTAAGTAGGCCGGCATAATTCTGCCGATCTGCGATAGATTCAGTGTCTATCGTTGGTCGACAGTATTCATGGATTGCGCTATACTTACCATCAGGTGTAGCGTAGTCACTTTGCCGAGCCAGGATAAAAAAAAAAAAAAAAATTATGAACCAATTTTGATTGTGTTTTAATCAAAGCGTTTCTTTTGCGTATCATTTTCTCTTGTTTATAAAATCTTATATATAAAATTCTCGTGTCATAATGTTCGTTCCCATACTCCTCCGAAACGGCTCGACCGATTTATATGAAATTTTGTGTGCATATCGAGTAGGTCTGAGAATCGCCCAACATCTATTTTTCATCCCCCTAAATGTTAAGGGTGGTCCACCCCAAATTTATTATTTTTATTTTTTAAACAAAAATTGTTGTTTTTATTTTTCTTGATACTGCATTAAAAATACATACAACCCTAAATTTTCAACCCTCTACGATCAACCCCTATTTTTTAATAGCGACATTAGTATTTTTGTCAAGCGCGTTTCTCACCGGGGGCGCCCACTAGGCTACTTTAATCCTGGAAATAAGCATTCACGCGGGCAACAGCTAGTAATGTATAAAATTAAATATACCTACCTAGGAACGACTAAAAAAATACCTATTACGAAGCGACGAATGAATTCATACTGGACATAATTTCGCAACTGTATTTAATTTTCGAAACGCTAAATAACACTTTTACATGCTATAAATTAATGCGAATGCTAATTAATCCAATACTAGCGACGCACTAATACACGAATGGTTTCATACTTCACATAATATAGCAACTGTATTTAATTTAATATATACTAAATGACATTTCGCATGCTATAAATTTATGCGAATGCTAATTAATCCAATACTAGCGACGCACTAATACACGAATGGTTTCATACTTCACATAATATAGCAACTGTATTTAATTTAATATATACTAAATGACATTTCGCATGCTATAAATTTATGCGAATGCTAATTAATCCAATACTAGCGACGCACTAATACACGAATGGTTTCATACTTCACATAATATAGCAACTGTATTTAATTTAATAAATGCTAAATGACACTTCGCATGCTATAAATTAATGCGAATGCTAATTAATCCAATACTAGCGACGCACTAATACACGAATGGTTTCATACTTCACATAATATAGCAACTGTATTTAATTTAATAAATACTAAATGACATTTCGCATGCTATAAATTAATGCGAAAGCTAATTAATCCAATACTAGCGACGCATTAATACACGAATGGTTTCATACTTCACATAATATAGCAACTGTATTTAATTTAATAAATACTAAATGACATTTCGCATGCTATAAATTTATACGAATGTTAATTAATCCAATACTAGCGTATGGTATGGTATTTAACTCGATTATTTTTATTATTTTAATAAATAAGTTACGTGTTTAAAAACTGCAACATTTGCTTGTACCAATATTTAAAACATGAGGATGATAATAAGATTGAAGATCTGTATACACCCAATGTAAATAAGCATTTGAGAGAGCACTCACTAAAGTTATGTCGAACGGGGTCAAACCTAAATCCCTTGAAACACTTTTTACCAAACCGGGTTGTCGTAGAGTGGAACAAACATCCTGAAAAGATTGTTATGGCACCAACATTGAATAGCTTTAAAAATGGACTCGACAATATCTCCAAATCACAAGCCTCACACGCATCAGCTCAATAGCTGCTAGTGTGGTTTAAACATATAATAAAAATAATAATAATAATGAATTGCGGCCTCATTATAAGCCAATTTTTATTTAAATTTTCGCAAAACAGTTTCTTTTTCGTATTATGCATATAAAATAATGTACATAATTATGCAGTCAAATACTCTATTATGATACCCGATTTAGAATTTGAACAGGTTTCTCAGCTCAAGTATCCTACGTTGTTTCTGTAATGGGGCCTTTCTTAGGTGAACTTTGTAATTATATAGGTAATTAATGTCTTGAAACCGCATCTGTTAATATAATGTCTCGCAAGTGTTTTTAAACCTTTTGTATTTTAAATTCAACCATGTAAAATTACTTAATTATTATGACTATATAATTATTATTCGTTGATAAATTAATATTTCCAAAATTGCAATTACAATATATATTTTAGAAGATGACATTTCGATGTGGATAACCAACAACTTAAACATAGACGTAGACGACGCTATTAAACTAACACATAAATAATTCATAGTAAAGAATAGAAAGTGTCTGATGAAATTGTTCAATTTATGACTTGTGAAGTTTTAATAGTCAAAAACCTACATACAGACATATGCATTCACGCCTGTAATCCCCTAAGGGGTAGAGAGAGGTGTAACATCATTTCCGCGAGCTTATTTTCATCCTATGATGTGAGCTTATCGCTCTGCCGGGCACAATTCCAGACTTCAGGCTGATACCAAGCATTTCATAATAGAAAATTCCAATATTACTTTAGCCGACCCAAACCCAAGACCTCAGTGTCAGCCTCAGTTGTTCCGCGTACGCATTACAGCTGCGCCGCCGAGCCAGTCAAAAACCTTTTTAACAAAAATATAACTGATTCATAAAACTACCTTATACCCACGATACAGGTTAACGTCGTGTGGAGTCAGGACAATATGTGTGACTGTTGGGTGTATTTATATAATAATACCAGCCCTGTATTATATACGTCCCACTGCTGGGCACGGGCTTCCTCTATTGAATGAGAGGGGTTAGGCCAGGGGTCGGCAAGTAGTTTTAGATGGGGTCCGGATACTGTGGGAAAATTTTAACGAGGTCCAGAAAAAAAACAACTCATAATAATTAAGTGTTACCTATGTATTGTATGGTTACAAATAAAATTCTGAATTATAAAACACAAGACCTACAATTAATGTGAGAAACTGCACCGAAACTGTGGCTTAAAAATATTATTTCAACTAATAAAGGTATAGTATGCCTTATCTACGTATTAATTTATACTTACAATATTTGGCGGTCCGAGGTTCGACCTTTCACGGTCCGCAAACGGACCGCGGTCCGCCTGTTGCCGACCGTTGGGTTAGGCCTTAGTCTACCACACTGGCCTAATGTGGGTTGGCAGATTTCACATACCTTCGAAATTCTTATGCAGAACTTCTCAGGTATGCAGGTTTCCTCACGATGTTTTTCCTTCACCGTATTTATATAACAATTTTTAATCGGCTAAACCACAGTGTTGATTAACTGGTAAAGGAAACATCCTGAGCAATCCTGCATACCTGTGAAGTTCCTATATGTATTTTGAAAGTATGTGAAGTCTGCCAACCCGCATTAGGCCAGCGTGGTGGACTAAGGCCTGACCCCTAGTATTAATTAGCATTCGCATTATTTTTTACCATGCGAAATGTCATTTAGCATTTAGCAAATTAAATACAGTTCCTAAATTATGTGAAGTATGAATTCATTCGTCGCTTCGTAATTCGTGTATAAGTGAGTCGCAGCAACGGTGGCAACGTGCTGTCCCTTTCGCACCCGCGGGAACACTACATTATTGTTTCATATTAGCAAATAGCATTAACAGGAAAGATTAGCGTGCTAACACACGAGAATTCACATGCTAATTAAATTAAATAGTAATAGAATTAATTGCCATTTATACCATACGCACACACACCTGTAATCCCCGAAGGTGTAGGCAGAGGTGTATTTACATTTACCAGTACACCCATATTTCGCTAAGCGTATCTCCGTCCCATGATGTGATAGGGAGCGAGCCTATTACCATACCGGGTACAATTCCAGACTCCGGGTCTGAGCTGAGCATTACATAATAGAAAAACCCAATATCACTGTTGCTCGACCCGGGATCGAACCCGAGACCTCAGCGTCAGCCTCAGTTGTAAAACTGCGCCACTGAGGCAGTAAAATACCTTTTTTTTTAATAATTAGTATAATTTACTATTCACTGACAGTCTCCGTGGCGCAGTGGGCGAGTAGCCGGCTGCGAAGCGATAGTGGGTTCGATTTCCACACCGATACAAATGTTTGTGTGATCCACAAACATTGGTCTCGGGTCTGTGTGTTGTGGGTTGGCAAGTCCCTCGTAGTTGCTGATACCCACGATACAGGTTAACCTAGTGTGGTGTCAGGACTATGTGTGTGACTGTCGGTCGTGTATTTATTTATCATAGAACGAATATAATAATAATAATATTAATAATAATAATATTTATTTGGTCATAAAACAGTGGATACAACAAAATTAACAGCATCTGATGTCCTAGCTAGGTTACACAGTAACCTGTATTAAAGGACCATCAGCCCATGAATATGTTTTGATGGAGTGTGTTCGAAATGATACTTGTAGGACTTTGCATTTTATAAATAGGACTAGGTATTTGCATTGGTCTACTGAATAGTATTTTGGCCTGCCCGATGTCAGAAAAAGTCAAAGTGTTGATTTAGTTGGCTGATCTGGCTTTTAGTAGGTAGATCTGGCTTTTAGTAGGTAGTATCAGTATTGGTATTTGGTACTAATGTCCTTTTTTACATACGCACTCACACGTGTAATCCCCATAGGGGGTAGGCAGAGGTGTAACGATGTGATAGGAGGCGAGCCTATCGCCATACCGGGCACAAATTCCAGACTCCGGGCTGATACTGAGCATTTCGTAATAGAAAAACCCAATATCACTTGTACCCGACCCAGGGATCGAACCTGAGACCTCAGCGTCAGCCTCAATCGTTACGCGTACGCATTACAACTGTGCCGCCGAGGCAGTTCTGCCCTTTTTTGTGTTGTATTTTTGATTTGTTGCCTTTACAGGGCGATGTGGTCGCTCAGCGACAGAGCCCTGAATAAATAAAAAAAATAGCATAGAAGCATGTGAATTTGCTATTGTTATGATACATACGTACGCACTCACGCCTGTAATCCCCTAAGGGGTAGGCAGAGGTGTAACCAGTACACCCACATTTCGCCGAGCGTATTTCCGTACCTTATGTGATAGGCGGCGAGCCTATCGCCATACCGGGCACAAATTCCAGACTCCGGGCTGATACTGAGCATATCGTAATAGAAAAACCCAATACCACTTTACCCGACCCGGGGATCGAACCCGAGACCTCAGCGTTGACCTCAATCGTAACGCGTACGCATTACAACTGCGTCACCGAGGCAGTTATTGTTATGACTGTATAATATTCACTTACTTGGTTGTCCAGTAAGCGCGTGTAATAACTCGTTGCTTTCCCTGTGCCCTGAAAAGGTAGATGCTATTATAAAACGTGGTGACGTGGACAATTATTATTTCCAACTCCTCCCTAATTTTCTATTTGATTCATTTCGTTGCGGGATAAAGACCTTGCATTCCTAGAGACTCGCCGAGCTTCATTACTCGGTGTCGAAATATGCGTGCCACTGTCGATCCTGGTTTACAGGAGTTACAGTGGCGGGTGTGTGGGCGGGATAGTCTCGTAGTTCCTGTTTTTATACTGGCTCGACAAAGTGACTACGCTACACCTGATGTTAAGTGCAGCGCAATCCAAGAATACTGTCGACCAACGACAGACGATGTGTCTATCGTAGGTCGGCAAAATTATGCCGGCCTGCCTAATTGCTTCTTCACACTCCGTTTAAAGGACCCCATATTATAGGAAGGAGGGAACACGTGTGCCGGCAAACTATTCCACAGCTTGATGGTCCGGCAGAAGTAAGATTTTGCGATCTTTTTCTACAGCATAAATGGGCCGGCTCGCCTGGGTCTTTACCACTGTCTCACAGAAAACCGGCGTAAAGTAGCAGCTTGCTGTTGCGTTTCGTACGGTGAGGAAGATATCCAGAGGCCCAAATTTCCCTCCCTTTCCCAATCCCTAACTTATCCCTTTCCTTTAAGGTCGGCAACGCGCCCATGATTATTTTAGTATTGTGGGCGTACATGGGCGGTGGAGATCAATTACCATCAGGTGATCCACTTGCTCGTTTGCCGGTCTATACTATATTTTTTTTTTTATGAAACATCATTCTGCCCGCGTTTTCCCAGTTTATTGCCCAGGTCCGCCTTCTTATACCATTTGCGGATACTTATTTGGTTGTACAATATGTAACAAAACCACTGGAATCTATTTTTTTATTGCTTGAACGAAAGGAGCAGTTCACTCGGCTGGTAAGCGTCACGCCTGCCCATAAACAGAAGCAACACCACACAGAACTTTGAATTACAAAGCACTGCATGGCATTGGACTAACTCGTCACCGTTGAGGGATGCAAAGTCTCGGTTCCATTATATTTAGACTGCACTGACCTTAACATTCAGAGGGGCTAGCAGGAATAACTTGCGAGAACGTATTCGTATCGAAATGTCAAAAAATTGTTTGAACCTTCATACAAATTTAATGAAAATATTTATTGAATCCATAAA
Source organism: Mimas tiliae (assembly GCA_905332985.1). Lineage (NCBI taxonomy): Eukaryota > Metazoa > Arthropoda > Insecta > Lepidoptera > Sphingidae > Mimas > Mimas tiliae. The sequence goes on along the minus strand of HG995266.1, from coordinate 5,938,244 downwards.
AATGTTATACCTACATCATTTAGTTTCAGTCAAATTTTAACTCTACCGGTAAGCTGTTTCGTTAAAGAAGAACGGACAAGAAACTCTAACGTTGCTCTTTTCAAAATTCATTTACAATATTTGCACTACGATAATACAATTAATTTTGAATAGAGTTAGAGAAGCTCAAATTATGCCAATGAGAAATGCTAGGGTTCTAGATTCGAATACTTATTTGTAAGATGCTCGTGCTCGACCCCCAGGACATACAGTGCAGTCATATTTGGTTGTTAAAAACTTGTGTAATATTTTTTTTTATTAACTTGAATGACGAGATCAGCAGGTCGCTCGCCTGATGGTAAGCGCCACGCCTGCTCATAAACGCCACACAGAATTTTGGATAACAAAGCACTGCATGACACTGGACTGCGCTCGTCACCCCGAGACATAATTCGAGACGTTATTTCACTGGCTTCAATGTCCTTTAAACCGGAATACAACAGTGCTTACACACTGTTGCTTGGCGGCAGATATAGACAAACGAGGGAAAAGAGGGACTTACCACCTTGTAAATGGGAGTGAATGGAGCAAAACAACTTACCTCTTAGTCGTAGAATGTTTCTCAAAACTTTTGACACCTCCGGCCCCTCGGGTTTCTCAGCTGTAATTAAAGGAAGCCCTGTAACACGAAATAATACAAGCCCTGTATTATACACGTCCCACTGTTGGGCACGGGCCTCCTCTACTGAATGAGAGGGGTTAGGCCTTAGTCCACCACACTGGCTTAATACGGGTTGGTAGACTTCACATACCTTCGAAATTCTTTTGAAGAACTTGTCAGATATGCAGGTTTCCTCACGATGTTTCCTTCACCGTTAAAGCAAGCGGTAATTAACAATTAATACACACATAACTTAGAAAGTCAGAGGTGTAAACTCTTGGGGCTGGTTTCGAACCTGCGACTTTCATCTCGACAGTCCATACCACTCCCCGCAGAGCTATCGCTGCTATTTATTAACACTTGATTTATGTAAAGGAAAAGGATAATTAAGGGATTGGGAAGGGGAGGGGGTTTGGGCCTCCGGATATCTCACTCACTGTACGAAACGCAGCAGCAAGCTGCTACTTTACGCCAGTTTTCTGTGAGAGAGCGGTAACGACCCGGACGAGCCGACGATATTGGTTGATTCCTACCTGGATTTCTCCGTCTGTGATCTTCAGGGTCTCTTCTGAATGGGGCCTGCTCATTCATTCCAAAATCAGGGTGTTCAGGTTCAAAGCCGTGCGGTTCGAATTCCCTAGGGCTAGGTCGGCTCAACATAGGTGGTGCTGCATTGCGCACTAGATCCAAGTAGTTCCATGTATCTGTTCTGCTTGGACCGTCATTTGGTCTTCTTGGGTGCATTCTCTCCGGTGGCGGAAAAGGTCTGCCATGGTCACTTTCGAAATCAAAGGCTGTCAGGAAAGATATTTTTATTAAAATAATATAAAAATAGGATAAAACTAGTTTATACGGATTTTATCGCGGTTTAATTATTATTTTAGTCCCGACGTTTTGAAAGCTTTTCAGCCTTCGTGGTCACGGGAGAGACTGAGGTATAGGTCGTCTCGAAAAGTTAATGTTTAAAAATTAAACCGCGAGAATAAATTCGTATAAACTAGTTTTATTTCAATGTGTAATATTCGCGTAAACCCAAGAAGTCACCATAAAAATAGGACTTTGTATTTCCCTAATTATTTTGGATTGAAAAATCAGACCAAAAACAAGCCCACTGAGTTTGAGTAACTGGATCTTCTCAGGACTGGGTCGCATCGCGTAAAATCCAGTGGTAAAGTAAGCCCACTGAGTTTGTTTCGCTGGGTTGTTTTGGATCCGGTGGTAGTTTTAAAACAAGTGCCGATTCGATAATGCCTATGGTCCATATCGATCCATAATAAAGAAGAAAAAATAAAATAATACCTACCTAATACTTAACAATTCTGGACTATTTCATGATAAAAATATTGTAAAATTTATAGTTGCCCAGTGTATTTTGATGATGCTATGTATATTATGTATACATTAGTTGATATGATTTCTATACATAAGTTTCTTTTATTTGGTACTGACTTGTCATAAGCGCTATTTTAATTGCCTACATGATTAATAAAACTATTTCATTTCATTTCAATTGAAATTGTTAAATTAGTCGACTGCCTCGGTGGCGTAGTTGTAATGTGTGTGCGGTACGACTACTGTGCTGAGGTATTGGAATCGGTCCTCGGGTCGAGAAAAGTGATATTAGGTTTTCGAAATGCTCAGTATCAGCCCGAAGTCTGGAATTGTGCCCGGCATGGCGATATGGACCGAGATATCAAATATTTGTGGATCTCCTGTGATCATTTGTCTAGGTGCGGGAACCCTAAATAAGTGAGATGTTATTATTCATAACTGACAAGCGTATCTACTTATTATCCATCTTGTATTGAAAGTTTTTTTTAATAAAGAAAGCTGAAGTTAAAATATTGGCAAAGGTAAGTTGCATATATCGTAAATTAAAGTTAATTTAATTATTTTATACATTTTTTGTGCGTGTTTTAAGCGTGTATTTTAGTTTTTTAAACTACATTTATGAAATGTTCCATTTATTCCGAAATAAAAAATTGGCGCCACAATTAAAAGTAAAACAAATTAATACGAGATTCTTCAATACGGTGGTTTCCTATATTGAATTTTATACATTATTTTATAAGCAACAGAAAATGATACGCAAAAGAAACCCTTTTATTGAAACAAAATCAAAATTGGTTCAGAAATGTGCCCGCAGTTATGATTTCAAATGTTGGTATGAGGAAAAGTGGGTGCGTAGTAGGGATATCTCACTATCTTGCTTGCACGCGTGCACCATAATGAACATTTTACACAGTGACGTCAAAGTTTGCATCGTCTGTCATATGACAATTACCCCTTCTACAGGATTTGAATGGCTTCTAACTTATTTATTTTTGTCCGATTTATAAAATTATTTCTGCAATAGATTTTGAGTAACGTAACTTATTGATTTAAATAATAAAAAAAAACTAGTCAACTACCCTATTGTTTGTCGCAAAATCATAATGATTTATTGACATAATATGGAGATAGAAAAAAAAATGTAGACTAGATAATTGTATATTTAAACTTACGTATTGGTTCGGCAGTTGCCTGTCGTGCACAAATCTAGGAAAAAATAAGAAACTAGCATAAATCTAAAAGCATGTTACGCCGTCCCCACTGCGAGTGGGATAAGGGCAGGTAGAATAGGAGACTTCAATGAATACTAGACCGGCTGATTGGTACGTAGAAATTGCGCCACATAGTTACGGTCAATTGACCATAACTCAATATTACCATCTCTCTTACTCTTAACTGGAACACCTCTCCCGCTCTCTGTCTTTAAACTCCCGCGTTGTGTGGCGCAATTTTACTTCTAAACAGGCCGGCTAGTACTATACATTGAAGTCTTTATTTACGAGCCCCCATTTTACAGATCTTTTTCCAATCTGTAAGACGCGGCCTTGTATAAAGTTTTCTGTTATTTACTCATCTGTTCTTAGCCTGAATGACGAAACAATCAGAGGGCGTGCTAGAGTTTTCTGTTATTTACTCATCTGTTCTTCTTATACTGACTGGCGTAACAATCAAAGGGGCGAGTACGAACAACTTACGAATAAGTATTCGAATCAAGAACGCTAAAATTTATATGAATTTTCAAACGAACTTTTGACAGTTCGATTCGAATACGTTTTCGCAAGTTGATCGTGCTAGTCCTTCAGGTCGCTTGCCTAATGGTAACCTATCCTTAACAGAAGCAACACCACACAGAACTTTAAATTACCAAGCTTGGCACTGGATTGCGCCTAGTTAGATGTTAACGTTCGGTTTCTGAAAGGCTGATCAAATCAACATTCAACTAACAGAACTTTGATTTGACATCGCTGTCAAATCAATTCGAGTTGCTGAAACGTTGATAGTGAAAAAAATTATATTATTTGATGCCGCTTTAGTACCGTTTGACATACGATTTTTCATATTAATTTAAAAGTAATGTTAGCTAACATGTGTGTCAAATCAAAGGTGTTGATCACGCTTCTAGCAACTCAATTTCGACTTGACATGAGATTTGACATTTGATTAGATAATTTAACATTGATCAGCGTTTCAGAAACCGGGCGTTAGTCTCTTAATTATGGTACGACACATGTCTTTTGTATTTTTCCATTAGCGTGTATGACGAGACGAGCAGGTCGCTCGCCACGGCTGCCCATAAACAGAAGCAATAGAACAGCGGTTTGAATTACAAAGCACTACATGGCATTGGACTGCGCTCGTCACCACGAGATATAATGTTTGATGTCTAGTAATTTCATTGACTTCAATATCCTTCAAACCGAAACAACAGTGCTTAGTCACTGCTGCTTGGCGGCCGAAAGAGAATCCAAATCAACATCACATAATTTATTCTATAAATTGGATCATAAATATCACTTTTACATGTCAATCATTTTTTATGCTACATTCCATTTACGACGGCATTTCGGGGCTAGCCATGAGAAGAAATTCCGAAACAAACTCATGGGTTATGGCTTCTTTTAATGTCCAGACATTGTTTTACAGAATTATGCGAGTGTAATGTACAGAAATTCCTGGATTGGCCTTTTCAAGAAATAGCCAAGAGTTTACCAGACTTACTTAGCACTCGCACTCACATAAAAAAACAAAATGAAATAATAATAAAAAACGTCAGTATTCTGCTAAACACTAATATTGCGAAATAGCAGTGGTACTAATTCAAACGGCCTCTCGCATTCAAGGGACCACCTAGTTATGAGACAAGCTCTATGCATCTCGTGTATTGCCTCATTATAGCATTGATCTTCTCATAGGTATAGTGGCAGCGTACTTAGACTACGAAACCTTAGGTACTGGATACAAATCCCAGGTCAGAAAAATTACAATTTATTTTAGAATTTTCAATTCCAAAAATTGAAAACCGGGTTAGTTTTGTCGATCATTTTGTCGTGGAAAACCAGTTTTATCTGATTATCTCTAAATTTCTATCGACGCGAATAAACGAGCATATCCTAATGCAATACGACATATCTCGCGTGCGAAAGAGATAACTGTCGATAAATATCTCAGGTAAAAGTGTCAACTTTCGATAAAATTAAGTAATCGGATCGGAAGTTAAATCGGAATCCAAAAGACCAACTGCCACACTTCAAGACACCGTGACCTCTTTCTGCGTAGATCGGACTAGTGTTAACTAACTTTTTATATAGTTAAAAAATAAATGTAGGTATAATTTTAAAATGAAGGTAGCCAATATACATACATACATACATACATAGACCCATAGGGGTAGGCAGAGACAACGGATTTCCACTTGCTACGATCCTTGCATACCTCTTTGGCCTCATTCACTCAATAGCCAATATAACATTAACTTTTCGAGACGACCTACACCTCAGTCTCTCCCGTGACCACGAAGGCTGAAAAGCTTTCGAGACGTCGGGACTAAAATAAAAATTAAACCGCGATAAAATCCGTATAAACTAGTTTTATTTCAAAATTAAGTAATGTTAAACTTTTAAAAAAATGATCGAATATATCAAAACTGAACATTCAATAATATTTCGAGTTGTATCAATTGCCTACGTCACACATGTTTTAATTAATTAAACACATATTAATTGGACGTTGTTACGCAATAGGGACCCAACTAACAGCTAGTTCAAATTGAGATACTGATTTTGTTGTGCTAAATTCGTTAATTACTGCCTGTAGCGCAGTTGTAATGCGTACGCGCTACGACTGCTGTGCTGAAGTATCAGGCTCGATTCCCGGGTCAGGTAAAGTGATATTGGGATTTTCTATCATGAAATGCTTAGTATCAACCCGGAATCTGGAATTGTGCCCTATATAATAAATACATTCAACAGTCACACACATAGTCCTGACCCCACACTAGGTAAACCTGTATCGTGGGTATCAAGAACTACAAGGGACTTGCGGTCCCACAACACCCAGACCCGAGACAAATATTTGTGTATCAGACAAACATTTGTCTAGGAATCGAACCCACGGCCTCAGGCTTCGCAACCGGCTACTCGCCCGTTGCGCCACGGAGGCTGTCAAATGCTATATGGCGGTAGACTGACGAGAAATAAGCTCGGCGAAATGTTACACCACTGCCTTCCCCGGAGAGTACAGGCGTGAGTGCGTATGTATGTATGTAAATTAATTAACTGAAACAAATTTTATTTCTTACTTTTTTGGAATAATCATACATAAATGTCCCGTGCACTTTGCAAAAAAATACGAATCAATTTGAATTGATGAATTTAAAAATAAATATCTCCATCTGAATTTATTGTTGCTTGTTGCATAACAACGTCCAATTGTAAATAGTGATATTTTTAAATATTATAATGTTTTGACAGTTGACCTGACGTCATTCATTGTTACCCCACATTTATTTTCCACATTTCGTCGCTTAGGTAACAATACCGCGTAACTCGAAAATTGGTCATGTGATAAATTGATTGTCATTGGATAAATTGATTTTGACGCGTCTTCCAATAATCTCTCTATTCTAAAAAAAAGTAACTGGCGCCGCCGCCGCCGCTGCCAAAAGCTTATCACGCTATCTCCTCCGAAACCGCTGGGGATATGGGGTCGAGACCGATACCAATCGATGCAGAATAATGTGGGGAAGAAAGTAACATATGTCTCATATTCGTCAAAGTTTAAGTATTTTTATATTTTATGTTTTGTGGAAAAACATGGGCAAGGCTCCTAGTTTTACACAAAATAATAAATTAACCATACAAAGCACGATATTCAAATAGTTCTGTGACCGCGCAACTCATTGTTTACATCACACATGTTTATAAAAATATTCAGTTTTATGTCTCTCCTGAAAACTAAGCCCATTTAACTTGCGCGGTGTTGTTAGCTAAGCGACGATTTGTAAATTTTACCTACAGAACTAAAATACAATAATTTAAAATGCACTTCGACTGTATTCACAAATGCACAAAAGAATTATGGGCGCGTTGACGACCTTAAAGAAAAGGTATAATTAAGGGATTGGGAAGGGGAGGAGGATTTGGGCTTTCGGAATAAAGAATGTGTCATAATCAAAAACTTTAATGCATACTACTAGACAAGCTGCGCGGTACATAGAAATTGTACCACTAAGTTGCGGTCAATTGACCGTAACTTAATATTACCCTCTCGCTTACTCTTAACTAGAACCCCTATCGCGCTCCCTGTTTGTGAGCTGTCAAACTCCCGCGTTATGTGACGCAATTTTACATTTAAACAGCCCGTCTAGTAGTAAAAATTAGTCTTTGGTAATAATGATTCAACTTGATTTCAACTTTGACTTGATAATACGGATTTGTATACTTAAATTTATCTTTATTGTAATGACCTTGCTCAGATAATAATTGATTGCATATTCGTACTAATTCGCAACAAAACGAACATCGCCGAAGCGCACTTTAAATCTTAAACAGACGCTTTTCCGATACTGCAATTTATTTCTTTAAAATTCGATTATTCTACACCTAGAATACGAAACTATTTACGTTCCCTTACTCAGTAAATAAACTTTTATGAGTGGTACAGCCACGCTGTAGACACTTTTGTCTACAGCATGGATGGGTCGGCCCATCCGGGTCATTACCACTGTCTTACAGAAAACCGGCGTAAAGTAGCAGCTTGCTGCTGCGTTTCGTACGTTGAGTAAGATATCCGGAGGCCCAAACCCCCTTCCCTTCCCAATTTCTTAATTATCCCTTTCCTTTAAGGTCGGGTACGCACCTATGATTCTTTTAGTATTGTGGGCGTACATGGGCGGTGGAGATCACTTACCATCAGGTGATCCACATGCTCGTTTGCCGGTCTATGCCATAAAAAAAACACAAAATAAACAGCTATTTTTTTCTTTTTTTATTCTAGCTCGGCAAAGTACGCTACCTGATGGTAAGCGTAGCGCAATCCAAGAATACTGTCGACCAACGACAGACGATGTGTCTATCGTAGGTGGGCAGAATTATGCCGGCCTGCCTAATTGCTTCTTCACACTCCGTTTAAAGGACCCCATATTATAGGAAGGAGGGAACACGTGTGCCGGCAAACAATTGACAATTATAGTTGTTGTCTCGAGAATTAATAATATTCAGATAAAAGATGCGAACACTGTAAACGTATTTGAAACTCGTAATAGATCTACAGAACTCTATGGTTTCTTATTAACTATTTCTATTTCTTAGGTTACGAACCTTTGCCTCTTTCTCTTCTCTTTTTGCCTTGTTCTATTTTTTTTAAATTATATTATTTACTATTGACTGCTCTATTGGCGCAATATTAGTGTTTATGGCAATACTGACATGTTATTTTTTTATTATCTATTATTAATTATTTCTTTTTGTTTTTTTTTATGCGAGTGCGAGTGCCATGTATTTATATCTGGTATACTCTTGGCTATTTCTTGAAAAGGCCAATCCAGGATTTTCTGTACATTACACTTGCATAATTCGGTAAAACAATGTCTGGACATTAAAAGAGGCCATAACCCATGAGTTTGTTTTGACATTTCTTCTCATGGCTAGCCCCGAAATGCCGTCGTAAGTGTAATGTACCATAAAAAATGATTGACATGTAAAAGTGATATTAATGATCCAATTTACAAGATAAATGATTTGAATTTGAATTTGCCTTTTCCTTCATGGAGATTTTTTTTTTAAACTATGTTTTCTTATTTAAGTACGCTGTCACTAGACCAATGAGGCGATCTGGGGCCTTATTATCTATGACTGCACAACCATGTAACGCGCATGTTTTCCGTCAACTTCGTGAAATCAAGGGCCATATTCCCCATGGCCGTATAAGCTGCTAATGCGACTGCGGTACACCAACTTCGCGAAATCAGCACCGAATGGCATTCTATAACGACTACGACTACTATCCCTGTATTATATACGTCCCACTGCTGGGCATGGGCCTCCTCTACTGAATGAGAGGGGTTAGGCCTTAGTCCACCACGCTGGCCTAATGCGGGTTGGCAGACTTCACAGACCTTCCCAAATTCTTATGCAGAACTTCTCATTCTATAAGCTTATTCTAAATTGTAATTTGTCTTGCTTAATTGTGAATGTTCATAACAATAACGTAACGCACCTTAATGCGTTTATATTTGACATTGGCTTTAAAACAAGGCCCCTGTAGTTTTGGCGGGAATTCTGTCAACGCGGACGATATCCTATTTTAATTCATTCCTAAACTAGTTTAAAGTTGTGTTTATTGTATAAAGTGGTGTCGATTTCAACAATAAACTGACTGTCATGAACAGTGTGTGGAATCTTTGAAATTGGTCAATTTAGCGATTTTTGTCCAAGCGATTGATCGCCCTTGGTCGTTCGATCCGCTTAGAAAAAATCGTCTATGAAGCTTCGTACTGGAAGGAATTGCCACCAAAACTCCAACAAGACTTTGAAATTGGATTCAACACGTGTTTATCGTTCTTATGTATACTTGAAAATATGTTATATAGGTACTTATTGGCTGTATGCATGGAAATGCGAAGCCATAATTGAGAAAAAAAATCACGTAGTCAACGCAACGCGCTCGGGAGTTTTGGCGGGAATTCTTACAGTGCGGTGGCTCTCTTGTTTTAATTATTTCCTAAACTGGTTTAAAGTTGTGTTTGTTGTATAAAAGTGGTGTGGTTTTGTGCAATAATCATTAACGATGATGAATAGTGTATGGAAACATTGAAATAAGTGGATTTACGTGATTTTTGATAAAGGGTATTGTCGACCTTGTGCTTTCGATTCGCTTGAAGAAAGTCGTCTATGAAGCATTGAACTGAAAGGAATTATCACCAAAACTCCAGCAAGACCTTGAAATCGGCCACACCCCTGTTTCATCGTTCTTGGAATATAAGAAAAGATATAACTAATGACTTGGCAGCATGGTCTCTGATCTTAGCCGGTTCCTTATGGAACAAATAAACAAAAAAAAAAAAAAAGCAACGCGCTCGTGCTAATGTTGCGGGCGAGTTACGAATCCAGACGTTCATAGATAATAAGGCCCTTGCTTGTTTATTGTACTTAATTTTTTATTTTATTATAATAAAGGAAAGCAAACAGAAGTATACTTAGGTACATATAGAGCTTATGCTAAATAGATTTAATTATACATGCTACCCATAACGTTCTCCACAGGTTACATTTAGAATTTAGATTAGTGGGCGGATGTTGTACTTACGCCCGGTATCTGAAAGGCTGATCAAATCAACATTCAACTAACAGAACTTTGATTTGACATCGCTGGTAAATCAATTCGAATTTCGAGTTGCTGAAACGTTATTTAGTGACAAAAAAATATATATTTGATGTCTTTTTAGTACCGTTAGATATGCGATTTTTCATATTAATTTGAAAGTTATGTTAGCTAACATGTGTGTCAAATCAAAGGTGTTGATCACGCTTCTAGCAACTCGACTTGACATGAAATTTGACATTTAATTAGTTAATTTAACATAGATCAGCCTTTCAGAAATCGGGCGTTAGAGTATTTAACTATTTAAATAAGGAATAAGGATAAAAAAGGTAAATTAAATGATGAAAACTATGTAACAAATGATATAGAACTGACAATGTCTAAGTTAAAATTGGTGTTAGTTTTTATACGCCTTAAAATGTGTACTTACGCCAATGATTACACCAAACACAATTATTTCCATCTTAACACTTAAGTGGGCAGATAAATACCTATCTGTATTACCACTGGCCATGTTAAAATTAAACGCACCTAATATAATGTGTCTTAAATCAATATACATCTGTATGAACAGGTGTTTTCCTTGCGAATTTGGTAAAACGCTATTGGTCGAGTTTGCGTGACGTAAAAATTGTCGAAGTGTCTAGATTTTGTTGATTTTTTTATAATTAAGCCTAATAGGGTAGTTGACTTGATTTTTTTTATTGAAATCGATAAGTTACGTTACTCAAAATCTATTGCAGAAAGAATGTTATAAATCGGACCAAAAATAAATAAGTTCGAAGCCATTCAAATCCTGTAGAAGGGGTGATTGTCAAATGACGAAAGACGCAACCTTTGACGTCACTGTGTAAAATGTTCATTATGGTGCACGCGTGCAAGCGAGATAGTGAGATATCCCTACTACGCACCCACTTTTCCTCATACCAACATTTAAAGTCATAACTGCGGGCACATTTCTGAACCAATTTTGCTGGTGTTTTAATAAAAGGGTTTCATTTGCGTATCATTTTCCGTCGCTTATAAAATAATGTATAAAATTCAATATAGGAAACTACCCTATTACAAAAGCAGCGATAGCTCACCGGGGAGTGGTACAAATGTTGCAGGTTCAAAACCGAAAGCAAGCAAGTTATGAGTGGTAGAGCCACGCTGTAGACACTTGTCTACAGCATGTATGGGCCGGCTCGTCCGGGTCATTACCACTGTCTCACAGAAAACCGACGTAAAGTAGCAGCTTGCTGCTGCGTTTCGTACGGTGAGTGAGATATCCGGAGGCCCAAACCCCCTCCCATTCCAAATTCCTTAATTATCCCTTTTCTTTTAAGGTCGGCAACGCACCCATGGTTCGTTTGGTATTGTGGGCGTACATGGGCGGTGGAGATCACTTACCATCAGGTGGCCCACCTGCTCGTTTGCCGGCCTATACCATAAAAAAAGCACTGACTTTTCTAAGCTACGTGTGTCATCATCATCATCAGCCTGAATTCGTCCACTGCTGGACATAGGCCTTTCTTATTTGCCTTTCCTTTTCCTTTTAGGTGCGTGAGTATTAATTGTTAATTATCGCTTGCTTTAACGGTGAAGGAAACATTGTCAGGAAACCGAAATACTTGAGAAGTTTTTCGTAAGAATTTCGAAGGTATGTGAAGTCTGCCAACCCACATTAGTCCGAGGCCCGTGCCCAGCAGTGGGACGTGTGTAATACAGGGCTAGTTTTATTAGCTTGAATGATGAAACGAGCAGGTCGCTCGCCTGAAGGTAAGCGCCACGCCTGCTCATAAACAGAAGCAACACCACACAGAACTTTGAATTACAAAGCACTGCATGACACTGGATAGCGCTTGTCACACCGAGACATAAGTTGTTATGTCTATGTTATGTACAACTGTGCTTACACACTGTTGGTTGGTGGCAGAATTAGACAAAGCGGTGGTTCCAACCCCGACGGCCTCTCGCATACGAGGGACTTTAAAAGTTTAATGGAATATAAATAATGTATAACATTTTATTGATTCAATAACATACGCACTCACGCCTGTAATCCCCGAAGGGGTAGGCAGAGGTGTAACCAGTACACCCTCATTTCGCAGAGCGTATCTCCGACCCACGATGTGATAGGGGGCGAGCCTATCGCCTTACTGGGCACAAACTCCAGACTCCGGGCTGATACTGAGGATTTCGTAATAGGAAAACCCAATACCACTTTTACCCGAGCCGGGGATCGAACCCGAGACCTCAGCGTAAGCCTTCAAGCGTTAGCGTTCAATAAATATTTTGAATTAAAATTAAAACTCAATATGTAGAGAGAGCTTAAAACATGATGGTTAACTTTTATATCGTTTTTGAATTCTTTTTTTATTATTTCTTTTTCACATGTTTTAGTTGAAATACAGATAATGTAAATTCTATAAATAACCCAATCGCAATTTATGTGCAGAATTCGTAGAACCGATTTAACCAATTTTTTGGGGACCAAATGACAGGTAAACATTATCGAACAAAAAATAAATGTAGTTTAGAAATACGCTTTTGTCACGCACCAAAAAAATTAAATAACGGTTAACAAAACCTAGAAACCGACTTCAAAATAAAAACAGTGAAAAGTCAAAAATAACAAATTCAATCTATTTAATGTGATATTGATTTATTCGTCCATTTGTCGCGCACATACTTAATGCAAATTTAAGACTTAAATGGTTTTCTCATGGATGCCATGGACCACACGTGAAGCACCAGCTTTCAAATAAAAAAAGAATCATCAAAATCGGTTCACCCAGTCGAAAGTTCTGAAGTAACAAACATTAAAAAAAAACAGTCGAATTGAGAACCTCCTCCGTTTCTTTGAAGTCGTTTAAAAAGTAGTTTAGGTATTCCTAAATATCTAATATTACTCTACTTTTGTCACGCTCCAAAAAAATTTGAATAATTGATTACCATCATTTGTTACGATATGCAATTCACACTTGCCAATATTTTAACTAACTTCGTTGTCGAGTATTTCAGTGATAGCGCAGTGATAAAATACATTTTTATTTTCAACTAGCTTTTGCTCGCGGCTCCGCCCGCGTCAACGCCCTATTCCCTTTTATATAGCCTATAGCCTTCCTCAATAAATGGGCTATCTAACGCTGAAAGAATTTTTCAAATCGGCCCAGTAGTTCCTGAGATTAGCGCGTTCAACCAAACAAACTCTTCAGCTTTGTAATATAGATACATGTTGGATGATATGTAAATATGCTTGGCAGTCATTAGTAACCTCTTACTTCTTCTCTGTTCAATGTCAAAATGCTATCGGATACAAATATTCAACGTGTCACAGAAAGGTGTGGTCATATTTAAGGGACGTTACATAATTTTATCAAAATTTAGACATTCTAAATATCATGCTAATTTTAATGATTCGTTTATTACGATCGATAAGATCACATCCCTATAAATTAAGCGGACTGAGCGAGAACAACAATGCTAGAGTGAGACAAAAGCTCAACTGTTAACATTCATTTTAGTGTTGTCCAAAGTGTCAAGTTAAATATTGAGATATAACTCAATCGAGAAAAAAGAAAATGCTTTTCTTTCCTAGCAATGCAATCGCATTTGCTATTACTGAGGTTGAAATAGTTATATCGTACACTATACGTTGCTTGAATTTGAACACACCTTTCTGTACCATGTTGTATATCAGTTAATGAAATGAAATACGAGTAGATTTAATAATCATGTAGGCAATTAAAATAGCGCTTATGACAAGTCAGTAAAAAATAAACAAACTTATGTATAGAAATCATATCAACTAATGTATACATAACATACCATCATCAAAATACACTGAGCAACTATAAAATTTTACAATATTACTATGGAATAGTCCAGAATTGTTAAGTATTATTATTATTTTATTTATTCATCTTTTTTATGGGTCGATATGGACCATAGGCATTACCGAAACGGCACGTTACTTTCCTACTAGTAAACTGTTGAGTAAGATTTGTAAACTTTGTATGTATAACATATTTATTTAAATAATACTTACGTGGTGTACATTGCACTGTCACCACACCCTGTAAATAAAAATACAAATGGTAAATAAATAAAATACACCCAACAGTCACACACATAGTCCTGGCCACACACTAGGTAACATTTATCGTGGGTATCAGGAACTGCGAGCGACGTGCGGTCCCACAACAGTTAGAACAGAAACAATAATTTGTGGATCACACAAACATTTGTCTCGGTGCGGGAATCGAACTACTCGCCCTCTGCGCCACGGAGGCTGTCAAAGATAAACACTTCATAAACCGCCTTAAAAAATCGAATGCAATCCATTTTATATATTACTGAGTGAATGGGCCGACTAGACCGGGTTGTTATTTATTTATAATGCTTTATTGCACATTTGATACTTAGTAAAACTTAACTTTTAATTATATATATATATGTCTGTTAGCGTATAACACTGCCTCGGTAGCGCATTTGTAATGCGTACGCGTTACGACTGAGGCTGACTCTGAGGTCTCGGGTTCGATCCCCGAGTCGGGTAAAATTGATATTGGGTTTTTCCATTTCGAAATGCTCAGTATCAGCCCGGAGTCTGGCATTTGTGCCCGGTATGGCGATAGGCTCGCTCCCTATCACATCATGGGACGGAGTACGCTCGGCGAAATGTAGGTGTACTAGTTACACCTCTGCCTACCTCTTCGGGGATTATAGGCGTGAGTGCGTATTATCACCGCTAACTGTGGATAACACTTTTTGTATTCCCATGATATTTAGCAGTCTTTAGTTTTGACAGCCTCCGTGGCGTAACGGGCGAGTAGCCGCACCGAGACAAATGTTTATATGATCCACAAATATTTGTTTCGTTTGGGTGTTGTGGGACCGCAAGTCCCTCGTAGTTGCTGATACTCACGATACAGGTTTACCTAGTGTGGGATCAGGACTATGTGTGTGACTGTTGGGTGTATTTATTATTTATTTATTATATTATATTATTAAACATGCTTACTAATTTAAAACATATATATTTTGTTGTTGTCCCGCGTGGTTTTACCCGCAACTACAGCAGTGCTATTTCTTTCTTTCTACCTGGCGTTATCCCGGCCATTGCCAGGGTCCGCCTTCCCACTAAGACGCCTCCACTTCGCCCGATCTTGAGCATCCTCTATAGTAAGACCATTGGCTCTCATATCTGCCTCTAATAATTCAAGCCAGCAGTGCTATTACCGGGTCAATTGTGAATAAACTATCGAGGAACCCGACACACAAAAAAAAACATTAAAATCGAGACTAACGAACACCAATAGATTTTTATATATAACATAGCATAGGCTGGTAAACTAGCAAGTGGGTAACCTGATGGTAAGTGGTCTCCACTTATGTACGCCCACAAAACTAGAAGAATCGTGGACGTATTGTCGACTTTAAAGCATAGGGATAAATAAGGGATTTGGAACTCCGAAATCTCACCTATTGTAAGCCGCAACTTGTAGGTTTTCTGTGGTAACGACCCAGTCGAATCGGCCCACAAACTGCCTACAGCGTGGCTTTACCACTCAAATTTAGTGCCTAAATACACTGTACAAAAGACGATCTAAATGAGGCTCTAACACTCAAAACAATTTGTGGCTAAATACACTTAAGGACCGTCGAGAAATATTTAAAAAAAACAATAAAAAAAAACTTACCAACACCACAGCGAGTACTGCGCCACGCATTTTGATGTATTTAGCGGAAATCATTATACCATTACTATATATATGGATC
Organism: Mimas tiliae; assembly: GCA_905332985.1. Lineage (NCBI taxonomy): Eukaryota > Metazoa > Arthropoda > Insecta > Lepidoptera > Sphingidae > Mimas > Mimas tiliae. Next base: position 5,922,187 of record HG995266.1, on the reverse strand, counting down.
GAATAAGAGATATTAAGAATATTAAATTCAGTTAAAACCAGACCTGCCTCTCTCACGTCAAAGTGCCTACAAAAACTACTCGCAAATTTGTTGGAAGTCAAGTCGAAAAAATAGGAGTTGTAATTTGACCCTGGAGGTGCTCTAGTAGCGCAGTGGGTGAGTAGTCGGCTGTGAAGCGTAAGGCCATGGATTCGATTCCCACACCGAGATAAATGTTCCTGTGATCCACAAATATTTGTTCGGGTTTGGGTGATTTCTGCCCAGTAGGGTTGACGTGAGGTTGATCGGAAAAACTACAACCACAGTATCCGTGGCACAGTGGACGAGTAGCCGGCTGCGAAGTGAGAGGCCGTGGGTTCGATTCCCACACCAAGGCAAATGTTTGTGTGATCCACAAATATTTGTTTCGGGTCTGGGTGTTGTGAGACCGCATGTCCCTCGTAGTTCCTGATGCCCACGATACAGGTTAACCTAGTGTAAAATAATACTAAGTAAATATTAGCACTCACTTTTAATACTTTTAACAATACAATTACAATTCTGGGAGCAGTGTTTCTTCGAGACAAACTGAATTACAAGTATATCGAGGACGGTGGACATGTTACAAAACAGTTCAGCCAAAAACTAGTGGCGCCACAATCGCAGTCAATCGACTGCCTGTATTCATACATTATTTTGTCAATACACTTTCTGAATAAGCTTGTTAACCTGTCTATAATTCTAATATTGTAATTATTTGAAATAAGTAACTTGAACTAACTTAATTTGTACAGTATTATTGCCATTAGCTTACACTAGTGTGGGGTTGGGACTATCTGTGTGACTGTTGGGTGTATTTTTTTTTATATTACAAGCTAAGTGTTTGGGCTGACTCCACTGCAGATGGAAGAAGATAGGCGCTCATAGCCAGGTACAGTCACTAATCTACTGATTATTGATGGCAACCCTAGGCACGGTCAATCTATATATCGGAGACCGCTTAGTAGTATTTCAACTGAGCGTATCCGTGCTTCGGAGTGCATGTAAATACTCACTCCCGGCTGATATCAACTGACAGCAGCCGTTAAGCCAAGTCGGAGGCCTTCCGGCGGCTTGAAAAGCTTAACACTATGTAGGTAGGCTACTAGTGTCAAAATAATGTAAGAGCGGCTCAAATATTTACATGTACCGCTTAAATTTTTATATCTCGTTACTCTGATATTATTCTTATGACGCGAAGTGCGTGTGTGAAAGAATGAGACAGAGCGCGTGGGCGTAAATACGTCTCGCGTCATTTGAGGGGGTACCTTGAACTGGCTCAGTTTAAAAAACTGGCTACTCTTACAAACTCAATAAAAAATCGTGTCCCTACTCAACACTATTGGCTACTATAACCAATCGATGTAGTTTGATACTTTTCTGTACTGTTTGTGGTATCGAATCGCGAAGCGAATGGACCTATTTGAATGCAGTTTAAAAAAAAAACAAATATGAAATAAAGTTTAGCTATATACAAATTACAGATATTTTTCTAATAAATATCGCATTAGGCAAGCATGATGGATAAAAGCCCTCATAATTGTATCCTCTAGTACCTATAGCCCGTTCCCAGTGGGCAGCTCCTTCATACTGGCGGCCCTCTCTAACTAGGCTTCCGTACGCTAGGCACTTTGTGGAACAAGTTTTTTATTTTTAATCATATTATATTATGATTGTTGCACCCCCTGAAACTGCCGCCCGAGGTGGGTGCCCTGGCTCGCCCCAGGCTCCCCTAGATCCGGGCCAGCCAGTGGGATAATGTAATATAGAGCTCATATTACGTGACAATCGAAAGTGTCCACCCTTTTTGACATCATACTATACCATATTAATATTAGTATTATACTAATATTACTGAATGTAAGTTTGTTTGCTACGCTTTCACGCGAAAACTACTTAACCGATCATCATGAAACTTTGTACACATATTCTTGGAGGTATAAGAAGTAACATAGGATATTTTTATGTTTTTTTTTTCTATTTGTTTCGTTACGCTTTCACGCCTAAAGCACTGAACCGATTTTAATGAATTTTGATGTACAGATAGATGCGACCCTAGAGATGGTTATAGGATACGTTTTATTTCGGAAAAGTCTATAACGGCGGCCGGAGCCGCAGGCAAAAGCTAGTTAATTATAAATTGAAAAATGAAATAAGTTTCATTCCCCATTATAATATGTATAATAAATATCGTTCAAAATTACTTTCTGTCTTTACGGAGTGCATCGTCTATATTTACTACTATTATTTATTCTTTGTTAATACTTTCAAGCTGTGTAAACATTGCAAATTTCGCCAAAATGATCGTTCTAGATCGAATAATTAAACTTTAAAAAAAAGGAATTATAAGACTGTCTCATTTGATGCGTACGCGGTACCACTGCTGTGCTGACGTCTCGGGTTCGATCCCCGGGTCGGTTAAAAGGTGATATTGGGTGTTTCTGTTACGAAGTTGGTCACCTGACATTAAGTGATCTCCACCGTCCATGTACGCCCACAATACCAAAAGAATCATAGCCGGCTACTCGCCCGCTGCGCCACTGAGGCTGTCAATAGGGTAGTTGACTAGATTTTTTTTATTATTTAAATCAATAAGTTACGTTATTCAAAATCTATTGCAGAAAGAATTTAATAAATCGGACCAAAAATAAGTCAGTTAGAAGCCATTCAAATCCTGTAGAAGGGATAATTGTCAAATGACAGACGACGCAACCTTTGACGTCACTGTGTAAAATGTTCATTATGGTGCACGCGTGCAAGCGAGATAGTGAGATATCCCTACTACGCACCCACTTTTCCTCATACCAACATTTAAAGTCATAACTGCGGGCACATTTTTGAACCAATTTTGATTGTGTTTTAATAAAAGGGTTTCTTTTGCGTATCATTTTCTTTTGCTTATAAAATAATGTATAAAATTCAATATAGGAAACTACCCTATTTGCGGAAAGAAGTTGGAGGACTGAGCTGGAACTCAATATCTGCAGCTGTCGATCATGGCGGACACCACGGCCCACAGCATGAAATCTCTAACTACTGCTACGAGAACGCTGCCCTTCTCGCGCCAAGCTGACGCGTCGATTTCTTTTTTTATTTGCTTTAAAAAATGCAGTGGTAGCTCAGTCGGGAGTGGTACGGACTGTCGAGACGAAAGTCGCAGGTTCGAGACCAGCCCCAAGTGCATACACCTCTGACTTTTCTAAGTTATATGTGTATTAATTGTTCATTATCACTTGCTTTAACGGTGAAGGAAACATCGTGAGGAAACCTGCATACCTGCGAGAAGTTTTTCATAAGAATTTCGAAGGTATGTGAAGTCTGCCAACCCGCATTAGGCCAGCGTGGTGGAGTAAGGCCTGACCCCTCTCATCCAGTAGAGGAGGCCCGTGCCCAGCAGTGGGCCGTATATAATAGAGGGCTAGTATTATATTTGCTTTAACGATGAAACGAGCAGGTCGCTCGCCTAATGGTAAACATCTGTCTGTGATTGATGAGTGGTAGAGCCACGCTGTAGACCCTTGTATACAGCATGAATGGGCTGGCTCGTCTGTCTCACAGAAAACCGGCGTAAAGTAGTAGCTTGCTGTTGCGTTTCGTACGGTGAGTGAGATATCTGGAGGCCCAAATCCCCCTCCCCTTCCCAATCCCTTTCCTATAAAATCGGCAACGCGCCCATAATCATTATAGTACTGTCTGCGTACATGGGCGGTGGAGATTACTTACCATCAGGTGACCCACTTGCTCGTTTACTGGCCTATGAAATTTAAAAAAGAACCTTTTTTATTGCCCATTTAAACAGACGAGCAGGCGGCTCACATAATGGTAAGTGGTTACCGCCGCCCATGGACAACAGCAATGCCAGAGCACAACCAAGCCGCTGCCTACCATTAAACCGCTACCTTTATCCCACTCGCAGTGGGGTCGGCGCAACATACTTTTTAACACAATATGTTACACAGATCTGGCTTGTAGTTTTTACGACCGGCCGCCTGTCTGACGTCAACCCCTCTGTGGCAAAAACACCCAGACCCGAAACAATACGGACTCACGCCTGTAATCCCCCAAGGGGGTAGGCAGAGGTGTAACCAATACACTCATATTTCACCGAGCGTATCTCCGTCCCACAATGTGATAGGGGGCGAGCCTATCGCCATACCGGGCACAAATTCCAGACTCAGGGCCGATACTGAGCATTTCGTAATAGACAAACCCACATTTACCAATACCACTTTACACGACACGGGGATCGAACCCGAGACCTCAGCGCCTCAATCGTAACGCGCACGCATTAAGTATAACTGCGCCACCGAGGCAGTCTCTCAGTACTCACTTGTAATAAGCGATATTTAAACAACTTTAAATTACATGAACAAAATTGAGTTAATAACATTATAATGAATTGGGTGACGTAGCATCGCTACGAAGGTCGAAGCATCGCTTTCCAATAATTAAGTAAATATAAATCATTTATAATAATTGTAAGACAATCTTATATATAAAATTCTCGTGTCACAATGTTCGTTCCCATACTCCTCCGAAACGGCTTGTCCGATTTGTATGAAATTTTGTGTGCATATCGGATAGTTCTGAGAATCGGCTAACATCTATTTTTCGTCCCCCTAAATGTTAAGGGTGGACCACCCCAAAAAAAATATATATTTTGAAAACAAAATTTTGTTTTTATTTTTTTATGATACAACATTAAAAAATACATACAACCCTAAATTTTCACCCTGCTACGATCAACCCCTATTTTTTAATAGCGACATTAGTATTTTTGTCAAGCGCGTTTCTCACCGGGGGCGCCCACTAGGCTACTTTAATCTTGGAAATAGGCATTCAAGCGGGCGGAGCCGCGGGCAACAGCTAGTAATATATAATGGTACTGCCTCGGTGGCGCAGTAGTAATGCGGTAATGCGTACGCGTTACGAATGAGGCCAACGCTGAGGTCTCCGGTTCGATCCTCGGGTTGGGTAAAGTGGTATTGGGTGTTTCTATTACGAAGTGCTCAGTATCAGCCCAGAGCCTGGAATTTGTGCCCGGTATGGCGATAGGCTCGCCCCCTATCACATAAGGGACGGAGATACGCTCGGCGAATGCAATGCAAATTGACAGCTCACAAATAGGGAGCGCGATAGGGGTTCTATTTGAGAGTAAGCGAGATGGAAATATTGAGTTACGGTCAATTAACCAGAACTAAGTGGTAAAAAAATTATGTACTGCGCAGCTTGTCTAGTATATACATTAAAGTATTTGGAATTGACATTCCACCATTAATAATAATTTAACTAAGTACTACTTATTTATTGTGTTGAAACAGCTGTCACTACGTCACAAAGTATATTAGTAATAAATAAATAAATAGAATGAAAGCCCGTTTGTTCCTTAACCAACAATACATACAAAATACAGTGAGAAAAGTACAATGAATTTGATTTGCTTACAAATTAAGTTTTTTGAAGTGTGAACTTCTTTAGCATCGTTGTGATTTGAAAATCGATGAAACGAAAAAGAGACAGACACATAAATTTATTTAACGTGGGAGAAAATGAGATAGGAAGCATTATACAGTTGTGCGCGCATGCGTAGTACAAAGCTTGATAAAAGGAATCACAACAACCGTGGTGTTTTGTATACGTGTACGCAGTAAAAAGAGACAGGCACATAAATTCATAAGATTTAACTTGGGAGAAAATGAGATAGGAAGCATTATACAGTTGAGCGCGCATGCGTAGTACAAAGCTTGAGAAAAGGCATCACAACAACCGTGGTGTTTTGTATACGTGTACGCAGTAAAAAGAGACAGACACATAAAGTCGTAAGATTTAACGTGGGAGAAAATGAGATAGGAAGCATTATACAGTTGTGCGCGCATGCGTAGTACAAAGCTTGAGAAAAGGCATCACAACAACCGTGGTGTTTTGTATACGTGTACGCAGTAAAAAGAGACAGACACATAAATTCGTAAGATTTAACGTGGGAGAAAATGAGATAGGAAGCATTATACAGTTGTGCGCGCATGCGTAGTACAAAGCTTGAGAGAAGGCATCACAACAACCGTGGTGTTTTGTATACGTGTACGCAGTAAAAAGAGACAGACATATAAATTCGTAAGATTTAACGTGGGAGAAAATGAGATAGGAAGCATTATACAGTTGTGCGCGCATGCGTAGTACAAAGCTTGAGAAAAGGCATCACAACGACCGTGGTGTTTTGTATACGTGTACGCAGTAAAAAGAGACAGACATATAAATTCGTAAGATTTAACGTGGGAGAAAATGAGATAGGAAGCATTATACAGTTGTGCGCGCATGCGTAGTACAAAGCTTGAGAAAAGGCATCACAACGACCGTGGTGTTTTGTATACGTGTACGCAGTAAAAAGAGACAGACATATAAATTCGTAAGATTTAACGTGGGAGAAAATGAGATAGGAAGCATTATACCTACAGTTGTGCGCGCATGCGTAGTACAAAGCTTGAGAAAAGACATCACAACAACCGTGGTGTTTTGTATACGTGTACGCAGTAAAAAGAGACAGACACATAAATTCGTAAGATTTAACGTGGGACAAAATGAGATAGGAAGCATTATACAGTTCTGCGCGCATGCGTAGTACAAAGCTTGAGAAAAGGCATCATAACAACCGTGGTGTTTTGTATACGTGTACGCAGTAAAAAGAGACAGACATATAAATTCGTAAGATTTAACGTGGGAGAAAATGAGATAGGAAGCATTATACCTACAGTTGTGCGCGCATGCGTAGTACAAAGCTTGAGAAAAGACATCACAACAACCGTGGTGTTTTGTATACGTGTACGCAGTAAAAAGAGACAGACACATAAATTCGTAAGATTTAACGTGGGACAAAATGAGATAGGAAGCATTATACAGTTCTGCGCGCATGCGTAGTACAAAGCTTGAGAAAAGGCATCATAACAACCGTGGTGTTTTGTATACGTGTACGCAGTAAAAAGAGACAGACACATAAATTTATTTAACGTGGGACAAAATGAGATAGGAAGCATTATACAGTTCTGCGCGCATGCGTAGTACAAAGCTTGAGAAAAGGCATCATAACAACCGTGGTGTTTTGTATACGTGTACGCAGTAAAAAGAGACAGACACATAAATTTATTTAACGTGGGAGAAAATGAGATAGGAAGCATTATACAGTTGTTCGCGCATGCGTAGTACAAAGCTTGAGAAAAGGCATCACAACAACCGTGGTGTTTTGTATACGTGTACGCAGTAAAAAGAGACAGACACATAAATTTATTTAACGTGGGAGAAAATGAGATAGGAAGCATTATATAGTTGTGCGCGCATGCGTAGTACAAAGCTTGATAAAAGGAATCACAACAACCGTGGTGTTTTGTATACGTGTACGCAGTAAAAAGAGACAGGCACATAAATTCATGAGGTTTAACTTGGGAGAAAATGAGATAGGAAGCATTATACAGTTGTGCGCGCATGCGTAGTACAAAGCTTGAGAAAAGGAATCACAACAACCGTGGTGTTTTGTATACGTGTACGCAGTAAAAAGTGAGATATTTTTGATGGTTTCACTTCTACCACGTGTGAATTGCACACATGCTTTTTTTCAATTATTGTTAACGGTTAGGACCCCTTTCGGGTAAAGGCCTCCTGTAGTTTCTGCCATATTTCTCTGTCTGTTGCTACGATTTGCCAGTTTTTTCCATGTCACCTGACCATCACGCGATTGGCTATATTAGTAGTACCTACTATTCCGCCGTCGACGTCCCAAACATATTTTGGCAGATCCCAACGACACCATCACAGTTGCTATCGAAGCAGCACTTTCCTTACCCAATCCGAATCGCAATAATAACACGCGACCCCGACATAGGACACGCCTGCGAGTCCGAAGAGCTTCCACAACTGACCCTCGGCACAATGATGTGCAGAGACGGCCCTAACCTATACTCCCCAGCGATTGCTCAAGCTGAGGTCTGAGCCTTCTAAAAGGCGCTTCTGTGCTTAATCGCTACTAAATACATTATACATATTTCTGGCTAGAGCGCCATAAGCGCCGGCTTTATTGTCAGGTGAAGCTGTAAAAGCAATATAGGCTAACAGCACAAATCCATTCGAAAAAAAGTAGAACCTACTTAGTATACCTGTACGTATAGTATCGCCATCTATTATTTATGGTTCGAAACACTCTTTTTCTTTTGTTTAATTATAGCTTCGAGTTATTATGCATTTCGCCGACATGTAGGTAGATATATTATATATTTTCAAGCCTTCACAAGAACGATGAAGCTCTGGTGTGGCAGATTTCAGTCTTGTTGGAGTTTTGGTGACAATTCCTTCCAGTACGATGTTTATTTAGACGATTTTTTCCAAGCGGATCGAATTAACAAGGTCGACCAATACCCTAGCCAAAAATCATCTAAATTCACTTATTTCAATGTTTCCATACACCACATCACCGTCCCGACCCGGGGTTCGAACCCGAAGCCTCAGCACAGCAGTCGCACCGCTTACGCATTACAACTACGTCACCGAGGAAGTCTTTTACTAAAAATGTTAAAATAAACAACAAAAATAAAACAGCCAAAAAATATTCTGCTTTCTACATATAATTGTCCATAACATTGTAATAGAACCGACATATAATAGGTATAAAAAAAACCTCATTTTTTTAGCTTGTATGCCGAGACGAGCAGGTCGCTCGCCTGATGGCAACTGCCACGCCTATTAACAATTGAACGGGCAATTTGAAACCATTAGATGAACTATGATAGTTTTTACGCTTCCGTAGATCGAAATAAGATGACAAGAAATGTATGTCTCAAGCTGAGGTCTAAGGTTCTAAAAGGCGCCTCTGTGCTTAATCGCTACTAAATACACTATACATATTTCTGGCTAGAGCGCCATAAGCGCCGGCTTTATTGTCAGGTGAAGCTGTAAAAGCAATATAGGCTAACAGCACAAGTCCATTCGAAAAAAAAAACACGAAATGTAACTCAAGCATAAAATGACTCCACCAATACTCTGTGCAAGGGGGCGGGGCTATAAAAGTCTGTGCAGCTCGTTCATTCATCAATTCATAAAAATTATATCATGATCTCTACTGACACTTAATATATGTAATTTTTTGTGCGGTGCATAACGTCGTATCTCGATTTAGAAATTTAATATTTAGACATTAAATTTTATGAAATAAAGTTGATTTTGATCGTTCATTAATTTTTGTTGCGTTTATGCCTGGACGTGTGATTTTACCTTTGCAAGTGTAAGTAAGTGGAGCCGTATTTTTGGCAGATTCATATGAGAGTTATCGTTCTAGTTATCTTATTTCGATGGTTCCTTAGCTAAAAGTATTATATTTATAAAATTGACTGCAGTTGATTGATTAATCAAATATGCATTCGCACTTCTATGCACAATGGCGGATTGATTATTGGCGTGAAATGTTAATACGTTAATAAAACTTAGCTTAGGTTTTCCGATCATAATAAAGTCTTTAATAAAGGTAATAAATTTATTTACTTATACAATTATTCGAACATGTCGCTAACTTTATATTCCATAAACTACATATAATCTTCAAATCATAACATAATCTTACACCTGTTTCCCCAAAGGGGTAGGCAGAGGTGTAACTAGTTACACCCACGGTTCGTCGCACTTATTTTTTTATATAGTATGGCCGGCAAACGAGCAATTCGGTCACCTGATGGTAAGTGATCTCCACCGCCCATGTACGCCCACAATACCAAAAGAATTATGGGCGCGTTGCCGACCTTAAAGGAAAGGGATAATTAAGGGATTGGGAAAGGGAGGGGATTTGGGCCTCCGGATATCTCACCCACCTTACGAAACGACTACCTCGGTAGCGCGGTTGTTATTCGTACGCATGTATTTGATCCCCGGGTCGGGTAACAGTGATATTCTATTACGAAATGCTCAGTATCAGCCCAGTAATCGTGGCCGGTATGGCGGTAGGCTCGCCTCCTATCACATCATGGGACGGAGATACGCTCGGCGAAAAGTGGATGTACTGGTACACCTCAGCCTACCCCTTCGGGGCCTACAGGCGTGAGTGCGTATGTATTTAATTTACTTGTAGACGGTAACACGGTTGAACTGGCCCATTCGAGCTGTAGACAAAATTCTTTACAGCGACTCTACCACTTATTTTTTCCGTCCCATGATGTGATAGGGGGCGAGCCTAATCACCATACCGGGCACAAATTCCAATACCAACACAATTTATGATTGCCCGAACTCGGAAACGAACACAGGAGTTCTTGGTTTACAGCCATGTAAGCTGCCAGTTGGCTAATGAGTTTTATTTGGCCATAGACGAAATTCCTTTTATGACATGTTAAAGCTTACAAATTTAATAACACTTACAGTAAGCAACTTACAATGCTGATGACATTAATTTCTTCGTAAGTTTTTTTTATTCGCTTCTACGACGAGACGAGTAGGTCGCTCGCCTGTACAGAGAATCAACCACAACACACAACCTAACTGCATGGCACTGGACTGCGCTCGTCACCCCGAGACGTGAGATGTCAAGAAGTCTCATAATGCCCAGTAATTTCATTGGCTTCAAGATTTAGAGCTAGAGTGGTAGAGCCACACTGTAGACACTTGTGTCTACAGTACGAATGGGCCGGCTCGTCCGGGTCGTTACCACTGTCTTACATAAAACCGGCGTAAAGTAGTAGCTTGCTGCTGCGTTCCGTACGGTGAGTAAGATATCCGGAGGCCCAAACCCCCTCCCCTTCCCAATCCCTTAATTATCCCTTTCCTTTTAGGTCGGCAACGCACCCATAATTCTTTTAGTATTGTGGGTGTACATGGGCGGTGGAGATCACTTACCATCAGGTGACCCACTTGCTCGATTGCCGGCATTTGCTATAAATTAAAAAAAAAATGTAAGGTAATTCATACCTTAGGTACATGTGGTGTTTTTTTTATAAATAAATACACGTCCAACAGTCACACACATAGTCCTGACCCCACACTAGGTTAACCTGTATCGTGGGTATCAACTACGAGGGACTTGTCAACCCACAACACAGACCCGAGGCCAATATTTGTGGATCACACAAACATTTGTCTCGGTGTGGGAATCGAACCCACGCCCTCTTACTTCGCAGCTGGCTACTCGCCCACTATGCCAGCCTCCGTATATGTGACCTATTTACGTAAGTTTTAAAGTCTGCAATTAAAACTTACAAATTTAATCCATAACTTACATGTGGTGCAATTTTATTAACGGTAGGAAAATATGACCTATTTAAGTAAGTTTGTAAGTAAAATTCACAAATTTAATTCGTAACTTACACGTTGTGGAATTTTTATTTATAAAAATCAGTGAATTTGTACAAAAATCATTGTTTATATAAAATAATACATGCTTATAAGATGTATACAAAAATACAGATAAATTTAAAGCGTCGAAATATGACTTTTACAGATAAATCGGTTTATTTGTGCCCAACATGCTGTATTGTGTGTAAAAGCAGTCATAGCTCAGCGGGGAGTGGTACGGACTGTCGGGACGAAAGTCGCAGGTTCAAAACCAGCCCCAAGAGCATACACCTCTAACTTTTCTAAGTTACGTGTGTATTAATTGTTAATTATCACTTGCCTTAACGGTGAAGGAAACATCGTGAGGAAACCTAAATACCTGAGAAGTTCTTCATAAGAATTTCGAAGGTATGTGAAGTCTGCCAACCCGCATTAGGCCAGCGTGGTGGTGTAAGGTCTAACCCCTCTCATTCAGTAGAGGAGGTCCGTGCACAGCAGTGGGACGTATATAATACAGGGCTGGTATTATTATATTATTATGCTATGTGTGAGTGAGCTTATAAATATATTTTCGTTCTGTATGAGTGACTGATAGTTTTTTTTTATTAGCTTGAACGAACGAGCCGGTTGCTCGTCAGATAGTAGCAACGCCTGCCCATAAACAAAAGCAACACCACACAGAACTTTGAATTGCAGACTCTATGACACTGGAAAGTGCTAGTCACACCGAGAAATTTATTAAGTCTCATAATGCTCAATAATTTCACTGGCTTTGTACAGATCGGAAAACAACATTGCTTACACACTACTGCTTGTCAGAAATGGACAAAGCGGTGGTACCAACACAAAGGGTCTCTAGCATACGAGGGACCTGCCGATCTAGTTTCTATACATCATACACACATAGCAAGACAGAATAAACTTCACGTTTGTATCCCAAAGGGGTAGACAGAGGCACAACTAGTACAGTTACGGTTGATAAAACTCATTTCCGTACCATGATGTGATAGACGCGCCTATCAGCACACTGGGCACTTCCAATCCAGAACAATTTAGTCTAGTTTCAGTGTACTAAAGCTGAAATCCGCGAGGTCCTGTGTTAAATAGGGTAGTTTCCTATATTGAATTTTATACATTATTTTATAAGCAACAGAAAATGATACGCAAAAGAAACCATTTTATTAAAACACAATCAATATTGGTTCGGAAATATGCCCGCAGTTATGACTTTAAATGTTGGTATGAGGAAAAGTGGGTGCGTAGTAGGGATATCTCACTATCTCGCTTGCACGCGTGCACCATAATGAACATTTTACACAGTGACGTCAAAGTTTGCGTCGTCTGTCATTTGACAATTACCCCTTCTACAGGATTTGATTGGTTTCTAACTTGTTTATTTTTGGTCCGATTTATAAAATTCTTTATGCAGTAGATTTTGAGTAACGTAACTTATTGATTTAAATATTCAAAAAACCTAGTCAACTACCCTATTCCTAAGACAAGCAATCAAAATTTGTGTTAAAGTTTTCGATGAATCACAAATGAATTGCTCGAAATTGGAATGTGTCCAGTACGATAGGCTCGTCTATCATATCATCGGACGGAAATGAGTTAGACGAATCGTCGGCACTGATGAGACTGCCTCGGTGGCGCAATTGTAATGCATACGACGACCACACCTTTATACCGTATGTAACAAAAACCCTGTCGGCCCTTTCTAGGTCGTGAAGATAGACATATAGACAGCTTAATAAATATAGTTAAACAGACTAGTTGACTGCCTCGGTGGCGCAGTTGTAATGCATACGCGTTACGATTGAGGCTAACGCTGAGGTCTCGGGTTCGATCCCCGGGTCGGTAAAGTGGTATTGGGTTTTTCTATTTCGAAATGCTCAGTATCAGCCCGGAGTCTGGAATTTGTGCCCGGTATGGCGATAGGCTCGCCCCATATCACATCGTGGGACGGAGATACGCTCGGCGAAATGTGGGTGTACTGATTACACCTCTGCCTACCCCTTCGGGGATTACAGGCGTGAGTGCGTATATGTATATGTATTAAACAGAAGCGAGATATTATCCTTACACAGGAAGCTTAGAAAAATGAACATATTTAAAAAATGATATTTTCATCTGAAAACTGATGAACAGCTGACTGATGTGACGTACTGACGAAGCGTTTGATGCACGTAGACGCCGCAACTTACTATCTCGCTCTGGCTCCGAGTCATCGCTCATGCAGAGGTAATCAATAAAAATACGGTTCACAAACAATAAAATAATTAAAGTATATGATTATTTTTATGGTCCAATTTTCGTATGCTTCGTTATTTCATTACGTTTGAATATCGATTCTGATATCACAGTTGAAACGCCCGACAGGGTTTTTGTTACATATTGTATATTTACATGTCAAAATTAAAATCATCATCTGATATGTTTTCTAATTCCATATTTTTCTCTGAATCTTTTGATAGTAGCTCTTCTAAACTGAACTTCTCAATTTTCTCAACACCATTTTCAATTTGATCGTGGTTTGCACCATTTTTCTCATCATCCCGACCGTTTTGTAATTCATTAACATTTTGGCCGTTTTTAAAATCATTCTTTTTCTGATTTTCACCATCATGTGAATTGTCTAAATCATGTTTAACTAAATTTTCTTGCTGATTGTCATTGTAGTTGTTATATGGTTTATCAATTTCACCTTTACATTCATCATTTTGACTTTTTAAATCATTATTTTCTAAGCTTTTATCAATACTGTCTTTATTATCACTCTTACTAAATGTGTCATGTTTGTCATCTTGATTGTGATTTTCAACATTATTGGTTACTTTATCTTCACTTAGTAAATTAATATCCAATTCTCCATTTATGTCTTTCGCACCTTGCTCCACTTCTTTTTCATCAAGATTTTGTTCTTTACCATCAATATGTTCGTTATCATCGCCTATGTGTGCGTTTAATGCCTCTAGAAGTTTATCACCGTCAATATCTCCAAAACCTTCGTTTGTGTCATTACCGTTTAAATTTTCAGAATCATTTTCAAAGTCATCTATATCCACCTTTTCTGCATCCACTGTACCATTTTGATGGCCTTGCTGACTATTTCCGTTTATAGTATCCAATTTTATAGTACCTACACTAGCTGTTTTAACATCTTGGTCCTTTTTTTTAGATCCTTCCGTCTCACTTACACCCGACTGTCTTGTATTGATTGAGTCATTTAAATCTTTATTTACATTTTGAGCTGCAGTTTCTTCAATATTTACAGTATTTTTAATAGTTGCACAATTCACTGGCTTTTTAAAACTACCGTCACTATTCTCAACACTATTATCTACAACACTATCCGACACGTTCCTAGACACATCCATAGCCCCATCACTAGCAATATCAACACTATTACTACTACTATTTACATCGATATCGACAACTTTATCACCATCTATTTCAACCTTTCCTCTTCTCTTTTTTGGGACCCTACCCAAGAACTTCGGAGAGAAGATTGTCTTGAGCGACAAAGCAGCCAGACTGCTTACTTCTTCTTCACTGTCTGTGGAGTCCCAATGGACATATTCTACTGAGCAGAACTCTTCTTTGATATCTTTTTGTATTTTAACCATTCCAATGAAAGGTTCACTTTTGATTTTTGTCGTTTTGTATGGATATATACAGTTGCTGTCAAAACCGAAGTTCTGTAAATAAAGTAATACGAATTAATGGGTCAAATTCTGTTCTCAAAAATGAAACATAATAATAATACTAGCCATGTATTATATATGTCTCAGTACTGGGCCTCCTCCACTAATAAGAGGGGTTAGGCCTTAGTCCACGACGCTGGCTTTAGGTAGGTTCATGCATTCATAGGATTTCATTCTTTATTCATGGATTCATTTTTGAATGGTAGAGCCACACTGTAGACACTTTTGTCTACAGCATGAATGGACCGGATCATCCGGGTCGTTACCACTGTCTCACAGAGAACTAACGTAAAGTATCAGCTTGCTGCGTTTCGTAGAGTGAGTGAGATATCCGGAGACCCAAATCCCCGTCCCCTTCCCAATCTCTTAATTATCCCTTTCCTTTAAGGTCGGCAACGCGCCCATAATTCTTTTGTATCATCATGTGGGCATACATGGGCGGTGGAGATCACTTACCATCAGGTGAAACACTTGCTCGTTTGCCGACCTATGCTATAAAAAATACTTCAGACAATTCTGCTGACGGTCGAGGGACACAGTGTCTCTCGACGTTTAATATTATATTTAAACTGCATTGCATCGAAATAAGATAACTAGAACGATAACTCTCATATGAATCTGACAAAAATACGGCTCCACTTACACTTGCAAAGGTAACATCACACGTAACACTCATACACGCAACAAAAAATAATTAACGTTCAAAATCAACTTTATCTTATAAAAGTTAATGTCTAAATTTCTAAATCAAGATAAAGACGTTCTGCACCGCGCAAAAAATTACACGTATTAAGTGTCAACTAGAGATCATGAATCAATTTTTATGAATTGATGAATGAAGGAGCTGCACAGGCTTTTATAGCCCCGCCCCCTTGCACAGAGTTTTGGTGGGGTAATTTTTTGGCTCGAGTTACGTTTCTTGTCTATCTTATTTCGACGGTGCGTTGCACTTATCATGATTAAAAAATAAATGCAATACTTACTATAACATTAGACACATCATAATGTTCCTGTACCTTATTGTCCAGTAACGGATCACACTTGACCGTCCTTATTTGCACTGGCTTTAGTTTTGCCAATACTTCAGGATCGGCTATTGTATCACCTGTGAAAGGGAATATGGTATAGACAATAGGGTAGTTTCCTATATTGAATTTTATACATTATTTTATAAGCAACAGAAAATGATACGCAAAAGAAACCATTTTATTAAAGCACAATCAAAATTGATTCAGAAATGTGCCCGCAGTTATGACTTTAAATGTTGGTATGACGAAAAGTGGGTGCGTAGGAGGGATATCTCACTATCTCGCTTGCACGCGTGCACCATAATGAACATTTTACACAGTGACGTCAAAGATTGCGTCGTCTGTCATTTGACAATTACCCCTTCTACAGGATTTGAATGGCTTCTAACTTATTAATTTTTGGTCCAATTTATAAAATTCTTTCTGCAATAGATTTTGAGTAACGTAATTTATTGATTTAAATAATTAAAAACATCTAGTCAACTACCCTATTCAGTTCATTTTTGCACATCTTACTTTTTACTAGGTGCTAGTATGCGAGAGGCCGTCCAGGTTGGTACCACCGCTTTGTTTATTTCTGCCGCCAAGCAAGAGTGTGTAAGCACTGTTGTCTTTCGGTTTGAAGGACATTGAAGCCAGTGAAATTATTGAGCCTTATGAGACTAAACAACTTATGTCTCAGGTTGATGACGAGCATAGTTTCTTACTGCGAATAGCAATAAATTACGTAAATCGTAAGTTGGTAGGCATATATCAAATCTAGAATTTTTTCAAGTGTAAACGTATATGTAAGCCAATTACGTAAGTTTGTAAGTAAAACTTACAAATGTAATTTAGGTGTAAGTTTTTTTTTTGCTTCAGTGACGAAACAAGCAGGTCGCTCGCCTGAAGGTAAGCGTCACGCCGGCCATAAACAGAAGCAACGCCACACAGAACTTTGTATTACAAAGCACTGCATGACACTGAACTACGCTCGTCACCCCGAGACATAAGTTGTTAAGTCTCATAATGCCCAGTGATTTGACTGGCTTCAACGTCCTTCAAACCGGAACACAACAGTGCTTAAACACTGCTGTTTGGCGGCGGAAATAGACAAAGCAGTGGTACCAACCCAGACAACAGTACCTATTATAAAATCAACTCACTTCTCTCCCTATGCATGCAGGTACTCTCGTGGCGTCTTAGATTTTTAAGTAACACGTAAGCACGGTTACATTTTGTACATTTACCTGTAAGTTAAATATCAAAAATATAAATGCACTAGCAAATCAAGCTTTTTAGAATACACTAGTTATTGATTGCAGCTCCGCCTCTGTGAACGCAATTTTCCGGGATAAAAATAGCCTTTGTCTTAATCCAGGTCATGGTCTACCTGTATGCCAAAATTCATTAAATACCTTTAAGCCGTTAAGGTGTGATTGACTAACAAACATCCAAACTTTCACATTTATTTATTTATTTAAGGACCCCCAACAAAGGATACACGATATATTATTATATTTTACGAGTGGTAGAGCCACGCTGTAGACAATTTTGTCTACAGCATGAATGGGCCGGCTCGTCCGGGTCGTTACCACTGTCTCACAGAAAACTGACGTAAAGTAGCAGCTTGCTGCTGCGTTTCGTACGGTGAGTGAGATATCCGGAGGCCCAAATCCCCTCCCCTTCCCAATTCCTTAATTATCCCTTTCCTTTAAGGTCGGCAACGCGCCCATGATTCTTTTGGTATTGTGGGCGTACATGGGCGGTGGTGTTCACTTACCATCAGGTGACCCACTTGCTCGTTTGTCGGCTTATACAATAAAAAAAAAACTATATTCAGTTATATCAGTGTGACGTGTTCCTTCAATTATAGGAGACCACAGCATTCATATTGAAATAAAACTAGTTTATACGGATTTTATCGCGGTTTAATTTTTATTTTAGTCCCGACGTTTCGAAAGTTTTTCAGCGTTCGTGGTCACGGGAGAGACTGAGGTGTAGGTCGTCTCGAAAAGTTAATGTTACAATTAAACCGCGATAAAATCCGTATAAACTAGTTTTATTTCAATGTGTAATATTCGCGTAAACCTAAGAAATCACAGCATTCATAGTTAAAATATTTATACTTACAATGATAGTTTGAGTATTATTATAAATAATAAATAAATAAATACACGTCCATCAGTCACACACATAGTCCTGACGCCGCACTAGGTTAACCTGTATCGTGGGTATCAGCAACTACCAGGGACTTGCCAACCCACAACACACAGACCCGAGACAAATATTTGTGGATCAGACAAACATTTGTCAAGGTGCGGGAATCGAACACACAGCCTCACGCTTCGCAACCGGCTGCTCGCCCGCTGCGCCACGGAGGCGTTAAAACAACACAAATTAAAAAGGGAAATAAGGAACAATAGACAACAATTATTTAAAAAACACAATATAGAAATAATAATTAGGCACATATTTTCAAGACTTGTTTCTTATTCTTATACTTAGAAGTGTCCGAGATGTCCAGATCATGGTTTCGCGAGAGAGTTATTCTTATAATAGTATGAATGTCTTTTTTAGGGATAAAGCTTATGTGGAAATACAGAAATGAGAAACATTTGTCACATTATATTGAAAGTAGAGCATATTATCTATCTACCTAAATACAACAAACAATCACTCAAAATTTAATTACGCATTCATTCACGCCTGTAATCTCCGAAGTGGTAGGCAGCGGTGTAATCAGCATACCGACATTTCGCCGAGCGTATCTCCGTCCCTTATGTGATAGGGGGCGAGCTTATAGCCATACCGGGCACAAATTCCAGACTCCGGGCTGATATTGAGCATTTCGTAACAGAAAATCCCAATACCACTACCCGACCCGGGGATCGAACCCGAGACCGCAGCGTTGGCCTCAATCGTAACGCGTACGCATTACAACTGCGCCACCGAGGCAGTCCTATTGAATTTTATACATTATTTTATAAGCAACAGAAAATGATACGCAAAAGAAACCCTTTTATTAAAACATAATCAATATTGGTTCAGAAATGTGCCCGCAGTTATGACTTTAAATGTTGGTATGAGGAAAAGTGGGTGCGTAGTAGGGATATCTCACTATCTCACTTGCACGCGTGCACCATAATGAACATTTTACACAGTGACGTCAAAGTTTGCGTCATCTGTCATTTGACAATTACCCCTTCTACAGGATTTGAATGGCTTCTAACTTATTTATTTTTGGTCCGATTTATAAAATTCTTTCTGCAATAGATTTTGAGTTACGTAACTTATTCATTTAAATAATAAAAAAAAATCTAGTCAACTACCCTATTGGCGGAGAAATCGATGTACATACATATAAAAAAAAAAACGCGCCGAACTGAGAACCTGCTCCTTTTTTGAAGTCGTTTAATAAAATACATACCCCCAGGCCTCCCCTCCTCTCCTATACATTTGTGTTCGATCAACAGTCTGTCCGTGGCGAAGTACCTCCAGCATTCTTCACATTTCACATCGGGCACTTCGTCATACGGTATACACTGACTCTTGCCGAAATGTCTGTAACAAAATGATGTAGTTAACTCATATAATAATAATAATAATACTAGCCCTGTACTATACACGTCCCACTGCTGGGCACGGGCCTCCTCTACTGAATGAGAGGGGTCAGGCCTTAGTCCATCACGCTGGACTAAAGCGGGTTGGCAGACTTCACATACCTTCCAAATTCTTATGAAGAAATTCTCAGGTATGTAGGTTTCCTCACGATGTTTCCTTCACCGTTAAAGCAAGTGATAATTAACAATTAATACACACATAACTTAGAAAAGTCAGAGGTGTATGCTCTTGGGGCTGGTTTGAACCTGCGACTTTCGTCCCGACAGTCCGTACCACTCCCCGCTGAGCTATCACTGCTATGTAGTTAACTCATTTACTTATTATTACAGGTGTTCATAACTGCTATATTTACAAGGTGGTAGGTCCCTCGTTTGCGAGAGACCGGCTGGGTTGGTACCACCGCTTTGTCTATTTCTGCCGCCAAGCAACAGTGTGTAAGCACTGTTGTGTTCCGGTGTGAAGGACATTGAAGCCAGTGTAATTACTGGGCATTATGAGACTTAACACCTTATGTCTCGGGGTGACGAGCGCAGTCCAGTGTCATGCAGTGCTTTATTTGAAGTTCTGTGTGGTATTGCTTCTGTTTATGGGCAGGCGTGGCGCTTACCATCAGGCGAGCGACCTGCTCGTCTCGTCATTCAATGTAATAAAAAAAAAAAGATGTAACTAAACGCTATGATTAAAGCGCATGTTTTTTATAATGCAATAAATGATGGGTTATAAGCCAAATCAAAGAATGTAATGAGATTGAGAAGGATTATATTTCGTAAATACAAATGCACAACCGGCCGCCATACATCGCAAGAGACAAGGGAACCGAAAAACGTTAAGTCAGTTTGACAGGTCAAACTGACAGATGACACTGACGGTTGACATTAACATTATGATCGTTTATCATTAATAAATAATAAATAAATAAATACACCCAACAGTTACACACATAGTCCTGACCCCACACTAGGTTAAACCTGTATCGTGGGTATCAAGAACTACGAGGGACTTGTGGTTCCACAACACCCAGACCCGAGACAAATATTTGTGGATCAGACAAACATTTGTCAAGGTGCGGGAATCGAACCCACGGCCTCACGCTTCGCAACCGGCTACTCGCCCGCTGCGCCACGGAGGCTGTCATTCCAACAATAAATAGCATATAAATATGCTATAAATCGGCCGGTCTCACTGCCTGAATGACTGTCACGACACATGGTCGGACTGATTGACTACACGATAGATAGGCAGACTTACTGACTGTCACTGCACAAACAGACTGACTGACTCACTGTCACAGTTTTTTTTTTATATAGTATAGGCCGGCAAACGAGCAAGTGGGTCACCTGATGGTAAGCGATCTCCACCGCCCATGTACGCCCATAATTCAAAAGAATTATGGGCGCGTTGCCGACCTTAAAGGAAAGGGATAATAAGGGATTGGGAAGGGGAGGGGGATTTGGGCCTCCGGATATCTAATTCACCGTACGAAACGTAGTGAGACAGTGATAACGACCCGGACGAGCCGGCCCATTCATGCTGTAGACAAAATTGTCTACAGCGTGGCTCTACCACTCGTATTATCCACTCGTAATTACTGACTGTCCCGACACATAGTCAGACTGACTAGACTGCCACGATAGACAGACTGACTCACTGTCACGACTGACAGACAGAATGACTGAAAGTCCCGACACATAGTCAGACTGACTCGACTGCCACGATAGACAGACAGAATCACTGACTGTCACGACTGACACAGAATTACTGACTGTCCCGACACATAGTCAGTCTGACTGACTGCCACGATAGACAGACTGACTTACTGTCACGACTGACAGACAGAATTACTGAAAGTCTCGACACATAGTCAGACTGACTGACTGCCACGATAGACAGACACAATCACTGACTGTCACGACTGACGCAGAATTACTGACTGTCCCGACACATAGTCAGTCTGACTGACTGCCACGATAGACAGACTGACTCACTGTCACGACTGACAGACAGAATTACTGAAAGTCCCGACACATAGTCAGACTGACTGACAGCCACGATAGACAGACAGAATCACTGACTGTCACGACTGACACAGAATTACTGACTGTCCCGACACATAGTCAGACTGACTCACTGTCACGACTGACAGACAGAATTATTGACTGTCCCGACACATAGTCAGACTGACTGACTGCCACGATAGACAGACTGACTCACTGTCACGACTGACAGACAGAATTACTGATTGTCACGACTGACAGACAGAATTACTGAATGTCCCGACACATAGTCAGACTGACTGACTGCCACGATAGACACTGACTCACTGTCACGACTGACAGACAGAATTACTGACTGTTACGACTGACAGACAGAATTACTGACTGTCACGACTGACAGACAGAATTACTGACTGTCACGACTGACACAGAATTACTGACTGTCACGACTGACAAACAGAATTACTGACTGTCCCGACACATAGTCAGACTGACTGACTTTCACGATAGACAGACTGACTCACTGTCACGACTGACAGACAGAATTGTTGACTGTCCCGACACATAGACTGACTGACTAACATACAAACATACACTATTCCGGAGCCTACTAGCGCGCCATCAATCGGTGCTGTTGAGGCAACTTTCGGCAGTCGATCATTATGGAGTTTTAGCGCCATCCAGCGGTGCTAATGAGGCAACTCGGCGGTCGACAAATAAAATCTTTAATTTATGTTTTGGTTATAGTTTTAATGTATTTTTGTCTATGCTTGTTCATCCACATTAATGTTGGGTTTTCAAAAAGGAAGATTGTAACGCACTTTTCAGTGTGCACGTTGATCATTGTAGCAAATAAATTAAATATACGATATTATTTCAAAAAGGAAACAATAAAGGATTCATTGGATGTCCCCCTAACATCCCCAACATACACATACAAGCAATGTGAGCTCTATAAGATTCTGACTATGAAATATATATATTTTTTTTATATTAGATTGAATGACGAGACGAGCAGGTCGCTCGCCTGATGGTAAGCGCCACGCCTGCTCATAAACAGAAGCAACGCCACACACAATTTTAAATAACGCACTGCATGACACTGGACTGCGCTCTTCACCCCGAGACATAAGTTGTTAAGTGTCATAATGCCCAGTAATTTCGCTGGCTTCAATGTCCTTCACACCGGAACACAACTTGCTTGACGGCAGAAATAGAAAAAGCGGTGGTACCAACCAAGCCGGTCTCTCGCAAACGAGGGACCTACCACCTTGTCTCTTACTTACTCTTCATATTCCTGTTGAAGTTTATATTCGGCCGTACATCGTCTGCATTTGTAAGGTATCGCATTGTGTTTATGTTTCCTGTGATGACTGCTCGCTTCCTCATAATTATGAAACCATTCACCGCAAGCGTTGCACGCCAGCCTGTGAACAAAATATATAATTATATTATAAATGTTAATGACGTTCCTGACATGTGGGATGTTGACTCGACAATCATTGTCCCGATAGTCGTTTCCGTCCATGGGTTGATACTGAAGAGTCTCGGTCAACATCTTCAGAGGCTCTCAATTGGTAGTTGGGTCAGAAGTCAGATGCAGAACGCTGTATTATTGGACACGGCACGCTGTGTGGTGGTTTGGGCCTTAGGCCTCGCCATTGGAGGGTGATACATTTTATATTTTTTTTAAGTAATTTAATATGTAGAAATGTAATAACCTTAAATAAAATAAAGAGTACTGTACATTATAAATGTGAATGTAAGTTTGTTTGTTACGCTTTCACGCGAAAACTACTTAACCGATCATCATGAAACTTTGTACACATATTCTTGGAGGTATAAGTAGTAACATAGGATACTTTTTATGAAAAAAAAATTTCTATTTGTTTGTTACACTTTCACGCCTAAATCACTGAACCGATTGTGATGAATTTTGATGTAGAGATAGATGGTACCCTGGTGACGGTTATAGGGTACGTTTTATTTCGTA
Organism: Mimas tiliae; assembly: GCA_905332985.1. Taxonomy (NCBI): domain Eukaryota; kingdom Metazoa; phylum Arthropoda; class Insecta; order Lepidoptera; family Sphingidae; genus Mimas; species Mimas tiliae. The sequence goes on along the minus strand of HG995266.1, from coordinate 5,898,552 downwards.
AAAGTCTATTCACGCGGGCGGAGCCGCGAGCAAAAGCTAGTATAAAATAAGAATAATACCAGCCCTGTATTATACACGTCCCACTGCTGGGCACGGGCCTCCTCTACTGAATGAGAGGGGTCAGGCCTTAGTCCAGAACAAAATATGCTCCGTTAAAAAAACTACATTATATTCTATTGATTGCCTCGGTGGCGCAATGGTAATGCGTACGCGTTACGATTGAGGCTGACGCTGAGGTCTCGGGTTCGATCCCCGGGTCGGGTAAAGTGGTATTGGGTTTTTCTATTACGAAATGCTCAGTATCAGCCCGGAGTCTGGAATTTGAGCATTTAATATTGAAATAAAACTAGTTTATACGGATTTTATCGCGGTTTAATTCTATTTTATTTTAGTCCCGACGTTTCGAAAGCTTTTCAGCCTTCGTATAAAAAAAAGATCCGTATAAACTAGTTTTATTTCAATATGTAATATTCGCGGAAACATAAAAAAACCCACTGAACATTTCCTAATAGAAAAACCCAATATCAATACCCGACCCGGGGATCGAACCCGAGACCTCAGCACAACAATTTAACATTACATACTTACGTTGGTTTCGTAAATGTCACTACGTGAGCTTTCAAATGTGACACATATCCGCCCATATTTCTTATCGTTTGGTAACATATCTCGCATATAATCTGATTGGCAGGAACACTTGCAGGAGACGCAGGACGCTTTACAGGAGCTGCAGGATGTCTTGCAGAAGACGTGCTATGTCTGGCAGGGGAGCTGGTACGCTTAGCAGGATCTGCAGGATGTTTCGCAGGAACTGCAGAACGCTTTGCAGGACCTGCAGGATGCTTCGCAGGACCTACTGGATGCCTCGCAGGATATCTTGCAGGAGACGTGGCAAGTCTCGTAGGAGAGGGTCTACGCCTCGCAGGAGCTGCAGGTTGCTTCGCTGGTGCAGGAGGCCTTGCAGGTGACGCAGGCCGTCTTGCAGGAGGCTTGGCTTTCGACTTAGAAGTTGTTTGCTTGTTTGATTTGGGCGGAATTGTTTCTGTTGAAATTCTGAAAATAATAAGATATATAAAAAATTATGTTTAATTAATGGCGAGTAGCTAGTTGTGAGGCGAGAGACCGCGGGTTCGATTCCCTCATCTAGACAATTGTGTGATCCACAAATATTTGTCTCGGGTCTGTGTGTAGTGTGTTGTCAAGTCCCTGGTAGTTCCTGATACCCACTACACAGGTTAACCTAGTGTGGGGTCAGGACTATGTGTGTGACTGTTGGACGTGTATTTAATATTACAATATGTAACAAAAACCCTGTCGCGCGTTTCAACTGTGATATCAGAATCGATATTCAAACGTAATGAAATAACGAAGCATTCGAAAATGACACTATAAAAATAATCATAATTGTTTTTAAAACTTGAATTAATCTATTGTTTCTAATCCGTATTTCGATTGATTACCTCTGCAAGAGCGATGACTCGGAGCCAGAGCGAGATAGCATATTGCGTCGTCCACGTACATCAAACGCGCCGCGCCCCCGGCTTCGTCAATACACACAGAAATTCAGATGTAAATATTTTTTTTAATATGTTCATTTTCTAAGTTACCTGTGTAAGGATAATATCTCGCTTCTGTTTATTATTCTTTTAATTTAACTATTTTCATTAAGTTGTCTATATGTCTATCTTCACGACCTAGAAAGGGTCGACAGGGTTTTTGTTACATACTGTATATTAATTTATATTATTTACATACTTAGCTTTCTTGGCGGGCACTTCGGGCTTTACGTCTTTATCGCTCCTGAGTCTTTTAAATTTTGACAATGGTGAGTCATATTCCATCTGCAAACACAAGATCAAAGGTAATTTCAATATATTTCATTTATTATTCAAGGTCCACTTGCACGACGATCCCACATACATACATACGCACTCACGCCTGTAATCCCCGAAGGGGTAGGCAGAGGTGTAACCAGTACACCAACATTTCGCCGAGCGTATCTCCGTCCCTTATGTGATAGGGGGCGAGCCTATCGCCATACCGGGCACAAATTCCGAGGCAGCCGACGATCATAAATGGAGTTTAACCCACTAAAGCTGTTTAAGAAATGTCAAATCAAAATTCAACAGTCATTATAATATATTATTTATAGAGGAAATTGACTTGAAAAAATTGAATTTGACTGGCTCGGTGGCGCAGTTGTAATGCGTACGCGTTACGATTGAGGCTAACGTTGAGGTCTCGGGTTCGATCCCCGGGTCGGGTAAAGTGGTATTGGGTTTTTCTATTACGAAATGCTCAGTATCAGCCCGGAGTCTGGGATTTGTGCCCGGTATGGCGATAGGCTCGCCCCCTATCACATTATGGGACGGAGATACGCTCGGCGAAATGTGGGTGTACTGGTTACACCTCTGCCTACCCCTTCGGGGATTACAGGCGTGAGTGCGTATACTGAGTGCGTATTATAGAGGAAATAATTAAGTGGTAGAGCTATGCTGTAGACACTCTTGTCTACAGCATGTATGGGCCGGCTTGTCCGGGTTACCACTGTCTCACAGAAAACCGGCGTAAAGTAGCAGTTTCCTGCTGCGTTTGGTACGGTGAGTGAGATATCCGGAGGCCCAAATCCCACTCCCCTTCCCAATCCCTTAATTTAAGGTCGGCAACACACCCATAATTCTTTTGGTATTGTGAACGTACATGGACGGTGGAGATCACTTCCCATCAGGTGACCCACTTGCTCGTTTACCAGCCTATGCTATAAAAAAGCCACTTTCGCATTTATATTAGTTAGGATGTTACAGAAATGCGTGGTCAAATTTAAGCAACGTATAGTGTACGATATAAGTATTATACAACGTGTTACAGAAAGGTGTGGTCAAATTTAAGCAACGTATAGTGTACGATATAAGTATTATACAACGTGTTACAGAAAGGTGTGGTCAAATTTAAGCAAGTGCACGATATAAGTATTATACAATATGTTAATATTACCTTAACATCTTCTTTCTCCTTCTTTATTGTTGATTTTGGTTGTGGTTTAGTCTTTTTCGGTGGTTCATTGGCCGTGGTCCTAGCGTTGAGTTCAGTGGATGCTGCGCTGCTGGTGCGCGTGACCCGCGCTGGGGGCGTGGGCGGCGCGGCGGGGCGGAGCACCACGGGGGGCGGACGACATGACCGACTTCTCTCCACTCTGTTCTCTATACTCTCCACCTAGATAACAATGTTATAAACGTTTCAAGTACATTGAAGCCAGTGAAATTACATGTTATTATGAGATAACATCTCATGTCTGAGTGCAGTCCAGTGCTATGCCGGGCTTTGTTACTCAGAATTTTATGTAGTGTTGCTTCTGTTTATAGACAGCTGTTTACCATCATGCGAACAATAATTTATTAGACTAGGGGCTTTGCCCATGTTTTTCCACAAGACATAAAATAAAAAAAAACTTAAAGTCCGACGAATATGAGACATATGTTACTTTCTTCCCCACATTATTCTGCATCGATTGGTATCGGTCTCGACCCCATACCCCCAGCGGTTTCGGAGGAGATAGCGTGACAAGCTTTTGGCAGCGGCGGCGGCGCCAGTTACTTTTTTTTAGAATAGAGAGACTAGATTATTTTAATACCTTAATTAATAAGTTACATTCCCTAAAATATATACTTTAAGAATCATATACGTAAAGCACGGGTTAGCTGCTGCGTTTCGTACGGTGAGATATCTGGAGACCTAAATCCTCATGAGACCTTTTGAGGTCGGCAAACACGATTCTTGTATTGTGGGCGTATATGGATCACTTTAGGTGACCTACTTGCTTATTTGCCAACCTATGCTATAAAAGAATTTAAAACTTTCTTGCGAACCTCAAGCTGATGTCTGAGCCTTATATATGTCGCCTCCTTGCTTAATCGCTACTAAATACATTATACATATCTGGCTAGAGCGCCATAAGCGCCGGCTTTATAACGGTACAAATCCATTCGAAAAATATATACAACGTGTTATAGAAAGGGGCGGGCAAATTTAAGCAATGTATAGTGTAGGGTATAAGTATTTTATCTCCCATAGAACCAATTCCGATTGCATTGCTAGGACAATAATTATAGAATTTTCTTTTTTATCGAATGAGTAACATGTCGATATCGACTTTCAACTTTGGACAACACTAAATGATAAACAATGATACAATAGACCTCCTTTCATTTTATTATTTTATAATTAAAAACATTACACAGTTGTCAAATGTCAATATTTATTTGACGCAGTCAGTACGGCAATTTCTTATTTTATGAAGTATGATTGATTATGGGTTTATTTGTTGTATTTGACTAAAAAAGTATTATGTATTGGTATTTTGTGTTGGTGTAACTAATAACAGCTTTTAAGAGGATCGTCGACTGTATCAAGCCCAATTCATAGATGGAACACCCGAGAATGAAGTCTTTAACATGCTTCTAGAGGATGGTACCTATATCGTCTTCAGCACACAGTCTCTTTCAAGTGTTAATTTGTGTTTAAATTACAAGTTACGTACGTATATCCGTAGAATTACGTACATCTTATTCAAGTTTATTAAAAAGTGAGTGTCGTTCATAATAATTAATAGTGATGTCATTAATCTTATCGATTTAAAAAAACGCGTGATTAAAATTAACGTGCAATTTTTGGATGTCTTGGCTTTGAAAAGTTCCGGTACACAAGTACTAATTGTAAGTTGTATATATTGACCCTAAAATATGACCACACCTTTCTGAAACACGTTGTATGTATAATGTTGCCGTTATATTTATTCAATAGTACCTTAATCTTAACATCAGGTTCCTTCTTCACCTTTAATTTCTCTTTCTCCTTGTCTTTAAGTTTCATTTTACTCTTGTGTTTGGACAACGGCTCACCATCCGAGTCATTTATATACACAGGAGCTGTGTCGCCGAGTATACAGTCTCCGGAGTCTGGCTAAAACACCACGACACGTGATTTTATTTTCTACTAACTACATTTTGATTGGTAGAGCCACGCTGTAGACACTGTCTACGGCACGAATGGACCGGCTCGTCCGGGTCGTTACCACTGTCTCACAGAAAAGCGGCGTAAAGTTGCAGCTTGCTGCTGCGTTTCGTACGGTGAGTGTGATATCCGGAGGCCGAAACCCCTTAATTATCCCTTTCCTGTAAGGTTGGCAACGCACCCATAATTATTTTGGTATTGTGGGCGTACATGGGCGGTAGAGATCACTTACTATGAGGTGAACCCCTTGCTCGTTAGCCGGGTTATGTATTAAAAAAAAATTGCATTGGTCCGGGCGTGGTACAGAATGCCAAACCGGAAAGTCGCAGGTTCGAAACTAGACGTTATATCATCTATGTCATGTGTGCATTCATTGTAAATTTTCACTCGCTTAACATAACATACAAACGCACTCACGCCTATAATCCCCGAAGGGGTAGGCAGAGGTGTAACCGGTACATATACAAAGAGTATATCTCTCTACATATATATCATAACTGGTCATTAACACTTCTTTACAAACCAAAAATAATAATCTAATAGCTCGACGATATAATTCACAAGTTACTTAGTTTTCACTTCTATCAGCTGTCACCAAAGACTGTCCCGCATGTTTTTTAACTTACCACTTCCTTCGGTGTGTTCATGGGCAGGCCTAGCTTAAGTCTCGTCCGTTTGTTTGTCTTTCTGCACATGTCCAGGAATTCATAGAAATCATTGACTTTGTCCACACATAGCTCACATATCAATGGGGGCATTTTATCATCAGGATGCACCTGAAATTAATATTAAATAATACTACATACATACGCACTCACGCCTGTAATCCCCGAAGGGGTAGGCAGAGGTGTAACCAGTACACCCACATTTCGCCGAGCGTATCTCCGTCCCACAATGTGATAGGGGGCGAGCCTATCGCCATACCGGGCACAAATTCCAGACTCCGGGCTGATACTGAGCATTTCGTAATAGAAAAACACAATACCACTTTACCCGACCCGGGGATCGAACCCGAGACCTCAGCGTTAGCCTCAATCGTAACGCATACGCATTACAACTGCGCCACCGAGGCAGTTAAATAATACTAGTATGTATTATATACCTCCCACTGCTGGGCACGGTCCTCCTCTACTGAATGAGAGAGGTTAGGCCTTATTCCACCGCGCTGGCTTATTGCAGGTTGGCAGACTTCACACACCTTTGAAATTCTTATGAAGAACTTCTCAGGTATGCAAGTTTCCTCATGATGTTTCCTTCACCGTTAATACAATTTTTGTAAGTGATATTGTTAAGACAATGATTGATATTGTATATAGGCCGAATAGAACTTGGCTGCATTTGTGTATCTCATGGCTTTCAACATATGGAAGAGAAAGGAACAATACAGAGTTTAGTCCGTAGAATCTATGTATTGATGTTTTTAGTTAGTTTAGTCGACATAAGATGACAAGAAAGGTAACTCAAGCAAAAAAATTACCCCACCAAAACTCTGTGCAAGGGGGCGGGACTGTAAAGTCTATTCTTTTCTATTTTTAGATTATGGCCCCATCGGCTATAAAAGTCTGTGCATAATAATCTCTAGTTGACATGTCAATTTTTTTACGCGGTGCAGAATGTCAAATATGTAAATAAACATCATTTAGAGTAATTTATACATTAACTTTTATGAAATAAACTTGATTTTGAACGTTCATTAATTTTCGTTACGTGTGATTTTACCTTTGCATGTGTAAGTGAGTGAATTGCAGACTCCGGGCTGATACTGAGCATTTTGTAATAGACAAACTCAATATTCACTTTTACCCGACCCGGGGATCGAACCCGAGACCTCACCGTCGGCCTGTCGTGACGCGTACGCATTACAACTGCGCCACCGAGGCGGTCCCGTTTACCCGAATACTGTGTAATAAACCCTTACTGAATATTTACTAACAATGGGTCTAATATTCGTGGTATTAGTAACGATGTATGTCATGAACAGAATCTTTAAATAAGTCGTTAATGACTCGTAAATATGGTCGTAAGACAACTTAATAACGTAATTTAACTATTATCATGTGTTTCCAAATAGAATGATATAGGAATGAGAAGATTGTATGAAAAATACACAAGCGCTTTTCGCACATTGTTATTACACACTTCCGTAAGTAATTATACAAAAAACACTAGTCAACAAAGCGCAAAGACCTATATATTTTGTTAGCAACACAATCATTTACCTCAATTTGCACGCATTCACGTATTTTTTGACTCAAATTCAATTCCGTCTCTTCGAGTTCCACTACATTCTGCGCTATGGGCATTTTGTAGCCAGCACCGCCGCCGCACAAACGACATGCTCGGTAAATCTCGTAAATAGTTTCCTTCTCAAGTCTAGGATTCAAAGCTCGATCCATTTTAAATCATTTATCATTATTTCACAACAATAAATAATAAAAAAATGACAACTGTACACGCTTTAGCCGCCATTTTTATCGGCCATACCATAGTTAGGGGAAAAATATCTACCAAGTAAGTCAATAGTGAAAGTAGAAGATTTTAATAAACTTAAACAAAACCATTAGTTGTTAATGACATTCCAAAAGAAAGAATAAATATTATAACGCATAAATGATTAATACACTAAAATTTAATGTGCTTGTTTTTCAATCGGCTACGACAATATATAGTTGAATTGTAAAATATGTTATAATTTGCTTAATTATCAGCCCTAAAATAAAATAATGTAATGCATGGATGTATTCTAAATATTAAATAATATTTTTTCTTTTCTATTATAATAAAATATATTGATGAGTCTGGTAACATTTATAGCATAAAATACAGATTAAAAACATTTATTTGGCGCGTAATTAAATAAAAAGAGGATGAAAAAGTATTTTATATTTAAAATGATATAAACAGAACCAAGCTGTAGATATAATATAATTTGTTTTATTGTGATAAAATTAATTGGTTTTATTCGATCCCGTAGCAATTATTTTTAACAATGCCTTGTTATGAAGCAATAAAATATTTTTAAAATATTGTTTAGTTCGGTAACTGTACTGCACGATAGCAGTATGAAACGTAAAACATATTTAGTTTTATTTTTTTATACTTTTAATTTAGTCAATTGCGATTATCCACCGGTACGTATTTATCGTTTATTGTCTAGTGAAAGCGAACTTCGTGAGGGCCTGGGTTCTAATCGCAAAGTCGGGTAATCATAATTTATGATCGAGATAATGATTAGAAAAATCACATAATCTGACCCAAAACAACTATTTGTGCATCACACCAACATTTGCCTCGGTGTGGGAATCGAACCCACGGCCTCTCGCTTCGTGGGCTACTCGCCCTGAGGCTGACACGATTTATTTCGCGATTTTTTTTGTGGATTCATGTGGCGTAATCATCAGAACGTTTTTCACTTGATTCAGTTCTTTCTAAGTAGTCTGTGCTTGATTCATTATGACTTTTAAGTATTATTTTTTTCTAGACAGGAGATGAAGTTCAGGCAGGCAGCGTTTTATTACCAGCTACGCGAAGGGGAAGGTATCTAGCCAACATTGTCAGGAGACAGGCTGTGGTAAGTATTGTATATTAATTAAATTGAATTGATTAACATGCCATTTGTTTTTTTTTTTAAACTAAAATCTATAATCACAGGAATCACACCTGACAGGGACTCAGATGTATGTAACAGCCTTTAGATATTACCACATATTTTTACCTTAAATTAACTATATAAAGAAGTAAGATGTCCAAGCACCGCATACTTACAATCGTAAGCTGAAAATTGGCTAAGAGTGCTGTATTTACTTATAAAGAAATGTCAACTAAAATAAATTTTCAACAAAAAAATATATTTCTAGTTTTTTTTGTTTGTTTTTATAGCATAGGCCGGCAAACGAGCAAGTGGGTCACCTGATGGTAAGTCATTTCCACCGCTCATGTACGCCTACAATACCAAAGAATCATGGGCGCCTTGCCGACCTTAAAGGAAAGGCATAATTAAGGGATTGGGAAGGGGAGGGGGATTTGGGCCTCCGGATATCTCATGTAGTTCACTGTACTAAACGCAGCAAGCTGCTACTTTGCGTCGGTTTTCTGTGGGACAACGACCCGGGCAAGCCAGCCCATTCATGCTGTAGACAAAAATGTTAATCTTTTAATGTAAGTAAAAATTTGTTTCACAGGATGGTACTGGAATAAAATTTAATAAAGATGCAGACAGGGTAAGTACTATTCTTTACATTGACACCTTTTTTATAGCACAGGCCAGAAAACGAGCAAGTGGGCCACCTGATTATAAGTGAGCCCATACACACTCCCACCAGTGGAATCATGGATGCGTTGCCGATTAAAGGAAAGGATTAAACGATTGAGCCAAAGACTTTAATGTATACTACTAGACAAGTTGCACGGTACATAGAAATTGTACCACTAAGTTGCGGTCAATTGACCATAACTCAATATTACCAACTCGAGAGTAATCTCAATTAGAACTGCTGTGCTGTGCTAGTGTATTTTGACGATGCTATGTATGCTATGTATACATTAGTTGATATGGTTTCTCTACATAAGTTTATTTATTTTGTACTGACTTGTCATAAGCCTTGTCATATTTTAATTGTCTACATGATTAATAAAACTAACACCCGGTTTCTGAAAGGCTGATCAAATCAACATTCAACTAACAGAACTTTGAGTTGACATCGCTGTCAAATCAATTCGAGTTGCTGAAACGTTAAGACATGCAACATACATAAAATTCAACTGACCTAAAATTAATATTATAACTAAGTATACAGTTGCATGCCTTCACGGTGACAACAGGAGACCGGTTCAGTATAATACTGTGATTATGGGGCGAGCCACAAGCCCACAACACAGCGCTGGTTTTCAGTGGCCTCCTAGAATGACGTCCGGAAGCTAAACCAACCCATACCTACTACAAACAAAATGGTATTTGAATCTTGCTCCATAGATGAACGCGGATGCTAAAAAAAAGGTGGATGTCCTATCAGAAGAGTTACTGCCGTACATAATAGCTGAACAAGAGCGTCGTACAACACTCCATAAGAGAATCATGACGGCGATCCAAAATGGCGAGAAAGGTGTCACAATAGCAGAATTAAGGAATAAACCGCCATTGATTATAAGGAAGGGTGAGGAAATTTACATTACTACTAGCTGTTGTCGTAGCGTGAACGGCCTTTTCCGGGATAAAAAGTAGCCTATGTTACTCAGTAATGTAGCTTTCTAACGTGGCTCTACCACTCAAAAACAATAGGTACACCTGAATTAGTTTTCGGAAGCTTTTCTCTTACACCCATTATACAGAATTCTATTATTTTATTTTATTTTATCTACACTAATGTTATAAAGAGGTTAGATTTGTATTTTTGTATGTAACGCAAGAACTCAAAAACTACTGGACCGATTTCAAAAATTCCTTTGCCGTTATAAAGCTGCATTATCACTGAGTAACATAATGATTTCTTAGGTTTACGCAAATATTACACATTGAATAAAAACTAGTTTATACGGATTTTATCGCGGTTTAATTTTTATTTTAGTCACGACGTTTCGAAAGCTTTTCAGCCTTCGTGGTCACGGGAGAGACTGAGGTGTAGGTCGTCTCGAAAAGTTAATGTTACAATGGCTACCTTTATTTTAAAATTATACATTTATTTTTAATTATTTAAAAAGTTAGTTGACACTAGTCCGATCTACGCAGAAAGAGCTCACGGTGTCTTGAGGTCTGGAAGATAATTAAAAATAAATGTATAATTTTAAAATGAAGGTAGCCATTGTAACATTAACTTATCGAGACGACCTACACCTCAGTCTCTCCCGTGACCACGAAGGCTGAAAAGCTTTCGAAACGTCGGGACTAAAATAAAAATTAAACCGCGATAAAATCCGTATAAACTAGTTTTATTTCAATGAGTAATATTTATTACTAGAATAAATTTGAAATCCGTAGAAAAAAGGCGAAACTAACGCCCGGTTTCTGAAAGGCTGATCAAAGTAAAATTAATTAATCAAATATCAAGTCGAAATTGAGTTGTTAGAAGCGTGACCAACACCTTTGATTTGACAGACATGTTAGCTAACATAACTTTTAAAAATCGTATGTCAAACGGTACTAAAGAGACATCAAATATTATAAATTTTTACACTAATCAATGTTTCAGCAATTCGGGTTGATTTGACAGCGGTGTCACATCAAAGTGCTGTTGAATGTTGATTTGATCAGCCTTTCAGAAACCGGACGTCACTCTATCTGTGTGTTACGTTTTCTAGGCTAAATGGCTGTACGGATTTTAATGAATTTTGGTATGGAGATAGGTTATATCCTGGGGAAGGACATAGGGTACTTCCGTCCCGAAAAAATACCACGCGGGCGGAGCCGCGAGCAAAAGCTATTAGGAATATTATTTCAGGACTAATGTACCGTTGTCCGGCGAACCGCGCGCCGAAAGAACCAGATGGTTCCGGAATCATTATGTGCGAAGATGAAATTGAACCCACACCAGTAATGTATGACTCGTGTCTCAGTGCAGAAGATAAAGAGCTCTATGTTGCTGAGAATAAATACTTCTTTTGTAATCGTGAGTCTGTGATATATTACTTTTCTTATAATTATTTTCTAAACACAACTAACGCTTATCGAAATATGATGACAAGAAACGTAACCCAAGCAAAAAATGACCTACCAAAACTCTGTGCAAGTGGGCGGGGCTACAAAAGTCGAAGCAGCTCGTTCATTCATCAATTCATAAAAATTGATTCATTATCTCTAGTTGACTCTTAATACGTCTAATTTTATGCCCGATGCAGAACGTCGTATCTCGATATAGAAATTTAATATTTGGACATTAACTTTTATGAAATACCTAAATTGGATTTTGAACGTTCATTATTTTTTGTTGCGTGTATGAGTGTTACGTGTGATTTTACCTTTGCATGTGTAAGTAAGTGGAGCCGTATTTTTGGCAGATTCATATGAGAGTTATCGTTCTAGTCATCTTATTTCGTTGATATTTATAGCAAATATAATTTATCCCTAGGTCATAAGGTCGAAGGTCCAGATCTACCACGCAATGGTAGCACAGTAATTGGTTGCGCGCCGATAGAGCGTACTTCATTAAACTATACTACAAGTAAATGTGCTCTAGAAGATACTGATGACGTACTCGTCCATTACCGGTATTATCCGGATAGGGTGAGTAACGTTTACGCCCGGTTTCTGAAAGGCTGATCAAATCAACATTCAACTAACGGAACTTTGAGTTGACATCGCTGTCAAATCAATTCGAGTTGCTGAAACGTTATTTAGTGAAAAACTAATAATATTTGATCTCTCTTTAGTACCGTTTGACATACGATTTTCCATATTAATTTGAAAGTTATATTAACTAACATGTGTGTCAAATCAAAGGTGTTGATCACGCTTCTAGCAACTCAATGTCGACTTGACACGAGATTTGACATTTGATTAGTTAATTTAACATTGATCAGCCTTTCAGAAACCGTTGCAACCCAGACGGTTGGTACTTGCCACCACTTTGTCTATTTCTGCCACCAAGCAGCGGTATGTAAGCACTGTTGTGTTTCAGTTTGAAAAACATTGAATCCAGTAAAATAACTGGATACTATGATATGATGAAATAAACGTCAGTTATTAATTGGCTAGTACTAACTTAGAACTCGGTATCTGCACTCATCTTCACTCTTTGCATGATACATTAGAACACTCAAGGATGTCCTCTATCCCAAACCTGATGGCCCGGACTCATCACCACCAGCACCGAGTCTCGTTGCCTCAAACACAACCTCATTCAATTAGCAATTTCTTTATTGGTAACTTAATCTGTTTTCATGCAATTGTAAATATTTGTTTGTCTAACACTCTTCTACATTACTTTTTTATGTACACATATTTTTGGACTACAATCTAGTTCATCAATGTATAATTTTATCTCATATCTTTGGTATAATTGTAATCTGTATTGTGTATTATAAAATAAAATAAATAAATAGGTATTTAACATCCTATGTCTCGGCGTAACGCCCGCAGTTCAATGCCATGCAGTGCTTTGTAATCCAAAGTTCTGTGTGGTGTTGCTTCTGTAATGGGCAGGTTTACCATTAGGTATCGTCATTTATACAAATAAATATAATTGAAGTGTATGTTTGTAACCGCTTTTTACTACATGCATATGAATGTATATGCGGTACATATACCAATATAACATTCTGTAAAAATTTTGTCTGTCTGTTTGTTCCGGCTAATCTCTGGAACGGCTGGACCGATTTCGACGGGACTTTCACTGGCAGGTAGCTGATGTTATAAGTATGTAGTACAATAGCTAGTACACTAGTAAACACATTGTTGCAGACGTACAAATTTGTGACCGAGTTAGACCCAGACAGGGAAGTGTGTGAGCATTGGAACCCATGTCAGATCGGATACATATATAGTTTGCCATCTCCTGACCAAGCTACAATAGCTAATGAATTATGGCGTAAGTATTACTTACTTACATTTAACCTCATCAATCAATTTATTCAGCGAATGTTATGCGCTCCATAAATTTTAATTCCGGTTTGAAGGACATTGAAGCCAGTCAAATTACTGGACATTATGAAACTTACACCTTATGTCTCGGGGTGACGAGCGCAGTCCAGTGTCATGCAGTGCTTGGTTATTTAAAGTTCTGTGTGGCGTTGCTTCTGTTTATGAGCAGGCGTGGCGCTTACCATCAGGCGAGCGCTGCTCGTCTCGTCATTCAAGCTAATAAAATAAATAAAAAAAGTATCTACTTACAGAAGGCAGATGTCCAAACAGCGCGTACTTACAATCTTAAGCTGAAAATTTGCTAAGTTGATGTGTTTACTTGAAAAAGAAATATATTTTCATAAAAATTTGGTAATTGTATTTTTTTGCTTTTTGGTCACGTGATGGTAAGTGATCTCCACCACCCATGGACGCCTACAATACCAAAAAATTATGGGCGCTTTGCCGACCTTAAAAGAAAGGGATGGGGATTTGAGCCTCCGGATATCTCACTCACCGTACGAAACGCAGCAGCAAGCTGCTACTTTACGCCATTTTTTGTGAGACAGTGGTAAAAACCCGGTCGAGTCAACCCATTCATGCTGTAGACAAAAATGTCCATAAATTCCAGACTCTGGGCTGATATTTCGCTGATGAGTATTTCGTAATATAAAAACCCAATATCACTTTTACCCGACCCGATCGAACCCGAGACCTCAGCGTCAGCCTCAGTCGTAACGCGTACGCATTACAACTGCGCCACCGAGCCAGTCGAAGAAAAAATATGGGTATATTGAATTTTTAATATTGTATGTTTTTTACAGATGACTATTGTACGTATAAAATTATTTTTGTATCTTTAAATCCTGGTTTTTGGGTAATATAATGGTAGGCATTTTTCGTGAATGATAAGAACCCTTTAATAAATTTGTACTTTTCACTTGTGGTGTGGGCCTGTGTGGCGCCTTTATCTGTTGTGTTCCGGTGTGAGGGACACTGAAGCCAGTGTAATTACTGGGCATTATGAGACTTAACACCTCATGTCTCGGGGTGACGAGCGCAGTCCAGTGTCATGCAGTGCTTTATTTAAAGTTCTGTGTGGCGTTGCTTCTGTTTATGGGCAGGCGTGCATCAGGCGAGCGACCTGCTCGTCTTGTCATTCAACCTAATAAAAAAAAAAAAAAAAACTTACAAGTTGACGGTGAGCCAACCAGGCTTCCGTGTGCTAGGCGCTTTGTGGAGCACGTTTTTTATTTTTAATCATATTAGCTAGGTATATTAGCAGCAGCAAGCTAAGCAGTGATAGCTCAGTGGCGAGTGGTACGGACTGTCGAGACTAAAGTCGCAGGTTCGAAACTAGCCTCAAGAGTCTACACCCCTGACTTTTCTAATGGCCGTTCCCAATATTCTATCTATCGACAGATTTGCTTACTGGCAGTAAAATTTTGACACTTTTTGTATGGAATATCTGTCAAAACAAAACTGATAGTAAGCAAATGTGTCGATAGACAGAATATAGAGAACGGCCATCAGTTATGTGTGTATTAATTGTTAATTATCACTTGCTTTAACGGTGAAGGAAACATCGTGAGGAAACCGAAATACCTGAGAAGTTCTTCATTAGAATTTCGAAGGTACGTGAAGTCTGCCAACCCGCATTAGGCCAGCGAGGTGGACTAAGGCTAACCCCTCTCATTCAGTAGAGGAGGCCCGTGCCCAGCAGTGGGACATGTATAATACAGGGCTAGTATTGTTATTATTATTTTATTAGGTAATTTATGATTTTGGCGCTGCCTGAAACTGCCGCCCAGGGCGGGTGCCCCGAAATCCTGTGCTGATTTTATCAAGTCCGTAGGTGTAAATAATAAGTGATTATAGAGATCGAAGCACAATGATAATTTATCTTCATTTCTTCCACCTACCATTATCCCACTCGCAGTGGGGTAGCGCAACATACTTTTTAACACATGTTACAGAATGATTTGGCTTGTAGTTTTTACGACCGGCCGCCTGCCTGACGTCAACCGTTCTGGGGAGAATAGTAATAATAATTAACTGCCCCACTACTGGGTAAGTGAGGGTGGGTCAAGCCCCCCCCAAACCAAAATTCTGGATCCGCCACTGATATTTCTTTGGAAAAATATGACCATGTTAATAGTTTTGTTTTATTTAATTTTTTAGTGGAGCGTAAGTAGGATATTCATATTTTTAAAAAAAAAAAAATTAATTAGGATTACCAACAGTTGTCACATTGATACATGTACTCAAAAAATGCTTATAAATAATTAGAACTAAATGCACAACCACATTAAGGTAATCACAGCATGCAAAACAAATTCTATTACAGTAGATACTAACTAACATTAATCATAAAGATGTGACTTATTTAATATAACTTATTGCAAAATTAAATTTAATTGATAAGGTAAGAGTAAATAGTTTTATAATACATGCCCATTTTGTCGAAATGAATATAAACAAGATTACTGCATTCATTTAAGATTTTACACAGCCGTGGGATTGGAGAGTTGGCACCAGAAACTGTTCTACGCGGTGGTGGATAAAGGGGTGTGATGGGATTGCGGGGGATTCTACTTGGAGCGCGTAAATTGAATAAACTTAAGAGTTGGGGGCAATCTATTTTATTTCTAAATATTTTAAATAAAAACATCATGTCTATTAATTCAATTTTTATCATAAAATGTCTACGATTTACCTGAGGGTAAGTATGAGGTGGTAGGTCCCTCGTATGCGAGAGGCGTCTGGGTTGGTACCACCGTCTTATCTATTTCCGACGACAAGTAACTGAAGGACTTTGAAGCCAGTGTAATTACTGGGTATTATGATTTAACATCTTAGGTCTCGGAGCGCCGAGCGCAGACCAATGCCATGCAGTGCTTTGCAATTCAAAGTTCTGTGTGGAGTTGCTTCTGTTTATGAGCAGTCGTGACGCTTATCATCAAGCGAACGAACTACTCGTTACGTCACTCAACTTTCTTTTTTTTTATCGCGTGGTAAGTAATTTTTTGTATGGCATAAGTCGGAAACGAGCAAGTGGGTCACCTGATGGTAAGTGATCTGCACCACCCATGAACGCACACAATACCTAAGAATCATGGGCGCGTTGCCGACCTTAAAGGATAGGTACAATTAAGGGATTGGGATAGAAGGGGATTTGGGCCTCCGGATATCACTCACAGTATGAAACGCAGCAGCAAGCTGCTACTTTACGCCGGTTTTCTGTGAGACAGTGGTAACGCCCCGGACGAGCCGGCCCATACATACTGTAGACAAAACTGTGTAAAGCGTGGCTCTACCACTCATATCGCATGTAAAGTTCTCCATTCAAGGTCCGAACAACATCATGGGTCCAAATGAAAACCAGCGCCAAGCATTTAATGTTTGGCATAAGCTGATTTGGCTCCTTTTGGCGCGGTCGTGGTGGGACATGTACCGTCCACAGTGGGTGGGTATCTAGGTACCCCCCCACCTACTACTTATAAAAATGATTTTTTTCTTTCTACATCAGATGTATACATGTACCACCTAACGCCTGCCAATAAATGCTTTCTTTCTTTCTTTCTTTCAGTATATAACTCTTAAAACCAGAAGGCTAAAATTGAAATGGTTAGGTTAGGTTTAAAAAGGAACTACATATATAGCAAAATAGTTCAAGGATAATCATTTTATGCTAGAGTGGTAGAGCCACGCTGTAGACACTTTTATCTACAGCCTGAATGGGCTGGCTCACCCCGGTCATTACCACTGTCTCACAGAAAGCCGATGTAAAGTAGCAGCTTGCTGCTGCGTTCCGTACGGTGAATGAGATATCCGGAGGCCCTAATCCCTCTCCCCTTCCCAATCCCTTTCCTTTAAGGTCGGCAACGGACCCATAATTCTTTTGGTATTATGGGCGTACATGGGCGGTGGAGATCACTTACCATCAGTGACCCACTTGCTCGTTTGCCGGCCTATGACATAAAAAACATGCTGTCGTTATTTAACATATTGTGCAAAGTAGCAACTGCTAATAACGTTATTTTAAAATTAAATTATTTATTTCAGGATTCGACGGTAAGTTATTTACGTATTGAATGCATGTAATAAAAAAATACATACGTACATACATAGAAACACGCCTGTTTCCCATAGGGCTAGGCAGAGACAACGGATTTCCACTTACTACAAAATTGAGAAGCCTTAAAAGCAGATTTACTAGGTGGTAAGCAGAGGCGGTGATAGCTCAGCGGGGACTGGCATGGACTGTCGAGCCGAAAGTCGCTGGTTCCAAACCAGCCCCAAGAGCATACACATCTAACTTTTCTAAGTTACGTGTGTATTAATTGTTAAGTATCACTTGCTTTAACGGTGAAGGAAACATCGTGAGAAAACCTGCATACCTGAGAAGTTCTTCTTAAGAATTTCTAAGGTATGTGAAAACTGCCAACCCGCATTAGTTCAGCGTGGTGGACTAGGGCCTTACCGCTCTCATTCAGTAGAGGAGGCCCGTGCCCAGCAGTGGGACATATATAATACAGGGCTAGTATTGTTAGTATTATTAAGCAGAGGCGGCGCTAGACCTAACTTGGATATCGGCGACATCAGCTTTGCGAAGCCTCTTTTATTTTCCAGTTATAACTCGTACAACTTTCCGAGGCCCCTAATAGCGCGAGGCTGGCGTCTAACTACCTACTGTAGGTAGGTCCCTCGTATGCTCTAGTCCGTCTGTGTCGGTAACACCGCGCCGTCTATTACTGACAAGCAGCCGTGTGTAAGCACTGTTGTGTTCCGGTTTGAAGGACATTGAAGCCAGTCAAATTACTGGACATTATGAGACTTAACTCGAGGTGACAAACACAGTGCAAATGCAGTGCTTTGTAATTCAAATTTTAGTGTGGTGTTGCTTCTGTTTATGAGCAGGCGTGGCGCTTACCATCAGGCGAGCGACCTGCTCGTTTCGTCACTCAAGCTAATTTAAAAAAAAAACTATACGTAGTGCGCCATTGACGCTTGTGTCTGACGCGATCATTAGAATTATACTTTTTTTTTCTGATTTGATCCACAATCAGTTTTGCAACTATGAATGGATGTGTTTTTGGGTAGTTGTCATGACGGGTGTGGCCTCCATTGAGGGCACTACCCTTGCTACAAGGATGCTATTCTCTCTCCTGCATCTTCATGATATCATGCCTTTTCAGACGACTCGGATAACTCCGGATTTTTAGTTGGGCTGCCAATACGTTAGGGTGTGAATCAAGTCGTGTATGGTATCTTTTTGCGATTGACCGGATCTCTTCTTTTACCGTGTTCACATGTAAGTTTTTGTGGATTTCAGCATTTGTGACAAACCAAGGGACGTTCGATATTGTACGCAAAATAATGTTTTGCAGTCTTTGTATTATTGCAATATTTGAGTCGCTTGCGCTACCCCATAGCTGTATGCCGTACATCCATACTGGCTTTAGTATGACCTTATATATTAGTAGTTTATTGTCAACTGACAGTTTGCTGTTACGTCCTAATAGCCAGAGCATGGATCTGTATTTTATATTTAGCTCTTCCCTTTTAGCCTTCATATGGTTTTTCCATGTCAGTCTGCGGTCCAGGTGTAGTCCGAGATATTTCACATTGTTGGGCAAGGTGCTGTCTCCTAGGTAAACGGGTGGACAATCTCCTTTTTTAAGGGCAAATGTTACATGCACAGATTTAGACGCGCTTGCTTTTATTCTCCAAGTCTTCAACCACTCGCTTATTGCATTTAGCCCAGTTTGTAGAACACCTGATGCCTTTTCTGGGTTCTCGTCAATGGCCATGATTGCAGTGTCATCTGCGAAGGTTGCAGTAGTAACACCTTGCACTTCTGGTAAATCTGAAGTAAATATAGTGTAGAGCACAGGCCCCAGCACTGAACCCTGTGGAATTCCCGCTTTGATGTCATGGAATTTAGATGTTTCTCCCGATTCTTTGACTTGGAATATTCTGTCTGCCAAATATGACTTCATTAGCATATGAAAGCTATGTGGTAAGTTGTTCTTAAGCTTGCATAGTAGTCCTTTGTGCCAGACCTTATCAAATGCCTGGCTTATATCCAGAAATGCAGATGAGCAATACTGTTTTTTTTCCAGTGCCTCTCTGATTTTATCAGTCACCCGATGCACTTGCTCAACAGTTGAATGGTGCTGCCGAAAGCCAAATTGATGGTCTGGTATTGTGTTGCTACCTGCCAGGATTGGTTTTATTCTACATAGTATGATTTTTTCGCCAATCTTGGATAATAGCGGTAGTAAGCTGATTGGTCTATAAGATTCCACTTCATTGGGTGGCTTACCGGATTTATGGATCATTATTATTTGGGAAACTTTCCATAAGGAAGGGAAGTGCTGTACTCTCAATATTCCGTTATATAGAGTGGTAAGGTATACTACTGCTTTTTTGGGAAGATGTTTAAGTACTTCTTTTGTGATCAGGTCGAATCCCGGAGCTTTTCTGTTATTTAGACAATTAATCATACGCCAGACTTCTTTTACTGTCGCGGGTGTGGGTGGTAGTGCCATCTGGTAGGGTTGGCTCAACAAGCTGTTTACAGTTTCTTCTGAACTGTCGTTATATGTCGCATAAGGTAAGAATACTGTTGCCAGGTGTTCAGCAAAGAGGTTAGCTTTTTCTTGTGCAGTTCTTGCCCAGTTAATGTTTTTTCGAAGAGGCGGTGTAACCACTTGAGGGCCACCGAGCGTTTTGGTGAATTTCCACAAGGAGTAATTGGAAGACGCAGTGGGTGTGAGAGACTCTAGCTTGGCTTCAAGTGTAGTATTACGCCATTCTTTTAGGGTGCTTTTTAGGTCTTGGATGGCTCTGTTAAACACTTTCTTATCTGCTCCATTTCCACTTTGGTGCCATATTCGACGTAACCTTCTTTTCTCCAGTATTTGATTTTTTATTTCATGCGGATAGTTTACAGTCCGATAATTGTGGGTGGATGCTGGTGTGGCTTTCCAACAGGCCTCTTGGATGGTCATAGTGAAGTTAATTGTTGCTTCTTCTATGTCTTCAGGGCACTTCAAAACTATATTCAAGTTAATATTTTCCTCAACATGTTCCCGAAATGAGTCCCAGTCAGTGCGCTTATTAGTCAGTGCAACTGGTTTATCGATTTCGATTATCATGGTACTAACCGTTAGCAATACGGGGGTGTGATCTGAGGAGCTGTCGAGACATGATTGCGGTTTGAAGTAGTGTTTGGATAGTCCCTTTATAACAAAGAAATCCAAGAGATCAGGGATCTTATTTGGGTCTGTTGGCCAGTATGTGGGTTCTAGTGCAGATATTGTGAGCAGATTATTTATGAACACACTAGCTTGTAGCTGTCTACCTCTAGTTGTAGTCAGCCTTGAACCCCAACAAGTGTGCTTCGAATTCCAGTCTCCACCAGCTATGAATCGCCCTCCCAGAGACCTGAAGAATTCTGTAAACATGGTGCTAGAAATTTTGTGTTTAGGAGGACAGTAGACTGCAGATACATTAAAGTACCCCCAACCATCCTGGATAGCAACTGTGGTTGCTTGTATTGGTTCTGTCTTATACTCTGGGAGAATATGGTGTTTGATAGTGTCTTTTATTATAATTGCTGTGCCAGCGTGACCTTTCCCATCTGGATGGTGGGTCAAATATGTGTTGTATCCTTGGAACTTGACGTTTGAAGAACTTGTGCAGTGGGCTTCAGAGATTAGGACAATATCAAGTTTGTGTTCCCTCATTAGGATTTCAACATCATCCTTATTGGGAGCTAGACCATTTGGGTTCCAGGTGGCCATATATATTGCCCCTATGATGTTAGTTTTGTGATTAATGATGTTATGAGTTGCATCAATGTACTCATTTGTTGTAGGATTTGTTCAAATTTGTCAGTTTGCTTTATAAGAATATTTTCTATATTAGAATATTGGGCTTCAGGCTCATTTCTAGCATACTCTTTGTGTAATGCATTTATGTTAGATTCCTTTCCAATATACTCCTTTGATTTCTCGATAGGTTTCCAGGGGTTTTCTTTATTTATATTTCTATGAGGCTTTGCACCTGTATTTGTTGATGTGGGCTTCAACTTGTCATTTTCTGGGACTGGTATTCTATTCAAATCTTTTCTGATTCTTGACAGTGGTGATGTGGTCTTTCTTGCAAGGATTTCTCGATACACCTCACAACCTTTGTAATTTGCAGGATGAGGGCCTTGGCACAGAGCGCACTTAGCTGGGGTGCTTCGGTCACGTTTGGGACAATCTGATGAGTTGTGTGCCTGTGCACATTTCAAGCATCTAAACGGCCTCATACAGTAATTTTTAGAGTGCCCATATTGTTGGCATCTGTGGCATTGTACTATTGAGTTTTTCTTTTTTGGATCTTCAACTATAACTGATTGATGGTAAATATATTTTAATTCTTTTACTAAGTTGTTATTGGGCCCTGCTAGAATATTGACGAAAAATGTTGATGTTGGTCTTTTTTCAGGGCCATATTTTGCATTGATGATTTCTCCAACGACAGAGTTTCCTGTATTTTCGATGGCTTCTATTATTTCAGTGGTGGGAGTTGTGTGATGCAGGTTCCTTATTACTATTCGATAGTTTCTTTGGTCTTTCCTGTTGAAAGTATGTCCAATGAGTCCCTTATCTCGAATTAGAGAGATTAGTTTTTTGTACACTTCAATCTCTTTACAGCTAACTCTCATTTGATTTCGATTAACTATCTTATATGTGAATTTGTTTCTTTCTGTGACAGTTTGTAGTAGGTCAGTGAGCTTACACACATCTTCAATGCCATATAGGACTATTGGAGGTGGTTTGCTTGGATTTTTTGGTCTTGTGTCTTCATCGTTCTCAGTGAGATCCACAGTCAGTCCACTGAATCTGTTGGAAGTTATAAGTCCATCTGGAGATGGGCTCGTTGTGATTTTCCTCTTTTTACGATCACTTTCTGAGGGTACTCTTTGCCATTCGGGTGGGCGTGGGCTTCTTTCTTTATCACTAGGTTCTTTTACATTTTTGTCTTCTTCCGTGTTGGGTTTTTCGCAAACGGCCGTGGATTGTTTACAGGAACTTCCTACTGAGGAGCTTCGTGGTCGGTTTTTAAATAGGCTAGGGTGGAATGCCTGCTGGATCATCTTCTTGTGGCCAGTAGCATTCACTGGCATGGAAGCCTGGGTACCCACTTCCATGCAGTCTTCGGTAGCAGATTTCACACCCTCTGGCCCGGGTACCAGAAGGCGCCGGGGGTTAGCCGGAGCGCATGACATATCACAATCCTTAATATTACTTTCCATGTTGTTTAGGTGGGATAAATACTCATGGCACTTTCCCAGAGCACCATGGCCACTCTTGCAGAAGGTATTTAGTCTTCTTGGCTTGTGGATACCAGTTGTCAGGTTACTTGACCGCCGCCTGTGCTTCGGCGTTGCTGTTCGTTTGGCACCACCCAGGGGGCACGTACAGGGTGGTATATGTATGGCAATAAGATGTTTGGTCAAGCCTGCGGACGCGAACAGCTCCACCCCCCAGAATTATACTATTATAATATTTTTATCAGTAATGTAATACTAAAATTATATCGTTTTTACAGAATATGAAAGTAAGTAGAAAAAATATCATTAACTGGACCAATGAAGCAAGATTAAATATATATTTGTTTTAATACAATATTATTTTTTCAGAGGATGGTATGTTTTATTTATAATATTTATATCGTACACTATACGTTGCTTAAATTCGACCACACCTTTCTGTAACACGTTGTACAATACTTATATCGTACAATATACGTTGCTTAAATTCGACCACACCTTTCTGTAACACGTTGTATAATACTTATATCGTACACTATACGTTGCTTAAATTCGACCACACCTTTCTGTAACACGTTGTATAATACTTATATCGTACAATATACGTTGCTTAAATTCAACCACACCTTTCTATAACACGTTGTATAATACTTATATCGTACACTATACGTTGCTTAAATTCGACCACACCTTTCTGTAACACGTTGTACAATACTTATATCGTACAATATACGTTGCTTAAATTCGACCACACCTTTCTGTAACACGTTGTATAATACTTATATCGTACAATATACGTTGCTTAAATTCGACCACACCTTTCTGTAACACGTTGTATAATACTTATATCGTACACTATACGTTGCTTAAATTCGACCACACCTTTCTGTAACACGTTGTACAATACTTATATCGTACAATATACGTTGCTTAAATTCGACCACACCTTTCTGTAACACGTTGTATAATACTTATATCGTACACTATACGTTGCTTAAATTCGACCACACCTTTCTGTAACACGTTGTATAATACTTATATCGTACACTATACGTTGCTTAAATTCGACCACACCTTTCTGTAACACGTTGCATAATACTTATATCGTACACTAAACGTTGCTTAAATTCGACCACACCTTTCTGTAACACGTTGCATAATACTTATATCGTACACTAAACGTTGCTTAAATTTTACCACACCTTTCTGTAACACGTTGTAAACTAATATTTAGCATTTTTATATTAAAAATTCTTTTGTATACAGCATGTTGTATTTTTGTTTTTGGGGTATAAATGCGATTTACAAACAAACTAAATATACAAAATGTTTTAATTTACAGAAATCATACCATGTAAGTAATAGGTATTCACTTATTTATTTTTGTAGAAATAACTAGCTTTTGCTCGCGGCTCCGCCCTCGTGATTGTTTTTTCCGGGACAAAACGTACCCTATTCCTAGGGGGAGAGTGTGGCAATACTGGGATTTTTACCGCGCTTTCCGGGCAGTGTGTGGGGGTGCAGGTTTTGACAATTAAATAGAATAGGTACTTACAACTTATCGTGGTGTATTAATTAATTACGACTCTAACATATAAATACAACACCCGTTACGCCCGGTTTCTGAAAGGCTGATCAATGTTAAATTAACTAATCAAATGTCAAATCTCATGTCAAGTCGAAATTGAGTTGCTAGAAGCGTGATCAACACCTTTGATTTGACACACATGTTAGCTAACATAACATTCAAATTAATATGAAAAATCGTATGTCGACGGTACTAAAGAGACATCAAATAGTAGGTATAAATTTTTTCATTGAATAACGTTTCAGCAACTCGAATTGATTTGACAGCGATGTCAACTCAAAGTTCTGTTAGTTGAATGTCGATTTGATCAGCCTTTCAGAAACAGGGGGTTAGGATATAACCTATCTCCTTACAAAATTCCATTAAAATCCGTTCAGACGTTTAGCCATGAAAACGTGACAGATTTACTTTCGTATTGATGATATTATTATAGATGTTTTATTGCCAGCCTCTGTGGCGTAGTGGGCAAGTAGCCGGCTGTGAAGCGAGAGGTCGCGGGGTCGATTGCCGCGCCGAGACAAATGTTTGTGTGATCCACAAATATATGTTCCGGATCTGGGTGTTTTCTCCCCAGATGGGTTGACGTCAGGTAGGCGACCGGTCACAACGAAGTACATCTTCAAGGTAGCCCCGGATCTACGTTCTCTTTGAACCGGGGCAGAAACTTGATAGTGGCGCCCTCTCTCCAGCGTTTGAGATAAATCTCTCTATTCTAAAAAAAGTAACTGGCGCCGCCGTCGCCACTGCCAAAAGCTTGTCACGCTATCTCTTCCGAAATCGCTGGGGGTATGGGGTCGAGACCGATACCAATCGATGCAGAATAATGTGGGGAAGAAAGTAAGATATGTCTCATATTCGTCGGACTTGTGGAAAACATGGGCAAAGCCCCTAGTTACTTAAAAAAACTAAAAGAAAAGAAAAGAATGATGCACAAAGGCCCTGTGTGGCGCCTTTTTCTTACAAGTCGATGGTGAGCCAACCAGGCTTCCGTATGCCAGGCGCTTTGTGGAGCAAGTATTTTATTTTTAATCATATTATATTATGATTTTGGCGCCCCCTGAACCAACAAAAATCCAGGCCTGCCTCAACGTCAACGGCAGCGACTTATTCAACGATGTAGACCTGAATACGTTTTTAAACAATAAAACAATTTTCATAGATTTCAAAATGAATAACATTATATGTTAATTGTATAAAACTCTTTCAGCTATACCCGGTAAGTTAGAACACTTTATTCAGCTAATACATTTTATACAGCCGAATGACGAGACGAGCAAGCTACTCGCCTGATGATAAGCGCGACGCCTGCCCATAAACAGAAGCAACGCCACACAGAACTTTGGTTTACAAAGCACTGCATGGTATTGGACTGCGCTCGTCACCCCGAGATAAGATGTTCAGTCTCATAATGCCTAATAATTTCACTGGCTTCAATGCCCTTCAAACCGGAACACAACAGTGTTTACACACCGCTGACGTGAAGTAGCAGTTTGCTGTTACGTTTTGTACAGTGACTGAGATATCCGGAGGCCCAAATCCCCCATCGAATCCCAATCCCTTATTCCTTTCCTTTACGGTCGGCAACGCACCGATAATTCTTTTACTATTGTTGGCGTACATGTGCGGTGGAGATCACTTACCATCAGTTGACCCACTTGCTCGTTTGCCGGCCTATGCTATAAAAACAAAAAAAACGAAGGATCGAGCTGCAATTTTCAAATAACTAAAATTAAATTGACTTCCGCGGGGTAGTGATGATTTTCCTTAAACATTAAATAATAAGAAACTATACAATATGTAACAAAAACCCTGTTGGTCCTTTTAGCTGTGTTATGAGAATCGATATTCAAACATAAGGAAATATCTCTAATGAGAATAATCTAACATAAAAACGGGACAGATGTTGGGCCAGCAGCTAAGTGGTAAAAGTGGTATTTTAAATGAAATACTACTAAAGACTATGATTATATGTATTTTACGTGCGTATTAGTAAGCGGCGACTCGCTGTAATAGTAAAAAGGTGCCGTACCGAGTACCTAACTACCACCTTCGACAAACCACCGGGTGATCGCCAATCGTTATTTTTATGGTAGAATTTTCTTAATTGAGATATTTTTTTACATTTGAATAACGATTCTGATAATGTGGTTAAAAGGAACGACAGGGTTTTTGTTACATATTGTATATATAATAATACCAGCCCTGTATTATATACGTCCCACTACTGAGCACGGGCCTCTTCTACTGAATGAGAGGGGTTAGGCCTTAGTCTACCACACTGGCCTAATGTGGGTTGGCAGACTTCACATACCTTCGAAATTCTTATGAAGAAACTCAGGTATTTCGGTTTCCTCACGATGTTTTTCCTTCACCGTTAAAGCAAGTGATAATTAACAATTAATATACACATAACTTAGAAAAGTCAGAGGTGTATGCATGCACTTGGGCTGGTTTCGAACCTGCGACTTTCGTCTCGACAGTCCATACCACTCCCCGCTGAGCTATCACTGCTACCACATATTGTATAACATACTTCAATATTCGTGTTTTCAGAGGACGATCCCAATGAGTTTGTGGTACTCAATAGAGTTTACACTACTAGTAGGAGAAAATATCTCATTCCCGAAGGATATAACTACGATGGCACGGGTATTTTCTCGCCCAACGGTGGGGTAAGTGATATCCTTTCTGCACAGCCTCGGGGCAAACCGGGGTGTCAGTTTCAGGGGACGCCAAAATCATATCATATGATTAAAAATAAAAACACTTGCTCCATAAAGCGCTTAGCATACGGAAGCGTTGGCTCACAGTTAACTTGTAAGAAAAAGGCGCCACACAGGCCCTTTGTGCATCATTCAACGCTAAAATTTAGATGTACATAGATAATACATGATGATGATGTACTGAACGTAGATCTATTCTATTTTTTATACCGGTGCGAAAAACACATAGACACATATCACATCATGGGACGGAAATACGCTCGGCGAAATGTGGATGTACTGATTACACCTCTGCATACCCCTTCGGGGATTAAAGGCGTGAGTGCGTATGTATATACAAGATTACATTTGTCCCGTACATGACGTAACTAAATGTGGCGTCAGGACTATGTGTGACTGTAATGATTTATTTAATTAATGACATATTTTTTATAGCAACACAGATTAACGACGATTGAAAATGTAAGTATGTTTAATTTAAGCAACATATAGTGTACGATATAAGTATTATACAACGTGTTACAGAAAGGTGTGGTCGAATTTAAGCAACGTATAGTGTACGATATAAGTATTATACAACGTGCTACAGAAAGGTGTGGTCGAATTTAAGCAACGTATATTGTACGATATAAGTATTGTACAACGTGTTACAGAAAGGAGTGGTCAAATTTAAGCAACGTATAGTGTACGATATAAGTATTATACAACGTGTTACAGAAAGGTGTGGTCGAATTTAAGCAACGTATATTGTACGATATAAGTATTATACAACGTGTTACAGAAAGGTGTGGTCGAATTTAAGCAACGTATATTGTACGATATAAGTATTGTACAACGTGTTACAGAAAGGTGTGGTCAAATTTAAGCAACGTATAGTGTACGATATAAGTATTATAAATAAAACATACCATCCTCTGAAAAAATAATATTGTATTAAAGCAAATATATATTTAACCTTGCTTCATTGGTCCAGTTAATGATATTTTTTCTACTTACTTTCATATTCTGTAAAAACGATATAATTTTAGTATTGCATTACTGATAAAAATATTATAATAGTATAATTCTAATGATCGCGTCAGACACAAGCGTCAATGGCGCACTACGTACAGTTTTTTTTTTTAAATTAGCTTGAGTGACGAAACGAGCAGGTCGCTCGCCTGATGGTAAGCGCCATGCTTGTCCATAAATAGAAGCAACACCACACAGAACTTTGAATTACAAAGCATAGCATTGGATTGCGTTCATCACCCCGAGGCTTATATGCCATAATGTTCAGTAATTTGACTGGCTTCAATGTCTTTCAAACCGGAACACAACAGTGCTTACACACGGCTGCTTGTCAGTAATAGACGGCGCGGTGGTACCGACACAGACGGACTAGAGCATACGAGGGACCTGTCACCTTGTAAATGTTTTACGCCACACTCACTATTATTGAGTAGTAAAGCTATACTGTTGGCAGTTTTATCTACAGGACGAGTAGGCCGGCTCGCCTGGGTCGTTACAGTGCTAACAGAAAACCAACGTAGCCTGCTTTTGCCTTACGTGCGGTGAGTAAGATATCCGGAGCCTCAAATCCCCCTCGGCAAAATGTGTGTTTACTAGTTACACCTCTGCCTACCCCTTCGGGGAGTACGGGCGTGGGTGTGTATGTATGTATGTGTATGAATTTCCTTCTGATATTACATATACGATATTTTTCAGACCAAAAACGTAAGTACATTATTAAACTTTAATTAACTATCCATAGATATACCACCACCATCTTACGCCCAAAGCCAACCTCACCTGCACGTGGTAAACCCTTTTTATATTAGCTTGAGTACCGAGACGAGCAGGTAACTCGCCTGATGGTTAGTGCAACGCCTGCCCATAAACAGAAGCAACGCCACAAAGAACTTTGAATTACAAAGCACTACATGGCATTGGACTGCGCTCGTCACCCCGAGACATAAGTTGTTAAGTCTTATAATTCCCAGTGTTGGCGACACATTTAATTTTGTACTTCTTAATATAATTTCATTGTGTTTTTAGTGTTTGCTCTGTTACTAGGTAGCGCCATCTATTGTAATTTCTATTGAACTTGGTTTTATGTGCCTTCAAACCTTTTTGGGCTATGTGAAGTGTCGTTTTCTAGAATATTGTAAAAACTAGGTTGTCAACTCGAGATCTTTGCAAAAGGCAGAACGCAATCTTTTTTTCGCAAGGAATACAATTATTTTCGATGTGTGGACCTGCGTATTTATTCATTCCATACTTGACACCCAGTAATTTCACTTTTTTTAATGTCCTAACCGGAACACAACAGTGTTTCCACACTGTTACCCTCTTGAAAATTTATTTTATTTTATTAAAAGTCATGTGCGTTCGCTTAGCGAGTGTATTCAGTACTGACTACTCCTACTGACTGTCTCGGTGTTGTAATGCGTACGCGTTACGATTGAGGCCAACGCTGAGGTCACGGGTTCGATCCCCGGGTCGGGTAAAGTGGTATTGGGTTTTTTCTGTAACGAAATTCTCAGTATCAGCCCGGAGTCTGGAATTTGTGCCCGGTGTGGCGATAGGCTCGCCCCCTATCACATATGGGACGAATCAAACGCTCGGCGAAATGTGGATGTACTGGTTACAACTCTGCCTACCCCTTCGGGGATTACAGGCGTGAGTGCGTAAATCAGCGCTGTGTTGTGGTCCACACCACAGCACAGCAACACGCTGAGTGGTCACCTATCTGTCACAGTCACGACGCGCAATTGTCAAAACCATATTGATGGTTTTTAGTTAGTATTGTTTTACTGTAAATTTATTGTGATCTGTGACCAATAAATTCTTCTTCTTTCATTCTTCTTTCTGAGTGCGTATGTACTACTCCTAACTTATGGCTAAATTAACATAAACGTAATACATTTTATACTTATGCATACTTACCTAGTGAGTGGTATGAATCTGCCGGCTCGTCCGGGTCGTTACCACGGTCTCACAGAAAACCGACGTAAAGTAGCAGCTTGCTGCTGCGCTTTGTACGGTAAGTGAGATATCCTTAGGCCCAAAACCCCCTCGTCTTCCCAATCCCTTAATTAACCTTTTCTTTAAGGTCGACATCGCGCCCATAATTCTTTTGGTATTGTGGGCGTACATGGACGGTGGAGACCACTTACCATCAGGTGACCCACTTGTTCGTTTGCCGACCTATGCTATTAAAAGAACCTACTTCACTCCTGTTTCACTACTACACTCCAGGGCAACGTCGAAGTGACCCAGGAGATCAAGGGTCACTATGTCTACGTCACCATGACCTTCACACCGTTCAAGTTCGAAAACGCAGCTTCATACTACCTTAGATTCAGATCAAGGAAGAACCGAAAGAAGCTAAAGTATCCTAAATTTCTGACTCTTAGTAAGTATATAATGTATACTGGGTGTAATATATATTATACGTTGCTTAAATTTGACCACACTTTCTGTAACACGTATAATACTTATATCGTACACTATACGTTGTTTAAACTTGACCACACCTTTCTGTAACACGTTGTATAATACTTATATCGTACACTATACGTTGCTTAAATTTGACCACACCTTTCTGTAACACGTTGTATAATACTTATATCGTACACTATACGTTGCTTAAATTTGACCACACCTTTCTGTAACACGTTGTATAATACTTATATCGTACACTATACGTTGCTTAAATTTGACCACACCTTTCTGTAACACGTTGTATAATACTTATATCGTACACTATACGTTGCTTAAATTTGACCACACCTTTCTGTAACACGTTGTATAATACTTATATCGTACACTATACGTTGCTTAAATTTGACCACACCTTTCTTGAACACGTTGTATAATACCTATATCGTACACTATATGTTGCTTAAATTTGACCACACCTTTCTGTAACACGTTGTATAATACTTATATCGTACACTATACGTTGTTTAAATTTGACCACACCTTTCTGTAACACGTTGTATACATTAGAATTTGTGTTAGCATCTTGGTCGTAGGAAACCTCTTGGTAGTTTTTTCTTTAACGTAATTCATTGAGGTCATAATGCTTAACAGATGGTTTACACTTTCAGACGTAGCTACCACAGGCATCCAGCCAATGTCTTTAGAGTTACTTCCAAGCCAACCTCTGAACACCACCAGCATACCACTGAGGTGTAACCGATGCATCTTAAAGGGAGTCATGCTACGAGCTAAGGATGGAACTGTGGCCAACCTGGACCCATCCAAATACAGCTTGAAGGGATACTCTGACAGGTATATCTTTTCTTTTTTTTTATGGTAAGAGATCACCATCGCTCATGTATGCCCACAATACCAATAGAGTCATGGGCGTGTTGCCGACCTTAAAGAAAAGGGATAATTAAGGGTTTGGGAAGGGAAGCGGATTTGGGCTTCTGGATATCTCACTCACACAGTACGAAACGCAGCAGCAAGCTGCAACTTTACGTCGGTTTTCTGTGAGACAGCGGCAACGACCCGACGAGCCGGCCCAACATGCTGTAGACAAAATTGTCTGCAGCGTGGCTCTAGCACTCGTAAAACTCGTGTTCTAGACGAGTATTCTTTTGACTGCCTCGGTGGCGCTGTTGTAATGCATATGACTGTTGTGCTAGGATCTCGGGTTCGATTTCCTCGGGTAAAAGTGATATTGGGTGTTTTAAAATGCCTAGTATCAACCCAAAACTATCTTCTATTAAAACTATCTATCGTAGATCAGCAGAATTATACCGGCCTGCCTTCCTTCTTCACACTCTGTTTAAAGGACCCCATATTATAGGAAGGAGGGGCCACGTGCTGGCCAACTGTTCCACAGCTTTATGATCTGACAGAAGTATGATTTTGCGATTTTTTTATTCGAGACGAGATGGAGACCAAAGCTATGGTTCCGTCAGCCAGCACGCGTGGTTCTGTTGCGGAAAGGTGAGGATGGGATAAAGTCAAACAATAGGGTAGTTGACTAGATTTTTTTTATTATTTTAATCAATAAGTAACGTTACTCAAAACCTATTGCAGAAAGAATTTTATAAATCGGACTAAAAATAAATAAGATAGAAGCCATTCAAATCCTGTAGAAGGGGTAATTGTCAAATGACAGACGACGCAACCTTTGACGTCACTGTGTAAAATGTTCATTATGGTGCACGCGTGCAGGCGAGATAGTGAGATATCCCTACTACGCACCCACTTTTCCTCATACCAACATTTTAAGTCATAACTGCGGGCACATTTCTGAACCAATTTTGATTGTGTTTTAATAAAAGGGTTTCTTTTGCGTATCATTTTCTGTTGCTTATAAAATAATGTATAAAATTCAATATAGGTAACTACCCTATTCTTCAGAGCATTCACCGTGATACAGACGATAGAAAACGTAAATGACAACGTCAGTAACTTAGATGAGCAAGTGACTCTGATGGTATATAATTTCCACACATGAACACCCAATAAACGCTAATAATTCCTAATAATGTAAGCGTTACTCACCTTAAAGGAAAGGGATAGAGCTTAGGAATAGAAGGTTATTTAGGTCTCCAGAAATCTTACAGATTGTACGGAACGCAACAGCAACAACGATCGGACGAAACAACGAGTTTTCACGTCTTTATGTGAAACAGTGATATCACAGTCGAACCGGCCCATTCATGCTGTAGACATAACTGTGTACAGCTGTGTAAGAAAAATGGAGTAATACTAAAGAATATAGGATAAGGGGCATGGAACCAATATAGATTTTCCTTAATGTAATCTAACGTGTACTAAACAATCCAATCTTTTTTTCAGCCAAGGCAAACAGTTGAGTATTATTTTTTATTAGCTTGAATGACAAGACGAGCAGGTCGCTCGCCTGATCATGGACAGAAGCAACGCAGAACTTTAAATTACAAAGCACTGCATGGCTTTGTACTGCGCTCGTCAACTCAAGCTGTCAAATCTCATAAAAATAAATAATAATACTAGCCCTGTATTATATACGTCCCACTGCTGGGCACGGGCCTCCTCTACTGAATGAGAGGGGTTAGGCCTTAGTCCAACACGCTGGCTTGATGCGGCTTGGCAGACTTCACGTAACTTCGAAATTCTTATGAAGAAATTCTCAGGTATGCAGGATTCCTTACTATGTTTCTTTCACCGTTCAAGCAAGTGATAATTAACAATTATTACACACATAACTTAGAAAAGTCAGAGGTGTGTGCACTTGGGGCTGGTTTCGAACCTGCGACTTTCGTCTCGACAGTCCATACCACTCCCCGCTCAGCTATCACTGCTTATTACAAATCTCACAATGAACAGTAATTTTACTGGCTTTCAATGTCCTTTAAATCGGAACACAACAGTGCTTACACATTGTTGCTTGGCGTCAGAAATAGATAAAGCGATGGTACCAACCCAGACTCGCGCATACGACCTTGTAATATTATTATTATCACTTTTAATAGTATTCTTTTTCCACTCGTAGTAGGGTCGGCGCAACATACTTTTTAACACATGTTACAGAAAGATTTGGCTTGTAGTTTTTACGTCCAGCCTGCTGTCAACCCCTCTGGGAAGAAAACACCCAGACCCGAAATATATATTTGTGGATCACACAAACATTTTGAGTGGTAGAGCCACGCTGTAGACACTTTTGTCTACAGCATGAATAGGCCGGCTCGTCCGGGTCGTTACCACTGCCTCACAGTAAACCGGCGTAAAGTAGCAGCTTGCTGCTGCGTTTCGTACGGTGAGTGAGATATCCGGTGGCCCAAACCCACTCCCCTTCCCAATCCCTTAATCATTCCTTTCCTTTAAAGTCGGCAACGCATCCATAATTCTTTTGGTATTGTAGACGTACATGAGCGGTGGAGATCACTTACCATCAGATGACCCGCTTGCTCGTTTTCCAGCCATTGCTATAAAAAAAAACTCGGCCTCTTGCTTTTACAGTTACTCCCACACTGCACCACGGAGTCTGCTAGAGCTGATATTGTACTGACAAATTTTATTTCTCCCTCTGTAGGCAAAAGTATATCGATATTGAACTAGAGGGCACCAGGCCTCAGGATTTCGGGGATTATTTTGCAATAATACAGAATGAAGACGGTACAGAAGAGAGACTCAAAGCATTGACTATAGTTAGTAAGTATATAATATGGTAGTTTCCTATATTGAATTTTATACATTATTTTATAAGCAATAGAAAATGATACGGGAAAGAAACCCTTTTAATTAAACACAATCAAAATTGGTTCAGAAATGTGCCCGCAGTTATGACTTTACTGTCGGTATGAGGAAAAGCGGGTGCGTAGTAGGGATATCTCACTGTCTCGCTTGCACGCGTGCACCATAATGAACATGTTACACAGTGACGTCAAAGTTTGTGTCGTCTGTCATTTGACAATTACCCCTTCTACAGGACCTGAATGGCTTCTAACTTATTTATTTTTGGTCCGATTTATAAAATTCTTTCTGCAATAGATTTTGAGTAACGTAACTTATTGATTTAAATAATTAAAAAAATCTAGTCAACTACCTTATTCAGACTTTTGCCGACCTACGATAGACACATCGTCTGTCGTTGGTCGACAGCACTCTTGGATTGCGCTACACTTACCGCCAAGTGTAGCGTAGTCATTTTACCGAGTAAAAAAGAGCACGAGACGAGCTAAGAGATATATTTTCCAAGAACCATGCTGTAGACAGTTTTGTCTATAGCATGAAGCCGACTCCACCGGCTTGTTACCACTGTCTCGCAGAAAACTGGCGTTAAGGAGCAGCATGCAGTTTTCATACGGTGAAATAACCAGTCCCAAAACCCCGTCTCCTTCCCAATTCTTTTTCCTGGCTCGATGGCGCAGTAATGTGCTGCTGTGCTGAGGTCTCGGGTTCGATCCCCGCGTCGGGGAAAAGTTATATTGTTTTTATTCTATTATGATATGCTCAGTATCAACCCGGAGTCTGGAAAGTGTGCTTGGTATAGCGATAGGCTAGCCTCCTATTACATTATGGGACGGAAATAAGCTCGGCGAAATGTGGGTGTAGTGGTTACAGTTTAGCCTACCCCTTCGGGGATTATAGGCGTAAGTGCGTATCTATGTGTGTACACACATCTGTGTTATATACAGGGTGTAAGAGGACCACTTCTAAAGCCAAAACGGTAAAAGACTACCTTAACAAAATGCTCTTCCTTTGCCATTTACTTGCCATTTTAGAAACGTAAACCCGCAATGTAAAGAGTAATGCTAAACACGGGGTTAATGATCCGCACGCATTACCACGCTGCAATATTCAATAGGCACATCGCCCCGCTGCGCCCGTACATTTGATTCCGAGCGCCCACGAAGCTGATTTTTATATTGGTTTACAGTAACTTAATATGAAAAATACAGGTTTAATAAATATGTAGATCTATTTCTCGATTTTTTAAGTGACATCAAGTCTAATCATCAGCGCTACCACTTGCTTTTGTTTTCGAAAGCGTTTTCCTTACACCCAGTATTTGCCAGTGTTAATATTTTGTATAAAAATATATATCTGTTACGTATAAACTAACTTATAGGTATTTGGAGATTGTAAAGTCTATTAAGATGAATAAAAATTTAAACAGGTTAAAGCTATCTATATTTATTTGTTTTGAAATGATATGTTAATTTATACATATGTTTTCAGCACCAGGTAAATATTGTTGTTTTTTTTTTCTTCGATCAATTTTTTTTTAATCTCTATGACGCGAGGAGCAGCTCACACATCTGATGGTAACCATGCCTGCCCATGAACAGAAGCAACACCATACATAACTTTGAATTTCAACGCACTGCATGAAATTGGACTGCGCTCGTCATCCAGATCTCTGGAAAAATCTCAGAATTTCCAGTAATTTCACTGGCTTCAATTTCCTTCAAAGCGGAACACAACAGTGCATGCACACTACTTGCTACTTGGCGGCAGAAATAGACAAAACAGTGGTACCAACCCAGACGGCCTCTCGCATACGAGGGACCTACCACCTTGTAAAACTAAGAAACTCCTTAAATCTATTCCTTACTTAACTTTGTTGTCACGTAGTTAAGGGCCACTTTAGAAACATAGGTGTCCCCTAAGTGAAAAACAAAATTAACATTTAAAATGTCTTAGGGGCTCACCTAAACTTAGGGATTGATGGTGAAAACGGGCATTAGTCCCATAACTCAGTAACTTTATGGCTTCAAAGTCCTTCATACCAACTTACACACTGCAACTTCAAAGCATAAGTAGACGAAGTGGTTTGACCTGCCTAGACGGCCTTACGAGACGACTTTACCATACGAGAGGCCTACCACTTAGTGAAATTGGTGCTATATTTTTTATTATAATACCCACTGCTGGGCACGGGTCTACTCTACTGAATGAGAGGGGTTAGGTCTTAGTCCACCACGCTGGCCTAATGCGGGTTGGCAGACTTCACATACCTTCAAAATTCTTATGAAAAACTTCTCAGGTATGCAGGTTTCCTCACGATGTTTCCTTCACCGTTATATATATAATATTTTTTGTAATTATAGGAATAATGTTATAACATATTAACACATTAATTTTATTGTTACAGAGATGGGTAAGTTTAAGGAATTTGTTCTTTATTATAAAAATATAACAAAAATCAAGTGTATATCGTCGCTTAGCTAACAACACGGGCGTAACTCGAAAATGGCCATGTGATATTGTCATGGGATAAATTGTTTTTGGCGCGTATCCAATAAATTTACACAAAAATTTAAATTAACCATACAAAGCACGATATTCAAATAGTTCCGTCACCGCGCAACTCATTGGTTAAATCACACATGTTTATAAAAATATTCAGTTTTTTGTCTCTCCTGAAAACTAAGCCCATTTAACTTGCGCGGTGTTGTTAGCTAAGCGACGATATAATTTTTCGCAAAATGTCGTACATTCAGTAGTGAACAGCGGGTTTACGGTCCGCTCCGGGCCCCTGGGCGAGTGCCATGATTGCGCAGTTGTAATGCGGACGCGGAACGACTGCTGTGCTGAGGTCTCGGGTTCGATCCCCGGGTCGGATAAAAGTGATATTGGGTTTTTCTATCACAAAATGCTCAGTATCAGCCTGGAGTTTGGAATTTGTGCCCGGTATGGCGATAGGCTCGCCCACTATCACATTATGGGACGGAGATACGCCCGGCGAAATGTGGATATACTGGTTACACTTCTGCCTACCCTTTAGGGAATTACAGTCGTGAGTGCGTATGTATCTCTCTATTCTAAAAAAAAGTAACTGGTGCCGCCGCCGCCGCTGCCAAAAGCTTGTCACGATATCTCCTCCGAAATCGCTGAGGGTATGGGGTCGAGACCGATACCAATCGATGCAGAATAATGTGGGGAAGAAAGTAACATATGTCTCATATTCGTCGGACTTTAAGTTTTTTTTGTTTTATGTTTTGTGGAAAAACATGGGCAACGCCCCTAGTGTATTTAAAAAAATAATATGACAGTCAAATCGTTGACTGAGTATCTTAGTCCAATAGTCCAATTTTCGTATGCATGTGAGTTACATATTTCATTACGTTTGAATATCGATTCTGATATCACAGTTGAAACGCCCGACAGGGTTTTTGTTACTTATTGTATATCAGAGTTTGACTCGTATTTGACCGTGTCATATTTTATTTGGTAAGTAGCATTTACTCAGAAGTGGTGCAAGAGGCGCTGAGTATTGTAAAACAATTTTTTTCTGATTTCAGATATCCGTAAGTACCTTACTTGTATTTTATACATTTTTTTATTTTTTTTTGCATGGGTCGACAAACGAGCAAATGGGTCACCTGATGGTAAGTGATCACCACCGCCCATGTACGACCACAATACCAAAAGAATCATGAGTGCGTTGCCGAACTTAAAGGAAAGGGATAATTAAGGGATTGGGGAGGAGAGGCGGATTTCGGCCTCCGGATATCTCACTTACCGTACGGAACGCAGCAGCAAGCTGCTACTTTACGTCGGTTTTCTGTGAGACAGCGGCAACGACCCGACGAGCCGGCCCATTCATGCTGTAGACAAAATTGTCTGCAGCGTGGCTCTACCACTCGTAAAACTCGTGTTCTAGACGAGTATTCTTTTGACTGCCTCGGTGGCGCTGTTGTAATGCATATGACTGTTGTGCTAAGATCTCGGGTTCGATTTCCTCTACCACTCATATATCATCATTCATCATTCAAGTAATAATGATAGTGGTTTCTTATGTTTACGCGAATATTACACATTGAAATAAAACTTGTTTATACTGAGCGGTTTGATTTTATTTTAGTCCCGACGTTTCAGTCTCTCACGTGACCACGAAGGCAGAACAGCTTTCGAAACGTCTGGACTAAAATAAAATCAAACCGCGGTAAAATCCGTATAAATTGGTTTTATTTCAAAAAGTAATATTGATTTCAATAATAATCTAAAATTGTTTTCAGGAAACGGTGAGTAATTTAGCTAAGTAATAATGGCAATGACCTTAAACTAATAAAAGGGGTTAGGGCTTAGGCCTTAGTCCACCACACTGGTCTAATGCAGGTTGGCAGTCTGCACACACCTCCGTAATTCTTGTGGACAACTATGTACAGTATGTAAAAGAATACCCTGTCGGCCCTTTTTAGTTCGTAAAGAAAGACATATAGACAGTTTAATAAAAATAGTTATATTATAAATATAATAAACAGAAGCGATTTATTATCCTGACACAGGAAGCTTAGAAAAATGAACATAATTTAAAAAAATATTTTCATCTAAAAAGTGATGAACAGCTGCCTGATGTGTCGTACTGACGTAGCCGAGCGCGTTTGTGCACGTAGATGCCGCAACTTGCTATCTCGCTCTGGCTCCGAGTCATCGCTCTTGCAGAGGTAATCAATCGAAATACGGTTTACAAACAATAAAATAATAAAAAATTAATATGATTATTTTTTTAGTCTCATTTTCGTATGCGAGTTATTTCATTACGTTTGAATATCGATTCTGATATCACAGTTAAAACGCGCGACAGGGTTTTCGATACATATTGTATGTAAATGGTATGCAGGTTTTAGATAGAGAAAGATCACCATGTTTAGCTTAATAATTTTGTATATTAGAAGAGTAGACAGCTCGCCATTTTCAAAGTCTGATATCGAAGATGTCTGCTAACGAAGAAGTGGGTCATACAAGGTGGTAGGTCCCTCGTATGCGAGAGGCCGGCTGGGTTGATACCACCGCTTAGTCTATTTCTGCCGCCAAGCAACAGTGTAAGCACTGTTGTGTTCCGGTTTAAAGGACATTGAAGCCAGTGAAATTACTGGGTATTATGAGACTTAACACCTTATGTCTCGGGGTGACGAGCGCAGTGCAGTGTGATGCAGTGCTTGGTTATTTAAAGTTCTGTGTGGCGTTGTTTCTGTTTATGAGCAGGCGTGGCGTTTACCAGGCGAGCGACCTGCTCGATTCGACATTCAAACCAATAAAAAAAAATCCTTTGGTGATGTCCACCACCGATGAACGCCTACAGACTACAGTACCACAAGGATCATGGACACATAGTCAAACTTATGAAGAAGGGGATAATTCGGGGGTTGGGGGATTTCTGCCTTACCATACGAAACGCAACTGTGGTAAGCGAGTCGGCCTATTTGCAGACAAAACTCATGGCAAGCGCCACGTGCCCTTATAGCGTAGCACCACTATTACAATCTGCATGGCACTACATCATCCCGAGTGAATAATAAAAAACAGTTAAAGTTTTAGTTAAACATAGAAAAACCTAATGTTAGCAAATGTCATGTTCCAGTTTTGAAAGCAGTCCGTCTTAAAACTGCGTCCAAAGTGGGCGAGCATTATGATAGACAGGTAAACTATTTACGTGCAATGGGGTAGTTTCCTATATTGATTTTTATACATTATTTTATAAGCAACAGAAAATAATACGCAAAAGAAACCCTTTTATTATCTCGCTTTCACGCGTGCACCATAATGAACAATTTACACAGTAACGTCAAAGTTTGCGTCGTCTGTCATTTGTCAATTACCCGTTCTACAGGATTTGAACGGCTTCTAACTTATTTATTTTTAGTCCGATTTATAAAATTCTTTCTGCAATAGATTGTGAGTAACGTAACTTATTAATTTAAATAATAAAACAAACCTAGTTAACTACCCTATTTAAATGCAATTTACGTTAATGTAATAGATCAATAAGGCTTATCTTACGAGTACTTCCTAATAATACAAGGTGTAAGGGAAACGCTTCCGAAAACGAAGATAGGTGATAGTGCTGATGATTACAGGCACGATACTACTAAAAAAACATGCGGGACAGTCTTTGGGGACTGCCGATAGAAGTGAAAACTAAGTAACTTGTCAATTGTATCGTCAAGCTATTAGATTATTATTTTTTAATTATTTTTGGTTTGTAAAGAAGTGTTAATGAACAATTTAATTGTATATATATATTATGTATACTAATAACGCATGGAGGTATCTCTACATACATATATACAATTAAATTGGTCATTAACACTTCTTTACAAACCAAATATAATAATCTAATAGCTCGACGATACAATTCATAACTTACTTAATTTTCATTTCACTTTTCAATTTTATTACTTCTGTAAAACTGTATCTTGGACCTTTTAGAATTAAATACCGCCGATATAAGACAGTGGTAACGACCCGTTCGAGTCGGCCTATTCCTACTGTAGACAACACTGTCTACGCACGCCTCTACCAAAAATGAGGAGGTGATGGGGTCATGATATTTACAGGTGACCTTCAACTGTGATGACTGCGAGCTGGTCGACGTGTTATGTAATGGAGAGAGTGTGCTGTCTGGGGGAAGAATTACCGTCGTCCAAGGAGCCAAGCTTATCAGCTTTAACTTCCCCAGGTAATGTCAAATTCAAAATTCAAATCCAAATCATTCATTCTGTAAATTGGATCATAAATATCACTTTTACATGTCAATATTTGTTTATGCTACATTACAGTTAGGACGGCATTTCGGGGCTAGCCATGAGAAGAAATGCCGGAACAAACTCATGGATTATGGCCTCATTTAATGTCCACACATTGTTTTACAGAATTATGCGAGTGAAATGAGTTGACTGCCTCGGTGGCGCAGTCGTAATGCGTACGCGTTACGATTGAGGCTAACGCTGAGATCTCGGGTGCGATCCCCGGGTCGGGCAAAGTGGTATTGGGTTTTTCTATTACGAAATGCTCAGTATCAGTCCGGAGTCTGGAATTTGTG
Source organism: Mimas tiliae (assembly GCA_905332985.1). NCBI lineage: Eukaryota > Metazoa > Arthropoda > Insecta > Lepidoptera > Sphingidae > Mimas > Mimas tiliae. The sequence continues at coordinate 5,857,089 of HG995266.1, read as the reverse complement.
CCCGGTAAGGCGATAGGCTCGCCCCCTATCTCATCACGGAACGTAAATACTCTCGGTGAAATGTGTGTGTACTGGTTACACCTCTGCCTACCCCTTCGGGAATTACAGGCGTGAGTGACACCTTATGTCTCTGTATATGACGAGCGCTGTCCAATGTCATGCAGTGTTTTGTAATTCAAAGATTTGTGTGGTGTTGCTTCTCTTTATGGGCAGACAGGCGAGCGACCTGCTTCTTTCATCTCTCAAGCTAATAAAAAAGCTCGTCTGACATAACTCCTAACAATATTAAGCCCCGTAATAACCATCCAGTTCTTGTGTTTTTAGTTTTGACGATACAAACTCTTGCGTGTACATGGGCGTCTTCAAAAAGGATAGCAGCACTTATCGAAAAATATTAGCCGTCTTTGAAAGTAAGTATATCACTCTTTAAGACCCGCAGGCTGCAGGGCCAAGCAGGATGGTATGGTATGCATATGCAGCACGATATATCTCACACGCGAGAGACATAACTGTCAACAAATATCTCGGGTAAAAATATTCGATAAAATTACGTCGTCATAAAGTTGCCACAATACAATAGACAATAAAGTTCAACCCCCCCCTTTATTCCCTCAAAATGTAAATTTTCAAATATCCTTTCTTAGCGGAATTTCATACGATTTAGGAGTTTAACTAAAATTGAAGTGTGAACACGCTAGGTATTAGGTTATTGGTGATTTCTTATGTTTACGCGAATATTACACATTGAAATAAAACTAGTTTATACGGTTTTTTTTTTTTTTTATACTGGCACGGCAAAGTGACTACGCTACACCTGATGTTAAGTGCAGCGCAATCCAAGAATACTGTCGACCAACGACAGACGATGTGTCTATCGTAGGTCGGCAAAATTGTGCCGGCCTGCCTAATTGCTTCTTCACACTCCGTTTAAAGGACCCCATATTATAGGAAGGAGGGAACACGTGTGCCGGCAAACTATTCCACAGCTTGATGGTCCGGCAGAAGTAAGATTTATCGCGGTTTAATTTTTTATTGTTTTAATCCCGACCTTTCGAAAGCTTTTCAGCCTTCGTGGTCACGGGAGAGACTAGAAAACCGCGATAAAATTCGTATAAACTAGTTTTATTTCAATATTAGGTTATTGATTAAATAAATAGTATTTATGATCGAAATATAAAGTAACTAAGTACTGTTTATACAAATATTATTATACAATATGTAACAAAAACCCTGTTGTACCTTTTAACCACGTTATCAGAATCGTTATTCAAATGTAAAAAAATATCTCAATTAAGAAAATTCTACGATAAAAATAACGATTGGCGATCACTCGGTGGTTTATAAAAGGTGGTAGTTACTCGGTACGGCACCTTTTTACTATTACAGCGAGTTGCCGCTTTACTAATACGCACGTAAAATACATAAAATCATAGTATTTAGTAGTATTTCATTTTAAATACCACTTTCATTGAGCTGCTGGACCACCATCTGTCTCATTTTTATGTTAGATTTTTCTCATTAGAGATATTTCCTTATGTTTGAATATCGATTCTCATAACACAGCTAAAAGGATCAACAGGGTTTTTGTTACATGTTGTAAATGATCTACTTGACATTCAACCACTCTACATCAAATATTATTGTTTTCTAGATGAATGTAAGTATGTTTTTATTAATATATCGTTGGTGTTTGTCATATAATTACGTTGAGACGCTCATAGCCAGTTGCAGTTGCAGTTTAATTTATTATTTATTACCTTGAATGACCAGACGATCAGGTCGCTCGCCTGATGGTAAGCGCCACGCCTGCTCATAAACAGAAGCAACGCCACACAGAACTTTAAATAACAAAGCACTGCATGACAGTGGACTGCGCTCGTCACCCCGAGACATAAGGTGTTAAGTCTCATAATGCCCAGTAATGTCACTGGCTTCAAAACCGGAACACAGTAGTGCTTATACACTGTTGCTTGGCGGCAGAAATAGACGGTGCGGTGGTACCAACCCAGCCGGCCTCTCGCATACGAGGGACCTACCACCTTGTTGCACTCACTAATCGGTAAACGATTAGCAAAGTTAAGCAACCCTTAGCACGGTCAGTCTATGGATGGGTGACCGCTTTGTGGTATTTCGATTGAGCCACTCCGTGCTTCGGAGGCCCTTTAATTCATCATATAGGGCCCTCTAATTAATTATTTTAGGCCCTGTCATTATTAATTTAAGATCCTCTAATTATTCATTTAGGTACCGGAAATTAATCATTTAGGGTTCTCTAATTATTCATTTAGGTACCTGAAATTAATCATTTAGGGTTCTCTAATTATTCATTTAGGTACCGGAAATTAATCATATAGGGTTCTCTAATTATTCATTTAGGTACCTGAAATTAATCATATAGGGTTCTCTAATTATTCATTTAGGTACCTGAAATTAATCATTTAGGGCCCTCTAATTAATTATTTTAGGCCCTGTCATTATTAATTTAAGATCCTCTAATTATTCATTTAGGTACCGGAAATATATCATCTAGGGTTCTCTAATTATTCATTTAGGTACCGGAAATTAATCATTTAGGGTTATCTAATTATTCATTTAGGTACCGGAAATTAATCATTTAGGGTTATCTAATTATTCATTTAGGTACCGGAAATTAATCAATGACATATTTCATTTTTCAGCACCTGGTAAGATTATTATTTGATATACTTTTGTTTATTTTCAAATTATCTGAGTCTAGCTATCCCACTATTGGAACAAAAAATCTATCCATTTTAATGGAGGTGTTGGGCCCATTTGTTAAGCGAAAGCTTTACCAAATGCAATGATTTCAATGTTTAGTGCTAAACCGGCTGCGAGGTACATAGAAATTGCGCCACTGAGTTATGGTTATTTTTGTATATCATATGCCGGCAAACGAGCTAGTGGGTCACCTGATGGTCAGTGATCTCCACCGCCCAAATAGATACACCCACAATTCCAAAAGTATTATAGGCGCGTGCCGACCTTAAAGGAAAGGGAGAAATAAAGTATTGGGAAGGGAGGGAGATTAGGGCCTCCAGATATCTCACTAACCATACGAACCGCAGCAGCAAGCTGCTAATTTACGTCTGTTTTCTGTGAGACAGTTGTTACGACCCGGACGAGCCGGCCCATAAATTAACTGAAATTAATTAATGACTAACTTACACTTAACTAGAACCCCTGTCCCGCTCCTTGACAGTCAGCTATCAAACTCCCGCGTACTAGCCCGTCTAATATTACCTATATAGTGAAGTCTTTGACCAAGACCTACGATTACTTACCAGACACATGAAAAAATATGTCCAACAGCACTTTGACAAAGCCACGCGTCATCGAAATCCTCTCATAGTGCCAGCCGCCGACTACATCCCAGTAAGCGATGTAATACTCCGTCGTCGTCCCAAACATGTTTTGGCAGATCCCAACGACTCCATCACAGTCGCTATCCGAGGCGAGTCCGAAGAACTCCCACAACTGACCGTCGGCACAATGATGTGCAGAGACGGCCCTAAACTATACTCCCCAGCGATTGCTCAAGCTGAGGTCTGAGCCTACTATAAGGCGCCTCTGTGCTTAATCGCTACTAAATACACTATACGTATATCTGGCTAGAGCGCCATAAGCGCCGGCTTAATTTTCAGGTAAAGCTGTAAAAGTAATATAAGCTAACAGCACAAATCCATTGAAAAAAAAACAATTGTAAACATTACAGAAAATCTCACAGAAACCCGGCATAGAGTAGCAGGCAACGCGCCCATGATCTTTTTGGTATTGTGTGGAGATCACTTAGTCTACCATCAGACCCACTTGCTCGTTTGTCTACTGATGCAATAAAAACCTTAGATTTATGGCGATTTTTGATGTCTGCTTGTAACTTAGAGGTTTCATAATAATTTACAGCTGTCAATATCAATACACCTTTGGTAGTGGATTCCCCAAATGAAGGAGCGCAGTTCGAGCACGAAGTTGCTTACATTTGCGATGAATGTACAGTCGACAAGGTTAGCGTATTTATTTTACATTTTTTTATAGGGGCTTTGCCCATGTTTTTCCACAAAACCTAAAATAAAAAGAAAAATAATTCCGACGAATATGAGACATATGTTACTTTCTTCCCCACATTATTCTGCATCGATTGGTATTGGTCTCGACCCCATACCCCCAGCGGTTTCGGAGGAGATAGCGTGACAAGCTTTTGGCAGCGGCGGCGGCGGCGGCAGTTACTTTTTTTTAGAATACAGAGACTTAATAGGCTCTCGTTTGGCCACTATCACGCCTGATGGTAAGCGATGATGTGGCCTAAGATGAAGCACGCTTGCCTAGCAAAAAACGATTCACTCGCGACTTGAAGACACCCAGATTATATTTATCGGGGAACAAAGACTCCGGCAACTTGTTCCACAACTTGGCAGTCCGTATGATGAAGGTGGAGGCAAAGCGTCAACCTCTGCTCGGTTAGTTTAAGCACACGAGATATCGCGCAAAAGAGAAATCTTTGTCGATGTTTGACGAGTTCCGACTCGTCCGGGACCACTATCTCACAGAAAACCGGCGTAAAGTAGCAGCTTGCTGCTGCGTTTCTTACGGTGAGTGAGATATCCAGCGACCCTCCCCTTATCAATCCTTAATTATACCTTTCCTTTAAGGTAGGCAACGCACCCATGATTCTTTTGGTATTGTGAGCGTATATGGGCGGTGGAGATCACTTACCATGAGGTAACCCATCTATGCCATAAAAAAAACTGACAATACCGTAACGTGCACCACACATCACACAGACAACAAGGTGACAGGTCCCGTGTGTAAGCACTGTTGTGTTTCGGTTTGAAGGACATTGAAGACAGTGAAATTGCTGGGCATTATGACACTTAACATCGTATGTCTCGGCGTGACGCCCGCAGTTCAATGCCATGCAGTGCTTTGTAATCGAAAGTTCTGTGTGGTGTTGCTGCTGTTTATGGGCAGGCGTGACGCTTACATCAGGCGAGCGACCTGAGGGGCTAGCACGGAAAACTATCGAAATCGTAATGTAAAGGTATCGAGGGCTCGATAGATAATTCCTTAAATATCATTGGTCTATATTCCATATATATTAGTTTCTTTTACGTACGATAGAGGCGCTGTACTAAAATCTCATAGAAATTGTCGATGACAGCTCGAATAACTTTTCGCAAGTTTCCGTGCTAGCCCCTCTGCTTTCGTCACTCAAGCTAATAAAGAAAAAAACAAAGAAGAAAGTAACTTTGACGTAGTTCTTCGCGTGCAGTTACATCCTTCTGCAACTGTTTCGTGTAGCAAAAGGAGAGCGCTGAATGGGATCAGGAACGAACCGATCCCACCTGCCGCCAAACGAGTTGACGGCTGACCAGCGCCTGTGGATTGGAGACTTGCAGAATTCCACCACGGTGTTCCCTGTTGAAAGACTGAGGTCGCGGGATGTGAAGCCTTTGTAAGCTATGCCTTTAGATTGAGGGCAGTACGAAATATGGTGCTGCCGATGACGTCAAAAAGCATCCTTGGGCTCCTAAGTCCCCTAAGAGACGGGACACGGAGCAGCATAGCCCAGGAGCGGTACTGGCAGCAATCCAGAGCACACTCAGAATCCCTGGGACTGTCCGAGCGACCGACCGTATTTTAGCATAGGATTTATTCAAATTCAAAATTGAAAATATTTATTGAATACATTATTTAGATTCCGTCAAAATTCTACCGCTAGTTCGGAATGCTGTTTCGCTTGAGAAGAACGAGCAAGAAACTCCAGCGTTGCTCTTTTCAAAACTAGTTTACAATTATTATGAGTACAGCATAAGGTTTTACAATATTTAATTGGAATTAGAGCAGCTCAATCAAGCAATTACAGAAATGATATCTACGCATTGGTTGGTGGTATTTGTTAGGGACCCGACCCAGCGGTTGTTCAGACAACTAGTCAGAAGGCTGGTTATGTCCGGCATAAGCTGGGAAGGTATCCGCAATCGGGATTTTCCCTAAAAATTCTAGTTTAATTCCTCGGTGGCGCAGTTGTAATGCGTACGTACGGGTTACGATTGAGGCTAACGCTGAGGTCTCGTGTTCGATCCCCGGGTCGGGTAAAGTCGTATTGGGTTTTTCTATTACGAAATGCTCAGTATCAGCCCGGAGTCTGGAATTTGTGCCCGGTATGGCGATAGGCTCGACCCTATCACATCGTTCAACGGAAATACGCTCAGCGAAATGTGGTTGTATTGATTACATCTCTGCCCACCTCTTCGGGGATTACAGGCGTGAGGGCGTATGTATGTAGTTTAATAATATGATGAATTATTTCAGGTATCAGTGAACGGTATACTTCTAGAAATGTCTGGCGGTAGAAGAAGTAACGCGGCTGGATCCTATGCATTCTATGTGGTAAGTTTAAACATACACCCAATAGTCATACACATAGTCCTGACCCCACACTAGGTTAACCTGTATCGTGGGTATCAAGAACTATAGAGGACTTGAGAATTGTTTGACCTTATTCCCTCCTCACCTTTCCTTAACAGAACCACGCGTGCTGCCTTGCGAAACCATAGCTTCGTGGTCTTTTCCATCTCGGATCGGACCAAGAGGTTCGTAAAATTTTACTCGGACCATAAAGCTGTGGAATAGCTTGCCGGCGCACGTGTTTCCTCCTTCCTATAACATAGGATCCTTTAAACGGAGTGTGAAGCAACTAAGCCGGCCGGCATAAATCTGCCGATCTGCGATAGATTCAGTGTCTGTCGTTGGTCGATAGTATTCATGGATTGCGCTACACTTACCATCAGGTGTAGCGTAGTCACTTTGCCGAGCCAGGATAAAAAAAACCAAAACAAAAAAAACTTGAGGTCCCACAACACCCAGACCGGAGACAAATATTTGTGAGTCACACAAACATTTGTCTCGATGTGGGAATCGAACCCACGGCCTCTACTACTAGCACTGTATTACACACGTCCAACTGCTGGGCACGGGCCTCCTCTACTGAATCAGAGGGGTAAGTACTCCTGTGGTTTTCTCAAAACATAACTAAAGCTACTTTCCTGAAGTTTATCTGCTACGTCGCGGTCACCCAGGCTGCCGCGGATGTACTCGTTACGTATACGATCTAGTCGTGTAATGTTGCACATCCACCGCAGCATCTTCATTAACGTGGATCTCCGCTTAAGTGCAGACCACGTCTCACACCCGTATAGAAGAACAGTCTTTCAGAACTTTCCAATTTAATTTTTAAATAATTAATTATCGCTTGCATTAACAGTGAAGGAAACATCGTGAGGAAACCGAAATATCTGAGAAGTTCTTCATAAGAATTTCGAAGGTATGTGAAGTCTGCCAACCCGCATTAGTCCAGCGTGGTGGAGTAAGGCCTGACCCCTCTCATTAAATAGAGAAGACCCATGCCCACCAATGGGACATAACAATATGTCACAAAAACCCTGTTGGGCGTTGTAACTGTGATATCAGAATCGATATTCAAACGTAATTAAAAACTCGCATAACAAAATTGGACTATAAAAATAATAATATTTATTTTTAAACTTGAATCAATTTGTTTGTAAACTGTATTCCAATTACTTACCTCTGCAAGAGTGATTACTTGGAGCCAGAGCGAGATAGCACGTTGCGGCGTCCACATACATCAAACGTGCCGCGCCCCCAGGTTCAACAATACACACAGAAATGCAGATGTAAATAACATTTTTTCAATATGTTCATTTTTCTAAGCTACCTGTGTAAGGATAATATCTCGCTTCTGTTTAACTATATTTATTAAGCTATCTATATGTCTATCTTCACGACCTAGAAAGGGCCGACAGGGTTTTTGTTACATACTGTCTAATACAAGGGCTTTAAAATAACACACCCGACATTACATTTCTCGGCCTCCCCCAAAATAGCCGATAAAAGGAAAGTCAGCTAACCATATTGGGTTACTCCCCATTTATCGGTTGTTAATGAAGGTATCCAAGAATGTACCGCCGGGTAGATTAAAATAATAGCTGTCAAAATATTCATGGTGGGGTAGATAAACCATTTTTACGTCTGGTGGGGCGACAGTTGCATTATAAGAGATAGCTCCGTCATTGGGAGCTCAGTTTAGGGCTGGAGTGCCTAAAAGCATTCGCCCGAAAGTCCGGTGTCGCTGACTAAAGCCGACTCTCGTCAGGCTATCAGCAAGCGTCCATCCAAAAAAAAAAAAAATGGGAGCTCAGTGCCGCGAGTTCTCCCAGTTCTTTGGGTTCTGTGTGTTCTGTCAGTCGATAGTCCAAGAGTTTATTACGTGGTAGCTCTACCGGTTTACTATTCAACCCTAGTTGTGTCTTAGTTGTTAGAGAACGGTCTCTAGAGGATCCTGACATGGGGTTGTGGTCTGTAAAGCAGTAACATTGTAAAAGTGACCAATAAACCCTTAGTTGAATTGATAACCGTCGTTTTGTATTTTTTTTATAAAACTCGTCTCACATAACTCCTAACAATATATTAATTATTTCCAGTTGACACAATCTTCAATAGTTCTTCGTATTAATGAATTCTCATCAGATTACGAAGGAGTTTACCAAGCTGTCTTCAACACTGCTAGTGGCAACATTACAAAAACTATACTTGAAATTAAGTAAGTAATTAAAACCTCCAGACAAAAGTCTTGGCACAGTTGACAGCTGACCATCAGGTGACCCACTTGCTCGTTTGCTGGCCTATGGCACAAAAAAAACCAATCTGTCAGAGGAGAAAGGTGAAAACATCATTCATACCGTGGGACTGATCGCAGGTAAGCTGGGCATATCTCTGGTAGCAGAACGCATTATAGTTTTCGCTGAGCGCGTGTGCCCGCAACATGCCAGATGCATGCCACTAGGTGGTAGGTCCCTCGTATGCTCTAGGTCGTCTGTGTCGGTACCACCGCGCCGTCTATTACTGACAAGCAGCAGTGTGTAAGCACTGTTGTGTTCCGGTTTGAAGGACATTGAATCCAGTCAAATTACTGGACATGATGGCATATAAGCCTCGGGGTGATGAACGCAATGCAATTCCATGCAGTGCTTTGTTATCTAAAGTTCTGTGTGGCGTTGCTTCTGTTTATGAACTGGCGTGACGCTTACTATCAAGTGAGCGACCTGCTCGTCTCGTCATTCAAACTAATAAAAAATAAACATGTCACGGACGGTGGGGCGCCGGGGGCGAAGTGCACGTGTGCGTCGCGGTGCCACTTCAGCTGATTTGGGCTACGCCGTGCCGCCGCGGCGCTTCTACATCAACGAGCGGCTCACTAGAAGCAGACAGCTGCGATTATTTTACTATCCCGCCCACACAACCGCCACTGTAACTCCTGTAAGCCAGGATCAACAGTGGCACGCATATTTCGACACCGAGCAATGAAGCTCGGCGAGTCTCTGGGAATGCAAATGTGTCTTTATCCCGCAACGAAATTAATCAAACAGAAGGTTAAGGAGGAGTTGGAAATAATAATTGTCCACTTCCCTCCATAGCAAAACGGGAGACAAAATAATGAGCTAAGGAGGTCTCAGCCTCCGGCACAAGGACATTTACAACTGGAGAAGCCAGATGTAAAGCACCACGAATGTCACTAAGTGGGTCATATCGAGCGAGCTGTTAAACTTGATTCCAATAATAGGTATGGCAAAAACGCCGGAATGCACGGAAATTGTTCCTAGTCTCCACAAGATCCATATAGTATACAACTCCAGATGTTATTTGCATACTGTCAAGCATAATGTTGCGCTCATCATGCCAGAGACTACACTCCCAAAGGATATGATGTGCGGAGTGCTCGTACTCCCTGCCAGGTGTAGAGTTGTGATTAATGGTTTTTAATAATTTCCAGGGATAGTGCACAGAAAGAAGAAGAAGCACCTCCAGGTATCAATTTGCTCTTAAGTATACATTTGTCTACTGTTTTACATTCACATATATATGCTATATAAGTTGAATGAAAGGTACATTGATTTCTCCGCCAACTGTGGACCGATTTTGTTGGAAAAAAAAACCATTCGATAGAGTTTAGCTGCGATGTGGTCCCATATAAATTTGGTTAAGATCTGATGACGGACTACGGAGAAAAAAATGAAACTCTTCAACGGACAACAGTACACTCGTCGCGATTGTGTTATTGTATTGGAATTTACATGCTACTGCTGTAACTACAACAAAAAATTAAAAATAAAATATGTTTGACAAAACTTAGAACCTGGTTTCTAGGTTTTGTTGAAACTTATTTTTTTATTGGATATGCAAACGAGCAAGCCACCTGATGGTAAGTGATCTCCACCGTCCATGTACGCCAACAATACCAAAATAATCATGGGCGCGTTGCCGACCTTAAAGGAAAGGGATAAGTAAGGGATTGGGAAGGGGAGGGGGATCTGTGTCACGGTACGAAACGCAGCAACAAGCTGCTACTTTACGCCGTTTTTCTGTGAGACTGTGGTAACAACTCGGACGAACTGGCCTTTGACAGCTTCCGTGGCGCAGCGGGCGATTAGCCGGCTGCGAAGCGTGAGGCCATGGGTTCGATTCCCGCACCGAGACAAATGTTTGTGTGATCCACAAATATTTGTCTCGTGTCTGTGTGTTGTGTGTTGGCAAGTCCCTCGTAATTCCGGTGCTCAAAATACAGGTTAACCTAGTGTGGGGTCAGGACTGTGTGTGACTGTTGGACGTGTATTTATTTATTTATTCAGTAGAGGAGGCCCGTGCCCAGCATTGGGGCGTATATAATACAGGGCTAGTATTCAATTCTGTAGAGAACACAACTGCAACGGAAGCAGGGTCTGAAAGTACTACAGGCGCTGATGCTGTAACTGTATCAGGAGACACCACAGCAATGGCAGCTGATACCACAGCCACGGCAACGGGAACCGCCACTACCGCAGCAAACTAAAACACAAGGTTTGTTTGTACAAATCTATTGCGGAAAGAATTTTATAAATCGGACCAAAAATAAATAAGTTAGAAGCCATTCAAATCCTGTAGAAGGGGTAATTGTCAAATGACACACGACGCAAACTTTGACGTCACTGTGTAAAATGTTCATTATGGTGCACGCGTGCAAGCGAGATAGTGAGATATCCCTACTAAACACCCACTTTTCATCATACCTACATTAAAGTCATAACTGCGGGCACATTTCTGAACCAATTTTGATTGTGTTTTAATAAAAGGGTTTCTTTTGCGTATCATTTTCTGTTGCTTATAAAATCTATCTGATATATAAAATTCTCGTGTCACAATGTTCGTTCCCATACTCTCCAAAACAACTGGACCCATTTTTATGATATTTTATATGCATATTCAGTAGGTCTGAGAATCAGCTACTATCTATTTTTCATCCCCCTAAATGTTAAGGGTGGTCCACCCCTAAATTTATTTTATTTTTTAAGGTTTTTTTTTTGTTTTGTTTATGGTACAGCATTAAAAAATACATACAACCCTAAATTTTCGACCCTCTACGATCAACCCCTATTTTTTAATAGCGACATTAGTATTTTTGTCGAGCGCGTTTCTCACCGGGGGCGCCCACTAGGCTACTTTAATCCTGGAAATAGGCATTAGGCATAATATTATTATTATTAATTATATTATATTAAAATTCAATATAGGAAACTACCCTATTGTGAATTAACAATTTTATATAATGTAACTGTGTGTCAATATTTGTGTATGTCACAAAACAGTCTACAGCGTGGCTCTACCACTCAAAGAGCTTGGATGTGGTTTTGATTTCAGATATCAAGACGATGACTTGGCAAGAAATGGACTCAGCGCAGTTTATATAATAATTATACTATATGGTGCATCATCAGTTCATTTTATTTTCCGATGCCTTTCCCGTCTTCCCAATTTTTTTTGTGATTTCTTATGTTTACGCGAATATTACACATTGAAGCAAGTGTAATTACATTATGAGACTTAACACCTTATGTCTCGGGGTGACGAGCGCAGTCCAGTGTCATGCTGTGCTTTATTTAAAGTTCTGTGTGGCGTTGCTTCTGTTTATGAGCAGGCGTGGCGCTCACCATCAGGCGAGCGACCTGCTCGTCTCGTCATTCAATCTAATAAAAAAAAACATTGTAATAAAACTAGTTTATACGGATTTTATCGCGGTTTGATTTTTATTTTAGTCCCGACGTTGTATAACGTTGTATTGTAAAATAAATGTATAATTCTAATATGAAGGTAGGCAACGTAACATTAACTTTCCGAGACGACCTACACCTCAATCTCTCCCGTGACCACGAAGGCTGAAAAACTTTCGAAACTTCGGGACTGAAATGGAATTAAACAGCGATAAAATCCGTATAAACTAGTTTTATTTAAAAGAAATATTGCATAGGCCGGCAATCGAGCAAGTGGGTCACCTGATATAAATGATCTACACCGCCCGGGTACACCCATAATACCAAAAGAATTATGGGTGCGTTGCTGACCCTAAGGGAAAGGGATAATTGATGGATTGGGAAGGGGAGGGGGTTTGGGCCTCTGGATATCTCGCTCGCCGTACGAAACGCAGCAGCAAGCTGTTACTTTACGCCGGTTTTCTGTGAGACAGTGGTAGCGAGCCGGACGAACCAGCCCATTCATGCTGTAGTCAAAAGTGTCTACAGCGTGGCTCTACCACTCTAAAAAATTAAAGCATAAAGGTTTTACAATATTTCATAGGAATTAGAACTAGGTTTTTAGGCACAGAACCACCTAAAAACACCTTACCTAATATTCGAAATGTTGCTAATAGATTTTACTTACCTACATCTCGCAAGTAGGTTGCAAAGATCAGTTAGCGAGAGACAGTTAAACTAACTTACCGTTACTTTTTGTGTGTCAACTTAACACTAAGCTAAATAAGCTTTATCAACACTTTCTTTTGTTAGTGTCACATAACGCGGGAGTTTGACAGCTCACAGACAGAGAGCGCGATAGGGGTTCTAGTTGAGAGTATGCGAGATGGTAATATTGAGTTACGGTCAATTGACCGCAACTTAGTGGTACAATTTCTATGTACCGTGCAGCTTGTCTAGTAGTATACATTAAAGTCTTTGGTTAAAGGTCGCTTTTTTAAGGTCCGCAGCTAAATGGTAAACACTGAACCCTTAAGAACTCTGACTGCCTCGGTGGCGCAGTTGTAATGCGTATGTTACGACTGAGGCTGACGCTGAGGTCTCGGGTTCGATCGGGTCGGGTAAAACTGAGATTGGGTTTATCTATTATACTATAAAAAAACTATTACGAAATGCTCAGTATCAGTCCGGAGTCTGGAATTGTGTTGTATGGCGATAGGCTCGCCCCCTATCACATCATGTGAGGGAAATAAGCTCGGCGAAATGTGTTTTTTTATTGCAAAGGCCGACAAACGAGCAAGTGGGTCACCTGATGGTAAGTGATCATCACCGCCCATGTACGCCCACAATACCAAAAGAGTTATAATGTCAACCTTATAGGACAGGGAAAAATAAGGGGTTGGGAAGGGATGGGGATTTGGGCCTCCGGATATGTCACGCACCGTATGAAACGCAGCAGCAAGCTACTACTTTACGTCGGTTTTCTGTGAGACAGTGGTAACGACCCGGACGAGCCGGCCCATTCATGCTGTAGACAAAACTGTCAACAGCGTGGCTCTACCACTCGTAGTGTACTGGTTACACCTCTGCCTACTCCTTCAGAGATTACAGGCGTGAGTTCGTATGTATATAACTCCGATAAATATGCACCGATTTGGATACCTTTTTTGTTTGAAGGTATTTTCAGTGAAATAAAGAAAATGACAGAAAAAACAGGTCCATGATCATTCTGCTATTGGTTGACATTTACGCCGTGGAGATAACTTACAACCAGGTGACCCACTTGGTCGTTTGCCGGCATTTGCTGTAAAAACACGCTCTGTTATTAACAATAATAATACTAGCCCTGTATTATACACGTCCCACTGCTGGGCACGCGCCTCCTCTACTGAATGAGAGGGATTAGGCATAAGTCCACACCGCTGGCCTAATGCGGGTTGGCAGACTTCACATACCTTCCAAATTCTAATGAAGAACTTCTCAGGTATTTCGGTTTCCTCACGACGTTTCCTTCACCGTTAAAGCAAGTCATAATTAAATGAAATGAAATAGTTTTATTCATCATGTAGACAATTAAAATAGCGCTTATGACAAGTCAGTACAAAATAAACAAACTTATGTATAGAAATCATATCAACTAATGTATACATAACATACATAGCATCGTCAAAATACACTGGGCAACTATAAAGTTTACAATATTTTTATATTAGTCCAGAATTGTTAAGTATTAATATTATTGTTATTTTTTCTCTGTTTTAAAGGTCGATATGGACCATAGGCATTACCGAAACGGCGCGTGTTTTAAAACTAACACCGGATCCAAAACGACCCAACCAGAGAAGACCCGGCGAAACAGCTCTCGGGCTAGTTCGAACCTGCGACTTTAGTCTCGACAGTCCGTACCACTCGCCACTGAGCTACCACTGCTTTTGCTCTGCTCTGTTATTAACAAACAAAAATTATTAATACTTTCTGCCATTTGAAACTGTGCTTCTGCAGTTAAGTTACTTAAACAAATAACTCAACGAAATTGGCACGCGTCACGTAAGTGCGCACAATTTGTTTCGGTCAATATAATACTCAGGAATGTTGTAAAATGACCAAAGAAGCAAAATAACAATTTTATATGACATTGTTTGTTCATGGGCGGTAGTGATCACTTGCATCAATTGACCCGCTTGCACAATTGAGCGGTCCGAAAGAGAAAGAAAAAGAATGATAAAGTTTTATTATAGCCAGTCAGAGAAGTTTAATTTTTATTATTAAATATTTCATTTTGTTTTTTTTCATGTGAGTGCGACTGCCAAGTACCTATGTCTGGTGTACTCCTGGCTATTTCTTGAAAAGGCCAATCCAGGAATTTCTGTACATTACACTCGCATAATTCTGTAAAACAATGTCTGGACATTAAAAGAGGCCGTAACCCATGAGTTTGTTTCGGCATTTCTTCTCATGGCTAGCCCCGAAATGCCGTCCTAACTGTAATGTAGCATAAAAAATGATTGACATGTAAAAGTGATATTTATGATCCAATTTACAGAATAAATGATTTGAATATGAACAAGAAAGTGGATCAGCTTTTGTTTTTTTATTATCTTGATTGGCGAGATGAGCAGGTCGCTCGTTTGATGGTAAGCGCCACGCCCGCCCGTACACAAACAACGCTACACAGAACTTTGAATTACAAAGCACTGCATGGCACTGGACTGCGCTCATCACCCCGAGACATAAGATGTTAAATCTCATAATGGCCAGTAATTTCGTTTAAAAGTGATATTAGGTTTTTCTATTTGAAATGGTCAGTATCAGCAGTAGACTCGCCCCTATCAGATCATGGACGGAAATAAGCTCGTCGTAATGTTAGTATACTGGTTACACCTCCGCCTACGCCTTAGGGTATTACAGACGTGAGTGCGTATAAAAAAATAAAGAAATAAAAACTTTATAAAAACTGTAAATGAAACTTCTAGTTTTAAAGTCAATTAATAAATAATAGGTATAAATGAATACACCCAACAGTCATACACATAGTCCTGACCCCACACTAGGTAAACCTGTATCGTGGGTATCAGGAACTACGAGGGACTTGCGGTCCCACAACACCCAGAGCCGATTTTTTTTTGTGGATCACACAAAAGTCTTGTGGATTTCCACACACAATAATAGCATTTTCTTTAGTTCCAACTAGAAATAACGCAACATTCCGGTTTGTACTACACCACTACAACATTACTTTCGCCGAAGTAACAAGTAACAGTAATTTTTAGTACGCAAGTAACCGCAGGCGAGATTGCACGCGCGTGTTTTATACTCCGTGACTTAGCAATTTAAAGTATTTGACATTAATTAAGTGATGAAAACGAACTTAAAGTGTTATTGTGGGACATTTCTATAATCTGTACAATACGTAAGTCGCTTTTTAAGTTTTAAGTTTAAAGTACGTTTTGGATTACTGTCCCCAGGAAGGTTGAGTTCAAAGGAGTAAATAATTGGGTATTTTTATTTTATCCATATGTGGCTGTTTGGTTTCTAAATACGTAAAAACTTATCAAAAATAATTTATTGGAATGGAATTAAAAATATGACATTAAAATGACTACCTACCTAATAATTATATTGCGTGTGACAGTTGATATATGTTTTTCGAAAAACAAGAAAAAAAACATAGGATTTTTAATCTATAAAAAGTTTTTAATTGTCTTTGATGTCATAAGCAAATAACGAATACCTAATTTTTAGTTTACAATATTTCTGTATTATTTTGAAATTTTATTTTTATAATATACCTGTGTATTATGTCTTAATGCGAATATAACAGCAAACGCTAATGTTTTTAACCATTATATTTAGAGAAAGGCATGCTATGTGTGGAAACTGCGCCACAGCATTGCATAATGTAAAAATGTGCAATTTTGCAACGAAAACAAAAATATTGCGCAAATATGTTTATACCGGCAAAATGGTTACGAAGTAAAACGAATTGAGAGCTTCTGAGTAGAATGTTAAGAAATTAACAGAGGTTATTAACATTAGGTTGTTTTTACATTTTTAACCAACGAAATCGTTTAGACAAAAACATTTTAACAAAAATAAACATCAACTCAAAAAAAAATATTTAAATCGGTTCTTTAATGTAGATACTTACATGTACATGTTAATGTATAGGTAGAAAGCCCCGACTCAAAATTGTATAAGTACGAGTACTTAACTATGTTTTTTTTAATCGGGCCTATAAAAGCCTAGTGTATTTTATTTTCTTTGACTATTTTTTTTTCTTTTACGAGTATCATGTCTATGTACACAAGCAGTGATAGCTTAGCGGGGAGTGGTATGGACTGTCGAGACGAAAGTCGCAGGTTCGAAACGAGCCTCAAGTGCATACACCTCTGACTTTTCTAAGATATGTGTGTATAATTGTTAATTATCACTTGCTTTAACGGTGAAGGAAACATCGTGAGGAAACCGAAACACCTGCGAAGTTCTTCATAAGAATTTCGAAGGTATATGAAGTCTGCCAACCCGCATTAGGCCAGCGTGGTGGACTAATGCCTAATCCCTCTCATTCAGTAGAGGAGGCCCGTGCCCAGCAGTGGGACGTGTATAATACAGGGCTGGTATTATTATTATGTACACAATATCTATTAATAAATTTGTAGTGTCTAATCTGTGATCTCTCCGTTACTTCGAAACTAAAGCTTTTTCATAAGCTGGTATAGTTATTGTGGCACACTGTCAAAGCCTAAACACACTTTTTCAAATTTTTTGTTTGTTTCTTAGAACCACGGTGCGGGAGAAATTTGTGTGTTATATGTAAATATTGAAACTTTAACGGTAGGCAGCGGCCTGGCTGTACTCTGGCATTGCTGAGGTCCATGGGCGGCTGTAACCACTTAACATCAGTAGATAGGCCTAGTACAAGTTTTAATAGTTTTCTTAAATGATGAAAGTTTTCATTTTCTCTCAATACGTCAAATATTAGTAGCCACTAGTGGTAACTATAATGAATTAAAATTAACAATATGGTTAATTTTATTTCATATTAGGCGACTAACAAAATTATTTCCAAGCGATTCTTTCCTTTATTACCGTACGAATTACTAGTTTGACACTTCGACGGTAGTAAATTTATACGAATTCGAAAACTGTGAACGTATTTGTGACTTGTACTATGCCTACAGGTGGGCCGCCCGCTCGTCTGTATATCTAGGGCTATAAAAAAACACTATAACCTCCCCTAACTGTGTTCCCGAAGGGGTAGGCAGAGATGCAACTAGTGCTGCACCCATGTTTCGCCGAGCTTATTTCCGTCCCATGATGTGATAGACGAGTCTATCACCATACAGGACAAATATTCTTACACCAGGCAATTCATGTGTGTATTTTCGAATCAAAAACTCGAAACAAGTTGTATTTGCCCGACCCGGGAGTTTAATCCAGGGCCTCACGGTACTCAGTCTTAATACATTGCCATTAGACAAATAAAGCGATATTTAAAAGAAGTTGCTTAAATACTTATAAAGAGACGATAAAGATGTCTGTTGTATTTTTTTTATTTGCTTGAATGACTACACGAGCACGCCGCTCGCCCGATATTAAGCGTCACGCCTGCCCATAAACAGAAGGAACGTCACGCAGAACTTTGACTTACAAAGCACTGCATGACACTGGACTGCGCTCGTCACCTCGAGACGTAAGTTAATAAGTCTCATAATGCCCAGTAATTTCGCTAGCTTCAATATCCTTAACCGGAACACAACAGTGCTTGCACACTGTTGCTTAGCGACAGAAACAACCTGCTGACTGCCTCGGTGGCGCAGTTGTAATGCGTACGCGTTACGATTGAGCTCAACGCTGAGGTCTCGGTTTCGATCCCCGGGTCGGGTAAAGTGGTATTGGGTTTTTCTATTACGAAATGCTCAGTATCCGCCCGGAGTCTGGAATTTGTGCCCTGTATGGCGACAGGCTCCCCTATCACATATGGGACGGAGAAACGCTCGGCGAAATGTGGGTGTACTGGTTACACCTCTGCATACCCCTTCGGGGATTACAGGCGTGAGTGCTTATGTATGTAGAACCTGCTAGCAGATGCTGTAGACAAAACTGTCTACAGCTGTCTACTTGAAGCCAATAAATCAATATTTATTATGTAAATACATACGATTTGTAATTGCAAAGGTTAATAGTTTGACCCAACTCATAAATTAAACTAACACGGGACGAATTTAGAAATAAAATAAGTGAGCTAAAACACCCTCCTTGGCGCAGTGGACGAGTAGCCGGCTGCGAAGCGATAGGCCGTGGGTTCGATTCCTACGAGGTTCGAGACAAATGTTTGTGTGATCCATAAATATTGGTCTCGGGTCTGTGTGTTGTGAGTTGGCAAGTCCTTCGTAGTTCCTGATAACCACGACACAGGTTTACCTAGTGTGGGGTCAGGACTATGTGTGTGACTGTTAGGTTGTATTTATTATTAAAAAATATATATTTATGCGGCGGCACGGCGTCGTGTGCCGGGTGGTGTATGTCGGTCACTTCCCTGTAACATGGTTGAGGAGGCCGATGACTGGCACATGCGTCATACTCGTGAACGGGTGCTGCTTGTGTGGACTGGTCTGCTCAAACTGTTATTTATTGTTATAACTTTTTTACTTTATAGTCTTAATTTATTCATCGTGTTCAAGCTCAATAATCATTGTTTTATGTTATAACTGGCTGTTGCCCGCGGCTCCGCCCGCGTGAATGCCTATTTCCAGGATTAAAGTAGCCTAGTGGGCGCCCCCGGTGACAAAATACTAATATCGCTATTAAAAAATAGGGGTTGATGATAGAAGGGTGAAAATTTAGGGTTGTATGTATTTTTTAATGCTGTATCATAAAAAAAATAAAAACAAAATTTTTGTCTAAAAAATAAAAAATAAAATTTAGGGGTGGACCACCCTTAACATTTAGGGGGATTAAAAATAGATGTTGGCCGGTTCTCAGACTTACCCGATATGCACACAAAATTTCACACAAATCGGTCCAGCCGTTTCGGAGGAGTATGGGAACGAACATTGTGACACGAGAATTTTATATATTAGATGTTCCTCTTGGCATAAACTGAGCTGCTTTAACTCAAATTAAATTGTATTAATGTAGTGTCAATATTGTAAATCAGTTTTGAAAAGAGCAACGTTAGAGTTTATTGTCTGTTCTTCTCTAACGAAACACCATTCCGAACTGGCGGTGGATTTAAAATTTGACTGAATCTAAATGATAAAAAAAAAAAACACCCAACAGTCACACAAATAGTCCTGACCCCACACTAGGTAAACCTGTATCGTGGGTATCAGGAACTACGAGGGACTACCGGTCCCACAACACCCAGACCCGAAACAAATTTTTGTGGATCACACAAACATTTGTCTCAGTGCGGGAATCGAACCCACGGCCTCTCGCTTCGCACCCGGCTACTCGTCCGCTGCGCCACGGAGGCTGTCATGATGGATAACATTTCATGGATTCAATAAATAATTATAATTTGAATATTAACTTCTAACTATTTAAGGGTATAGTGTACGTATTATATAAGTATTTCACCCTCCGTAGTATCAAATCCGATTGCATTGCTAGGACATAAATAAAGGATTTTCTTATTTATCAAACGAGTATCGATAATCGACTTGCCACTTTGGACAACACTAATGGCCGTTCTCAATATTCAGTCTATCGACAGCATTGCTTACTGGCAGTAGAATTTTGACACATTTTGTATGGAAGATCTGTCAAAATACTATTGGTAGTAAGCAAATCTATCTTTAAATAGAATATAGGAAACGGCCATACATGAGCTTATGTCTCACTCCAACATTAATGTACTCGTTCACGCACTTCACTTAATTTATAGGGATGTTATAGATTGTAATAAACGAGTGACTAAATTAGCGTAAATTTTTTGTATGTCTATATTTCGATAAGATCCGATACATAAACACTCGTTGTCAGGTGTATGTAACGTCCCTTAAATATGACCACACCTTTCTGTAACACGTTGTTTAAACACTCACTGTCAGGAGTATGTAACGTCCCTTAAATATGACCACACCTTTCTGTAACACGTTGTTTAAACACTCACTGTCAGGAGTATGTAACGTCCCTTAAATATGACCACACCTTTCTGTAACACGTTGTTTAAACAGTCACTGTCAGGTGTATGTAACGTCCCTTAAATATGACCACACCTTTCTGTAACACGTTGTTTAAACACTCACTGTCAGGTGTATGTAACGTCCCTTAAATATGACCACACCTTTCTGTAACACGTTGTTTAAACACTCACTGTCAGGTGTATGTAACGTCCCTTAAATATGACCACACCTTTCTGTAACACGTTGTTTAAACAGTCACTGTCAGGTGTATGTAACGTCCCTTAAATATGACCACACCTTTCTGTAACACGTTGTTTAAACACTCACTGTCAGGTGTATGTAACGTCCCTTAAATATGACCACACCTTTCTGTAACACGTTGTTTAAACAGTCACTGTCAGGTGTATGTAACGTCCCTTAAATATGACCACACCTTTCTGTAACACGTTGTTTAAACACTCACTGTCAGGTGTATGTAACGTCCCTTAAATATGACCACACCTTTCTGTAACACGTTGTTTAAACAGTCACTGTCAGGTGTATGTAACGTCCCTTAAATATGACCACACCTTTCTGTAACACGTTGTTTAAACAGTCACTGTCAGGTGTATGTAACGTCCCTTAAATATGACCACACCTTTCTGTAACACGTTGTTTAAACAGTCACTGTCAGGTGTATGTAACGACCCTTAAGTATGACCACACCTTTCTGTAACACGTTGTTTAAACACTCACTGTCAGGTGTATGTAACGACCCTTAAATATGACCACACCTTTCTGTAACACGTTGTTTAAACACTCACTGTCAGGTGTATGTAACATCCCTTAAATATGACCACACCTTTCTGTAACACGTTGTTTAAACACTCACTGTCAGGTGTATGTAACGTCCCTTAAATATGACCACACCTTTCTGTAACACGTTGTTTAAACACTGTCAGGTGTATGTAACGTCCCTTAAATATGACCACACCTTTCTGTAACACGTTGTTTAAACACTCACTGTCAGGTGTATGTAACGACCCTTAAATATGACCACACCTTTCTGTAACACGTTGTTTAAACACTCACTGTCAGGTGTATGTAACGACCCTTAAATATGACCACACCATTCTGGAACACGTTGTTTAAACACTCGCTGTCAGGTGTATGTAACGTCCCTTAAATATGACCACACCATTCTGGAACACGTTGTTTAAACACTCGCTGTCAGGTGTATGTAACGTCCCTTAAATATGACCACACCATTCTGGAACACGTTGTTTAAACACTCACTGTCAGGTGTATGTAACGACCCTTAAATATGACCACACCTTTCTGTAACACGTTGTATAGTAAATGTCCCTAGGGTCACGAAACACAATATCGAATACCTACCTGTGTTCAGCAATACGTCATATCAAGGTGACACACTTCCCTGAATTTCGCCGCACCGAGAGACTAGACTGTCACACATGTTTCTCTAATGTAGACGGGTGTCGTAAGGTACTGTCTCATTTTGCGGTGACTCAAATCAAATACTTTATTCTGTAATTAGCTTTTGCTCGCGGCTCAGCCCGCGTGAACGGCCTATTCCGGGAAAAAAGTCTTATATAGCCTATAGCCTTCCTGAATAAATCGGCTATCTAACACTGAAAGAATTTTTCGAATCGGACCAGTAGTTCCTGAGATTAGCGCGATCAACCAAACAAACAAACTCTTCAGCTTTATAATATTAGTATATATTAGTCGAATATGAAATTAGTTTTCAAGCGATTCTTTCCTTTATTACCACATGAATTACTAGTTTGACACTTCGACGGTAGTAATGTGATATGAATTACCTACCTACCTTGTGAATCTAAAGTCGTCTATCACATCATGGGACGGAAATAAGCTCGGCGAAACACGGGTGCAGCACTAGTTGCATCTCTGCCTTCGGGAACACAGTTAGGGGAGGATATAGTGTTTTTTTATTGCCCTAGATAGACAAACGAGCAGGCGGCACACCTGATGGTAAATGGATACCGCCGCCAGCCACCGCCACAGCCAGGCCGCTGACTACCGTTAAAGTTTCAATATTTTTGACAGCCTCCGTGGCGCGGTGGGCGAGTAGCCGGCTGCGAAGCGAGAGACCGTGGTTTCGATTCCCGCACCGATACAAATATTCGTTTCGGGGCTGGGTGTTGTGGGACCGCAAGTCCTTCGTAGTTCCTGATACCCACGATGCAGGTTAACCTAGTGTGGGGATCAGGACTATGTGTGTGACTGTTGGATGTATTTATTTATTTACATGCCTAAAACGAGAGACTTTTACGCAACATTTTAATCCAATTTAATGTTATTCAGTAATAAAGAGTTATTTATACGGCTTCGATATTGTTCGTCGTCTCATTGGAATATTCATAGCGTACTTAGTATAAGGTGTCCGTGAAGTCCTGAGTTGAAATTCCAGGGGTAATACAATATGCAACACGCAAAGACTTTAATACCATAGACGGGCTGTTCAGAAGTAAAATTATGTTGCATACGCCGGGGCGGCGGGAATGACGTCTAAGGCGTGGGAGCGAGAGGAGTTGAGAGTAAGCGAGATGGCAATATTGAGACGGCTGTTTTGTTTGGTATTAGTTTTCATTCAGAATAAATGATATTTTTCGTAAATAATGACAATGTTTTATGGGTCACAATAAACAATATCGTGTTAGTTTATGTAATTTAACGTTCGCAGCTATTCAAACAACAACAACTGCTCTTGTCGCTCTCTCGCGGGTGACTAAATGAGTTGCGGTCAATTGACCGTAACTAAGTGCACAATTTCTTTGTACCGCACAGCTTGTCTAGTAGTATAGATTAAAGTCTTTGGCAACATGAGATAATTTTGACAACTCGTTGTGTCTTGATATACCAGTTGCATTAGAGTTATCTTTATATACTCGTACCTATTGAAGTTCGGCGAAACATGGGAGTACTGGTTAGAGGTTATACCTCCGCCTACCCCTACGGGGATAGGGTAGTTTCCTATATTGAATTTTATACATTATTTTATAAGTAACAGAAAATAATACGCAAAAGAAACCCTTTTATTAAAACACAATCATAATTGGTTCAGAAATGTGCCCGCAGTTATGATTTTAAATGTTGGTATGAGGAAAAGTGGGTGCGTAGTAGGGATATCTCACTATCTCGCTTGCACGCGTGCACTATAATGAACATTTTACACAGTGACGTCAAAGGTTGCATCGTCTGTCATTTGACAATTGCCCCTTCTACAGGATTTGAATGGCTTCTATCTTATTTATTTTTGGTCCGATTTATAAAATTCTTTCTGCAATAGATTTTGAGTAACATAACTTATTGATTTAAATAATAAAAAAAATCTAGTCAACTACCCTATTACAGGCGTGAGTGCGTATGTGTACATTAATTGAATCTAAAACACCGAGATTTGAACCAGTACCTCAAAATAACCAAAATAGACTACTTCAAGACCAATGAAACAATGTAATTGATTCACATAACAAGCAAACCCACGGGAAAGAGAAGTGTAAAGGAAAATAATTTCAAAAGATAAAAATCTATTTTTGTTGTCCATAAACTATTTTAAGAAATTCATTGATATGTTATCGGGGTCGACGGGTCACGTCGTTGTGTCAAATTTATAGTATTTTTGGCGCCATCCACTTATCAGAAGGGCTTTTTTATGATAATATACAGTATGTAACAAAAACCCTGTCGGCCCTTTATGGGTCCTGAAGATAGTCATATAGACAGATTAATAAAAATAGTTAAATTATAATAACAATAAACAGAAGCCAGATATTATCCTTACAAAGGTAGCTTATAAAAATGAACATATTTTTTTTTTACATATTTGCATCTGAAAAGTGATGAACAGTTGATTGACGCGGGCGCGTTTGATGTACTTAGACGCAGCAACTTACTGTCTTGCTCTGACCCACAGTCATCGCTCTTGCAGAGGTAATCAATCGAAATACGGTTCATAAACAATAAATTAATTCATGTATAAAAAATCAATATGATTATTTTTATACATCGATTAAGCGAGTTATTTAATTACTTTTGAATATCGATTCTGATATCGCGGTTAAAACGCCCCACAGGGTTTTTGTTATATATTGTATAGCTCTGCGGGGAGAGGTACTGTCGAGATGAAAGTCGCATGTTCGAAACCAGCCCCAAGTGCATACACCTCTGACTTTTCTAAGTCACGTGTGTATTCATTGTTAATTATCACTTGCTTTAACCGTTAAGGTTGCCAGTCACACACATAGTCCTGACCCCACACTAGGTTAACCTGTATCGTGGGTATCAAGAATTACGAGGGGCTTGCGGTCCCACAACACCTATCTCCGAAACAAATATTTGTTGATCACACCAACATTTGTATCGATGCGGGAATAAAACCCATGGCCTCTCATTTAGCAACTGATCACATAGTATCTTTTAAATTAATAATAAAATAATACTTGCCCTGTATTGTATACGTCCCACTGCTGAGCACGGGCCTCCTCTACTGAATGAGAGGGGTTAGGCCTTAGTCCACCACGCTGGACTAATGCGGGTTAGCAGACTTCACATACCTTCGAAATTCTTTTGGAGTACTTCTCAGGTATTTCAGTTTCCTCACGATGTTTCCTTCACCGTTAAAGCAAGCGATAATTAACAATTAATACACACGTAACTTAGAAAAGTCAGAGGTGTGTGCTCTTGGGGTTGGTTCCGAACCTACGACTTTCGTCTCGAGTTTCTGTATCACTCCCCACTGAGCTCTCACTGCTTTAAATTGTAGTATAAATATAAGACTGCCTCTGTGGCGCAGTTGTCTGGAATTGTGCCCGGTATGGTGATAGGCTCGCCCCCTATCACATCATGGGACGGAGATGTATACTACTAGACGGGCTGTTTAGAAGTAAAATTGCGTCACATAACGCGGCAGTTTGACAGCTCACAGTCAGGAAGCGCTATAGGAGTTCTAGTTGAGAGTAAGCGACATGGTAATGTTGAGTTACGGTCAATTGACCGCAACTTAGTGGTACAATTTCTATGTACAGCGCAGCTTGTCTAGTAGTATACATTAAAGACTTTGATGTATGTATATAAATACAAGCATTTCCCCGCGACATCGCCCGTCATGTACCATTTCTCACGAGAGACTCGCTCTAGTTGATGTCTACATCTCACATCCGGGGTCGATGCTCGGACTTAATACAGTTTGGTAACTAAACATCAAATGTATGCAAATTATGTCAAATACCTTTACGATTCGAAATTCGATCTGGCAACTCTTTTATTAACAAAATAAAACCGACTCAACAAATTTTAAAATAAAATAAATTTTAAGTCACGCATTGATGGGTCGCCTCGTCCCAGATCTAGGGGCGCGTGGCGGATGGCAGTTTCATGGGATTGCCAAAATCATAATATATAATGATTAAAAATAAAAACCTTGCTCCACAAAGCGACTAGCATACGGAAGCCTGGTTGGCTCACCGTCGACTTGTAAAGGCGCCACCCAGGCCGTTTGCGCATCATTCTTTTCTCTTTTTTAAGTTTTTTTTTAAGTAATTTATCTCAAACGCTGGAGAGAGAGGCGCCTCTATCAAGTTTCTTCCCCGGTTCGAAAAATCGTAGATCTGGGACTGGCTCGTCCGGGTTTATACCACTGTCCCGCAGAAAACCAACGTAAAGTAGCAGCTTGACTTTGCGTTTCGTACGGTGAGTGAGATATCTGGAGAATCAAGTTAAGATTCTTTATTATAAATGGCCGTAAGCCAATTGAGGCCAAGTTACAGATTTACGTAATGTGAAAAAGGTTATAAAGTTCAATATTGTTACAAGTTTTTAAAACAAGTTTTCTGAATTTAATAACATTGACGAAATGTCTCTTTGAGGGATATGAACAAGACGATACATTTTTTTCATTTCCTTATAACAAACAGTTACATAAAGGCAGCCGATTATAATCAAATAACAAAAAGAACCCGACTGCATAAAAGACGATGCAAAAAAGTAATGCCCTAAAAAGACCGAAAGAAGATTAACAGACTTCATTATGATCGGAAAACCTAAGCTAAGTTTTATTAACGTATTAACATTTCGCGCCAATAATCCGCCATTGTGCATAGAAGTGCGAATGCATATTTGATTAAGCAATCAACTGCAGTCAATTTTATAAATATAATATTTTTAGCTAAGGAACCATCGAAATAAGATAACTAGAACGATAACTCTCATAGTGATTTCTTAGGTTTACGCGAATATTACTCATTGAAATAAAACTAGTTTATACGGATTTTATCGCGGTTTAATTTTTATTTTAGTCCCGACGTTTCGAAAGCTTTCCCCGTTCGAAGCGTCTCTCCCGTGACCACGAAGGCTGAAAAGCTTTCGAAACGTCGGGACTAAAATAAAAATTAAACCGCGATAAAATCCGTATAAACTAGTTTTATTTCAATGATAACTCTCATATGAATCTGCCAAAAATACGGCTCCACTTAATTACACATGCAAAGGTAAAATCACACGTAACACTCATACACGCAACAAAAATTAATGAACGATCAAAATCAACTTTATTTCATAAAATTTAATGTTAAATATTAAATTTCGAAATCGAGATACGACGTTATGCACCGCACAAAAAATTACATATATTAAGTGTCAGTAGAGATCATGAATCAATTTTTATGAATTGATGAATGAACGAGCTGCACAGACTTTTATAGCCCCGCCCCCTTGCACAGAGTATTGGTGGAGTCATTTTATGCTTGAGTTACATTTCGTGTTTTTTTTTTCGAATGGATTTGTGCTGTTAGCCTATATTGCTTTTACAGCTTCACCTGACAATAAAGCCGGCGCTTATGGCGCTCTAGCCAGAAATATGTATAGTGTATTTAGTAGCGATTAAGCACAGAGGCGCCTTTTAGAACCTTAGACCTCAGCTTGAGACATACATTTCTTGTTATCTTATTTCGATCTACGGAAGCGTAAAAACTTGTTAGAGATAAAACCTATTTGCGGATGCTGGCTTGAATAGTTTATAAATAGAATGTGTCATTGTATAAAACAAAGTATTAAAATAAAATATATTTTAAATATGGATGTTGAACATTGAACATGTATCAAGTGTAATTATTGTATTCTCCCAATATACTAAAAGAACCTGATATTTTTCTCACAGGTTATGGGCCCAGATCTATGCCCAGGACTATACCCAGCTCTACCATAAGTTATAGGTGACTGAGCGCGTAAGTAAAATTGTATAATAATGACTGCTGCAGTACGAATTGAACTATTGTCAAGAAACAATTTTAGTACTTGGAAAATACAAGTACAGGCACTATTAATAAAAAATGATGCCTGGAAATATGTAAACGGTACAAGTTTAATGCCGAAGTCAGGTTCTGATGTAGAACAGGTACGTTCGTGGGAGAATGGTGATGAAAAAGCTAGGGCAGATTTGATTTTGTCAATGAGTCCGAGTGAGCTAAAGCACATACGTGGGTGCACGACGGCACGAGAGGTATGGCTAAAACTTGAGTCCATTTATGCATCTAAGGGTCCTGCCAGGAAGGCCACCCTTCTGAAACAACTTACGTTGTACAAGATGAGTGAGGGTGATGATATACATGAGCACATGTCAAAATTTTTTGAAGCGGTAGATAAGTTGGGTGATATGGATGTAAACATACACGAAGATTTACTATCGATAATGTTGCTGTATAGTTTACCTTCGAGTTATGAGAATTTCAGATGTGCCATGGAGACGCGAGATGAATTACCGAGAGCAGATGTTCTGAAAATCAAAATTATTGAGGAGGACAGCTCGCGAAAACAATCCAGCTCGAAAAGTATTCAAGGAGCTATGTATACGAAACGTCAACAGGTACAGTTGAGAAAAGAAAATTTTCCAGAAGTACAATCAAGGAAACACATGTTTCGATATAAATGTTATAAATGTCATACATTTGGTCATAAGGCTTCTGAATGTAAAAAGAAGAACAAAACACAGGAGATCCGATGTGCCACAACAGAGGAGAATGGGGTAGAATATACCAAAGATAGTTTTAGTGTACTGAAGTATGAGGAGAATGGGGTAGAATATACCGAAGACAGTCTTTGTGTACGGAAGTTTAAAAATTCTCGAGACTATTTAGATGTTAATAAACATGATTGGATTTTAGATAGTGGTTGTACATCGCATTTATGTAACGATAAACGTAAGTTTGATAGCACTTATACACCGACGCAGGGAAATTTAAATTTAGCCAGCAATATGTATACGAAAATACGAGGCAAAGGTAATATAAGATTTTCGTCATCCAATGATAATAGCACAGGTCAAATTTTATTCCGTAATACTTTATACGTACCCGATCTCAGAAGTAGCTTAGTATCAGTAGCAAAGATAACTGATAATGGTTATGAAGTTACCTTTAAAAGGGATGTAGCTTATGTTACTAATTCTGATGGTGTAGTTAAGTTAACCGCTGATCGTAGAGGTAATCTGTATTATGTGAGGAAAAATAATGTTCAGGCTTCAGCTGTTTTTAGTAAAAATGTCGATGTATGGTCGTGGCATGAGCGATTGGGACATTTGAATACGAAAGATCTTATAAAAACTTTGAAGAAATCTGGCATTGAAGTAAATATGACAGAGATCAATGAATTATATAAGTGTGACATTTGCGCTAGGTCTAAAATGAGTGCGTTACCATTTTACAGAAGCGAGAGACAATGTACCGAGATGCTGAAGATAGTGCATTCCGACGTTGTTGGTCCGATGCGGAACGTTTCCTTGGGAGGTGCGAAATATTTTGTCACTTTTATAGATGATAGTACACGATGGTGTGTAATCTATCTTCTGTCTGCGAAGAGTAAAGTCTTCGAAGCATTTAAACAATATAAGTGCTATGCCGAAAAATTATCAGGTATGAAAATTAAGTACTTACAATCCGATAACGGGGGTGAATACTGTAATCAAGAATTCAACGACTTCTTGAATAACGAAGGTATCCAAAGGAGACTGACAATTGCTCATACACCGCAACAAAACGGAGTTGCTGAGCGGATGAACAGGACGTTGGTTGAGATGGCAAGATGTTTGATGCTATCATCAGGATTACCAATGGGTTTTTGGGCCGAAGCTGTAGTGACAGCATGTCACGTAAGAAATCGTTGTCCGACCAGTAGTCTGGAAGGCAATATTCCTTATGAGAAGTGGCATGGAACTCCTGTCAAACTTGAATATCTTCGTACCTTTGGAGCTAAGGTTTATGTTTTAGATAAGACACCGAGCAAGAATAAGTTTGCAGCTAGATCCAAACAAGGAATATTCGTTGGATATTCTAGAGAAGCGAAAGGTTACAGAGTATGGATTCCCGATGAAAAAAGGATTGTGATAGGAAAGGATGTTAAATTCTTTGAAGAGAATAGAAAGACTTATGAAGTAGATCCATTTATAGAAGGATGGAGTGAAAGACAAGATGTTAAGACCGAAAAACGCAATATTGTAGAGATAGATTTGATTGCAGTAAACAAGACGAATGAATGCGAGAAAATACATTCAGAAGAAACAGAGTCTAGAGGCGATCATTCGGGATTGAATGAATGTGAAATAGGACATTCGGGATCGAAGGAATGTGATATAGAATACTCGAGGGAGCATGAATGTGTAGACAGACATTCAGAGCAGAATGAATGTGAAGAAGAAAATTCAGAGAGGTCTGACGGAAGAAAAATACTGAAGAAAGCACCTGGAAGACCGAAATTAGAAAGGACTGGTAAACCAGGCCGACCGAAGAAAACATACAAGATGATTGAGATAGAACCCGAAACAGACTATGATACTGCAGATGACGCAGAAGAGATTGCTGGAGTGGCTGAAATAACGTTAAAGCAGGCTTTATCAAGCAAGGAACGTATTAGTTGGGAAGAGGCAATTCTATCGGAAATTACAAGTTTGATAAAGAACGATACTTGGGATATTGTGCAAAAGCCAAAAGACAGAAAAGTTGTAGGTTGTCGTTACGTTTTAACAGAGAAACTCAACATAGATAAAACTGAGAAGAAGAAGGCTAGACTAGTGGCAAAAGGATTCAGTCAAAGGTATGGCGTCGATTATCATGAAACGTTTGCACCAGTGGCTCGACTTCAAACAGTGCGTTTGTTAATAGCTTTAGCTGCTGAATTAGATATGCATATACATCAACTTGATATTAATACGGCATATTTGAACGGTCTACTGGATGAGGAAGTATATATGAAAGTTCCAGAATTATTAAAAGAAAGTATACATAAGCTTCTGATCCAGGAAGGAGGAGAGACTGTTGTCAGAAAGCGTGCCAGGGTAATGTTAGATAATCTAGAAGCAGGGGGCGATGCATGTCGTTTGAAGAGATCTCTTTATGGACTGAAGCAAGCTGGACGTCAATGGCATTTAAGGTTAGATGAGAAACTTAAGAAAATGCACCTGAAATCATTACTGAACGAGCCCTGTATGTATCACACCAGGAGAGAGGATGGTAAACTTCTGATAGTTGTGATATATGTCGATGATATTCTCGTAGCTTCTCAAGACACTTACTGGATACAAAACTTCAAACGGGATTTAAGTGAAGAATTTGAGCTGAAAGATTTTGGACTAGCTAAATACTGTCTAGGAATCGAAATTGAGCGAAAAGAAAATTCGTATATCCTGTCTCAGCGAAAGTATATAAATGATTTATTAAAGAAATTCAATATGGATCAGTGTAATCCTGTTTCAACACCAATGGAAGTCGGATTGCAATTAGATTTTAAAGATGGATGTAGTGAAGAACAGTGGCCGTATCGTGAACTAATAGGAGCCTTGATGTACTTGAGTACAGGTACTAGAACAGACATTGCGCATACTGTTTCCAAACTGGCGCAATTCACAAGTTGTCCTTCAAAAGTTCATTGGGATTGTGCAAAGAGAGTTCTTCGATACTTGAAGAAAACTGTAGAATTTAGTTTGATCTATTGTAAGACTGGCGAATCCGTGAAAGGATTTTCAGATGCTGATTGGGGTAATTGTCTGATGGACAGATGTTCTTATACTGGTTATAGCTTTATGCTTGGTGGTGCAGCTATTTCGTGGCAATCACAAAAGCAAAGGACTGTTGCGATGTCTTCAACTGAGGCTGAGTATATAAGTATGGCAGAAGCTATGAAAGAGGCCGTATATTTGAAAAGTTTGCTTTCTGAGATCGGACTTAACGATATGTCAAAAATAACATTATATGTTGATAATCGGGGAGCGCTTTGCTTAGCAAACGATCCTGTAGGTCATTCGCGAAGTAAGCATATAGACATTAAATATCATTTCCTACGAAGTATTGTTAAGGAAAAGCGTGTCATCTTAGAGCATTTATCCACAGATATGATGTTAGCCGATGTACTAACTAAGGCATTACCTAATGTTAAACACTACTATTGTGTTAATGGATTAGGATTAAAGTCTGTGTCTTAGATTAGTTGTTATATTTTTATACGTATTTATTTTTCCATACAGTTGTAATGTTTTATGAGTTACATGTATGTAGTTTGAGCAATATTCAAGATTCTGCTCTGCATCAGCAAATTGAGGGGGCGTGTTAGAGATAAAACCTATTTGCGGATGCTGGCTTGAATAGTTTATAAATAGAATGTGTCATTGTATAAAACAAAGTATTAAAATAAAATATATTTTAAATATGGATGTTGAACATTGAACATGTATCAAGTGTAATTATTGTATTCTCCCAATATACTAAAAGAACCTGATATTTTTCTCACAAAACTATCATAGTTGATCTAATGGTTTCAAATTGCCCGTTAAATTGTTAATACACAGTTCCCACATTGGTTACGCTTATTTACGCTGACTGAGCGTGTTAGTTTGAACTAAGTTGCTAGTAATGCGGACATAACGATGTCAACCCGGTTGCGATGCCTTTTTTCTACATGAGGTGCATGTCAAAACAGATATTTTGACGTGTAACTGGAGTGAGCTCGCAAAAATTTTGTTATATGTTATTTGTTGTTTTTTTTTTTTTTTTTTTACTAGCCCTTTATTATATACGTCCCACTGCTGGGCACGGGCCTCCTCTACTGAATGAGAGGGGTTAGGCCTTCAGTCTACCACACTGGCCTAATGTGGGTTGGCAGACTTCACATACCTTCAAAATTCTTATGAAGAACTTCTCAGGTATGCAGGTTTCCTCACGATGTTTTTCCTTCACCGTTAAAGCAAGTGATAATTAACAATTAATATACACATAACTTTGAAAAGTCAGAGGTGTATGCACTTGGGGCTGGTTTCGAACCTGCGACTTTCGTCTCGACAGTCCATACCACTCCCCGCTGAGCTATCACTGCTTCTATTATTTGTTATACTTAATTTCATTTATGTAATAGTATATAGTTATATGTTTTTGTTATTTTATCTTTTAGATTTATGTAATAGTCCCGCCAGTTCGAGTTGGGTATATCCTGTAATGACTGTGTGTGTGTGATGAATAAATAAAAAAAAAAAAAAAAAAAAAAAAAAAAAAAAAAACATGGGGAAAATCCTCTTGGATTCCCGGCCACCTTAAAAGAAGATAGATGGGGTATGCCGGATTTTTACGGGCTAAAAACCCAATGGTTGTCATCTGCACTAAAGCAGGGTTCAAAATAAATAAGCACTCATGCCAATAATCCACGTAGGCAGAGGTGTAACCAGTACACCCACATTTCGCCGATCTTATGTCCTATCCGTCTGAGCTTAATATCGTCACCGTAGCGCAGTGAGCGAATAACCGGCTGCGAAGCGTGAGGTCATGGGTTCGATTCCCGCGCCGAGACAAATGTTTGTGTGTCCCACAAATATTTATTTCGTGTTAAGATGTTGTGGGACCGCAAGTACTGCATAGTTGCTGATATCCACGATACATGTTAACCTAGTATGGGGTCAGGAATATGTGTATGTTGGGTGTATTCATTATTATTATTTATGAATCCCAGTAGGAGAGGTGTAACGAGTACACCCACAAATCGCCGAGCTTATTTCCGTCCCATTATGTGTTAGGGGGCGAGCCTATCACCATATTGGCCATAGTTACAGACTCCGGGCTGGTACTAAGCATTTCATAATAAACGAAGTGGTAGAGCCATGCTGTAGACAGTTTCGTCTACAGCATGAATGGGCCGGCTCGTCCGGGTCGTTACCACGGTCACACAGAAAACTGACGTAAAGTAGCAGCTTGCTGCTGCGTTTCGTGCTGTGAGTGAGATATACGGAGGCCTTAATCCCCCTCCTCTTCCCAATCCCTTAATCATCCCTTTCTTTTAAGGTCGGCAACGCGCCCTTGATTATTTTGGTATTGTGGGCGGTGGAGATCGCTTACCATCAGGTGACTCACTTGAGACTTGCTCGTTTCCGACCTATGACATAAAACAAACTCAAATCACTAATACACGACCCTGGGATCGAATCCGAAACCTCAGCGTAATACAGGGTTGGTATTATATAAATACACGTCCAACAGTCACACACATAGTCCTGACCCCACACTAAGTTAACCTGTATCGTGGGTATCAGGAACTACGAAGAACACCCAGACCCGAAACAATTATTTGTGGATCGCACAAACATTTGTCTCGGTACGGGAATCGAACCCACGGCCTCTAGCTTCGCAGCCGGCTACTCGCCCGCTGCGCTACGGAGGCTGTATTATTATTATTAACGGAATTATAATGTCACCCTCTAGATCCTGGAATCCAGAACAATGTTCCAGTACGAGTATGAGAAGCGCCCCGCCTCCCGCTCGAGTGACAGTACTAACTGGAGGGAGGTGCCTGACCGCGGGCCGAGACGACCTCTACCACCCAGACCTGTTGAACGAATACCTACTAAGACAGCTGTGAGTATAACCATCAGTATCCTGTATTTATACAATATGTAACAAAACCTCTGTTGGGTCATTTATAACTGTGATATCAAAATCGATATTCAAACGCAGTGAAAAATCTCGCAGGCGATAATTGGACTATAAAAATAATATAAAAACATATTTACTACTTAAACTTTTATTAATTTATTATTTGTAAACCGTATTTCGATTGATTACCTCTGCAAGAGCGTACATCAAACGCAACAATCCGCGTGCGAGCCCGCCATCAGTCAGCTGTTCATCACTTTTCAGATGAAAATATCATTTTTTAAACATGTTCATTTTTCTAAGCTACCTGTGTAAGGCTAAATCTCGTTTATGTTTGCTATTTTATTTATTGAACTATTTTTATTAAGCTGTCTATATGTCTATCTTCACGACCCAAAAATGGCCAAAAGGGTTTTCGTTACATACTGTATAGCCAAAAAAGACAGAGTAAAAAATAAATTTAAAAAAGTAATTTAGACGCCTGTACAGTGCTTCCAGAGTGACACTTGGTAATAGGGTAGTTTCCTATATTGAATTTTATACATTATTTTATAAGCAACAGAAAATGATACGCAAAAGAAACCCTTTTATTAAAACACAATCAAAATTGGTTCAGAAATGTGCCCGCAGTTATGACTTTAAATGTTGGTATGAGGAAAAGTGGGTGCGTAGTAGGGATATCTCACTATCTCGCTTGCACGCGTGCACTATAATGAACATTTTACACAGTGACGTCAAAGGTTGCATCGTCTGTCATTTGACAATTACCCCTTCTACAGGATTTGAATGGCTTCTATCTTATTTATTTTTGGTCCGATTTATAAAATTCTTTCTGCAATAGATTTTGAGTAACATAACTTATTGATTTAAATAATAAAAAAAATCTAGTCAACTACCCAATTACCGTAGATGCGCGGTATTTTAGCCCAACCTACGGTCTACAGTAATTTCGTATTACCTTGATCGTGTCAAAACATAATTTTTTTATTTATACGCGTAGGTTTTATTTATATCATAGGCCGGCAAATGAGCAAGTGGGTCACCTGATGGTAAGTGATCTCCACCGCCCATGTACGCCAACAATACCAATATATAATTATACCTTTTACCCGGGTCGAGTAAAAGTGATATTGGTTTTTCTATTACGAAATGCTCATATCAGCCCGGAGTCTGGAATTGTGCCCGGTATGACGATAGGCTCGCACCCTAACACATCATCGGATGGAGATGAGCTCGGCGAAATGTGGGTGTACTGTTACACATTGCCTACCCCTTCGGGGATTACAGGCGTGAGTGTGTGTGTATGTATGTATGTATGTAAAGAAACAAATTATAAAGGTTCTAGTTTTGCCATTTGGCTACGCAATTATAAAAATTACTCGTATTTATCAAAGACTTTAATGTATACTACTAGACAAGCTGCGCGTTACATAGAAATTATACCACTAAGTTGCGGTCAATTGACCGTAACTCAATATTACCATCTCGCTTACTCTCAACTAGAACCCCTATCGCGCTCCCTGTCTGTGAGCTGTCAAACTGCCGCGTTATGTGACGCAATTTTACTTCTAAACAACCCGTTTAGTAGTATACATTAAAGTATTTGGTATTTATTGCTTGCCATACTTCTATAGACAATTTTCCCATGTGTATAGAAGTTGCACCATTTCATTGGGTAAACTATTGATCAATTATTGCGTATGTGGAAGCAAATTACTTGAGACAAAGCCTCCGTGGCGCAGCAGGCGAGTAGCCGAAACGGAAGGCCGTGCGTTCAATTCCCGCACACATTCAAATAAACGTGTTATTTTTTATAGTATAGGCCGGCAAACGAGCAAGTGGGTTACCTACGCCCACAAAACTAAAATAATCATGGGCGCGTTGCCGACCTTAAAGGAAAGGGATAACTAAGGGATTGGGAAGGGGAGGGGTATTTGGGCCTCCATATCTCACTCACCGTACGAAACGCAGCAGCAAGCTGCTACTATACGCCGGTTTTCTGTGAGATAGTGGTAACGACTCGGACGATTCTGTAGACAAAAGTGTCTACCGCGTGGCTCTACGTGGTCCTGGTGGACCGAGTTCTTCATGCGACTTCAAAAAAGGAGGTTATCAATACGACGCGTTTTTTGTTGCTTTTTTATGTATACTACGTCGATATCTCCGCCAATTGCGGACCGATATTGTTGGAAAAAAATTAATTTGACAGAGTTTAGTTGCGATGTGGTCCCATATAAATTTGGTTAAGATCTGATGACGAATACGGACAAAAAAATATAAAACTCCTCAACGGACAACAGTACACTCGTTGCGATTGTGTTATTGTATTGGAATTTACATTCTATTGCTGTAACTATCACTCAAAATTGAAAAATTAAACGAGATTAACAAAACTAAGAAACCGACTTCAAGATAATAACTATCAATTTCGGGGCATTGGTATAGATTACAAGGTGGTAGGTCCCTCGTATGCGAGAGGCCATCTGCGTACCTCGCTTTGTCTATTTCTGACAAGCAGCAGTGTGCCACTTTCTGTTTGAAGAACATTAAAGCCAGTGTAATACATACGCACTCACGCCTGTAATCCCCGAAGGGGTAGGCAGAGGTGTAACCTTTCAGACACAATTCCAGACTCCGGGCTGATACTGAGCATTTCGTAATAGAAAAACGCAATACCACTTTACCCGACCCGGGGATCGCACCCGAGACCTCAGCGTCAGCCTCAGTCGTAACTGCGCCACCGAGGCAGTCTAGATAGAAAAGAATCTTATGTATATTACATTAAGGCTCTCAAGATACAGGCTTGCCTAGTTTGAGAGCCACTGACCTTGTGTTTGATATGTACTATGTTTACTTTGCATTAATAAATCATGTGTACAGTACTCTTTATCTTAAAAGGTTTTTTTTTTACATTTTTAAATATTACATTACTTAAAAAAAACATTTAAAAATATAAAAAGTATCACCCTCCAGTGGCGAGGCCTAGGACCCAAGCCACCGGTGGTTAGGACCCCAGAGTGAGGAACCTCCTCACAATGCTTGCCGTGTCCAATAACACTGCTTTCTGAATCTGGCTCTTGACCCAACGACCAATTGAGAGCCTCTGGAGGTGTTGATCGAGGCTCTTTGGTATCAATCCATTAGCAGAAACGACTATCGGGACAATCATTGTTGAGTCCACATCCCACATGTCAGTAACCTCGTGTGCCAGGTCTAAATATTTGGAAAATAAATCTTTATTGTGATTATTTTGTTTCAGGTGCCTCTAAAAGTATGGATTATAGCAAGCGCTTCATGCTTCGCCGTGTGCGCTGCTTTGGTATTAGCTACAGTAGTTATAACGAAATGGGGGACTGGAGAACAATTTACTACTAGAGAATTGTATGCGGAACCGCCGGTAGGTCATATTCAGTCACGTCTAGGGTTACCAGACGAAAAATTTAAAAGTCCTGACAAAAAGCCTGACATCTTCGACAGCTATTACATCTTCGACTTGGGTCGGAAATACCCTCGGCGAAATGTGGGTGTACTGGTTACACCTCTGCCTTCCCCTTTGGGGATTACAGGCGTGAGTACGTATGTATGTATGTTAAAATCTATTTTTCCTAAGCAAGAGAATTCCCCAAATTTTATTATATGGTTACATGTGTTCATTATTCAAAAATACTGATATTTTTAAAGTCCGGCCGGGATCCTGGCAAATATCTATAAACAAGAACATGTCAGGACAAATTATGACGTCTGGTAACCCTAGTTACGCCTTTAGCCCTGAAGATACACGACAGATTTATTGCATAGGTTGGCAAACGAGCAATAGATCATCACCTCTCATGAACGTCATCAACGAATCATAGACTCATTGCCGACCTTAACCTGTCGGACGATCGCTCGCGTGTATACCTACAAAATAGCAATTAGAGGAAAGGGATTGGGAAGGGAATTTGGGCCTCCGGATACCTCACCTGCCTTGCGAAACGCAGCAGCAAGTCGCTACTTTACGTCGGTGTTCTGTGAGACAGTGGTAACGACCAATGGAGCTGGCCCATTCGTGCTGTAGACAAATCTGTCTACAGCATGACTCTACCACTCAAATAAAAAGATAAAACAGAAAAGACACCGCGATTCATGGGACGGAAATAATGCTGTACCCATTTCTATAGGTCTCTTTTAAAAGATGCGAGAGACCGTCTGGGTTGGTACTGCCGCTTTGTCTATTTCTGACAAGCAGCTGTATGTCACTTTCTGTTTGAAGAACATTAAAGCCAGTGTAATACATACATACGCACTCACGCCTGTAATCCCCGAAGGGGTAGGCAGAGGTGTAACCAGTACACCCACATTTCGCCGAGCGTACCTCCGTCCCATGATGTGATAGGGGGCGAGCTTATCGCCTTACTGGGCAAAAATTCCAGACTCAGGGCTGATACTGAGCATTTCGTAATAGAAAATCAATATCACTTTTACCCGACACGGGGATCGAACCCGAGACCTCAGCTTCAGTCGTAACGCATACGCATTACAACTGCGCCACCGAGGCAGGCTGTAAAAAATAAGTGATTAAAATTAGCGTGTAATTTAAGCATGTCTATATTATGATAAGATAAAAAAATAAAATAAATACACCCATAGTCCTGACCCCACACTAGGTTAACCTGTATCGTGGGTATCAGCAACTACGAGGGACTTGCCAACACACAACACCCAGACCCGAAACAAATATTTGGGGGTCGCATAAACATTTGTCTCGGTGCGGGAATCGAACCCACGGCCTGTCGCTTCGCAGCCGGCTACTCGCCCGCTGCGCCACGGAGGCTGTCAAAGATCCATTACATAAACACTCACTGTCAGGTGTATGTAATGAACTTTAAATATGGGTTCCTCCATCGACGTCCCAAACATGTTTTGTCAGATCCCAACGACTCCATCACAGTCGCTATCGAAGCAGCACTTTCCCTGCCCAACCCGAATCGCAATAATAACACGCGACCCCGACATAGGACACGCCTGCGAGTCCGAAGAGCTTCCACAACTGACCCTCGGCACAATGATGTGCAGAAACGGCCCTTAACTATACTCCCCAGCGATTGCTCAAGCTGAGGTATGAGCCATTGTAGTGCATTATACATATTTGTGGCTAGAGCGCCATAAGCGCCGGCTTTATTGTCAGGTGAAGCTGTGTAAAAGCAATCTAAGCTAACAGCACAAATCCATTCGAAAAAAAACAACACCTTTCTTTAACACGTTGTATATTTTTCGATTGAGTGAATAATGTTTCGTGATTCGAATATATTAAAATCTATATTAATTCATGCTATTACAATATGCAGTAATTGGAATTTAACAATAAATTTCTCAAGGTTATCGTATAGCGTATACAAAGAATTTAATGTATACTACTAGACAAGCTGCACGGAACATAGGAATTGTACCACTAAGTTGCGGTCTATTGACCGTAACTCAATATTACCATCTCTCTTACTCTCATCTAGTACCCCTATCGCGCTCCCTGTGTGTGAGCTGTCAAACTCCCGCGTTATGTGACGCAATTTTACTTCTAAGCAGCCCGTCTAAATCTTTGAGCGTATATAAAGATTTAAATGTTTCAGTTGACCCTCAAGAAAGTCATCAATTATTTAATTTAGCGACTGATTCACCACCTTTGAGTAAATGTTACCAACAAGGTGGTAGGTCCTTCGTATGCGAGAGGCCGGCTGGATTGGTATTACCGCTTTGTCTATTTCTGTAATAGACAAATCGCCAAGCAACAGTGTGTAAGCACTGTCATGTTCCGGTTTGAAGGACATTGAAACCAGTAAAATTACTGGGCATTATGAGACTTTAAAACCTTATGTCTCGGGGTGACGAGTCCAGTCAAGTGTCATGCAGTGCTTTGTTATTTAAAGTTCTGTGTGACGTTGCTTCTGTTTATGAGCAGGCGTGGCGCTTACCATCAGGCGAGCGACCTGCTCGTCTCGTCATTGAAGCTAATTAAAAAAAATGACACGTTCAAGTAGAAAATAAACACTCTCATATACAGAAGAAAGATGTTTGCTAGCTATTTTGGTAGAGCCACGCTGTAGACAGTTGTATCTACAGCATGAATGGACCGGCTCGACCGGCTTGTTACCACTGTCTCGCAGAAAACCGACGTGAAGCAGTGTGCTGTTGCATTTCGTATTCTATCAGTGATCAGGACTATATGAAACTTGTTTTATTACAGGAACCAATTTATTCCAACCTACACCGTCAGTCAACAGAAAATACACTCGTAGATGCAGAATTAGAAAAAGACATGCCTGTACTAGAAAAACTATCTTTATTCAAAAATATCGTCGCCAACAGAGATAAAAACAAATCTTTACTAACTAAACCACAGATGCATCCATTACACGAAGAAATACATCATAAAGAACGAAAAATAGAGAAGAAAGATCAACCGAAAGTTCCAAATGTTGATAAAAATGATATAATCTATGATAATAAAGATCAAGATTTAACAGAAGACGTTGACAATATAGAACAAAATATAATACCCGAATTCAAACCGATAGATCTTAAGAAACATATTGTTAAGTTACCTGAAAACTTCGTTAAATACAAAGAGGAAGATTACCAAGAGTATTACGATGACGTCAATTTATATGATGATTATATACAAAGCAACAGCCTAAGTAACTATTTGATAGAAAAAGTACAAGAACTACACGATTGGGTAACAAAAGATCCAGATTTTGAAATTGTCAAAAATGCTACGAAACGAGATTTGAGCAATGATTTCAGTCAAGTACTTAAAGCGCTAAATTCTAGCTTAGTTGAAGGGAACGTTTCTATTATAATGAATACGCTGAAAGATCTGTATTTTGGTGAATTGAGTAATACTAGTAAATCTATTTTGAGTAACACTACTGATTTGGTTTCGTTCGGGATTTTGAGTTTGGACGTTATGTTGTTACATAATATACAGATGATGGCGTGGGAGAGTCAGGTAAGGCAAATTTATCTATAACCAACAGTTAAAAACCAGTTTCGTTGACTATCTGCATCTGTATCGCCTCTAAAGGCCAGGTCAGGAGTACCCTAAACCGACGTGCGTGTATGAAAAATTTTATGAGAGTTAATGAGGCCAAAGAGGTATGCAAGGATCGTAGCAAGGGGAAATCCGTTGTCTGTTTGTTGTTGGGGTTTTCGATTCGGAAAATTTACTGACTTGCCCGGCATTGCTTGTCCATCTTTCTTTCAGGCAATTACATTATTGGTCACTAAATCCGATCAGCCATTTAAAACACAGATATTTGTATTGATTTAAGGGGTTTTACCCCCGACATAAGTGAGGGGTATTATAACCTTGACCACTAGCGGATCCAGGGGGGGGAGGCTAAGGGCTCAAGCCTCTCCCCAAAAACATTTGGGTCCATTGACAAATCTCAAATTAATCTTCATATTATCCTACTTTCTTAGTACTACCTACAATATAATTTTCATATATTATCCTTACTTATTCCAATTTAAGTAGGTATAGTATATTCTCCTTCTTTTTATTATAATTGTGAGAGTCCCCCCCTCCCAACGGAAATCCTGGATCTGCCACTGACCTTGACCACTTTCGCAGGGTATATCGGTTTGTCTGTGAAATATTGAGTACGGATTTTTAAATTTGAATATTGGTTTAATAGAAATAGTTCTAACTGTTTGAAAAGCTGTTCAGCCGTTTAAAAGACATTACAGATGCTTTCCAATTTTTTCATGTCAAGAGTATTTGACGGTAGATTATTGTCGTTATATAATAAAAAACATTTTCAGGAGTCAGCGCGTATCAGAATGTTGAAAGACCCCGATGTCTTCGCATTTAACGCTTTATTCTTGGATCAAAACAAAATGGAGGCGATGCAAAACGAAATTCAACATTACAAAGTTTTTGGAGGTTTGAAGTAAGTTTTCTTTGGTCTAGTGGCTCCGTACTCAGGCTAAGAACCGTGAGGTTCTGAGTTCAATTCTGAGGTTGGGCGACCAAAATTTGTATCTGTGTTTTCGGTTCAAAAAATCACACATGAATTGCGCGGGATTGGAATGTGTGCCCGACATGGCGATAGGCTCGCCCGCTATCACTTTATGGGACGGACCTAAGCTCGGCGAACCAACAATGTACTTGTTGTGTCTGTGCCTACCCCTTCGGGCATACAGCAGTGAAATTATGGTTATGTATCTATGTACTATGTACTATGTAGTACCAAAAACTCTCTCCATCAAATATTTATATACTTCGTGGTACAGAAAGGTGTGGTCAAATTTAAGCAACGTATAGTGTACGATATAAGTATTATACAACGTGTTACAGAAAGGTGTGGTCAAATTTAAGCAACGTATAGTGTACGATATAAGTATTATACAACGTGTTACAGAAAGGTGTGGTCAAATTTAAGCAACGTATAGTGTACGATATAAGTATTATACAACGTGTTACAGAAAGGTGTGGTCAAATTTAAGCAACGTATAGTGTTCGATATAAATATTATACAACGTGTTGCAGAAAGGTGTGGTCAAATTTAAGC
This sequence comes from Mimas tiliae, assembly GCA_905332985.1. Classification (NCBI taxonomy): domain Eukaryota; kingdom Metazoa; phylum Arthropoda; class Insecta; order Lepidoptera; family Sphingidae; genus Mimas; species Mimas tiliae. The sequence continues at coordinate 5,813,890 of HG995266.1, read as the reverse complement.
AACGTATAGTGTACGATATAAGTATTATACAACGTGTTACAGAAAGGTGTGGTCAAATTTAAGCAACGTATAGTATTCGATATAAATATTATACAACGTGTTGCAGAAAGGTGTGGTCAAATTTAAGCAACGTATAGTGTGCGATATAAGTATTATACAACGTGTTACAGAAAGGTGTGGTCAAATTTAAGCAACGTATAGTGTACGATATAAGTATTATACAACGTGTTGCAGAAAGGTGTGGTCAAATTTAAGCAACGTATAGTGTACGATATAAGTATTATACAACGTGTTGCAGAAAGGTGTGGTCAAATTTAAGCAACGTATAGTGTACGATATAAGTATTATACAACGTGTTGCAGAAAGGTGTGGTCAAATTTAAGCAACGTATAGTGTACGATATAAGTATTATACAACGTGTTACAGAAAGGTGTGGTCAAATTTAAGCAACGTATAGTGTACGATATAAGTATTATACAACGTGTTACAGAAAGGTGTGGTCAAATTTAAGCAACGTATAGTGTTCGATATAAATATTATACAACGTGTTGCAGAAAGGTGTGGTCAAATTTAAGCAACGTATAGTGTGCGATATAAGTATTATACAACGTGTTACAGAAAGGTGTGGTCAAATTTAAGCAACGTATAGTGTACGATATAAGTATTATACAACGTGTTGCAGGAAGGTGTGGTCAAATTTAAGCAACGTATAGTGTACGATATAAGTATTATACAACGTGTTGCAGAAAGGTGTGGTCGAATTTAAGCAACGTATAGTGTACGATATAAGTATTATACAACGTGTTACAGAAAGTTGTGGTCAAATTTAAGCAACGTATAGTGTACGATATAAGTATTATACAACGTGTTACAGAAAGGTGTGGTCAAATTTAAGCAACGTATAGTGTACGATATAAGTATTATACAACGTGTTACAGAAAGGTGTGGTCAAATTTAAGCAACATATAGTGTACGATATAAGTATTATACAACGTGTTACAGAAAGGTGTGGTCAAATTTAAGCAACGTATAGTGTACGATACAAGTATTATAATATTTTTGTATTGTTTGCAGTAAACGGCCAAATGCAAAGCAGAACGTCGAAGAAGATGATTTTAGTAGCACTTTAATGAAGAATATCCTGGACATAGGGATGAGTACTGCAAGAGCTGCCATACATTTAGGAAAGGCTTATAAGAACACCAGGTAATTACTTTTCTTTATTTCTTTCTGCGTATCAGGGTCCGCCTTCCTACTAAAAGAGTCCACTTCGCCTGATCTGGAGCATTCTCCGCAGTGAGACCATTGGCCCTCATAGCTCTCTCTCTCTCTATAGTACGTTTTTGTTTAGCTAGCATATGCCGGCATATGAGCAAGTGGGTCACCTGATGGTAAGTGATCTCCACCGCCAATGTACGCCCACAATACCAAAATAATTAAGGCCGCGTTGCCGACCTTAAAGGAAAGGGATAATTAAGAGATTGGGAAGGAGAGGAGGATTTGGGCCTCCGGATATCTCACTCACCGTATGAAACGCAGCAGCAAGCTGCTACTTTACGCCGGTTTTCTGTGAGACAGTGGTAACGACCCGGACGAGCCGGCCCATTCATGCTGTAGACAAGTGTCTACACCGTAGCTCTACCACTCACTTTTCACACCCATATAGGAGCACAAATGTTTATATGATTATTGAAACATTCGTGTCTAGGTATTGTGGGACCGTAAGTTCCTCGTGGTTCCTGATACACAATACAGTTTAACCTAGTACTCATATGAATAGAATGATGTGTGTTTTTGGGTGTATTTATTATTATTTAAAACTAAAATCAAATATCAATTCTGTATTTAATATTCACAGGACGTTACTAAGCCAAGTATCAAAAAAAGAAGTCCAAAACCAAATTTCAAAGGACATAGATGGCAGCACACAAGTTTATGGTAGAAATTGTAGTTTTGCCAGCTCAAACGATGGATTTTATACCGAATTGGACTGTTTATGGCTACTTTATTGTAGGAATTTAGTTGCTACGTCGAAATTGAACCCCCCTTATGGTACTATGGCGAGAATTAATGGGTGAGTTTTTTTTTTAATATTCAGGTTCTACAAGCGCAGACTGTCTCGGTGGCGCAGTTGTAATGCGAACACGGTACGATTGTACTTAGGTCTCGGGTTCGATCCCCGGTTCGGGTAAAAGTGATATTGTGTCTTTATATCACGAAATGCATAGTATCAGCCCGGAGTCTGGAATGCGCCCGGTATGGCGATAGGCTCGCCTCCTATCACATTGTGGGACGGAGATACACTCAGCGCAATGTGGGTGTACTGGTTTCACCTCTGCCTACCCCTTCGGGGATTACAGGCATGAGTACGTATGCATGTAATAATAAAATTATACATTAAGAACTTTAAAACTTAATTATGTTACATAAGGCGATCTTATCGCTAAAAGCGATCTCTACTAGACAACCTATAAGCAATAACCACACAGTATGTTTGATGGTGAAGTCACGCTACACATATTTACCATCATGCAGGCATGTTTACCATCAAGTTGTTCGTCGCATCATTCAGGCGACAAAAACGATATTCAGAGGGGCTAGCACGGAAAACTATCGAAATCGTAATGTAAAGGTATCGAGGGCTCGATAGATAATTCCTTAAATATCATTGGTCTATATTCCATATATATTAGTTTCTTTTACGTACGATAGAGGCGCTGTACTAAAATCTCATAGAAATTGTTGTCGATGACAGTTCGAATAACTTTTCGCAAGTTTCCGTGCTAGCCACTCAGTAATTAATTTGAAATGTAATGTTTTATTTTCAGTGTGGCGTTGCGAATGCTAGCGGGGGAACTGTCTGCAGATAAAGCAATAAATACTATATTATACGAAGCTTTTACTGGATGGAAAGATCTTAAATGCAACGATATGTTTACAAAGTATGTATAAAAAAATACACGTCCAACAGTCCCACACATAGTCCTGACCCCACACTAGGTTAACCTGTATCGTGGGTATCAACTACGAGGGACTTGCCAAACCACAACACCCAGACCCGAAACAAATATTTGTGGATCACACAAACATTTGTTTCGGTGCGGGAATCGAACCCACGGTCTCTCGCTTTGCACCCGCCACTCGCTGCGCCACGGAGGCTGTCATGTATAGCATTATTAAATCATACATCTTTTATTTTAGACGGTAAAAAATCTCTGCGTATCGAATCGACTGCCTCGGTGGCGCAGTTGTAATGCGTACACGTTACTACTGAGGCTGACGCTGAGGTCTCGAGTTCGATCCCTAGGATCGGGTTAGTGATATTGGATTTCTCAATTTCGAAATGCTCAGTCGGCCCGGAGTCTGGAAATGTGCACGGTATGGCGATAGGCTCGCCCCCTATCACATCGTGGGACGGAAATAAGCTCGGCGAAATGTATGTGTACTGGTTACACCTCTGCCTACCCCTTCAGGCATTACAGGCGTGAGTGCGTATGCACTACTTAGTAATTTAACTCAACTAGAAGGTTAGGTGCAATCGCGTATAAGAGCTACTTACGCAAGAAATTCGTAAAACTTACAAAAGCAATTGAGGTGTGATAAATACTTACAGATGCAGTAAAGTGAACGCGGCTTCTGTAGTCATGGAGACGATCGTACAACCTAAGAAACAGCATCCTTCAAAGAGAGACTTGTGAAAGACATTGTATTCGGTAAAACGGGGTAAATAGAAATGCACGGGCCACTAGGAAGAACACTAGTTTAGTTTTACATTATATATGTAGGTATTCACCCAACTAAACTAAAACCAAATCAACCCCACTGCCGGGGTCAGTTTACTGGTAGACTGACCCGGGCTGTGGGGCTCGACTTTGACAAGCAAATTATACAACGTGTTACAGAAAGGTGTGGACAAATTTAAACAACGTATAGTGTACGATATGTAAATTTTACCACACCTTTCTGTAACACGTATAATACTTATATCGTACACTATACGTTGCTTAAATATGAACACACCTTTCTGTAACACGTTGTATAATACATCGTACACTATAGTTTGCTTAAATATGACCACACCTTTCTGTAACACGTAGCTAGAACTGAAATATCAATACATACATCTTCCTTTTACTAAATGGGATAATTAAATCAACGTTAATTTTCTCTTGCACTATTTAAGCTAGCTTTAAATTAGGGAATGTTACGGGCGTGTTTATTTGAATATTGAACGTTTGCTAGTACAAATTGTGCTATCGATACAAATTTGCACTATCATATACCATTAAGGGTACAAGCGCTACCAAATAGGCATCTCTAATCGCTAGACCTTTGAGGGTACAAAGTGAAGGTACTAAAGGACTATGAAAAGTTTTTCATGGCTAGGCTATAGTCCATTTTTTTTATTCCAGTGTAATATATACATGCAAATGCTATATTTTGGAAATTTTTAAACTGTTACCTGCCTGTTGCAGCTGATAAGTTAAGAGTTGTTGCCCAAACTTTACTTTTAACACAAAGAAGCCGTAACATTCCTAAAACTACTACAATAGTAGATTTTTATTTGTTGACAACACTCAAAATGTGGTATCTGTAGCTGTCGCTATATTTATTACATTTTCTGTGTCCAAGAAATTTTATTTTATTTCTTGCGTGACACACTTATAGATTTAAGTTTTTTAAGTTTTATGCCATCTTCACCCAGTGTTTATAACGTTACACTTAAGCCAATTAGCGTTATTACTTGTTATCAAAATAGCATTGGTAAAAATAACGATACCGGTTTACTGTCGTTAATTAAGGTTAAAAGTAACGATGTAATTTAACGTTAAATCGATTATGATTATCGATGCTATCACGCGTCTATAATGACACACTATTACATTACACGATCTGTATTTTATTATGAGTACTTTTAAATAACATAAGTACAAAAATATGAATTACTGGCCAGTTATTATTTTCAGTTCAAAACTGCTTTTTGAACAAATTTTCTGCCTATTTTATTATTAAAAACACGTATGAATTTATATCACCACATAGAGACGAACCTAGTGATTATAATTTCCCTAATATCTATAATAATATTATATATTGTAAAGTTTGTGGTGTGATCGAGCAAGTTTTAATCGACTGGACTGATCCAGGCCACTTCACAATTCACACCATATTTGTTTTGTCGAGAAGAGCTATAAAGAAAGAAGTAGCTATAAAGGGTGTAAGGGAAAAGCTTCCGAAAACAGACGGATGGTAGTGCTGGTAATTACGTACATGATACCATGCAGCTGCATCTATACGCAGCGCGTGCGACACAATTACTTCAGTTTCAAGTAAATTCATTTTATAATTTTAGTTCGCATTTAGCCATCAAGGGCCGCGCGCGCTCGCGTATCATATCATTAACTTTCAAGTGTATAATTAAGCTCATCTCATTAGGTTTGGGCAATATATATTTTATCAACTTATTTATAATATTTCACTTGTCACACAAAAAGTGTATGATTCATCAAGGAACATGCACAGATAATAATAATAATATTTTATTGTGTAATCTCATCTTAATCTATTTACAAAGTTGTTGGAGCACTCCTTTTAAGTATAGAAATACCTGCGTTAGGAGGCCCCCTCTCTTCCGTTTCACTATATATAATCAGATCAAGGTAAGTACAATTTTACATCGAAACAGCAAGAAACTATAAAACATAAAAGAATAGAAATTAAAACAAGCTAAGAAAGCAAATTAAGTGTGTGAGTGTGGGTGTGTGAGTGTGTGTGTGATAGTGCGTGTTGTATACTCTCTCGTATGAAATTAACATATTTTTTGTAGGAGGGATTCAGTTTCATCGTAACTTAACGTTTTTAACCAGTTGGTTAAGGTAATTTTACAATCATGCTTTTTCAACTAATATATTTGTAATATTTTATTTATTTTGTTATAAAGATAAGAAGATTGTTTAGTATACTGATGACGGGTAAAAGAGTACCAGATAGATAATTACAGCAGTTATTCATATTACATTGTTATATATTTTTTAATTAGAGCAATGTAAGTGTTCGTGAAAAAATCATCTGACGCTCGGGGTCAACTGCCGTTAGAATAGGTAGTTTATTTCGCGATTCGCGAGTGGTATCATGTTTGTAATTATTACCAGCACTACCACCTCTTAGTTTTCAGAAGTATTTCCCTTACACCCAGTATAATTTCACGCTACGACCCACGGGAGCGGAGCAATAACCACGAGCGACAACTAGTATATAACATATAACAAAAACCCTGTTGAGCGTTTTATCTGTTTAAATAACATTTTTTAAATATGTTCATTTTTCTAAGTTACCTGTGTAAGGATAATATCTCCCTTCTTCTTATTATTTTTTAATTTATCTATTTTTATTAAGCTGTTTACATGTCTATCTTCACGACTAAAAAGGGCTAACAGGCTTTTTGTTACATATTGTATAGTTAATAAATCTTATATTATATTTGGAATTAACCTAAGTATTTAAATCACGCGATATCGTGTTTTATGGCAGGGTCATTATATTGTAAGAGGCTCAAAATGTTGAAAACATTTGTAAACGCGGACTGATATTGTTGTAATAAATTTATTGATGAGATCTGTTCTTTATTTTATTTCTTCGTAGCACGGTAAAGTAACTACACTGGACCTACCTGTACAGTAGGCCTAGTATGAGTTACAAATACGTTCACAGTTTTAGAATTCGTATAAAATTACTACCGTCGAAGTGTCAAACTAGTAATTCATACGGTAATAAAGAAAAAAATCGTTTGAAAACTAATTTCATATCTATCTATCATACATATCTATCTACTAATATGAAATAAAATAAACCATATAATTAATTTTAATTCATCATAGTTCCCACTAGTGGCTACTAATATTTGACGTTGAGAGAAAACGAAAACTTTCATCGTTTTACAAAACTATTAAAACTTGTACTAGGCCTACAGTGCAGTCCAAATATAATATCGACTTTCAGAGACATTGTGTCCAGAATTACTATACCTGAATACAATATAAGTCAATAAGTTAAGTTTTATATAAGTTACTGGATATGCTCTGGATTACCATGGAACGCCTGAACGAGCCACTATGGTGGGGTTTTCACCGTGTGTACGATGGACGCTATCTAGTCAGGTAAAATTTATGAGGTCCTTGTTTAAAATAAAACAAATTAAATATTTCTCCATTTACCATCATTTATTCTATCTCCATACATATACTATTCTATACACGAAGATACATTTATACGGACAAAATAAATTAATGCCACATGCGGAAATTGACTGACAGTAATGACTACTGACCCTGGTTGTACTAGAAATCGTGTCGCTCTTACTGACAGTTGCTGCCTCTACTTGTAAAAACAGAAGTCAGTAATTCCTGTTACCCTCATATTAGTAATAGCACCGTTATTGGTGTTAGTGAAGGTAGTCGAGGGAATAACTATGTAAAGCAGGTAGATAATAACACTGAGATGTGGTGGAGGTGGTTGCTAAGGTATATAAGCGGGCGCATTATTATTTGAGGGAACTTAGTCGTGCTTAGAACTCTTTCGTGATAACGCTGCCCGAGTGTAATTAGAATTGTGAATAATCATAGCAAGTGTAATAAATTGTGAACAGTAATATAATATTGCATTTAATGTGAATAGACTATTAAACTTTCTGAACATCCTGACGAAGTTATTTATCTTTACTGCACAAAAGTGATAGTGAGTTTACATTGCGTAGCGCCAAAAACGGTTATCATTTACACATCAGCCGTATTGGAAATTATTTTGAAACGAAAATCCAGTACTGTCAGTCTATTTTCGAACGTGCTTTAAATTGTATGTGCATTTTTGTTATTTATATAATAAAGTTCAGAAGAAATAAGTTGCAGTGGAAAAGGTTGTCAAACTCGAAATGACAAAAACACCGTTAACATGTACTTAACGGTAATATGTAATAGAATGTTTTGGCTAATATATGGAGCATGCTTAAAATGGAATGTTTTTTTAAACGAAGGAACCAAAAATGCACATACGTCACAACAAATGCCAATATACTTAAAATATAATGTATAAGTAAACGGTATAAAAAATAAATAGAAAAGATCTCTTAAAAAAAATCGCTGCAGCCAAAATTTATTACAACTTTTAAGCTCCGTTTAGATGGAGTGGTTTGATTTGTTTTTTTTTAAGCAGAGTTCAACGAACAACGAAAAAAAACTTAATAATCTTTCAACAAAAAAAGGACCCAAAAAATAAAACGATTCAGATAGCATTAAAATAAATAGCATACTGTTAGTGCTATTTACCCTGCTATCTAATATAACGAGCAACTTAGATACAACATGCTATTGAAAGACTAAAAGTCGCGAAAGTTGTAATAAAATTTCGACTGCAGTCAAAAATTAATAATACAAAATAAAATAATACTTAATTATCCTAACTTTGGTATTATAATTTGTGTCAATAATTCTCAGATCTAAATTGAAATAATATCTTTTAAACGGATTGTTACGAAATTAATCTTCCAGTTTTGTCTTCAGCATGAATGGGTCCGCACGACCGGGTACCACTTTCTTACCAAGACTTAATGTATACATACTACTAGACGGGCTGTTTAGAAGTAAAATTGCGTCACATAACGCGGCAGTTTGACAGCTCACAGACAGGGAGCGCGATAGGGGTTCTAGTTGAGAGTAAGCGAGATGGTAATATGAGTTTCAGTCAATTGACCGCAACTTAATAGTACAATTTCTATGTACTCGTCTAGTAGTATACATTAAAAGTCTTTGCATTCTTACAGAAAACCTATCTGTAGCGAACAATCATGTAGGTCATCTGTTTTTTTTTATTAACTTTAAATGCATTTCGAAACCATCCGTACCGTATCAACAATATTCCGACAACTGTCGGTCAAAAATAATACACTACGACGGAATGGACGCCGCGGATCACTGTCACATTTTATTGTTTCCACGCGACCGAACAGACGTCGCATAATGCACTTAAGTTTCAGAGAGGCCAAAATCATATAAATAAAAAAACTTGCTCCACAAAGCGCCTTGTCACGGAATACCGCGAAATATTTTTATTATTTACAATTGTTCATTTAAATGTCGATATACAGGAAATCTTATTTTTATTATAAGATATTGTGGGTATAAAGAGGTATGCAAAGATCGTAGCAAGTGGAAATCCGTTGTCTCTGCCTACTCCTATGGGAAACAGGCGTGAGTCTATGTTGTGGGTAGATAAATACTGCATGAAAGTATATATTGGATGTATCGGAGGTCGACGAGGCTTTTTTCTCTGTAGCGTATGGACAGTGTGGTTTGTGAATTGTGTACGGTAAAGTCGAGTTTAACGGTAAGTGCTAGAACATAATCATGGTGACTGTATAATGCAACATTTCCTTGTGCTTTATGATTCTTTCTATATTATATATGGTTATCCTGCTGCGACAGAAGTGTACTTCGGAATTTCTACGAGTAATATGGTTATCCTGCTGCGGCAGAAGTGTACTTCGTTACAGAATTACTAAGAGTAATATGGTTATCCGGCTGCGGCAGAAGTGTACTTCGTTACAGAATTACTAAGAGTAATATGGTTATCCTGCTGCGGCAGAAGTGTACTTCGTTACAGAATTACTAAGAGTAATATGGTTATCCGGCTGCGGCAGAAGTGTACTTCGTTACAGAATTACTAAGAGTAATATGGTTATCCTGCTGCGGCAGAAGTGTACTTCGTTACAGAATTACTAAGAGTAATATGGTTATCCGGCTGCGGCAGAAGTGTACTTCGGAATTTCTACGAGTAATATGGTTATCTTGCTGCGGCAGAAGTGTACTTCGGTACAGAGAGTTTCTACGAGTAATATGGTTATCTTGCTGCGGCAGAAGTGTACTTCGGTACAGAGAGTTTCTATGAGTAATATGGTTATCCTGCTGCGGCAGAAGTGTACTTCGGTACAGAATTTCTAAGACTAATATGGTTATCCTGCTGCGGCAGAAGTGTACTTCGGTACAGAATTTCTACGAGTAATATGGTTATCCTGCTGCGGCAGAAGTGTACGTATGTACAGTATTGTTGGGTCAGGGGTGACTATAAGGGGAGGTTGGAGGTCAACGGGCGAGTGCCCATAATTTTATGGGCATACTGCGGTCACTGAGCCTAAATATTAAGCATACACTACCGTATGAATGTTGGTACTTCAAAGTATGTATAACGTAATATTTTCATTTCTTGTGTGTATGTTTTGAAAAACTTCATTACGCTAATCCAACATGTAAAAAAGGGGGTTTCGCGACACGCCTAGCATATAATTAATTTATTTCCAAACGCTGGAGAGAGGAGCGCCACTAGCAACTTTCTGCCCAGCTTCTAAAAAAATTGTAGATCCGGGGATGGCCCCAATGTCTGAGATGCAGCCGAAACCCTCAATGTTGGAGACTATCTCTCAGAGGCAGTTCCAAAACGGGGCAGACACTTGATAGCGGCGCCCCTCTCTCCAGCGTTTGAGATAAATTACTTAAAAAAACTCGTAAATATATAATGGTTGGCATTTTTCGTGAATGTGTCCCATTCCCATTAAGAACCATATAATTATGTACTTTTCACTTGTGGTGTGGGCCTGTGTGGCGCCTTTTTGTTATCAGTCGACGGTGAGCCAACCAAACTTCCGTATGCTAGGCGCTTTGTGGAGCAAGTTTTTTATTTCCAATCATATTATATTATGATTGTGACGCCCCCTGAAACTGCCACCCGGGTGGGTGCCCCGGTTTGCCCCCCTTAGATTTAGATCCAGGGCTGCTCAGAGAGCTGCTGATATATCAGGGATCAGTGATTCCTTAAAGTAGGAATGCCACCCAAACTGGGATTATAATGGTGTATAATTTTGACCGCACGTGTGTTTGCCGATTCGCCTTTATGGTAAATGACTAGGTTACGGTCAATTGACCGCTACTTATTTAGTCGCCCGCGAGAGAGTGACAAGAGCAGTTATTGTTGTTTGAATAGCTGCGAACGTTAAACTCGATAAACTAACACGAAATTGTTTATTGTGACCCATAAAACATTGTCATTATTTACGTGCATATATTATTCATTCAATTTGAAGTTATTTTACGGAAGTAACTATATTATTTCTTGGTTTTGATCGAAAAATTCATTTATTGTGAATGAAAACTAATACCAAACAAAACAGCCGTCTCAATATTGCCATCCCGCTTACTCTCAACACCTCTCGCTCCCACGCCTTAGACGTCATTCCCGCCTCGCCGGCCGCGTATACAACACAATTTTACTTCTGAACAGCCCGTCTATGGTATTAAAGTCTTTGGCGTTAAGTTATAATCACCGGAATCATTTACCATAAAGGAATTACACAATGAATACTTAAAATCTAAATACATATATTTTTAACATTATGATTATTGTGGAAAAGACAATTTTAAACGAAAAACAATTCGGTGGAATTTCTAATAACGCAAAAAGTCGTTTTTATTTTATTTATTAGCTGACAAGACGAGCAGATCGCTCGGGGTGACGAGCGCAGTCAAGTGTCATGCAGTGCTTTCTTGTTTGTTTGTGTTTCAGTTCTGTGTGGTGTTGCTTCTGTTTATGAGCAGGCGTGACGCTTGCCATCAGGCGAGCGACCTGCTCGTCTCGCCATTCAAGCTAATAAAATAAATAAATAAATTTCTCTTGTTGCTTTCCACAAATATCATAATGCCATCACAATAAATACAATTGCAAATTACAAATACGTCTTAAATATTCTTAAAGCTCAAGAGGAAGAGAAAAAAATTAAAAAAAAATCGACTTAAGACTAGACAAGTTCTATACAGTCCTATACAATTTGGCTACGTTAGGGGTTCGAACGATAGGTGGTGACCAAAGACTTTCATATATACTACTAGACAAGCTGCGCGGTACATAGAAATTGTACAAGCTGCGGTCAATTGACCGTAACTCAATATTACCATCTCGCTTACTCTCAACTAGAACCCCTATCGCGCTCCCTGTCTGTGAGCTGTCATACTCCCGCGTTATGTGACGCAATTTTACTTCTAAACAGCCCGTCTAGTAGTATACATTAATTAGTCTTTAGTGGCGACACTGTACTTGGATGAGACATTTCGAGCGTCCTAAATAGTGATGTTGATAATCGATTAATCGATTATGAGTTGTGAATTGATATCGATTTTGAAATAGTCGGTTGTGATAATAATCGATTATCAACATCACTATTGCTAGACCTGCATTCATTACAATTACAATTCTTCTTGGATTGATGGACGACTTGACTTCCGTCCGTTTTCAACCCTCCACAAAAAAGAGGGGTGTTGTAAGTTGGACCTCTTTATCTGCTTTGGGTGTGTGTGTATGACTGTGGCATCGTAACAAATGGACCAATTTGAATACAGTTTTTGTTAAAAGCTTGTTTAATCAACATGATCGGGTTAGGTTAGTTCCGTGCTACTTATGATACAATTTAGAAATGTTTTTTTTTTTAATTAAACCTCGACTAAAGTATTTCAAGTACAGAGGCGCCACCACATACAACGGATATCGGCGGTACTACACATTAATACTAAAAGGTCCAAGATACAGTTTTACAAAAGTAATAACATTGAAAAGTGACTTCTCCATAAAATAACAATAATTTTGGAAAGTATTAACACCTAGAGAGGCGGGTGAAGACAAGATTTTTGGACGTGAAACTAAATACTGACGTATACGTTATGACGTGTGAGTGGTAGAGCCACGCTGTAGACACTTTTGTCTACAGCATGAATGGGCCGGCTCGTCCGGGTCGTTACCACTGTCTCACAGAAAACCGACGTAAAGTAGCTGCTTGCTGCTGTGTTTTGTACGGTGAGTGAGATATCCAGAGCCTCAAATACCCCTCCCCTTTCCAATCCCTTTTATCCCTTTCCTTTAAAGTCGGCACCGCGCCCATATTTTTTTTGTATTGTTGGTGTACATGGTGATCACTTACCATCAGGTGACCCACTTGCTCGTTTGCCGGCTTTGCTATGTTATAAAAAAACGTGTATTCACGTCAGATTGCGAAATTATCGTGACGCAGATACCCGTCATGGGAAACCGTACAGTAGGAATTCACTGGCAATTAACAACGAACTGGCGGAAGAGTTAAAATTTGACTGTATCTAAATGATGTATGGATTCAATAAATAATTTGAATTTGATGTGAATGGTAAAGACTATCAGCTGTATGGCCGCCACAAAAATCAATAATTCACCCCACTTTTTGTTAGCGTATTCTTAATATTTGTATATTGAGGGTGTCTGGGAAAGCAACGTTGGGTACACTGTAATAATAATGATGCAATATATTTGTGGAAGGGTGGTTGAATGGTATAAAAGAGGTTGTCGCCATAACTGGAGGTCTTTTGCCTGCAGTCAGTCAGACAGTCTCCAGTTCAGTAAGATCAGTGGTCAGTCGATGGTCCAAGTGTTCATTACGCGGTAGCTATGCTGGTTTACTATTCGGTTCTAGTTGTTTGAGTTATAATTAGAGATCGGTCTACAGAGAATCCTGACATGGGGTTGTGGTCTGTAAAGCAGTGATATTGTAAATGTAACCAGTAAACTATGAGTTAAAGTGATTACTGTCGTTTGGTATTAATTAAAGAATACTCGTCTCACGTAACTTCTAGCATTTTATGATATTTTTATTCAATAATGAGTACGGTAAATTGCCATTTCTAAACATATTTCTACTTCATCTTATTAATCTTTCTTCTTTAATAAATGTTGTTTTCTCTTGAATTTTTGTATTTTTACTGTTATAACCCCCACCCCCTTCTCTTCACCCCCCTCCAACAAATCCGAATACAATGCAATACTTTATCTACTTATTAAATAACAATTCCTTTTAATTAGGAATATATGTAACGCGTTTAGTGATGATGGGAATTTTGAAATCTTCATCTGTACCTCTAGCTTACAATAAGCATTTACAGAAGGTAGATGTGCAAACAACGCATACTCGCAATAGGGTAGTTGACTAGATATTTTGATTATTTAAATCAATAAGTTATGTTACTCAAAATCTATTGCAGCAAGAATTTTATAAATCGGACCAAAAATAAATAAGTTAGAAGCCATTCAAATCCTGTAGAAGGGGTAATTGTCAAATGACAGACGATGCAAACTTTGACGTCACTGTGTAAAATGTTCATTATGGTGTACGCGTGCAAGCGAGATAGTGAGATATCCCTACTACGCACCCACTTTTCCTCATACCAACATTTAAAGTCATAACTGCGGGCACATTTCTGAACCAATTTTGATTGTGTTTTAATAAAAGGGTTTCTTTTGCGTATCATTTTCTGTTGCTTATAAAATAATGTATAAAATTAAAAATAGGAAACTACCCTATTGTTTTTTACGGACCAAAATATGCATTTTGGAATGTTTAAAACTGTCAGATCTCTAGAGAGCGTATTTCTATTGTCTATGTCTTAGTTCAAAAAATACCCACCATCACTAAGGCCGCTATTCCACTATCATATTTGCATCATAGATATATGACGTCATATATGATCCTACGTCACAGTATGCTGTGAAATATGATCATAGAAAACATGAAGTTTATATTGCTATTACACTGTCATACATTTCTCATATTTCTTAAAAGACTTCAATTTATACTACTAAACAGGCTGTGCGGTATAATGAAATTGCGCTCTTAGTTACGGTCAATTGAACGCAACTCATTTAGTCGCCCGCGAGAGAGCGACGAGAGCAGTTGTTGTTTGAATAGCTGCGAACGTTAAATTCGATAAACTAACACGAAATTGTTTATTGTGATCCATAAAACATTGTCATTATTTACGTGCATATATTATTCATTCAATTTGAAGTTATTTTACGGAAGTTAAGTACTATATTATTTCTAGGTTTTGATCGACAAATTCATTTATTGTGAATGAAAACTAATATCAAACAAAACAGCCGTCTCAATATTGCCATCTCGCTTACTCTCAACTCGTCTCGCTCACACGCCTTAGACGTCATTCCCGACTCGCCGGCCGCGTATGCAACACAATTTGACTTCTGAACAGCCCGTCTATGGTATTAAAGCCTTTGTATATCTATCAGCTATAGAAGTAGGATCATTTTTATATGATAGTGGAATAGCGACCTAAAACGACGTCGTATGACGTCACAACGTCATATTCGGCACGTGTACTAACGTTTAGTTCGAAGACGTCTCCTTCCGTCCAGTAAACGATACGATCGACCGTATACCTTTCACCGATGTCTGGAACAAATAGAAACAGTTCGTCGGGCACGCGATAGATGGCGCTTTTATAGAGTTTAACTAGTAATGTGTTTAATTACTAGTGTCAACTGCCGCCACCAGACTAAACTCAAATAAGTTTTTTTTAGTCCAGTTTTAGTTCACAATCAATGTAATCCTGTGGCTATCAATCTAAAGTGTATACCTAACGTTCTGCATCGCGCAAAAATTTAGACGTATCAAATGTCAACTAGAGATCATGAATATTTTTTTATAAATTGATGAATGTACGAGCTGCACAGACTTTTATAACCCCGCCCCCTTGCACAGAGTTGTGGTGGGGTCATTCTTTTGCTCGAGTTACATTTCTTGTCATCTTTCTTTGCTGTTTTTATTTTGTTAGTTTACACTATCTTTGCTAGCTAGTTGCTGATAAATATAACTATGAATAAATAAATGAATCAATTTTTTCTGTAGACACTTGTGTCTACAGCACGAATGGGCCGGCACGTCCGGGTCGTTACCACTGTCTCACAGAAAACCGGCGTAAAGTAGCAGCTTGCTGCTGCGTTTCGTACGGTGAGCGAGATATCCGGAGGCCCAAACCCCATCCCCTTCCCAATCCCCTAACTATCCCTTTCCTTTTAGGTCGGCAACGCATCCATAATTCTTTTAGTATTGTTGGTGTACATGGGCGGTGGAGATCACTTACCATCAGGTGACTTGCTCGTTTGCCGGCCTATGCTATAAAAAAAAATTCCTAAGAATTGAAACAAAAGCCTAAGGTTGCACACACACGGTCAGTCGGCAACATCACTGCGTGTGGATACGCCATAATGTTTCACTCACCTTTTTCTTAGATCCATTAAGGTACTCCTTGTACATGTCAGAGCGTAGATATCTGGAATAGCTGTCAGACTTCATTAGATGGTACACGTGGGCCTATAAAATGGGAAATTCAATTATTAACGGACTATTCCTAAATGCCTAAATAGCGTTTATGACAATTCAGTACAAAATAAAGGAACTTATGTATAGAAATTATATCAACTAATCTCTCTATTCTAAAAAAAAGTAACTGCCGCCGCCGCTGCCAAAAGCTTGTCACGCTATCTCCTCCGAAACCGCTGGGGGTATGGGGTCGAGACCGATACCAATCGATGCAGAATAATGTGGGGAAGAAAGTAACATATGTCTCATATTCCTCGGACTTTAAGTTTTTTTTATTTTATGTTTTGTGGAAAAACATGGGCAAAGACCCTAGTATATACATAACATACATAGCATCATCAAAATACACTGGGCAACTATAAATTTTACAATATTTTTATATAGGAATACATACATACGCACTCACGCATGTAATCCCCGAAGGGGTAGGCAGAGGGTAACCAGTACACCAACATTTCGCCGAGCGTATCTCCGTCTCTTATGTGATAGGAGGCGAGCCTATCGCCATACCGGGCACAAATTGCAGACTCCAGGCTGATACTGAGCATTTCGTAATAGAAAAACCCAATACCACTTTACCCGACCCGGGGATCGAACCCGAGACCTCAGCGTTGGCCTCAATCGTAACGCGTACGCAATAAAACTGCGCCAACGAAGCAGTTTAGTAAATAAATAAATATACGAACCTGTGCTTGATCAAAGCAATATCTATCTGGCATACCGGATTCCACTTTCACACGGGTCAGTTCCCTGAAGAAAAAAACACATTTTTATAGCATATGCCGGCAAACGAGCAAGTGGGTCACCTGTAGGCTTAGTACAAGTTTTAATAGTGTACCTAAACTATGAAAGTTTTCGTTTTCTCTCCTTACGTCAAGTATTAGTAGCCACTAGTGGGAACTATGATGAATTAAAATTAATTATATGGTTCATTTTATTTCATATTAGTTGATTATGAAATTACTTAGTTTTCAAACGATTCTTTCCTTTATTACCGCATGAATTACTAGTTTGACACTTCGACGGTAGTAACTTTATACGAATTCGAAAACTGTGAACGTATTTGTAACTCGTACTAGGCCTACTGATGGTAAGTGATCTCGACCGTCCATGTACGCCCACAATACTAGAAGAATCATGGGCCTTTTATTTTTTATTAGATTGAATGACGAGACGAGCAAGTCGCTCGCCCGATGGTAAACGCCACGCCTGCTCATAAACAGAAGCAACGCCACACAGAACTTTAAATAAAGCACTGCATGACACTGGACTGCGCTCGTCACCCCGAGACATAAGGTGTTAAGTCTCATAATGCCCAGTAATTACACTGGCTTCAATGTCCTTCACACCGGAACACAACAGTGCTCACACACTGTTGCTTGGCGGCAGAAATAGACAAAGCGGTGGTACCAACCCAGCCGGCCTCGCAAACGAGGGACCTACCACCTTGTCTACCGACCTGCAAGGAAATGGGAAGAGGAGGGGGTTTGTTCCTCCGGATACCTCACTCGCCATACGAAGCGCAGCAGCAAGCTGCTACTTTACGTCGGTTTTCTGTCAGACATTGTAACAACGTCAGCATCCTCTACTGAATGAGAGGGGTCAGGCCTTAGTCCACCACGCTGGCCTAATGCGGGTTGGCAGACTTCACATACCTTCCAAATTCTTATGAAGAAGTTCTCAGGTATGTAGGTTTCCTCACGATGTTTCCTTCACCGTTAAAGCAAGTGATAATTAAACAATTAATCTTATATATAAAATTCTCGTGTCACAATGTTCGTTCCCATACTCCTCTGAAACGGCTCGACCGATTTGTATGAAATTCTATATGCATATTCAGTAGGCCTGAGGATCGGCTACTATCTATTTTTCATCCCCCTAAATTTTAAGGGTGGTCCACCCCTAATTTTTTTTTTTTTTTAGACCAATTTTTTGTTTTCATTTTTTTATGATACAGCAATAAAAAATACATACAACCCTTATTTTTTAATAGTCATTTTAGTATTTTTGTCAAGCGCGTTTCTCACCCACTAGGCTACTTTAATCCTGGAAATGGGCATTCAAGCGGGCGGAGCCGCGGGCAACAGCTAGTAACTTAGAAAAGTCAGAGATGTGTGCACTTGGGGGTGGTTTCGAACCTGCAACTTTCATCTCGACAGTCCATACCACTCCCTGCTGAGCTATCGCTGCTGGACCCTGAGTACGGAACCCTGGACAGATGATGTACCTGCTAGCTGCATCGACATTGACAGGCGACGGAGCATCTGACGCGAGGAACTCCTTCCATATGTCGGTAGCTCGCGCCGACACACGACGTATGGGTAACGCCTTCAACTCCTGGACAGCCAGCCAGAACCTGAATGTACAATACCAGGATCAATAGCGTAGTTTCCTATATTGAATTTTATACATTATTTTATAAGCAACAGAAAATGATACGCAAAAGAAACCCTTTTATTAAAACACAATCTAAATTGGTTCAGAAATGTGCCCGCAGTTATGACTTTAAATGTTGGTATGAGGAAAAGTGGGTGCGTAGTAGGGATATCTCACTATCTCGCTTGCACGCGTGCACCATAATGAACATTTTACACAGTGACGTCAAAGTTTGCGTCGTCTGTCATTTGACAATTACCCCTTCTACAGGATTTTAACGGCTTCTAACTTAATTATTTTTGGTCCGATTTATAAAATTGTTTCTGCAATCGATTTTGAGTAACGTAACTTATTGATTTAAATAATAAGAAAAATCTAGTCAACTAGCCTATTCAGGAAAACATTTTATCCTTCCAACATCGAATCAATATATCAAGTTAATAATAATAGTCTAAGCGGGTCCCTATTGGCACGCATAATTTTTTTAGTCCTAACACCCAGACCCGAGACATGATAATTGTAGATCAAAACATTTGTCACGGTGCGGAATTCAAACCCGTGGCCTCTGGCTTCACAGCCGGCTACTCGCCTATTGCATCACTATGAAACTATTATGATCCAAAGACTTTCATGTATACGCTGCTGACAAGCTGCGTGGTACATAGGAATTGTACCACTAATTTGCAGCCAATTGACCATAACTCAATATTACCATCTCGCTGACTCTCAACTAGAATCCCTATCGCGCTCCCTGTCTGTGAGCTGTCAAACTCCCGCGTTCTGTGACGCAATTTTACTTGTAAACAGCCCGTCTAGTAGTATACATTAAAGTGTTTGTTATGATCCGACATTTTTAACATTCTGACGATTAACAATACCTAGAGAACGCTGAATGTAGTCACTTTACCCACCCTTTACGACTACCGTCCCCTTCGGTTGGGACTAATTTCACGCCGAATAAGTTAAGAAGAAATTTAGTGAGTTCTGATGACTCGTGGCCATGTACTTGCCATGTATGTAACTCGCATTCTGTGACTCACAATGAACGTGACTCAATCTATGTGAATCACAATGCACGTGACTCATAATCTATGTGACTCACCATCTATGTGACTCATAATCTATGTGACTCACAATGCACGTGACTCATAATCTATGTGACTCACAATACACGTGACTCATAATCTATGTGACTCACAATACACGTGACTCATAATCTATGTGACTCACAATACACGTGACTCATCATCTATGTGACTCACAATGCACGTGACTCACATTATGTGGCTCAAAATGCACGTGACTCATAATCTGTGACTCACGATGCACGTGTCTCATAATCTATGTGACTCACAATGCACGTGACTCACAGTATGTGACTCACAATGCACGTGACTCACAGTATGTGGCTCACAATGCACGTGACTCATAATCTATGTGAGTCACAATACACGTGAATCATCATCTATGTGACTCACAATACACGTGACTCACAATGCGCGTGACTCACAGTATGTGACTCGCAGTGCACGTGACTCATAATCTATGTGAGTCACAATACACGTGAATCATCATCTATGTGACTCACAATACACGTGACTCAATCTATGTGACTCACAATGCGCGTGACTCACAGTATGTGACTCACAATGCTCGTGACTCACAGTATGTGACTCGCAATGCACGTCACTCGCAGTATGTGACTCACTATGCACGTGACTCACAGTATGTGACTTACTATGCACGTGACTCGCAGTATGTGACTCATAGTATGTGACTCTCAATGTAAGTGACTCATACAGCAACTCACTTGAGGTTCTCCCCGCTGAACTCCTTGGAGAGGAACTTGGCGAAGTGTTCCTTCCCGGCGGGGTCCTGCAGCAGCTCGCGCAGACCGAACGACCAGCGACGCACGCGGCGGACCGGCAGAGGGTCTTTACTGCAACACAAACAAACACATACGTACACATATATACACATACATACATACGCACTCACGCCTGTAATCCCCGAAGGGGTAGGCGGAGGTGTAACCAGTACACCCACATTTCGCCGAGCGTATCTCCGTCCCACGATGTGATAGGGGGCGAGCCTATCGCCATACCGGGCACAAATTCCAGACTTCGGGCTGATACTGAGCATTTCGTAATAGAAAAACCCAATACCACTTTACCCGACCCGGGGATCGAACCCCAGACCTCAGCGTTGGCCTCAATCGTAACGCGTACGCATTACAACTGCACTACCGAGGCAGTACACACACAGACAGTACAAAAAACCACATAACATCTAATATACAAAAGAAAATTTCCGAAAACATTTAATATATTTACAAAAATAATATATAGAACTGAAGTCGATGCTATATTATTGCAGATTTATCTAACGAATTTTGAGTCGATGCTATATTATTGCAGATTTATCTAACGAATTTTGAGTCGATGCTATATTATTGCAGATTTATCTAACGAATTTTGAGTCGATGCTATATTATTGCAGATTTATCTAACAAATTTTGAGTCGATGCTATATTATTGCAGATTTATCTAACAAATTTTGAGTCGATGCTATATTATTGCAGATTTATCTAACAAATTTTGAGTTGATGCTATATTAATGCACATCTATCTAATCAATTTTGAGTCGATGCTATATTATTATAAATTTATCAAACCAATTAAAAAAGAAAAAGAAAGATAGCTACATTATCACTGAGTAACATAGGCTACTTTTTATCCCGGAAAATGACATTCACGTGGGCGGAGCCGCGACCAAAGGCTAGTCAATTATAAATATGAAAGCTTGGATGTTTGTTAGTTAATCACGCCTTAACGGCTGAACAGTTTTAGATGAAATTTGGCACACTGGCAGACCATGACTTGATTAGGACATAGACTTTTTGTCCCGGAAAAGGCCGTAACGCAAAAGCATACATACGATTGTTTCTCCTGATCCCATAGTTCTGTGGTATCATTGATCCACGGGTTGGGCCATTCGGGGGGCGTCAGGAACGCATCGTAATCTGAATACTGCTCGCAGTACGCTATAAACCTGCGAACAAAATGACAGATCGTATATCTCTAATGAGAGATATCGCCTTATTGGTGAAGGTTCTGGGTTCAACCCAGGTTTTTTTTTATTAGCTTGAGTGACGAAACGAGCAGGTTGCTCGCCTGGTGGTAAGCGCCTGCCCATAAAAAGAAGCAACACCACACAGAACTTTGGATTACAAAGCACTGCATGGCATTGGACTGCGTTCGTCACCCCGAGACATACGATGTTAAGTCTCATAATGCCCTTTTTTATGGCATAGGCCGGCAACCGAGCAAGTGGGTCACCTGATGGTAAGTGATCTCCACCGCCCATTTACGCCCACAATACCAAAAGAGTCATGGGTGCGTTGCCGACCTTAAAGGAAAGGGATAATTAAGGAATTGGGAAGGGGAGGGGGTTTGTGCCTCCGGATATCTCACTCACCGTACGAAACGCAGCAGCAAACTGCTACTTTACGCCGGTTTTCTGTGAGACAGTGGTAACGACCCGGACGAGCCGGCCCATACATGCTGTAGACAACAGTGTCTACAGCGTGGCTCTACCACTCAACGACTAGCACTAATTTTACCGGCTTCAATCCCTGGTACCAGGTACAGGCCTGTAATTGCTATTTTCTTCGAGCTGAGTTATTGGATAGTGACAGTTGGTACTTACATCTCAGCAACTTTGCTGACTCTTACATTCCGTCTCTCCATCCTAGCTCGTAACATGCTGAGTTGTCGTCTAGCTGAGTCGATCTGTTGTTGGATAGTCGCCGTTTCTTTTGGTGGGGTAGTGGGGGGTTGGGACGGTTCACCTGAGAAATGACGTCACTAGTTAGCGAATGAAAAATTGAAGTCACAGTGCAATAATATGTTAATCGAAATTATGAAAGTTGCAATTCACGCAGATTACGAATTTGGGGCATTTCTATTGCCCACATTTTATAATAAAATTGCTATTTATTTGCTTGTTATTAGTTATATTGTTGTTTTGTAAATTTGACACGATTTCCATTGTACTTTGATATTTTTAAATTTATTTTTACAGATTTTTTTGTGAGGTTGTTTCTACGCCGCTTCTTCTCCACAGCTGCAAGAAGTTCCGAGCGGTAATAGTGTTTACAAAATTGTATAAGTTCTGGATTAAGACTCCTCTTCTATTTGCTCTATTCCCACTCGCAGTGGGATCGGTGCAACATACTTTTTAACACAAGCCACAGAAAGATTTGGCTTGTAGTTTTTACGACCGGCCGCATGCCTGACGTCAACCCCTCTGGGGAGAAAACCCCGCTGGAGAGGGGACAAAGACTATTTAAAATAAATATTATTTGGTTTGATATTCTCAGCTGACATTGTTAAATATTGAATTAAGGAAGACTTCTGAAAGTCGCACCATAGGCGTCAGTGAAGTCATGTTTATGCGTTTTCACTATGGGCTATTTAACGTCAACGCTACTT
This sequence comes from Mimas tiliae, assembly GCA_905332985.1. NCBI lineage: Eukaryota > Metazoa > Arthropoda > Insecta > Lepidoptera > Sphingidae > Mimas > Mimas tiliae. Next base: position 5,790,787 of record HG995266.1, on the reverse strand, counting down.
ACGGCATGAAGTGGCTGTCTATCTGAAATCTAATAGGACTGTTGACAGACAAAGCCACTAACGCCAGTGACTAACGCTTAACGCGACCGTCAGAAATCCTCCAAGAAATTAGGTTACCATTCGTCTAACAATAGGCTAGTTGACTAGATTTCTTTATTGTTTAAATCAATAAGTTACGTTACTCAAAATCTATTGCAGATATAATTTTATAAATCAGACCAAAAATAAATAAGTTAGAAGCCATTCAAATCCTGTAGAAGGGGTAATTGTCAAATGACAGACGACGCAAACTTTGACGTCACTGTGTAAAATGTTCATTATGGTGCACGCGTGCAAGCGAGATAGTGAGATATCCCTACTACGCACCCACTTTTTATCATACCAACATTTAAAGTCATAACTGCGGGCACATTTTTGAACCAATTTTGATTGTGTTTTAATAGAAGGGGTTACTTTTGCGTATCATTTTCTGTTGCTTATAAAATAATGTATAAAATTCAATATAGGAAACTACCATAGTGAGCATCTTTTTAAAGATGTCCACATTTTGATCTTTAATTTTACATATTACTATTTTAATACTTGACATTGGCGAAATCATCGAAAAACGATGGGGCCATAACCTAAAAATAGAATAGAATAGGTTACCGTTCTCCTTGATGGCTACTTCTGCATTCTTCTTCTGTATTTCTTCTTCGCTCTCTTGTGGGTTCGTGATGGTCACGATCGGGTTGTTCTGTTTGTAAAAAATAATATCATATACTCGCCCGTAAACACTTCCACCTTCCACACTTCTATTGAATATCTTGCTTCTATTTTCGGTAGGCGTGGCGTTTAAAATTAGGCGAGCGACGGGCTCGTTTCGGCAATCAAGGTAATAAAAAAAAGTAATTTACCAATAAATAAAATATATCGACAATAAATATCGATAGAAAATATACATACATACGCACTCACGCCTGTAATCGCCGAAGGGGTAGGCAGAGGTGTAACCAGTACACCCACATTTTGCCGAGCTTATTTCCATCCCATGATGCGATAGGAAGTGATTATATCCCCATACCGAGCACAATACCAGACTCCGGGCTGATACAAAGCATTTCTTGATAGAAAATCCCAATATCGCTTACACGACCCGGGGATCGAACCCGAGACCTCAGCACAGCAGTCGTAGCGCATATGCATTACAATACGCAGGCAGAAATAAAATCTATCACCAAAACAACATCGACTTGTCATCAAAAGAAATATCGATGTTTTTTTTTTATGGCATAGACCGGCAAACGAGCCAGTGGGTCACCTGATGGTAAGTGATCTACACCACCCATGTACGCCCACATTACCAAAAGAATCATGGGTGCTTTGCCGACCTTAAAGGAAAGGGATAATTAAGGAATTGGGAACGGGAGGAGGTTTGGACCTCCGGATATCTCACCATACGAAACGCAGCAGCAAGCTGCTACTTTACGTCGAGTTTCTGTGAGACAGTGGTAATGCCCCGGTCGAGCTGGCCCATTCACGCTGTAGACAAAACTGTCTACAGCATGGCTCTACCACTCATAAATATGTCGTCAAAAATATCGATATATAGAAGAAAATATATCGATATTGTCTCAGCATGTCTATTAAAACCTAGTAAACCTTAGTGACAGCCTCCGTGGCACAGCGGGCGAGTAGCCGGTTGCGAAGCGAGAGGCGGTGGGTTCGATTCCCACACCGAGACAGATGTTTGTGTGATCCACAAATATTTGTTTCTGGTCTGGGTGTTGTGGGACCGCAAGTCCCTCGTAGTTCCTGATACCTACGATACAGGTTTGCCTAGTGTGGGGTCAGGACTATGTGTGTGACTGTTGGGTGTATTTATTTATTTATTTTACCTTCAAATTGTGCTGCTGTATCAACTCCTGGCATTGTTTCTTCCTTTTTTCTTTCAAAGCGTTAATGCGAGACAATTTACGCGGATCCAATTCGGTGGTATTCACACATCCAGGCTAAAATATTGAAAATTATTGTTTAAAAAGGTTACCACGGTGACGGAGGAGTTTTTCCAGAATAAAAACTAGTAGCAAGTAAATGGGCTTTTCCAGGATAAAAACTAGTAGCAAGTAAATGGGCTTTTCCAGGATAAAAACTAGTAGTAAGTAAATGGGGTTTTCCAGGATAAAAACTAGTAGTAAGTAAATGGGGTTTTCCAGGATAAAAATTAGTAGTAAGTAATTGGGCTTTTCCAGGATAAAAACTAGTAGTAAATAAATGGACTTTTCCAGGATAAGAAGTAGTAGTAAGTACATGGGCTTTTCCAGGATCAAAAGTAGTAAGTACATGGGCTTTTCCAGGATAAAAAGTAGCCTATATCTTAATTGAAGCCATGGTCTACCTGTGTGTTAAATTTCATCCCAAACCGTTCAGATGGTAAGGCGTGGTTGACTAATAACATTCACAAACGTTCAAACTTTCACATTAATAATTGTAGTAGGATCATCGAAATAAGATGACTAGAACGATAACTCTCATATGAATCTGCCAAAAATACGTCTCCACTTATTTACACATGCAAAGGTAAAATCACACGTAACACTCATACACGCAACAAAAAATAATTAACGTTCAAAATCAACTTTATTTCATAAAAGTTAATGTCTAAATATTAAATTCCTAAGATAAGACGTTCTGCACCGCGCAAAAAGTTACACGTATTAAGTGTCAACTAGAGATCATGAATCAATTTTTATAAATTGACGAATGAACGAGCTGCACAGACTTATATAGCGCCGCCCCCTTGCACACAGTTTTTGTAGGGTCATTTCTTTGCTTGAGTTACGTTTTTTGTCATCTTATTTCGATGAATAGTAAGATATATAATAACCATAGGTCTATGCACGTCCCAGAATGCTCTCTCCTGGCTGTCCAAGACTTTTCTCTCCAACTTGTCTCTTTTCTTGTCCACCTGAAAATAATTATAAATACATACATACGCACTCACGCCTGTAATCCAGGATGGGGTAGACAGACTAGTAACCAGTACACCCACATGTCACCGATCGTATCTCCGCCCCTTATGTGATAGGAGGCGAGCCTATCGCCATACCGGGCACAAATTCCAGACTCCGGGCTAATACTGAACTTTTCGTAATAGAAAAACTCAATACCACTTTACCCGTCCCGGGGATCGAATCCGAGACCTCAGCGTTAGCTTAATCGTAACGCGTACGCAGTTGTAGCGCCACCGAGTGTTATAAGTGTTTTTTTTATTGCATAAGCCTGCAAACGAGCAAGTGGATCACCTGATGGTAAGTGATCTCGACAGCCCATGTACGCCAACAATACCAAAAAAAAATATGAACGCATTGCCGATCTTAAAGAAAAGGGATTAATGAAGGGATTGGGAAGGGGATTTGGGCCTCTGGATATCTCACTCACCGTACGAAACGCAGCAGCAAACTGCTACTTTACGCCGGTTTTCTGTGAGACAGTGGTAACGACCCGGACGAGCCGGCCCATACATGCTGTAGACAAAAGTGTCTACAGCGTGGCTCTAAATTTAATTTTACCATCATGTAAATGTAATAAAATAATAATAAAAACATTTATTGCACACAACACAATATACATATGTAGTATATTAAAAATACACTTTTTGAAACACTGCTTCGGAACCGGAGGGTGATGATGGTAATCCATCATGTTCCGTCCACCACACCAACAAACGCTGCGTACACCCACAGCAGTCACACATGAAGCGCCCCGTCCTTTGAGGAATTCCGTACGTCAGTCCGTCCGTCCGTCCGTAAATGACGCGACGCACCGGCGAGCCCGCTACAGATGCAACACAACGAATATTGGCATGGTGGGAAGAAACATATTTAATTTGAATGCATTGTTCAGCGTGAGGTCGCAGTCAAGCCGCAACCGCTGGTCTTCCATAAGCCCGCGATGTACACATATTTGCAAAATAAAAATATCTTTATCTTGGACCTTCCTTCCGTCTTAGCAGCACAGAACATTTGTTTTATTACAATTCCATAATTATGAAATTAAACTATAACATCTATATTTACCTTACTCTGCGCCTCTGCCTGCATGAATATGAACTCCCATTTCCTGCTGAACATCTTCTGTAGTCGTGCTAGTGATTCTGCTTCATAGTCAGCTAGCTCTAAACGTGCTTTGTTCTGCATTGTACGCTTGCAGAGGTACACCGCTGCAACAATAGGTGTTCATTTAAATAATAATAATAATACTAGCCCTGTATTATACACGTCCCACTGCTGGGCTCGGGCCTCCTCTACTGAATGAGAGGGATTAGACCTTAGTCCACCACGCTGGCTTAATACGGGTTGGTAGACTTCACATACCTTCAAAATTCTTATGAAGAACTTCTCAGCTATGCAGGTTTCCTCACGATGTATCCTTCACCATTAAAGCAAGTGATAATTAACAATTAATACACACATAACTTAGAAAAGTCAGAGGTGTATGCACTTGGGGCTGGTTTGGAACCTGCGACTTTCGTCTCGACAGTCCATACCACTCCCCGCTGAGCTATCACTGCTACCATTCATTTACAAAAGGTTTTTTTACAAGGTGGTATTCGTGTCCATTATAGTTTACTAGACTGTATCAAGCATCGAAATAAGATAACTAGAACGAAAACTCTCTGTGAATCTGTCAAAAATACGGCTCCACTTACACATGCAAAGGTACACACACGTAACACTCATACACGCAACAAAAATTAATGAACGTTCAAATTCAACTTTATTTCATAAAAGTTAATGTCTAAATATTACATTTCTAAATCAAGATATGACGTTCTGCGCCGCACTAAAAATTAGACGCATAAGTGTCAACTATTAAGCAAACATGAATAATAAAAAAAACTAATTTCACAAGGAACCATATGGCCTGGTTTTTATAAAAAAAAGTTTTTTTTTTGAGAATTTTTGGTTCGTTGAGTTATCATGGGGCATGGGTCTTATTAGTTTATTTTAAAATCGGTGATTTGTGGGTTGGTAACTTTGTCGTGAAAATTGACAAATCATTTTGATCGTTACCGGACCGATAGAAGGTGCATTTTGAAAGCTTTCTGTATACTAAACTCGATTTTTACACGTGTGGATTGGGTCCTGTATGCATAGTTAGGACCAATTGTATAAATATATTTAAAATAATAAGATATTACGTACCATAATCCGTGTTCTCTGGCTCCCATTGGTTCGATGGCCAGAAATATGGCGTTTGAAACCTGAAAAAAATACAACCAGCTGTGTCATCGCAAAAATATCAGCCCTGTATACTATCCCACTGCTGGGCACGGGCCGCCTCTACTGAATGAGAGGGGTCAGGCCTTACTCCACCACGCTGGCCTAATGCAGGTTGGCAGACTTCACATACCTTCCAAATTCTTATGAAGAATTTCTCAGGTATGCAGGTTTCCTCACGATGTTTCCTTCACCGTTAAAGCAAGCGTTAATAAACAATTAATACACTCGTAACTTATACAAGTCAGTGTATGCTCTTAGGGCTGGTTTCGAACCTGCGACTTTCGTTTCGAACTTGCAAAAAAATGAATAAAGTGTTTTAATTATGTCTCGAGGTGACCAGCGCAGTCCAATGCCTGCAGTACTTCATAATCGAAGTTCTAATTGGTGTTGCATCTGTTTATGGGCAGGCGTGACGAACAGACGAGCAACCTACTCGTCAATATATGTAGATACTTATACAAAGTTAGTCAGAAGGGGTGTACTAAGCCGTGACCAACTTAAAGTATCGCCGATTTCTACAATGTATATCTTATCACTTTTTTATGTTTCATATCAATTTCAATCAATTATTTCTTTTTAATTTTATAAATACACAAACCTGTAGCGCGATTTTAATGTCACGACTTGGCGGCAAAATACAAAGGGACCACACCGCACGCCGCGCCCACTTCAAATGAACATACAACTAATCATAGTGTAGTTAGCGTAGTTTTTATAAAATCTTTAAACAGCAATATCTGTCAAACTATAGGATTTATTGAAAAAGTTGTAGGTACAAAAGTTGTTAAGAATAACGGGTACTTTTACGTCCTTTCGGCTTAGTACACCTTTTCCGACTAACCTTGTATACAGAGGTGTCGGTAAGGGTGTCGCGAGTTCAATGGTTTTTGCCCATCTAAAAAAATGCCCAACGCGCCTAAAGAAGTTTTCACTTAAAAAACCATACCTATAATATGTGTTGTCATTTTTAACAGTGAGACAGTGGTCGTCTATGGGGAACAGGTAACCATGAGCTGCGAGGAGATGTGCTAGATGTAAAGCCTCCCAGGACTCCTCCAGCTGCAGATGGCGGGAGAGCCACGACACCAGCTCTGAACCGGTGAACACCTGGATACAAGATAGAGGAACGCTATTCATAAACTGAACGGAGTTTTAACATCAGAGGGTCCCTGTGTCGCTGCCGGTCAAATTAAATTGCACACCAACCCCCAAAGAGACCTACCTATAGAATTTGTTATAAATTATGACTTTTCAGTGTTTCTATTTCGAAGTCGGTTTCTAAGTTTTGTTAAACGTTATTTTATTATTCAATTTTTTGTTGTAGTTACAGCAGTAGCATGTTAATTCCAATACAATAACACAACCGCGACGAGTGTACTGTTGTCCGTTGAGGAGTTTTATTATATTTAGACTGCACTATACTTAGCATCTGGGGGGCGAGCACGAACAACTTACGAATAAGTATTCGAATCGAGAACCCTAGCATTTGTATGAAGATTCAATCAATAATATTGACATTTTGATACGAATACGTTCTTGCTAGTTATTCCTGCTAGCCCCTCTGGTCTAGTATAGGTCACAAGGTGGTAGGTCCCTCGTATGCTCTGGTCCGTCTGTGTTGGTACCACCGCGCCGTCTATTACTGAAGCACCCGTGTGTAAGCACTGTTGTGTTACGGTTTGAAGGACATTGAAGCCAGTGAAGTTACTGGGCTTTATGACACTTAACATCTTATGTCTCAGGATGACGAGCGCAGTCCAATGCCGTGCAGTGCTTTGTAATTCAAAGTTCTATGTGGCGTCGATTCTGTTTATGAGCAGGCGTGGTGCTTACAATCAGGCGAGCGACCTGCTCGTCTCGTCATTCAGCTAACAAAATAAAACTGCACAGAGTCTAATCAGAGGGAGATAACTTTTAAGACTCATGTAACATGAGAGACTTCGCATTACAAATAAAATATAACAGAAATGCTTTTTAACAAAAAATAAAACTGACTAAGGCAGTCCAGGCCTCGGTGGCGCAGTTGTAATGCGTACGCGTTACGACTGAGGTTCACGCTGAGGTCTAGGATTCGATCCCCGAGTCGGGTATACCTAAGTGATATTGGTAGCGTTGCTTCTGTTTTTGGGCAGGCGTGGGTGGCGCTTACCATCAGGCGTGTGACTCGCTCGTCTGGTCATTCTAGCTAATAAAAAAATAAATGTTTAGTCATTGCCGTGCAGGATAAAACGCCACCACGAGTGGTATAACACCAGTACGCCTAGTACGAGTTACAAATACGTTCACAGTTTTCGAATTCGTATAAAGTTACTACTGTCGAAGTGCCTAACTAGTAATTCATACGGTAATAAAGGGCAGAATCGCTTGAAAACTAATTTCATATTCTATTATTATGCAATAAAATAAACCATATAATTAATTTTAATTCATCATAGTTCCCACTAGTGGCTACTGATACTCGACGTATTGAGAGAAAACGAAAACTTTCATCGTTTTACAAAACTATTAAATCTTGTACTAGGCCTACAGGATGGTACTTACGGATGGTATCTTGCTCATGAAGCTCTTGACTGTCCTGACCTGCACTCCTGTCACTTCGTCCTGCATCTTCTCAATCAGGGCTTCCATCTGAGAAACATGACCACACATTAAAATAAAACTAGTTTATACGGATTTTATCGAGGTTTAATTTTTGAAGTGAAAACTTCTTTAGCCGCGTTGGGCACTTTTCGGTAGGGGAAAATCCTATGGGTTCGCGTCACCGACATGCTCATGACGCGAAGTGGCCGTGTGCTGTGCGCGTTAGACACTTTGTTGGATGAGTGAAATCTCGTGCGTTCGCGTCACCGACATGCTTATAGCAGTATATCTGTAGCCAACATTAGTGCTGTGTATATCTTATAAGTGGAATTGAATGGATTTAGTGAAAAGTTCAATGTATATATACTGTGCATTGTTGAAATAGTGTTTTTGTTATTATATTAATAATCAAACAAAAACGAGTGCCTCGGTGGCGCAGTTGTAATATGTACGCGTTACGATTGAGGCCAACGTTGAGGTCTCGGGTTCGATCCCCGGGTCGGGTAAAATGTTATTGAGATTTTCTATTCCGAAATGCTCAGTATCAGCCCGGAGTCTGGTATTTGTGCCCGGTATGGCGATAGGCTCGCCCCCTATCAGATCATCGGACGGAGATGCGCTCGGCGAAATGTGGGTATACTAGTTACACCTCTGCCTACCCCTTGGGGGCTATAGGCATAGAATTTGAGTGCGCATGTATGTATTTAAATCTGGTGGGGAGCATGACTGCCGAATGACAATAAAAATATGTACGCCATATACGATGACGTCATAACGCGGTTCTGTGGTGTTGATTCTAGTTTATGGGCAAGCGCGGCGCTTACCACCAGGCGAGCGACCTGCTCGTCTCTCACTCTGGCACGGCGCCTGTACAACGGGATGCCGGTTGGCAGGACAGCTTACCTTTAAGGGGCTTACCTTTTTATATATGAGGTAGTTCGGAGAGTCTTCAGGCGAGGGTATGGTCGCGATGAGAGCCTGTACACTCGGAGGGAGGTTCGATATAGCGTTCTCCCTCTTATCTTTGTCCTTGTCTTTCTCTTTTTCATCTTTCGCGCATTTCGAACTGTCTCTGCGAACAAATCATATTTAATTCGTTAAAAAATACTTCTACACTATATTTCTTTTTAAGTGAAAACTTCTTTTGCCGCGTTAGGCACTTTTTGGTAGAGGAAAATCTTATGGGTTCGCTTCACCGACATGCTTATAGCAATATATCTGTTAATATACAGCTGACGTATTGTGCGACATTAGTGCTGTGTATATCTTATTAGTGAAATTGAATGGATTTAGTGAAAAGTTCAATTTGTATATACTGTGCATTGTGGAAATAGTGTTTTTGTTTGATTATTATTTGAATCGTTTAATTGTAGAATCATTGTGCAGTACAATAGTGAGTACTAAATAACCATATAAACATGCATATAATTGTTGCTCGGAGTGTCAATAGATGTGAAAACCAGATTGATGTTGATAATAGGGTAGTTGACTAGTTTTTTTTTATTATTTAAATCAATAAGTTACTTTACTCAAAATATATGGCAGAAAGAATTTTATAAATCGGACCAAAAATAAATAAGTTAGAAGCCATTCAAATCCTGTGGAAGGGGTAATTGTCAAATGACAGACGATGCAACCATTGACGTCACTGTGTAAAATGTTCATTATAGTGCACGCGTGCAAGCGAGATAGTGAGATATCCCTACTACGCACCCACTTTTCTTCATACCAACATTTAAAGTCATAACTGCGGGCACATTTCTGAACCAATTTATATTGTGTTTTAATAAAAGGGTTTCTTTTGCGTGTCATTTTCTGTTGCTTATAAAATAATGTATAATATTCAATATAGGAAACTACCCTATTGTAAGTCAAACATTGTGAAATTTCTAATTTTAATACCAAAAGTTCTAAGTTTTCACTTCTATCGGCAGTCTCTACAACTGGCAATTTATTTATTTGTTGCTATTTTAAGCCAAATGCGCATAGGCTCAGATTAGCTTAGATCTTAGGCTCACTGAGCGGCACTAACTAATTTTTTATGTGCTTGAATGACGAGACGAGCAGGTCGCTCGCCTGATGTTAAACGTCACGCCTAACCATAAACAGAAGCAACGTCACACAGAACTCTGCATTACAGAACACTGCATGGCACTGAACTGCGCTCGTAATCCCGAGACAAGATGTTAAGTCTCATAACGCCATTTCAATGGCTTCAATGCCCTTAAAACCGAAACACAACAGCTTTTTTTCAAATGGATTTATGCTGTTAGCCTGAATTGCTTTTACAGCTTCACCTGACAATAAAGCCGGTGCTTATAGCGCTCTAGCCAGAAATATGTATAGTGTATTTAGTAGCGATTAAGCACAGAAGCGCCTTTTAGAAGGCTCAGACATCAGCTTGAGCAATCGCTGGGGAGTATAGTTTAGGGCCGCCTCTGCACATCATTGTGCCGAGGGCCAGCTGTGGGAGTTTTAGGACTCGCAGGCGTGTCCTATGTCGGGGTCGCGTATTATTATTGCGATTCGGATTGGGCAAGGAAAGTGCTGCTTCTATAGCGACTGTGATGGAGTCGTTGGGATCTGCATAAACCTGTTTGGGACGTCAACGGAGGAAACATACACACTGTTGCTTGTCAGCAATAGACGGCGCGGTGGTACCAACCCAGACGACCTCTCGCATACTAGGGACCTACTACCTTGTGAACTTGCCATAGCTCTCCCACAAACAGTGATATGAAAGATACATATTAATCTTATATGGCAACACCACCGTAATAAACCCTATCGAATACAAAAATAATAATTGGATTTTTGGCGGAGACAAACGTGATATGTAAATAGAAAAAATATTAATTGTATTTTTAGCTAATACTGACAAATATCAGTATTGAACAATCGAAATAAAAAATTACCCCACCAAATCTCTGTGCAAGGGGGCGGGGCTATAAAAGTCTTTGCAGCTCGTTCATCATCAAATCTTAAAAAATTCATGATCCCTTAGTTGACACTTAATACGTCTAATTTTATGCGCGTTGCAGAACGTCGTATCTCGAACTAGAAATTTTATATTAAGGCATTAACTTTTATGAAATAAAGTTGATTTTGAACGTTCATTAATTTTTGTTACGTGTGATTTTACTTTTGCATGCGTAATTCGAGCCGTATTTTTGGCAGATTCATATGAGAATTATCATTCTAGTTATCTTATTTCGATGGTATTAACCCATCTCTAGACAAAAAGCGGTCGACAGGGTAATGTAACAAATACGCACTAGCTAGGGAAAGAGACGGCACAAAAGTTTTGGCGGGAATACTGACAGCTTAGTGCGGTTGATCTCTTATTTAATTTGTATTCCTAAACTAGTTTCAAATTATGAATGGTGTATAAAACTGGTGTGGATTTGTGCAATAACTGTGATGAACAGTGTATGAAATTGTGTGAATTTGGGTGATTTTTGACCAAGTGTATAGATCGACCTTGGTCGTTCGGTCCGCTTGGAGAAAATCGTCTATTAAGCATCATATTGGAAGAAATTGACACCAAAACTTCAACAAGACTTTCAAATTAGCTACACCGGTGTTTCATTGTTCATGTGCATACCTTTTTTATCATGTAGGCAATTAAAATAGCGCTTATGACAAGTCAGTACAAAATAAACAAACTTATGTATAGAAATCATATCAACTAATGTATACATTACATACATAGCATCGTCAAACACTAGGGAATTACATTTTTTTTTAATAAGAGTACTGTACATAATAACTTGATTCATCTTTGTCCGTATTACAAATAATACAAATAGAAGTGACACCCACACTAGGCGATGCCTGTATCGTGGACATCGTTGCAAGTGTCGTCTTTTCATTTTACATTAGTAACAACATTTGTACTATGGAAACGTCCAGAATTATTATATATTTTGAGTCGATATGGACCACAGGCATTTAACGACACGGCACGTGTTTTAAAAAAACTACCACCGGATCCAAAACAACCCAGCTTGAGAAGACCCGGCGAAACAAACTCAGTGGGCTTAATTTACCACTGGAATCAACGCGGCGCGACCCAAACTCTGAGAAAATCCAGCTACTCGAACTCAGGGGGCTTGTTTTTAGTCCGGATAATTGGTTCAATAATTTATATTTTGGGAAATACAAAGTCCTGAGGTTAACTTTAAGGGAGATTGAATGCGGACCTTGTGTATCTCCGAAGTGTTATTTTATGACATTCGTGGTGCTTTACATCTGGCTTCTCCAGTTGTAAATGTCCTTGTGCCTGAGGTTAATGCCTCCTTAGTTCATTATTTTGTCTACCGCTTTGATATGGAGGGAAGTGGACAATTATTATTTACAACTTCTCCTTAACTTTCTATTTGATTAATTTCATTGCGGGACAAAGACAATTTATCATTCCCAGAGACACGCCGAGCTTCACTGCTCGGTGACACAAAAAATGCGTGCCACTGTCGATCCTGGTGCACGGGAGTCACAGTGGCGGGTGTGTGGGTCGGATAGTCTCGTAAGTGTTTTATTTTTAAACTACCTACTTACTTGAAAACTTCTATACTTCTATCATTGGCTGTATGCATGGAAATGCGAAGCCATATTTGAACAAAAAAAAAGAACAGACTGAGCACTTATAGATCGGCCCTGACGTGCAACTCACTAGAGCGAACAACTGTTGATTAATAAACATTGTTATATTCCACTGACTGCAGTGGCGCAGTTGTAATGCGTACGCGGTACTACGACTGCGCCACCGGTGCTGAGGTCTCGGGCTCGATCCCCGGGTCGGGTAAAAGTGATATTCGGGTTTATATCACGTAATGCTATCAGCCCGGATTCTGTAATTGTGTCTGGTTTGGCGATAGCTACGCCTGAAATAAAACTAGTCTATATGAATCCCATCGCGGCTTAATTTTATTTTAGTCCCGACGCGATGTTTCGAAAGCTTTTCAGCCTTCGTGGTCACGGGAGAGACTAAATCTCTCTATTCTAAAAACAAAGTAACTGGCGCCGCCATCGCCGCTGCCAAAAGCTTGTCACGCTATCTCCTCCGAAACCGCTGGGGGTATGGGGTCAAGACCGATACCAATCGATGCAGAATAATGTGGGGAAGAAAGTAAGATATGTCTCATATTCGTCGGACTAAGTTTTTTTTTAATTTTATGTTTTGTGGAAAAACATGGGCAAAGCCCCTAGTAAAATAAAAATTGAAACGCGATAAAATCCGTATAAATTAGTTTTATTTCAATGTGTAATATAGGCTCGCCTATCACAGCATAGGACGGAAATAAGCTCGGCGAAATGTGGGTGTACTGGTTACACCTCTGCCTACCCCTTCAGGGAGTTCAGGCGTGAGTGCGTATATGTATGTTCTAAGATTTAACTGTATACTACTAGACAAGCTGCGCGGTACATACAAAATGGACCACTAAGTTGCGGTCAATTGACCGTAACTCAATATTACCATCTCGCTTACTCTCAACTAGAGCCCCTATCGCGCTCCCTGTCTGTCTTCTAAACAGCCCATCTAGTAGCATACAATAAAGTCTTTGATTATATTCCATGGATTTATTGATTAACTTGACTAGTCAAGCGACATCTGAGCTGTGACCCGTGAAGTCCCGACTTCGATTACGAGGTCGGGCAAACTGTGGTTTCAGAGCTTCCAAACAATTATGTAATTTATTTATGTGCATACAAACTTTATATTCCTATTTTATTTTATAACAGGACAAGCATGATAATAAAGATAGCCTCTGACAGCCTCTGTGGCTGAGAAGCGGTGGGTTCGACTCCCGCATCGACACAAAAGGGTAGTTTATTAACTTTTTTGATTATATAAATCAATAAGTTACGTTAAACAACATCTATTGTAGAAAGAATTTTATCAATCCATTAAAAAATAAATAAGTTAGAAGCCATTCAAATCCGATGGAAGGGGTTTGACATTTGACAGACGACGCAAACTTTGACGTTAAAGCAAACTCGGGCACCCGTCCCGGGCGGCAGTTTCAGGGAGCGCCGAAATCATAATATTTAAACTTGCTCCACAAAGCGCCTAGCATACGGAAGCCTGGCTGGCTCACCGTCGACTTGTAAGACAAAGGTGCCACACAAGCTCTTTATGCATTATTATTTACTTTTCTTCTAGTGTTTTTAAGTAATTTATCTCAAACGCAGGAGAGAGCGGCGACACTTTCAAGTTTCTGGCCGGTGCAAAAAAAATGTAGATTGGGGGCTACGCCTCTGTCCTATTCCAGGTCATGGTCTGCCTGTGTGCCAAATTGTATCCAAAACCGTTTAGTATACACACACATATACTCCAGGAGGATCCTGCGCTTCTGGTCGGAGTTAGGCTGGCTAGATCTCTAGCCGGCACAAACTTCACGCACAATGGCCCGACATTCAACGGGCTAAGTGCGGAGAAAAGGAGCCCACATTCAAATCAAATCAAATCAACCATTTAGTATTTAAGGTGTGATTTAACAAACATCCAAATTGACAAACTCACAAACATGCTTTCACATTTATAATAGTAGTAAGATTATTATCATGAATTTTTAGAAAAAAATTATTTAAATATAAAAGCGAAATACCACTTACTCACTCACTGTTATCCCAAAAACTACAAAAGCTAGGATCATGAAATGTGGTCAGATGATAGTTTGTGTAATTTAAGGGCACACCAAGTAAGGAGTTTTAGGAAATATACATTTCAAAGGAGAAAAGGGGGTAAACACGGGCGGAGCCGTAGACATCCTAATATTATACATGACAATAACAACTTCCCCCGTTTTTGATATTTTTTATGGAAGACCAAGTTTCATTTATATAGTAAAGATGTCTTTATTTTTAGATATTGCTATTTAAATACTTGAGATTGGCGAAATGATCGAAAATCGATGGGGCCTATTATAAATGTCAAAATGAGTTTGTTTGTTACGATTTCACAACTTAATCGCTGAACCAATTTTGATGAATTGGTACAGAGATAGATGGGCCCCTGGAGACGGTTATAGGCTACTATTTATCCAGATTATAGGCTACTTTTTAATGGAGAAAAGGCTGTCCACACCAGCGGCATTACTTTTATTGCTAAATATATATAAATAAATATATATATTTATTATCAATCAACTTTAAAATAAGTAATAGTCAATATTGATTTATTTTTATAACACAAGTCAGCAAACAAGCAAGCGGGTCACCTAAATAAAAAGGGATCTTCACTGTCCAAGAAACCCACAATACCAGAAGAAACTAGAATGTTGCCGACCTTAAAGGAAAGGAAATTTTAAGGGTTTGGGGAAAGGAAGGATGATCAAGCATTTAAATTATTAATAACTAGAGATGAAATAGATCAAGACATATATTTTATGATAGTCGTCTGTTCCATTTTCAAATAAATGATGAGGGTCAGAATATTTTAAGACCTTTGTGTTTTCATCAATAAAAACAAAAAAACTTGTTTATGAACAGAATAAAAATAGTTTTATTAAGCCACGGTGTAAACAGTACCTGGACGTTCCTTGCTGACAGGCCTTCTGTGCCACCTTCTCCGTTGAATTCATCGTAACCATTTTCATTCAAAAATATCAGATAAAACACAAATAGAAGATCAAAACACTTAGCACATAATGTCCATTTTTCACACAAGTTAACTTTTTATTAACACTTACTGGGCAAAGAAATTATAATTTTAATGCCCACGGTACACTTATGGTTTTTTTATACCACCACAAAACCGCAGCCGCGGCCCAGCGTATATTACTCATCCATCTCAGAGTTACTATAAATATTTATGTAGCGAAGAAATTAATTTTACTAACGATAAACATTGGAGGTTTTCATGGTCAATTTGATAATTTAAAAAATATATATTTTTTATTTCACGCACTGTGCCTGTAGAAAATCCGTCGAGTATACATGAATTAAAAATGCTAATAAACACGGTTTACGTTTGATAAATGTTGTCAATATTTATGAATAAAATCTTTTATTGCAGTTTACAGCGTCATTTTACGGTTTTAACGCACAATTTGATAGATATTTAATTTTATTTTATGAACTTCAACAGTTCATTCATTCGTGATGTACCAAGTCACAAAGCGTCGCACTGAACGAAAATAGTCACCAAATAATTGTTCATAACGATAACCATTTTGTTTCATTTCATAAATGTAAATAATAACACCAGATAACACACTTTAGCAGGTTTAATAAATATCGTACTAAACGTCATGGAGCGAACGCCATTTGTTATTTTTTTCTATTTTTAGACAGAGATGAAAAATCACTACTTAGCAGGAACGAAAGAGACGACAAATAGTACAAGATATAATACGAACGAATATAGAAGTTGAATTGTTTCGAATGGTTATTCCGACTAGATGTTCAACTGAATTTATGTCGATTTGAAACAAATGGCGCATGTGTCCCGGAGTTTATTGAACGCCTTAAATGGGGCTATTTTTAGATCAATCAATTCGCCTTTGAATAATTTATTAATGCGACTCGTCATTTTTAAACAATGTCCTACCAATATAGGAAGCATTTCAATATTCACTTTAACATTTCAAATAAAATTTATTAAAATAGTACAACCAGCTTAAAAGAGATGGCAGCACTTATTTTATTTATTTATTTTTTGCCTCTACCTGTGAAGTTTTATGGTGAATTTTTCGATTACTATTCAGTATTCAGAAAATTACCGCAATAGTACATCACGATATTGTGCATGAAATGTATATAAATTGATGTATGGCTCACACCGGAAGAAACGTTCTTACGTTCCTTACATATTAAGCAGGTAGGTACTGACATTTTTTAATTAGACTAGAGTACTTGGAAAATAGTTCTATAATTTTACCACAAGATGTCGCTACACGGTATATTGACACGGTCTTAGAATTTAAGAGTACGGTAGATTTGGATGTGTAAAGGCAGACTCACAGTAGAGACTAGAGAGTATTATTTTCCTTGAAGCAGACACTTCCGATGTTAGTATCTGTATATTAGTCTGTGCTTCCGATGGTAGCGTCAAGCATCAGACACGAATGTTAGTGCCGCCATAATCTGTTAAGTCTGAAGATGCCTCTATATGAGTGGTAGAGCCACGTTGTAGACACTTTTGTCTATAGCATGTATGGTCCGGCTCGTCCGGGTCATTACCACTGTCTCACCGAAAACCGGCGTAAAGTAGCAGCTTGCTGCTCCATTTCGTACGGTAAGTGAGATATCCGGAAACCCCAACTCCCTCCTCTTCCCAATTCGCATCCATGATTCTTTTGGTATAGTGGGCGTACATGGGCGGTGGAGATCACTTACCATCAGGTGACCCACTTGCTCGTTTGCCGGCATATGCCATAAAAAAAAGAATATCTCCTTTAGAATGTAGTGCAAATATTCACTAGCTGATCTATGGGGGGGGGGGGGTGCTGTCAGAAGTGTGGAAAGCTATTTATACAACGTGTTAAAGAAAGATGTGGTCAAATTTGGGGGTGTACCTGACAATGGGTGTTTATAATCTAGACATCCTAAAATATCAAGCGAATTTTTATTATTTATTTATATTTTATTTGGACAACAAAACAGATTACAATCGAAAGTAACATAAATATTATCTACAGTACACAGTTTTATACTAGATTGTAATATACGCACGCACTCACGCCTGTAATCCCCGAAGGGGTAGGCAGAGGTGTAACCAGTACACCCACATTTCGCCGAGCGTATCTCTGTCCCTTATGTGATAGGGGGCGAGCCTATCGCCATACCGGGCACAAATTCCAGACTCCGGGCTGATACTGAGCATTTCGTAATAGAAAAATCCAATATCACTTTACCCGACCCGGGGATCGAACCCGAGACCCCAGCGTCGGCCTCAATCGTAACGCGTATGCATTACAACTGCGCCACCGAGGCAGTCTTAGATACTAGATTGTAATCCTAAATTATGTTGACACATCACATTAATTAATAGTTTATAAGCTTCAGTTATAAATTGTAGGTAAGTGCCTACAAAGAAAGACATAAAACTATGCAGGAATCAAACGCAGAAATCGCACGCTTTCATTTCATTTAATATTGATCTGCAGAGTTTCTTCGATTCCGTGATCTTTGATTTGGTTTGATTATTATTGACGTACAAAGAGCCATACTTACAAAAGCAACATTTTGATTATGATCATATATAATGCTATTTGCTGTATAACAATAATTACCAAGAGGTAGTAGTGTGATGAAATGAAATGAAATGAAATAGTTTTATTCATCATGTAGGCAATTAAAATAGCGCCTATGACAAGTCAGTACAAAATAAAGAAACTTATGTAATTACAGAAATCATATCAGCTAATATATACATAACATACATAGCATCGTCAAAATACACTGGGCAACTATAAAGTTTACAATATTTTTATATTAGTCCAGAATTGTTAAGTGTGGGAGATAAGTGTGATGTAAGTATTTTTATGACTGAACATTTGAAAGTAATTATTACGATCGCTAAGTTCGATCACATCCCTGTAAATTAAGTGAAGTGCGTAGGCGAGAATAACCATGCTGGGGTAGGGTAAAAGCACAGCTGTTTATTATTTAGTGTTGTCCAAAGTTGCAAGTTAAATATCGACATGTCATTTTTTTATATGTATATGTGCTCGCGCCTGTAACCCCCGAAAGGGTAGGCAAAGGTGTACACCCACATTTCGCCGAGCGTATCTCCATCCCATGATGAGATCGCCATACTGGGCACAATTCCAGACTCCGGGCTGATACTGAGCAATTCGTAATAGAAAACCCAATATCACTTTAACTGTCAAGCGTACGCATTACAACTGCGCCACCGAGGCATTCCTAGATGTTACTCATGCTATGAAAATGTATTTTATTTATTTCCTATCAATGCAAACGGAGTTGTTACTACGCAGGGTGAAATACTTATATCGTACACTATACGTTGCTTATATTTTCCACACCTTTCTGTAACACGTCGTTTAATACTTATATTACCAATTTTTTAGGAAAATACATTTTAGGCAACATTTCTTTGACATTCTGTGTTTGTGTGCACCCCGTTGCAAGTAAACACATCAAACAGCGAGTTTTCAGCTTACGTAAGTATGCATTGTTTGGACACTACTACCTTCTGTAAGTAATTATTATAAGTATAACAATTTAAAAATTATTTCTTTCGAGCCTGGGTGTTGTGGGACCGCAAGTCCCTCATAGTTCCTGATACCCACGATACAGGTTTACCTATGGCCGTTCCCTGTATTATTATTCTTTAAAAAGATAGATTTGCTTACTGTACTGTCAATAGTATTTTGACAGATATTCCATACAAATGTGTCAAAAATTAACTGCCAGTAAGCAAATCTGTCTGTAGGCAGAATATTGGGAACAGCCACTAGTGTGGGGTCAGGACTATGTGTGTGACTGTTGGGTGTACTTATTTATTTAATTACCCTATCGTTTACCGATCAGTGAGTGCAACTGGCTTTGAGCGCTTGATTCCTTTGCACAGTCAGTGAAAGATAACAACTGTTTAACGAATAAAGCGGGAACTTTATGCCGCATTCCGAACATTCACTTTCAACCTTGACTCGGCTCGACCGGGCGGACGGGTTCTACGTGATTAACAACTAAAGCCAGTGGTATTACTTCATTTACATCATTGGTAAATTTTGGCTTAGGAATGTGGTATATGTCTAATTTTTAAACGAAATAAATATGTTTTTTTATTGTTCATGTATAACTCCGCCAAATGTAAATCGATTTGGATGATTCTTTTGTATTTGTACTTCGGTGGTGATTTAATCTGAAGATAAAATTCTACTCATATGGGAATGAAATCGGGTAACACAAAAATTTGGACATTTATGCGCCGATTTTGATAATTCCTTCACTAAAAATCTTTGTCAGTGCTTAAAAAAAAGCTAAAAAAAATATTATACCACTAAGTTGCGGTCAATTGACCGTAATTCAATATTACCATCTCGCTTACTCTCAACTAGAACCCCTATCGCGCTCCTTGTCTGTGAGCTGTCAAACTCGCGCGTTATGTGACGCAGTTTTACTTTTTTACACCCGTCTAATTTAAAGTCTGATCATGACATCAAAATCGAATCAAATGTACTTATATAGGTGTTACCTACCCATCTGCAAATATAGATAACTCTATGATAGTGAATCTAAAGTATTGATTAAAGAGAACGTAGCATCGTGTAATTATATTTGCTAATTACCATAAGTATTTTATTGTTTTAATGTAATAAAATCCATACGATAAGCAGCTGTATTTTCTTTCTTTTTGTTTAACTAAGGCTGCGTATTTCCATGCATAAAGCCAATGACAAGTATTTCTAATATATTTTGAAGTATTCACAAGAACTATGAAACACCGATGTGAGCGGTAAAGTGTTGTCGGAGTTTTGGTGTTCCTTCTTGTACGATGCTTCATATACGATTTTCACCAAGCGGTTTTAACAACCAAGGCCAATCAATACACTTGGTCAGAAATCACTTAAATTCACCAATTTCAATGATTAATTAATATTAAATTAATTTCTGAATAATAAGTACATGATGATAATAAATCATGCTGTAGAAATGACTACAGCGTAAATGTCTGTAAATAGAATAATGGGAACGGCCATTAGTCGACACGATTAAATTGGGATGACGATTTTTTATAGTGTTAGGTAGAAATAAAAGTTAAATACCAAAAACTTTCATGTATACTACTAGACAAGCTGCGCGGTACATAGAAATTGTACCACTAAGTTGCGGTCAATTGACCGTAACTCAATATTACCATCTCGCTTACTCTCAACTAGAACCCCTATCGCGTTTTCTGTCTGTGAGCTGTCAAACTCCCGCGTTTTGTGACGCAATTTTGCTTCTAAACAGCCCGCCTAGTAGTATACAAGTCTTTGTTAAATACCAATGGTTTTTGTACTAGTTTTCTTTTCTTGTGTTCTATCAATGTGTGTGTGCAATAAAGTGTTTTGTATTGTATTGATTTTATTGTAAACAATGTCAGACGGTCCAATTGGCATTCAATTAAAATAGAACTGTGTGTTATTACCGACATCATTCTGACATACCATCAGATACGACCTCACGAGTCATAAGTCAAGACACCTGACATTTAAAGATCAAATATAGAATAACTTGCAACATAGACATTTACGGACTGGCAAAATCATCGTACCCCGCTGGAGCCACAATATAAAATTGGATTGGATTCATCGAAATATCGTCGCTTATCTAACAATACCGCGTATCACGAAAATTGGACATGTGATATTGTCATTAGATAAATTGTTTTTGCCGCGTATCCAATAAAACACAAAAAATTAAATTAACCATACAAAGCACGATATTCAAATAGTTCTGTGACCGCGCAACTCATTGGTTACATTACACATGTTTATAAAAATATTCAGTTTTTTGTCTCTCCTGAAAACTAAGCCAATTTAACTTGCGCGGTGTTGTTAGCTAAGCGACGACATTGAATTGGAAATTTACGAATTGAGAGCCTCCGTGGCGCAGTGGGCGAGTAGTCGGTTGTGAAGTGAGAGGCTGTGTGTTCGGCTCCTGCACTCAATATTTGTGTAATTCAAAAATATAATATGTTTCGGGTCTGGATTTTTTCTTCCCAGAGGGGTTGACGTCAGACAGGCGACCGGTCATAAAAACTACAAGCCAAATCTTTCTGTAACATGTGTTAAAAACTATACGCCGACCCCACTGCGAGTGGTATAAAGGTAGGCGGTTTTTACAGGAGTAACAATTGCGGGTGTGGCACAAATATACTTAACCATCAAGACAAAGAAATAACGGTGCGCAAAATATTCAGACATGTCATCTTACCTGCAGAGAAGGGTCGGGTTGGTGACCTCCAATATCGAAAGTAATTGACCTTCGCCGAACCAAAACCTGATACAAGTGTCAGTAAACAGATATTTTACAAGGTGGTAGGTCCCTCGTATGCTCTGGTCCGTCTGTGTCGGTACCACCGCGCCGTCTATTACTGAAGCAGCCGTGTGTAAGCACTGTTTTTTAAATGAAATGAAATGAATGAAATAGTTTATTAATCATGTAGACAATTAAAATAGCGCTTATGACAAGTCAGTACAAAATAAACAAACTTATGTATAGAAATCATATCAACTAATGTATTCTTAACATACATAGCATCGTCAAAATACACTAGGCAATTACACTATTATAAATTGTTTATTTGTTGTCTTTTTATTTTACATTATTAACAGTATTTGTAATATGGAAACGTCCATTATTAATTATTAAATATTTTGAGACGATATGGACCCCTGCATTTACCGAAACGGCACGAGTTTTAAAACTACCACCGGATCCAAAACGACCCAGCTTGAGAAGAAGCTGTTGTGTTCCAGTTTGAAGGACATTGAAGCCAGTGAAATTTTAATCTCAAGACTGGCTACCCGTGGATCGAACCTGAGACCTCAGCGTCAGCCTCAGTAGTAACGCGTACGCATTACAACTGCGCAACTTTTTTTTTGATATCTTAGATCGGCAAATGAGCAAGTGGGCCACTATACCAAAATAATCATGGGCGCGTTGCCAACCTTAAAGGAAAGGGATTGGGAAGGGGAGGGGGATTTAGGCCTCCGGGTATCTCACTCACCGTACGGAACGCAGCAGCAAGCCGCTACTTTACGTCGGTTTTCTGTGAGACAGTGGTAACGACCCGGACGGAGCCAAACATTTTACTGCACAATGATTCTTTAATTGCAGATCGATGTTGATAATATTAATTGAAACATTATGAAATTTGAAATTTTTATACTAAAAGTTCTAAGTTTTCACTTCTATCGGCAGTCTCTACAACTGCCTTTTTTGCATTGAAATCGCCAGTGAAAGGTAGATGACCTCTAATACAATTCCGCCCTTTCAAATAAGGTCCCTTATACAGTAGCTGTAATAAATAATAAATAAATAAATACACCCAACAGTCACACACATAGTCCTGACCCCACACTAGGTTAAACCTGTATCGTGGATATCAAGAACTACGAGGGACTTGCGGTCCCACAACACCCAGACCCGAGACAAATATTTGTGGATTACACAAACATTTGTCAAGGTGCGGGAATCGAACCCACGGCCTCACGCTTCGCAACCGGCTACTCGCCCGCTGCGCCACGGAGGCTGTCAGCTGTATCTCACGGTTTCGCCGCAGGAATATTAGGTACCTAAGTACAGTCCTTTTTTCCGTGGGGTAAATCTCTATTACGGATACCTTCCCAGGCCCGGGGGAAGGGGGGGGATGATTATACCAGAATCTAAGTGGTTTCTGATGGGTAGAGCCACATTGTAGACAGTTTTGTCTACAGCATGAATGGGCCGACTCGATCGGGTCGTTACCACTGTCTCACAGAAAACCGGCGTTAAGTAGAAGGTGGTAGGTCCCTCGTTTGCGAGAGACCGGCTGGGTTGGTACCACCGCTTTGTCTATTTCTGCCGCCAAGCAACAGTGTGTGAGTACTGTTGTGTTCCGGTGTGAAGGGCATTGAAGCCAGTGTAATTACTGGGCATTATGAGACTTAACACCTTATGTCTCGGGGTGACGATCGCAGTCCAGTGTCATGCAGTGCTTTATTTAAAGTTCTGTGTGGCGTTGCTTCTGTTTATGAGCAGGCGTGGCGCTTACCATCAGGCGAGCGACCTGCTCGTCTCGTCATTCAATCTAATAAAAAAAAATAAAAAAAAAATAAAAAAAGTAGCAGCTTGCTGCTGCGTTTCTTACGGTGATTGAGATATCAGGATACCAAAATCGTCCTACCCTTCCCAATCCTTTAATTATCCCTTTCCTTTAAGGTCCGCAACGCGCCCATAATTCTTTTGATGTTGTTGGCGTACATGGAAGGTGCAGGAGGCCGAGTACGAGTTACAAATACGTTCACAGTTTTCGAATTCGTATAAAATTACTACCGTCGAATCGTCAAACTAGTAATTCATACGGTAATAAAGGAAAGAATCGTTTGAAAACTAATTTCATATTCGACTAATATGAAATAAAATTAACCTTATTATTAATTTTATTTCATTAAAGTTCCCACTAGTGGCTACTGATACTCGACGTAAATCTTTTATCGTTTTCGAAAACTATGAAATCTTGTACTAGGCCTACAGATCACTAGCAGTTGACCCACTGGATCGTTTGCCGGTATATCTCTCTATTCTAAAAAAAAGTAACTGGCGTCGCGCCGCCGCCGCTGCCAAAAGCTTGTCACGCTATCTCCTCCGAAACCGCTGGGGGTATGGGGTCGAAACCGATACCAATCGATGGAGAATAATGTGGGGAAGAAAGTAACATATGTCTCATATTCGTCGGACTTTAAGTTTCTTTTTAATTTTATGTTTTGTGGAAAAACATGGGCAACGCCCCTAGTGTTATAAAAAAGACTATTTTAGAAGGTAGAGAAATGCATTAATTAATTGCACCCGTGATCCCAATCCGTCTGTTTGTCATACATTCAATAACGTACTTTCGCCAACTTTATCAGAATTTTGTTATCAACATTATATATAAACAAATGATAAAATACACAACATAATCGAATGTATCTTGGTAATGGCAGCCTCTGTGGCGCAGCGGGGGAGTAGCCGGTTGCGAAGCGTGAGGCCATGGGTTCGATTCCCGCACCTTGACAAATGTTTGTCTGATCCACAAATATTTGTCTCGGGTCTGGGTGTTGTGGGACCGCAAGTCCCTCGTAGTTGCTGATACCCACGATACAGGTTTAACCTAGTGTGGGGTCAGGACTATGTGTGTGACTGTTGGGTGTATTTATTATTATTATTATTAATTTCCCGCCTGGATAGTGGCAATTAACTTATGAAAAACCCACCTTGTTTAGAAAACGTGCAGAATAACTATTTCAGGCTCATCTTTAGAACTTTTACAGGAATATTATTTTCAGCCTTCGTGGTCAGTTTCTCCCGTGACCACGAAGGCTGAAAAGCTTTCGAAACGTCGGGACTAAAATAAAAATTAAACCGCGATAAAATCCGTATAAACTAGTTTTATTTTAATTATTAACTTATCAATAACCTTGGTAATAGATTGTTGTTTTTCCGCAATTGTTATCAAAGAGTACATTTAATTGATTTTTAATCCTAAAATCAGATTTGTTTTCCTTTATATTTTTTGTTAGCTTGAGTGACGAAACGAGCAGGTCGCTCGCCTGATGGTAAGCGCCACGCCTGCCCATAAACAGAAGCAACACCACACAGAACTTTGCATTACAAAGCACTACATAGCATTGGACTTAAGATTTTTAGACACAAGATTTAAGATTCATTTATAGATAGGCTAGCTTTTGTTCGCGGCTCCGCCCGCGTGAATAGGCTTTTCCGAAATAAAACGTAGCCTATAACCGTCTCCAGGGACCCATCTATCTCTACATCAAAATTCATCAAAATCGGTTTACTGATTTAGGCGTGAAAGCGTAACAAACAAATACCTATATTTTTTTTCATAAAAAATATCCTATGTTACTTCTTATACCTCTAAGAATATGTGTACAAAGTTTCATGATGATCGGTTAAGTAGTTTTCGCGTGAAAGCGTAACAAACAAACTTACATTCACATTTATAATATTAGTATGATAATAATACCAGCCCTGTATTATATATACAACGTGTTACAGAAAGGTGTGGTCATATTTTAGGGTCATTACATACACCTTACAGTAAGTACTTATATACCGCCTTTTTTCAAAACTGAGACATCCTAAAATTTCACGTTAATTTTAAACACTCGTTTATTACACAAGGTGGTAGGTCCCTCGTTTGCGAGAGCACAGCTGGGTTGGTACCACCGCTTTGTCTATTTCTGCCGCCAAGGAACAGTGTGTAAGCACTGTTGTGTTCCGGTGTGAAGGACATTGAAGCCAGTGTAATTACTGGGCATTATGAGACTTAACACCTTATGTCTCGTGGTGACGAGCGCAGTCCAGTGTCATGCAGTGCTTTATTTAAAGTTCTGTGTGGCGTTGCTTCTGTTTATGAGCAGGCGTGGCGCTTACCATCAGGCGACCGACCCGCTCGTCTCGTCATTCAATCTAATAAAAAAAAAAAAAAAAAAATAAGATCGATAAGATTGATGACATCACTATTATTTATAATGAACGACACTCACTTTTCAATAAACTTGAATAAGATTTACGTAATTCTACGGACATACGTAGGTACGTAACTTGTAATTTAAACACAAATTAACACTTGAAAGAGACTGAGACTGCTGAAGACGATAATAAGAAGCATGTTAAAGACTTCATTCTCGGGTCTTCCATCTATGAATTTGGCTTAATATATTCGACGATTCTCTTAAAAGCTGTTATTAGTTACACCAACACGAAGTACCAATACATAATACCTACAATATGTTTTTAATCAAATACAACATATGAACTCGTAATCAATCATACTTCATAAAATCAGAAATTGCCGAACTGACTGCGTCAAATAAATATTGACATTTGACAACTTTTTAATGTTTTTTTAACTATAAAATAATTAAATGAAAGGATGTCTATAGTATAATTGTTTATCATTTAGTGTTGTCCAAAGTTGAAAGTCGATATCGACATGTTACTCATTCGATAAAAAAGAAAATTCTACAATTATTGTCCTAGCAATGCAATCGGATTTGGTACTATGGGAGAAAAAATACTTATACCCTACACTATACATTGCTTAAATTTGCCCGCCCCTTTCTATAACACGTTGTATACGTCCCACTTCTGGGCATCCACTATTAATAACCTTAGTCCATCATGTATAATATTATAATAACACTAGATTGCATTACGATTAAGGTATAATTTCATTTTTAAATTGCATCATTATCAAAAGCAATGGAATCTTGGTTAATCCGATCGTAAGTGCTTAATTATCAGATAAAAGTGTAGCAAGACACTTATTTACATTACGAAATGTAATTCAAGTGATTTGTAAATAGGGCAGAGACAATGCATATTTCTGTGCTGAAGGATAGATAATATTTAACCGTGTACTTTCCTAGTGCTGGAGAAGGCCGGCCTTACCATATGACTCGTGGACCTCCCAACCATGTTTTGGCAGATCCCAACGACTCCATCACAGTCGCTATCGAAGCAGCACTTTCCTTGCCCAATCCGAATCGTAATAATAATACGCGAACCTGACATAGGACACGACTGCGAGGCCGAAGAACTCCCACAATTGGCCGTCGGCATAATGAAGTTCAGAGACAGCCCTAAACTATACTCCCCAGCGATTGCTCAAGCTGATGTCTGAGCCTTCTTTAAGGCGCCTCTGTGCATCGCTTCTAAATACACGATACATGTTTCTGGCTATAATAGAGCACCAGAAGCGCCGGCTTTATTGCAGGTGAAGCTGTAAAAGCAATATAGGCTAACAGCACAAGTCCATTAAAAAAAATACTCAAATTCAAATTCAAATCATTTATTCTGTAAATTGGATCATAAATAAATATCACTTTTACATGTCAATCATTTTTTTGGCTACATTACATTTACGATGGCATTTCGGGGCTAGCCATGAGAAGAAATGCCGAAACAAACTCATGGGTTATGGCCTTTTTTTAATGCCCAGACATTGTTTTACAAAATTACGCGAGTGTAATGTACATAAATTCCTGGATTGACCTTTTCAAGAAATATCCAAGAGTATACCAGACATAGCTACTTGGCAGTCGCACTCACGTAAAAAAAAGGATATATATAATAAAAAAATAGAACTTTGTACAGCCAATTTTGTAAGGAGTGAGCTACTCAATAGGGTAGTTTCCTATATTGAATTTTATACATTATTTTATAAGTAACAGAAAATGATACGCAAAAGAAACCCTTTTATTAAAACACAATCAAAATTGGTTCAGAAATGTGCCCGCAGTTATGACTTTAAATGTTGGTATGAGGAAAAGTGGGTGCGTAGTAGGGATATCTCACTATCTCGCTTGCACGCGTGCACTATAATGAACATTTTACACAGCGACGTCAAAGGTTGCATCGTCTGTCATTTGACAATTACCCCTTCTACAGGATTTGAATGGCTTCTATCTTATTTATTTTTGGTCCGATTTATAAAATTCTTTCTGCGATAGATTTTGAGTAACATAACTTATTGATTTAAATAATAAAAAAAATCTAGTCAACTACCCTATTCTAAGCTGTTTTGTCTTCCAAGTAATCTTTCACATTATAATAACCTTTTTGGCAAAGCCTCAGTTTAATACATAATTTAAATTTTAAAAAACTCGAGGAGCCGTTGTTCCAGGGTACCTACTCCCTACGTATAAACCACAACGAAGGATCGAAGTTCAAAAACGTACAAAGAGTATAGTAAGTAAAGAATAGTCATTACATTTTTGAGTGGTAGAGCCACGCTGTAGACGGTTTTGTCTACAGCATGCATGGGCCGGCTCGTCCGGGTCGTTACCACTGTCTCTCAGAAAACCGACGTAAAGTAGCGGCTTGCTGCTGCGTCTCATACGGTGAGTGAGATATCCGGAGGCTCAAATCTCCCAATTCCTTAATTATACCTTTCTAAAAAGTCAGGAACGCGCCCATGATTCTTCTGGTAATGTGGGTGTACATCAGGTGACCCACTTGCTCGTTTGCCGGCCTATGCTATAAAAAGAACCCCTCATCCAAATGAGGTGTTCACCATTCAATACCTGAAACATTATATTCAAACAATTATTTTAACAATTCATTTAACTATTATACTTAATTATTTATCAGTTGTTACAGGATATGACATATATTTACGATATCGTCTGATATGGATGCAGTAGCCAGCACAATGGTTTGGTAATCTTCGTTTATTTCGAAATACGAAATACTGTTGAAACTTGTTTACACTAGGGTGATGAATGGGCCGGCTCGTCCGGATCGTTACCACTGTCTCACAGAAAACCGGCGTAAAGTAGCAGCTTGCTGCTGCGTTTCTTACGGTGAGTGAGATATCCGGAGGCCCAAACCTCCGCTTCCCAATTCCTTAATTATCCCTTTCCTTTAAGGTCGGCAACGCACCCATGATTATTTTGGTATTGTCGGCGTAAATGGGCGGTAGAGATCACTTACCATCAGGTGACCCACTTGCTCATTTGCCGGCCTTTGCCATACAATAAATAAATAATCAAAAGTGACTTTGTGCGGATCGGATTCTTTTCGATAAACTACATCTAATTGAACTGTGATATAAAAATAAAAAGAAGCATTACGTATTTGTTGATAACAGCAATTAAGTAATGTCACTATCAATATTGCCTACTGTCAAGGTCATCGTATGCCATTCGAATTATTAATTGGTATTCGCGAAAATATTGTTTACTCTGAATGTATTGATTTATTTCTTCCTAACGTTATCCTGGCGCGGCGCCGCACCTTCCCATCATGATTATTGGTGTTATGCGGGGTCAGGGTTGGATTTTGTAGTATAATTATACTATTTAATAATAATAATAATAATAATGTTTATTAAGCAAAAGGTGTACAATTTTGCCTTAAAAGGAATACAATCAACTTATAATAACTATCATATTAAATTTATGGCAATATTAAACAGTGGGACCCAAACTAAGCATATGCTTGTATCTTGGGGCCCAGAGTTGCGACTTATACAATGACATGATAATTTTATTGAACTTAACACTTTGGCAAAGTACTATAATTACATTATATGTCGTATATAATATCCTAATATTATGTAAGTGAATGTAGTAAGTATAATTTTATCTCTAGATTAATTCGGATTTATTTACCTATGGCGATAGGCTCGCCCCCTATCACATAAGGGACGGAGATACGCTCGGTTACACCTCTGCCTACCCCCTTCGGGGATTACAGGTGTGAGTGCATATGTATGTATGTTATTTACCTATCATTGGTTTATTTACCCTCGGTCTAAGGAATAAATTTACGAAAGGCAACCTAATAATGAAAATGAAAATTAAAATATTTATTGAATCCATAAAATGATATACATCATTTATATTCAGTCAAATTTAAACTCTACCGCCAGTTCGGAATGCTGTTTTGTTATAGAAGAACGGACAAGAAACTCTAACGTTGCTCTTTTTTAAAATTCATTTACAATATTTGCACTACGATAATACAATTAATTTTGAATAGAGTTAGAGCTCAACTTAGGGCAATGAGGAACATTATAAAGTAAATAATGAAATTATAATGATTATTGCGCATGACAATAAGAGTCAGTTGCTCCACATTGTAGTTTAAACGAGTTTGTAAGAGTTACCGCTTTTTTGTACTAAACCAGTGCAAGGTACTACTTCAAATGAGGCGAGGCATCTTGAGGCTTACTCGTTCGTTCTCTTTCAGGCACGCAGCCCGCGTCATGGGAATAGTAAAGGAGAAACGCGACATAAAATTTGTAGTACTTAGATGTTCAAAAAATATCCTCTCTTACATTAATTCTCTATTTGTTCGTTACGCTTTCACGCCTAAATCACTGAACTGATTTTGATGGAATTTGATTTAGAGATAGATGGGACCCTGTAGACGGTTATAGGCTAAGTTTTATTTCGGAAAAGTCTATTCACGCCGGTGGAGCCGCGACCAAAAGCTAGTAAACAATAATTTTACGAAATCCAACCCTGTGAAATCGTCGTCTGACCTCCACATCCTGCAACAGGAACCAAGTTTCGCCATTGCCTCGTCCGATAATCAGCATGTACCACGTGCAGGTGAGGTTGACTTTGGGCCAAGATGTTGGTGACTCACTTACACTCTACTCCTATAAAAAACGGAATACTGATCTCTGATTACTCGTATTAGACCTACTAGTTTAGCACATTTACTTTTCCATCACAGGTGCTGAAAATATTACACATTCTCGTCTGCCTTCTCAACTAGAAAACAAGAATCTTCTTCTTCCTCCTGCCGATATCCCACTTGCAGTGGGGTCGGCGCAACATGCTTTTTAACACGTTACAGAAAGATTTGGCAAGTATTTTTTACGTCCAGCCTAAGTAAGTAAACACCCAGACCCAAAACAAATATTAGTGGATCGCACATACATTTTGTCTCGGTACGGGAACCGAACCCGCGGGCCCTCGCTTCATAGCCGGCTTCTCGCCCACTGCGCCGCGGAGACTGTGCTACTATAAAAACTTAGAAACAGACTTCAAAATAAAAACACTGAAAAGTCAAAAATAATGCTTGTGTCGCTGGTCAAATTAAATTGCACCGACTCCAAAGAGACCTATAGAAATTGTTAATTTTGACTTTTCAGTGATTTTATTTTGAAGTCGGTTTCTAAGTTGTTAAAACTTATTTTATTTTTCAATTTTTAGTAGTACCTAGTTGCATTAAAAGTATGTAAATTCCAATACAATAACACAATCGCGACGTGTGTGCCTACTGTCCGTTGAGGAGTTTTATTTTTTTACTCCGTACACCGTCATCAGATCTTAACCAGATTTATATGGGACCAAATCGCAGCTAAACTCGATCGAATGAATTTTTTTCCAACAAAATCGGCCTACAATTGGCGGAGAAATCGATGTAAATACATAATTGTTGAGAACGCATTGTTGCGCCGCATTGAGAACCTCCTCCTTTTTTGAATTCGGATAATAACAATAACAAATAGGAATATTAAGTATACAAGAATAGTCTTGACTAGCAGATCTGCCGGATCATTTTAAAAACACTTTCAATTCGAAGGTCAGAACTCGTCTGTCAAATGTCAAGGCTGTATTAAAATTACGAACTCGTTTTTTTTTATATTTAAATGGCTATGATGTGCTAAAACGTAACAAATATAAAGCGGTAGGTCCCTTATATGCGAGAGGCTCCTGGAGGCCAATTCTCGTAATTTTAAATGTTCAAAATATAATTCCGATCTAGTCTCAGCGTCAAGAAAGTTGCAAATGGCATTCTCTTAAACCAATAATCAACGTCAAATGTGAACATAGATCGTAATGAGATTGAATGTAGAATAAAAGTTGACTGAAGCCAAAACGGTATAATACTACTGCTAATGCTAGGTGGTGACGTTGATTATTGGTATAAGAGAATGCCTGTACTACCAGTACATCCATTTCTGACAAGGAGCCGTCTTTGAACACTGTTCCTCTTTGACTCGCGGAAATATTGTTCACTGAATCTACTGCCTCGGTGGCGCAGTTGTAATGCGTACGCGTTACGATTGAGGCCAACGCTGAGGTCTTCGATCCCCGGGTCGGGTAAAGTGGTATTGGGTTTTTATATTGCGAAATGCTCAGTATCAGCCCGGAGTCTGGAATTTGTGCCCGGTATGGCGATAGGTTCGCCCCCTATCACATCGTGAGACGGAGATACGCTCGGCGAAATTTGGGTGTACTCCGGGTATAAATATCAAGTCTTTCATCCCTTAAAAAGTTATGTGTTGCATTGAGAAATTCCTATATTTTTATCGGTTAAAAATATACTTTTCCAAAAGCCATGTATTTGTTTTCTTAAAACATAAGTAAAGAGTACCTGAGCTCTCGAATGGCAGTGACAGTGTTTGCATACAAAGCATCATTGTCGGGGCATCGAACCGGCTAGCATTGTGCCCACAATAGGATACTAGACTGTATCTAGTTAATAAGTTAGTAAAACCATAAATCCCACTTCTGCCGGATCATAAATCTGTATAATAGTTTGTAGGCACGTGTTCCTTCCTTACTACAATATGGCTTCATATTAGGGTATTACACATTTTTTTTATTAACGTTACAACATCGGTATTGACAAGGTGGTACAGTGAAATTACTGGGCATTATGAGTTTTTTTTTTATTTTTTTTTATTGCATAGGCCGGCTTACGAGCAAGTGGGTTACCTGATGGTAAGTGATCTCCACCGCCCATGTACGCCCATAATACCAAAAGAGTCATGGGCGCGTTGCCGACCTTAAAGGAAAGGGATTGGGAAGGGAAGGGGGATTTGGGCCTCCGGATATCTCACTCACCGTACGAAACGCAGCAGCAAGCTGCTACTTTACGTCGGTTTTCTGTGAGACAGTGGTAACGACCCGGACGAACCGGCCCATATATGTTGTAGACAAAATTGTCTACAACGTGGCTCTACCACTCGTAAAATCTTATATGTCTTAAGTATTTGAGATTTAATATTTAAGTCTCTGGATGAGGAGTGCAGTTTAGTACCGTGCAGTGGTTTGTAATTCAAAGATCTGTGTGGTGTTGCTTATGTTTATGGGCAGGCGTGGTGCTTACCACCAGGCGAGCGACTGGCTTATCACGTCATTCAAGCTAATAAAAAAAATAATAAGGTATCAAAAGGAGTTTATAAATCAAGTCAATAATTTTCAAGTTATAATAAGCCATGTAATGTAATTTATTTGAATAAATAATAATTTATAAAATAATACATAAATAAGAATATTATAGTCTAAACATACACAAAAACATAATTTAAATAAGTTTTCTTTGTCGCGGACGGCAGACTAGGCTGCATGGTTAAGAACCTTTGCCTTTTTCTTCATGGAGAAAATTTAACAAAAAAAATCTCTTTGTCGCGCGCGAGATTTCTCATAAACTCATAACAAGCATGCCTAGAGCTGAGGGTGAACTGGCGACCTTCATCTCGGCTCTCCAATCCATTCCCCGCTAGGCTAGCGCTGGTAAAACTGTAATATTACTATGTAATACACAATAATAGAAAGGTGTAAATTGAAGGTCGCTTGATACGGCCTAATAATTGAATGAATACAGGTTGTTCTAACAGTGTATTTGTAGTTTTTTTAAGGAAAGAAATAAAGGAAGAAAGATTTATACATTTTTTACACTTAACTCGGACTGCTTTGGTGGCGCAGTTCTTATGCATACATGGTACGACTGCTGTGCTGAGGTCTCGGGATCGATTCCCGAGTCGGGTAAAAGTGATTTTAGGTTTTTCTATTATGAAATGCTGAGTATCAGCCCGGAGTCCGGAAATGTGCCCGGTATGGCGATAGGCTCGCCCCCTATCACATCATGGGACGGAGATACGCTCGGCGAAATGTGGATGTACTGGTTACACCTCTGCCTTCGGGGATTACAGGCGTGAGTGCGTATGTATGTATGGTTAAAAAATGCCTGGATTGAACCTAAGGACTCCCAGTCCAACCACAATTGCCTCTTAGAGTCTAGGCGAAGTAGCTATTCTCTAAACAGTAAGAAAGTGAAAGGCATAAGGTCGCAGTGACACAACTTGGCTCGGTAAATGTTGCAATGCTTCCTTATGGCTAAATTTACTTCAATAGCGTGCCAATAAACAATTTTCTTAAACTGGGTGCTAGTATTGTCCGTAGTCGAAATACGAACAAAAGAAAAAAAACGGCTGGCTTAACTTTTTTGTCTATGATACTTTCCCGTGGCAAAGGAATCTTAGTTCATACAGCCATGAACGTGATCAAGATACTCATGTGATTGATTTTAACTACAGCATGAATGGGCCAGCTCCGGATTGTTACCAGTCTCACAGAAAACCGAGGTAAAGTAGCGGCTTGCTGTTACGTTTCGTACTACGGTTAGTAAGATATCCGGATGCTCAAATCTCCCACCCATTTGCGAAATCCCTTGGACGATTTATAGGTACATTACTAGCTCTTGCTCGCTGCTCCGCCCGCGTGAATAGACTTTTCCGAAATAAAACATAGCCTATAACCGTCTCCATGGTCCCATCCATCTATCTCTAAATCAAAATTCATCAAAATCGGTTCAGTGATTTAGGCGTGAAAACGTAACAAACAAACTTACATTCACATTTATAATATTAGTATGATACACGTCCTACTGCTGGACACATGCAACTGAATGAGCGGGGTTAGCCTAAGGGGTCTTCAACACGCTGGAATAGTGCGGGTTGGCAGACTTCAAATTCTTATGGAGAACTTGATAGGCATGCAGGTTTCACGGTGTTTACTTCACCGTTAAAGCAGCGATATCTAATTATCAATAAATACACACGTAACTTAGAAAAATCGTCACTGCATGCTGGTTTCGAACCTGCGACTATCGTATCGGTAACAATCCCCGTTGAGCTATCTTTATATAAAAACAAAATATGTGTGCAATTCACACATGGTAGAAGTGAAACCTTCAAAAATTTTACTTCAATATAATGAGACGAATGTAACATTTCGGGAGAGGATAATTGTAAGTTTTAGTAATGATCATAGTGATACAAAGTTTGATAATAATTTTACATTTTATTCGTAGGTATATATTACATAGATTTATTCAGACTCAGAGCTTACATTATCGATAAATGATACAATGAAGAATTTTATTATAAAAATTATGAAAAAACTCTACAAACGTATAATACGTTCACGTATACAAAACACCACGGTTGTTGTGATGCCTTTTCTCAAGCTTTGTACTACGCATGCGCGCACATCTGTATATTGTTTCCTATCTCATTTTCTCCCACGTTAATTATTATGAATTTATGTGTCTGTCTCTTTTTTTCATCGACTTGCAAATCACAACGATGCTAAAGAAGTTTTCACTTCAAAAAGTTTTATGTCCTTGTAAATACTTATAAATGTTACTACGTCGCAAATATGATCGAAATTCGGTGAATGGCGTAACAGTTGAGTTGTTTTGCAACTCCCAACTCGCTTGGGTAACGTGTTAACATGCATTAAGTAATGAAAATATTGTTTTGTACCTGCGACACCAAACGCTGAATGGGCCTGACCCTAAATAAAGTTATTTATGGAGATTTTTTTATAGTATAAGCCAGCAAATGAACAAGTGGGTCACCTGATAGTAAGTGATCTATCTTCACATACCTTTGAAATTCTTATGGGAAACTTCTCAGGTATTTTGGTTTCCTCACGATGTTACCTTCACCGTTAACGCAAGTGATAATTAACAATTAATACACACATAACTTAGAAAATCGTCGGTGCATGCTCTTGGGACTGGTTTGGAACCTGCGACTTTCGTCTCGACACTCCGTACCACACCCCACTGAGCTATGGGTGCTTCTTAAAAAAGAAAGGTATATTTTTATATATATAATTCTACTGTACGTGTGTATGTGACAGAACTCCTCCTAAACGGCTGGACCGATTTGAATGTTTTTTTTGTATGCGTTGGGGTGGCACCCTGGATGGTTTAGATTCACAATTGGACCCGGTAGGTGGAGCTGCTGTAGTTGCGGGAGAAACCGCGCCGGACAGCTAGTATATATATACATATACTCCTTGTACCTAAGATTTCATTAACATCCTTAGTGGGAGACTTTATTACTTACCTAATTTATGCGTCCCGTCGCACTCCCACTACCACTTTAGTTCATATTTATTTAAACCACTAGCATTTATTAAGTTATTTAGAAAATGATGACAGTCTCCGTGGTGCAGTGTGCGAGTAGCCGGCTGCGAAGGGAGAGGCCGTGGCTTCGATAGGGTAGTTGACTAGATTTCTTTTATTATTTAAATCAATAAGTTACGTTACCCAAAATCTATGGCAGAAATAATTTTATAAATCGGACCAAAAATAAATAAGATAGAAGCCATTCAAATCCTGTAGAAAGGGTAATTGTCAAATGACAGACGACGCAAACTTTGACGTCACTGTGTAAAATGTTCATTATGGTGCACGCGTGCAAGCGAGATAGTGAGATATCCCTACTACGCACCCACTTTTCCTCATACCAATATTTAAAATCATAACTGCGGGCACATTTCTTAACCAATTTTGATTGTGTTTTAATAAAAGGGTTTCTTTTGCGTATCATTTTCTGTTGCTTATAAAATAATGTATAAAATTCAATATAGGAAACTACCCTATTGCCGCACCGAGATAAATGTTTGTGTGACACAAATATTTGTTTCGGGTCTGGGTGTTGTGGTTTGGCAAGCCCCTCGTAGTTCCTCATACCCACGATACAGGTTAACCTAGTGTGGGGTCCGGACTATTTGTACGACTGTTGGGTGTATTTATTTATTTAAAATGTAGTCTTCCAGCTGTCACATATGATTTGATGCACTATTTCACCGACCTTTATTTAACTTCAGATGACTCTCTAGTTATTAAGCACATTTTGTCGGCCTGCATCGTGCCATGGAAATCCGTTACAATATTCAAGCCCGAATCTAGATGGGGCAAACCGGGGCACTTGCATGTTTCATGGGGGCGCCAAAAGCATAATATAATAATACTAGCCCTGTATTATACATGTCCCACTGCTGGGCACGGGCCTCCTCTACTGAATGAGAGGGGTTAGGCTTTAGTCCAGGGCTGGCAATATTGCGATTCTCTGCCCCTAATTAAACGATTGTTCATAGAAATTTGTATAGAATGATTTGGAGCGCCTTTATCAAGACATATTACCGGGTGCATGGGGACCGTTTCCGAAGTCGAAAAGGTACCTGACAACCACGCAGCCTCAAATCTACTATTTTTTAGAACCGGGGCAGAAATTTGTTAGTGGCGGCCCTCTCTCTAGCGTTTGAGATAAATTACTTAAAAAAAACTGACAAATATATAATGGTTGGCATTTTTCGTGAATGGGACATTAAGAAGCCTTAAATAAGCCATAAATTTGTACTTTTCACTAGTGGTGTGAGCCTGTGTGGCGCCTTTTTCTTACAAGTCAGCCAGCCTGGTGAGCCAACCAGGTTTCCGTATGCTAGGCGCTTTGTGGAGCAAGTTTTTTATTTTTACATACATACGCACTCACGCCTGTAATCCCCGAAGGGGTAGGCAGAGGTGTAACCAGTACACCCACATTTCACCGAGCGTATCTCCGTCCCACAATGTGATAGGGGGCGCGCCTATCGCCATACCGGGCACAAATTCCAGACTCCAGGCTGATACTGAGCATTTCGTAATAGAAAAACCCAATATCACTTTACCCGACCCTGGGATCGAACACTAGACCTCAGCGTTAGCCTCAATTGTAACGCGTACTCATTACAACTCCGCCACCGAGGCAGTCCAGTTTTTTATTTTTAATCATATTATATTATGATTTTGGCGCCCCCTAGATCCGGGCCTGCACCTAAGATACAAGTTAACTTTATATAGGACTATGTATGTACCGTTAATGATACCTGTAAAATTTCCCATTTTAGTAAATTAAACACAAACTAACTTTAAAAATAATCATTTATTATGAGGAACATGTTTATACATATTATAATTATTTAAGTACAAAATAATACGCAAACGAAGCAGTTTAAAGATATAGAAAAATATGTATTTCTAATGGCAATAAGAAATTACAAAAACGCAAAATTTCAACACATCATTTATGACCTGTACTTATTATTTGTTTTTTTATCAAACAAAGAATTTAATGTATACTACTAGACGGGTTGTTTAGAAGTAAATTAAGTAATATATCGCGGGAGTTTGACAGCTCACAAACAAGGAGCGCGACAGAGGGTCTAGTTGAGAGTAAGCGAGATGGTAATATTGAGTTACGGTCAATTGACCGCAACTTAGTGGTACAATTCCTATGTACCGCGCAGCTTGTCTAGTAGTATACATTAAAGTGTTTGTTATCAAACTAATAAATAGTATCGATTTTGCAATAAGTAGTTACGTTTTTGAAAAAATTCCATACTGCCATCATAAACTTTAATGTATACTACTAGACAAGCTGCGCGGTACATAAAAATACTACCACAAAGTTGCGGTCAATTGACCGTAACTCAATATTACCATCACGCTTACTCTCAACTAGAACCCATATCGCGCTCCTTGTCTGTGAGCTGTCAATCTCCCGCGTTATGTGATACAATTTTACTTCTAAACAGCCCGTCTAGGAGTATACATGTCTTTGACTGCCACTAAAACACTTTAATTCTTCATATTGTTATCTAAAGAATAAAATCTTTTCAAGAAAAAAAAAACAAATATCGACCAATTACGTAATGATGCAACCACATAATTGTCCAACATTGCATCGACTCATCCAACCGTTCGTATGATGAAAGGTATGCAAGGAGTATCAGGCGAACTTCGCAAGTTTATTTTCTGATGTAAAAACTTGGTACAAAGCCTGTCTTCACACTAAATCGTGAGAATTATTTAACTAGCAATATATTAAAGGTTGCTTGTTTATCTGCTTTTATACCAAGCTCATAATAATTATATTAAAAAAATACTGCCTTATAATATAATCATGCATTAGAACAGTTGTGATGCTTAAATACGCAATATTTTACCAATAAAGCTACTTACACTGTCTTATAAAAAAAACAAGTTTTCTAAAATGATTTTAACAATATATAGACAATCTCATGTATAATCTTTTAAAAAATTATTGCAATTTTATTACACACAATTAAAAATAATTTTGGAATATTTTTTACATAACTCCGCGCAATAAAAAAATCAAATGGCCGCTCATTTGTTTGTTATGCCTTTATCACATTTTACTATTTATTATTATGGGAAACAACAGTACATAGTTGAACGATATCAGAAAAAAAGACAGCCCTTTTCATTTTAACTGCGCAAGCTCTTCCCGCGCTTCTTATGGCGGGAAATAATAATTCACAACAAATATATGTACATTACTAATTTATAACATCTTATTTATCACTAATATGTTATTTACAATATTGCATAGGCATGTATGCATAGATAACGGAAAAAGTTTTCCGAAAACCATACCTATGATGTTTGTTTTAAAAATACTAGACCTATTTCTGACGTAAAAGAATATCTGATATATTTATGAGCTGCAAGCTATAACTAATTATTGCTTTTTATGCGTGTTTACTGCATCGCATCTGTATCCGTTCCGAATGCGACAATTTGAAAAACATGAAATAAACTTTATTGTACATCAAATACAGTGATACAATTTAGACCCCAGACTAGCGAGCTGTGTGTCAAGAGTCAGTTCCTTCCCATAGCTAGATATATATATTTAATGTCAATAAAAGTAATAAATATGGTAATTATAATAACTGTATGCTAAGTATGTACGTGTGTGATTTTTTAAGTATTACATGCTATATTAACAGGGAATCTACGGCTTCTTAGTTCAATTCAAAGAGCCACCCTTTATAATTATGATTATTATCACGACTATGATCCCAAATTGGGGATAATCGAGAATCGGAAACACGGAATTCGGATCTAGTGCGCAACCTCACATAAAAATTTCGGCTACTTTAGACCGATATTTCTCGGATCAGGACCGCATTCGGATAGGATGTAGTGCAAATACTCTAAGGTCTACCTACGCCAACTTAAGTACGCCAACCATTCGAAGAAAAAAACTATCTTTTATTTGTGGCAACACAATAGACGCACTTATATATATTTTTAAGTTGGCGTAAACAGTGCAAGCGTAAAATGACTTAAAGATAAATGAATAAAATGCTCTATAATGAGATCTCTTATATACATGGAATTAAAATCTAAATAATAAATTGTGATGATATGATATTGGTTCTCGAATATTGAAAGCGGAAAAGAATTTTTCCCCTCAAATAATTCAAATTAATAATTTTAGTTGTAACCTTATGTGTTGCAACACCTTTTTATAAAAATAAAAAAACTCAGCCATGCAGGAAAACTCCACATTTATGTACTTTAGGCAGGGGCGGATTCAGGGCAAGTGTTTAGGGAATAAAATTCTCAACTTAAGAGTGCTTAGGCCTTATTCTACCACCCTGGACTTGGTAGAATTCATAATATACCCTTTTTATACATATTATTATGGAGCATTATCAGGTAAAAAAGTTTCACCATGATGGTTACCCTCATCGTTAAAAATATATTTACCATACATACGCACTCACGCCTGTAATCCCCGAAGAGGTAGGCAAAGGTGTAACTATTACACCCCCATTTCGCCGAGCGTATCTCCGTCCCACGATGTTATAGGGGGCGAGCCTATCGCCATACCGGACACAAATTCCAGACTCCAGGCTGATACTGAGAATTTCGTAATAGAAAAACCCAATACCCGACCCGGGGATCGAACCCGAGACCTCAGCGTCAGCTTAATCGTGACGCGTACGCATTACAACTGCGCCACCGAGGCAGCTATATCATATTTTATATATGATACGGTGGTATTTAAAAACAGTTACCGTTTTAGGAAATGACCTCTAAAACTTGATTCCTATGCCCGGTTGACAAAAAGCAAATGTCAGCAGCATTTTATATGAAGCTGTTGACAAAATATTATTCTGTTTATGTAAAATTTAAACTGACTGCCATATCCACTGACTATCACATAAGGGACGGAGATACGCTCGGCGAAATGTGGGTGTACTGGTTACACCTCTGCCTACCCCTTCGGGGATTACAGGCGTGAGCGCGTATGGATGTATGTAAAATTTAAAAACACTATTCAGCTTTTAATATTCAATACTGTTTCAAATCAACCTATATACACATATATCCATATTTACAATTTATAATTAATTTCGCAGACATCCTAAATTTTGAAATCTTTATGTTTAGGAATTTTGGCAAAGACATTCTGTTGTATTTGGAATTTATCAAACAAGTATAAAAAGTTTTTAAACAATGACACCTTTTGAATTAAAATTCATAAACGCAAACTAAATGTTATAATTGGATATGAAGAGGACAAAATTTATTCAAGAGTAAAACACTATTGAGAGATCTAAACATAATGAAAATTTAATTATTTTCACTCAATATGCATAGGCTATATTATTGTGTAGGATTAGTTTTGTATATGTGACATTAAATCTGGCAGACTAGGCCCATGACCCTCACGAATTGTCACCTAAATGTAACTCTGACATAAATTTAGATTTTTTTAAACTGTTTTTTTTTTTACATAAGAAATAAAAATTCGTTTTTTTAATATTATTGTCAATGACTAGTTTAAGCCAGTGGCTTGATTTATTTGAAGTTGACTTTCAGAAAGTTAAAAAAAACTTCTAGATTATTCCAAGTGGAATATATTATACAAATCAATACAGGTTTTTTACTGAAAAAAAACCTTGATATTTTTGTATTCTATTTTGAGTAAAAAGAAAAACGTAAACAAAAAAAGAAAAATTAATATTACTTTTTTTTTATTCTTATGTTTTAGGGGCTTTTATCCCTTGTGGATATGTCAACCCCTAATATTACTTGGGCAACGCGATTTTATTTTAAAAGATTTAATCATAAAAACTGAATCAAGTAACAATGGAAAATTCATCAGCCCATTCTACTCAAAAAAAATCTAGTTTTACTTTTAAATAAATGTTTTTTTGCAACTGTAATTTGGCCTTTATAAAAAAAAGTGATTACCATAATTTTAGTGGTTGCCATTGACTCCATTAGATTCTGCTTCATGCATACTCTTCAAATGGAAGGGAGATATTGTCAAGACCTCGTCTTTAACCAAATCTTGAATATTTTCACCGCAGTATGACAGCAACGGGGAAATTTCTACATCAATATTATCTGCAATAATACCTCCAGCTTCTCTAATATATTTTCTGTGGAGACAAAGCAGATCCTCCCTAGCTGTAGACGGACAGTCCTTCTTCGCTGAATCAGCATTCTTCAATGCGGAGAACTCCACATCCCTAGCCACTTCGAGGCATATAAAATTCTCGGCAAACTCAAATACGTCAAATATGAATTTTTCCATCTTTATTCCGTTGGGATCGGACGGCTTTTGACGGATCCCGTTATCATCTACATATGGTATCTTCTTCTTAGCGATATGAAGTTTAAGTTTGGATTCAAAGTTGCAGATTTTCGTCAAGAATTCTGATGAAAAGTAGTGGTTACAGATGTTACCAGCGGAGAATGTTAAACGTCCATCTGGATTTCTTCGTTCAGCAGCTTCGTCTGTCAATTCGGAGTACTCTACAACTTTGTAATGGCCGTTAACTCTGCATACAACACCGACCGGCTCGCTCGGAGTGGATTTCCGCACCACTTTAGCGGCACAGTCTGCGTTCTTCGTTTTACAATAACCTATAAAGACTGGATCTGCTACTTTTATGAGAATATTGTCCACGGAATGTGCATGTAGGTGCTCCACACCACGTTTTGCGATATCATTGAGGATTCCCTGAACCTTCAACGCTCTGTAAAGCCCTCCATTGCCATCTGGTGCTGATGACAAGTGGTATTTTTCATCTAAAAATATTTTTCCTTCAAAATTGAAGCATGGGAGTGTTCCTTGCTCGAAGAAGACTATATCGTCCTCATTGAGGCCGAAATATGAATGGGATTTGAAATAATCAGCAGTAGGTCCTTTTGTGTGCTCAGATGTCATTATGTACCAGGTAATTTTACCTTCTTTACCATATTTCTCAGCAGCCATTTGCTGTACCCTCACTATTCGTTCAGCTTGAATTTGGAACAGCGATTTTTTTGACGGCAATCCAACGTTAAACATACCTTTGGGGTATCCGAAGCCCAATCTCGTCGCTTGGCCACCAGCAAGCAGTAAAACACCAACTTTCCCCTCAGATATCTCTTTGAAACCAATGTTTTCGTACTCCTCAATCTTTTCCTTGGTTAATGAAGGCACAGCCTCATAATGCGTCTGAGGAATCGGCTTCAAATCGTCGTCCAACTTTTCGAGAATAATTTTCGAAGATTCCACGGCTCGTTGGAATATCTGGTTAACTTCGGCTAAGTCTAGTTTCTCGATCTCGTTTGTGAGCTGTTCCCGCTCTTTTTCACTTAATTCCGGCCAGTACTTTACGAGGTGCTCCTGCCCGTGAGCGGACAGACGCTCGAACAGTT
Source organism: Mimas tiliae (assembly GCA_905332985.1). NCBI lineage: Eukaryota > Metazoa > Arthropoda > Insecta > Lepidoptera > Sphingidae > Mimas > Mimas tiliae. Next base: position 5,747,168 of record HG995266.1, on the reverse strand, counting down.
TCTCGTAAGACATTTTGCGAACACAAACGACCGAACGCGGCGATTAGAAAGTGTACACTGGCTTGCGAGGCATGTTAACATCTTATACCCCACCACTCATGACTGAATCAACTAAACACGTCGGCTCTTCAAGACTTTGACATTTTTGTTTACATTCTGAGTTTCTGACTTGTGCCTTGTGAGCTGACAGGACGAAGATACATTACGGGTTGAATGAGAAGGTTACATGAAATTTGGTATGGATAGCGCGTAATGTAAATTGTACAAAAGTCATTAAAAATTTCCTGATTTGTTGGAAGTGCGTTTTGAAAGTTCATGTGGAAATCGAAATATCTACAGCCTATGTAAAAAAAAAATCTTAAAATTAAATACGTTTATTTTGAATACGTAATTATTTATAAAATAATAAATTATGTAATTAATTGTTTTTTTTATTTTATATTTTATCGTTCGTGAGAATAACTGTTGATAGCTATTGTCTATGATAAAATAAATACCCTTTCCGAAATATAGCATTGTTTTCATCTTTGAAGTTATATTATTTTACTCATTTAACAGAAATAGTTAAAAATGTAAATGTTCATTAAAGAAGTTATTAAAATCTACATTCTTAATAACCAGTTTTAGTCTTTAATTGGTCAATATTAAACTTTTTCGATATTTACTTAATTGACTGCCTCGTTGGCGCAGTTGTAATGCGTACGCGGTACGATTGCTATATTGAGGTTTCAAGTTCGATTCCCGGATCGGGTAAAAGTGATATTCGGTTTTACTATTTCGAAATACTCAGTATCTGCTGAAGTCTGGAATTGTGCCCGATATGGAAATAGACTCGCCCTCTACCACATCATGGGTCGGAATAAGCACGGCGAAATGTGGGTGTACTGGTTACACCTCAGTCTACCCCTTCGGGGATTATAGGCGTCAATCATATGCACTCACGCCTATGGCGTCATTTCATAGGCGTGAGTGCATATGTAAATATAACTTAACATCAACGATGTTTCTGAAGTTGGCGATGATAATTATTTACTATCAGGTAATCCAATTAATTACTTGTTTGCCAGTGCTCTGCGATAAAAATAAATAAATGCTGCTATCGGTTTAAAGCTTTAATTTCCAATAGCGTTATGTAGACATCGCGACAAAAGGTAATAGCGTAAAAAAAACTTCCTTGGCTTTGGTAACCATGTGGTGTCAAAAATGTCAAATAAATTACTCGGCGATGGTATTTATTTACTGTTGTGCGTAATCCGATTTTTATTACAAATAATAACGGACTGTGTGATACTTATAACAAAACTATTATTGTATTATATCTTCGATGTAAATATGACAGAGGGGTCGAAAAAACGCAAGAGGAATCCGGTGGATGCACCTAACCAAACTGTAACCTTCCGTGGGGTTATAGATGCAAACTGGCAGAAATTCCTATCAAGCAACCTAATTATGGACACTAAAGAAGAAAAACCCCCACAGAAAGACCATTTTACAGGCGCATTTCGCCGAGCAAGAAAGAAAAAGCCACAAAATAAAGAAATCTTATCAACAGTGTACATCAATAGCGACATGAAAAGTTTGAATTTAGAATCCCAAACCTCGAATGGTGAATTAAAAAATGAACCTAGTGATGTACCAGTACCGAATAATAGAAATAAATTAACAAAATTCTTAGCTATGGATTGTGAAATGGTTGGTGTTGGATATGATGGAAGTGACCACATGCTGGCCAGAGTGTCCATAGTGAACAAATTTGGAGACTGTATCTATGATAAGTTTGTGAAAGCGCGGGAAGAAGTCAAAGACTATAGAACGGATGTGAGTGGAGTTAGAAAAGAAGATTTGTTGAATGGTGAAGAGTTTTCTGTTGTACAAAAAGAAATATCAGATTTGATGAAGGGTCGCATTTTAGTCGGACACTCATTGAAAAATGATTTGAGTGTTCTATTCTTGTCACATCCTAAGAGAAATATTAGAGACACCTCAAAATACAAACCCTTTAAAAAGGTAATTCATTTTTGGTAATTGTAAACATCCAACAGTCACACAGATAGTCCAACAACACTAGGTTAAACCTGTATTGTGGGTATCGGGAACTATGAGGGACTTGCGGTCCCACAATACCCAGACCTTAATCAAATATTTGTGGATCACACAAACATTTGTCTAAGTGCCTTGAAGTACTAAGGGCAATTAATAAGGGCTCGGGTGCTCTGTTAAAATAGGTGTGTACGGTTACATACTTAGTGTTACAGAAAGGTGTGGTCAAATGTAAATGATTTATATTGTAAGACATAAGTAATTCACGTCTCATAGTAAATCTGATTGCATTGCTAGGACTGAATAAACTTTTTTCGCATGTGTAATTATTGCAAGTTTGGACAACATTAAATGTTAAACAGCTGATACATACAGAGATCTCATAAATCAATATATTAGTATGTAATCCTTCACACACTCGACCCTCATTTCGTACCCCTTTTTGTTTTTTTTTACACAGACTGACAATGTCTAAATGTCAAATCACGCAGCTGAAGTAATAGAAGAAATTTCAAATATAGGTTGAGTTTCTGGTCGTAATAAACAAATGATTAAAGTTAGGGTCAGTACATCAACACTCACTGTCAGGTGTGTGTAACAACCCTTAAATATGACCACACTTTTCTGTAACACTTTGTATAAATAAACAAATGTCAAATGTGTACACTTTTTTGTTTTAATTATAAAAAGAGGGGAATAAAACTATATAACTAGTAAAGTACTGTGCTGCTCACCTGACCTGATTTTATGTTAAGGCATGTAAAATACAGCAATTATCAACGAAATAAGATAACTTGAACTCTCTGCCTACCCTTCGGGGATTATAGGCATGGAAGCCTATGTATGTACTATTTACAGTGTCAGACTGGTCCATATCACTCAATCCATATTTTCATATTTCAGATAACCAAAGGGAGTACCCCGTCGCTCAAGAGGTTAGCTAAAGAAATACTAGGAATAGATATCCAGCACGGAGAGCACAGCTCGGTGGAGGACGCCAGGGCCGCCATGCAACTGTACCGCACTGTGTCTAAGAAGTGGGAGGCGAGTTGGAGCGACAAAAGGGGGCATATGAAGATTTCTGACGAATAGCTAAAAATATATAGAGTATGTAACTAAAACCCTGTTGGCCCTTTTTAGGTCGTGATCATAGACTTATAGACAACTTAATAAATTTAGTTAAATAAAAATAATAATAAACAGAAGCAGGATATTATCCTTACACAGGTATCTTAGAAAATGAACGTATTTAAAAATGTCATTTACATCTGAATTTCTGTTTGTTGTACGTCGACCCCGCAACATGCTATCTCGCTCTGGCTCTAAGTCATCCTCTTGCAGAGGTAATCAATTGAAATACGGTTTACCAAGAATATTTTTACAGTCTCATTTTCGTATGCGAGTTATTTCATTACGTTTGAATATCAATTCTGATATCACAGTTAAAACGCCCGACAGGGTTTTTGTTACATATTGTATAACCAGCTCTTGCACGCAGCTCTGTCCGTGTGATTTTTTATCAGGGTAATATATTGTATGTCCTCATCCAGATCATGTGTTAGGGTTGCCAGGCCATAAAATAAAAAGCCGGACTTGGCGCTGTATTAGGCCGGACATTTTGCCCTTAAACCGGACATATGTTTTTTGAAAATCATATACCTCTTTAAAACCGGACATCATTTTTATAGTATAATAGTTGGTTTGTAATAAAATTGTTTATTTTTTATTTATCACTAATAATCACGGTGTTTTTACAAAATTCATATATACCATACGTATAGCCGGACCCGTGAATATCTGGCTGGCCACGACCGTAAAAAGACAAATGTGCCCCACTAAAGTCGGACACCTGGCAACCCTAGCCAAACATCCAATTCGGATCAGCCGATAATGCCTGTTTGAATAACTAAATATCCATACTTTAATATATTAATATTCATTGTGGGATATAAGATTAATGTAAGGGCTATTTCACCGGCGTGCATGTTACTGCTCCGCTCCCGTGGGCCGTAGCGTGGTATTATAGCTAAGAATCATTGGCTCTATTAATTTATATGTCGTGGATATCACTTCAATCAGTGAAGTCGTTTAGAAATTACCAAAGATCTTAATTTATACTACCATACAAGCTGCGCGGTACCAGTAAGTTGCGGTCAATTGACCGTTACTCAATATTACCATCTCGCTTACTCTCAACTAGAACCCCTATCGCGCTTCCTGTTTGTGAGCTGTCAAACTCGGTCGTTATGTGACGCAAGTTTACTTCTAAACAGCCCGTCTAGTAGTATACATTAAAGTCTTTGGAAATTACACGATTACACAGATGCATTACCGATTTTATATTTAACTAGCTTTTGGTCGCGGCTCCGCCCGCATGAACAGTCTTTTCCAGGATAAAAAGTAGCCTTTAACCGTCTCCAGAGTCGCATCTCTCTCTGTATCGAAATCCGTCAAAATCGGTTCAGCGAATTAAGTGTGAAAGCGTAACAAAAAAACTCATTTTCGCATTTATAATATTAGTTAGAATAATAACAATAAAGTCCGAAAATCGGCCACGTGTTTCACCTTTAATTTTTTTTCCAGTTGGACCATTCAAATGATTATTATGCATGAATAACGGCCAACGTTTTTTTTTATATGTTCGATTATTAAAATTGTAAACGCTTAACTAAGTTATTCTGTTTCAAAGTTTAGTAAAATAAAGTTTTTGTAATTTTATATGGGGTGTTTTATTCAAATAAATAAACAAATTAAAAAAAATTACTAGGTGCAGTAATGTACCGTATTACCCAGTATTCCAAAAATCGGGAAATATTACCGACAAATTTCCAAATTATGGGAATAAAATCATCGATGAAATGATAATTAAATAAATACACCCAACAGTCACACACATGGTCGTGACCTCACAATATGTAAACCTGTGTCTTGGGTATCAGGAACTACGAGGGACTTGCGGTCCCAAGACACCCAGACAAACAAATATTTGTGGATCACAGATCAGATCTCAGCCGGGAATGGGAATTTTTCATAAATACACATTAAGTTTTTTTACCAAATGAATTGTATTATTCGAATACTCCTATGCATTTGCAAAAAAAAACTATCCTGCAAGAACCATAGAAACGAAAATTTCCAGAAAAGTTGGGAATGTATCGTGAAAAATTAGGATTTGTGATTCTGGCAAAGATTCGGCAAAATTCGGCTGAAAAATCGGAAATATTACGAACAAACCAAATTAGGGGAATTTTGCCTGATGTGAAGGATCAGCACTAGCCCGCGAATTTCAATTTAATTTTATTTTTTTGAATATTCCGGCTCGATCCTTCGATTATTTACGGTTATAAATGATTTATTTTAAAAGTAAAATGTGAATTATGTGTGATTATTACTCGTCTATTATGGTTTTCTTTTTAATTTGTGGATTGTTTCAAATGTAAAAAAAATACTCAAAGGGCTGATAGCCATCGACTTAAAAGTAATTAAAATTGGACGGGGGATGCCCCGCGGAGGTGATATATAGCGTCAGGCATTGTTCGTCCCGCGATTTCTCATTCTAATTTCTAAAACCAATTCAAGTCTTAAGACCAATATCATGGATAATAAAGAAATGAAAGCGACGCAAAAATCCACGCGTTCATCTAAGACAAAGCAGCAAAAAACAAAACCGCCAACAATTCGTATTGATCGTGAAATTAAATGTTTTTTGACAACGAACACAATAACTGAAATCATAGCAATGGATTGTGAAATGGTTGGTGTAGGTAAAAAGGCAGATAGAAGTATGTTGGCCAGAGTGTCGTTAGTAAACACATTCGGAAACTGTATCTATGATGTGTTTGTAAAACCGCGAGAAATAGTCAAAGATTATAGAACGTGTGTGAGTGGAGTCCGGGAACAAGATCTACTGAATGGTGAAGAGTTTATAATGGTAAAAACTATAGTAATGAAATTGATCAGGAAACGCATTTTGGTCGGACACTCGTTGAAAGGCGATTTGAGGGCGTTGGGCTTGTGCCATCCCGAGAGAAATACAAGGGACATTTCCAAATGCTATTTAATGAAGGTAAGTAATTGATATTATACCAGGCTCGGCTGTACATTATCTGACGTCGAGTTAAAAGTTCATATTTTTTTCACTTAAGGGTCATATTATAAGAAATATTATGATGAGAAATTAAATAATTTTTGAGAAAAAAATATTTGAATATCGCAAAAATGTACCATTTTATGCGTTGCTTCAAGTTAATAAAAAAAGGAATGCTTTAACTTTTAAGCTAGACTCCTTTGTTTGTATGTTGTATTTGTGTCATTGTAGCGCTGGAATAATGGACCGATTTGAATGAAATATTTTTGTTTGAAAGTTATTCGAGATACGTGTATATAGTATTTTAAGGCAGGGTAAATTTAAAAATGCGAATAACTTCTTTACATCATACTAAATAACTTTAGGTCTGTGACTTCTAATAATTCATTATTAAAAGCAACAGGCGACGCGCAACTTACTCGAGTACATGATTTTGTTATAATACACCTCGTAAATTCGCCAACTCGGGTTACTGCGCCGCCGGATGTGTTGACTCACTTCTTCGAAATGTATTAGCGCAGTGCTGATTAAATATTTAACATCAGCAATAGCACGCGTTTTTTTATTGCATAGCTACAGTAGGTAACATAAACCCTTAGCACTTTCTAAGTCCTGAACATAGACATATAGAATTATAGATAGCTTAATAAAAATAGGTTAATTAAAAAGATAATAAACAGAAGCGAGATATTATCATTATACAGGTAACTTAGAAAAATTAACATATTAAAATGTTATTTTCATCTGAAAACTATGTTCAGCTGACTGATGTTACGTATTGACGAAACCGGGTGCACACGCGGCGCGTCGCGTTTGATGCACGCAGACACCGCAACTTGCTATCTCGCTCTAAGGTAATCAATCGAAATATAGTTTACAAACAATACCACTGAGTTTAAGTAGCTGGATCTTCTCAGGATTGGGTCGCGCCGTGTATAATCCAGTAGTAAAGTAAGCCCACTGAGTTTGTTTCGCCGGGTCTTCTCAGGTTGGGTCGTTTTGGATCTGGTGGTAGTTTTAAAACACGTGCCGTTTTTGTAATGCCTATGGTCCATATCGACCCATAATAAAGAAGAAAAAATAAAATATAATAATAATATTAAAATAATAATAAAATATAATTGTGGATTATTCCTTAATAAAAATATTGTAAAATTTATAGTTGCCCAGCGTATTTTGATCAGACTCTACTCGTTCGTTTGACGATTATCTTAAAATAAAAACATATAAAACCGTCGCTTAAATTTTTTGTTCAAATTTAAAAAGTTTTTCGTACATGATTTATTATCTTTCAGACTAACGAAGGTGACACACCATCCCTGAAGACGTTAGCCAAACAATTTCTAGGCCTAAACATACAGGATGGAGAGCACAGTTCAGTGGAGGATGCCAGGGCCGCCATGAAACTGTACTGCACTGTGTCTGTCCAATGGGAGGCGAGCTTGAGCGGAAAAAACGTTTAAAAAGAAGAAAGCATCGACAATTCCGCCCGTTTCGGATTTAAATTTGACTTTTAACTAATCGAAGTTGAAAAGGTCTTAGCTGATTATCGTATTTGATATCGCGGGTGCGTAGTAACTAGCAATAAGATAATTATTACTGTGCAGCTTTAGTGGCACAGCAAGCGAGGCCGCGGGTTCGATCCCCACCGAAACAAATGTTTGTATTCTACAATTCAGTTTTTATAGAGGCCTGCCCCAGAGGTGTTGATGTCAGGCAGGCGGCCGGTATTAAAAACTATAAGCCAAATCTTAACCTACATTAAAAAGCATGTTGCGTAGGATGTCAGGTGGAAGATGAAGAGTACAGAGAACACTAGGTTAACCTGTATCGTGAGTATCAACTAAGAGGAACTTACGGCTCCACACTACCCAGACCGAGAATCAATATTTGTGGATCACACAAACATTTGTCTCGGCGCGGGAATCGAACTCGCGGCCTCTCGCTTCGCTCTCTGCTATTTGGCCACTGCGCCACAGAGTACGTCAAAAATCTGTTTTTTTTTTATGATATAGGCCGACATGTTGTCATTTATATTATATTCCAACCGATTCGAACATCGACTGAGAATACTATGACGGATTCCAACCTCAGTCAACGATTCCAACACACAGCAAATTGAGATACTTTTTACTTTTTATTTTTCTAAATTCATTAAGGTGAAAGATCTAAAATTTAATTTTTGTTCTTTGAAACTTATTCTTTTCTCGGAGTAGTTATTTTGGACATTGATTAACTCCAGAAGCAATATTTATAGTTTTCATTGTTATTATTCCGTATATAAATTATGATTATTTGCGCAAAATCATTTTTATCTATAAAATATTGTAAAATTTATAGTTGCTCAGTGTATTTTGACGATGCTATGTATGTTATGTATATATTAGCTGATAATCTATTCTATACTTACTTACGTTTCTTTATTTTGTACTGACTTGTCATAAGCGCTATTTAAATGTAGGCACATGATGAATAAAACTATTTCATTTCAGTTCATATCCATATTTAATCGAAGGATCGAGCTACAGTTCCAAAAAAACAAAATTAAATTGCATTTTGCGGGTTAGTGCTGATCTTTCACCATAATTTAAAGTAATTGAAGTATATTTTTATGCAAAATGGCTGTGGGTTAAAACATTTTTTGCTTATTTGGGTTGGTACGTTCAATAAAAAAAAAACAATATCCAAATGGCTGAATAGGTTTTTAGTTTCTGTTTTAAACTTCAATTTTAGTTATTGCTTTAGACTTGCTTTATAATGCTCGACATTGGCAAAATTATCGAAAATCGATAGAGCCATAATCTAAATAAGAATAGATAAAATTAAAAAATCATTTATTGCATTTTCCGAGTTGATTGCATGCATGAAGAAATTATTTTTCATGTTCAAATTATTAGGTTGTAAGCAGTAACATAAGTTTTCTGTATTCTGTTTAAAAGTTTAGTGAATAAAGATTTTCTAAGTTTCTAAATAATGTTTTATTTTATATTCGAAAACCGGTACGATTTTTTTTTATTGTCTTGAGTGACGTAACAAGCAGGCCGTTCGCCTGATGGTAAATCGCCTGCCCATATACTGAAATAACACCACAGAACTTGGAATTACTAAATACTGCATGGTATTGTGCGCTCTTCACCCTGAGACAATATTAAGTCTCATAATGTCCAGTAATTTGACTAGTTTCGATGTCATTCAAACCGGAACACAACAGTCCGTACACACTGCTGCTTGGCGGCAGAAATAGATAAAGCGGTGATACCTACCCAGACGGCCTCTCGTATAAAAGGGACCTACCACCTAGTGTATCTGTCATACGCGCTCACGCCTGTAATCCCCGAAGGGGTAGGCATAGATGTAACTAGTACACCCACATTTCACCGAGCGTATCTCCGTCCCTTATGTGACAGGGGGCGAGCCTATCGCCATACCGGACACAAATTCCAGACTCCGGACTGATACTGAGCATTTCGTAACAGAAAAACCAAATACCACTTTACCCAACCCGGGGATCGAACCCAAGACCTCAGCGTTAGCTTAATCGTAACGCGTACGCATTACAACTGCGCCACCGAGGCAGTCATAGATGTCTGTCAATAGACAGAATATTGGGAACGGCCATTAAATGATTCCATACACATAGAGAGACAAACAGAAGATACTTACAACTCCCCTCTTTTTAACACACTTTTATTAGCTTCATACGTATGTATGTAACGGAAACTTTGAACATGATTTTGACCCCCCTTCAAAACGGATTAATTCGAAATTTGGCATAGGTACTTATCGAGGACCGATGACAATTCAAAAAATTTAATTCAACTAATTGAATAATTTTTATTTAATTAATTTATTTTTATTGAAAATCATTGAAACAAAAAAATAATACCTAGTATAAAAAACTAAAAAACATACTTTTATACAAACTCCAATTAAAAAATGAAAAATAAATAATAATTTAAAATATTTTATTGTAAAAAAAGCGTGGGGTGCTTTGATATTATCAAAATGTTAATCCTTCTATTCATATATCTATTATTATTATTTATTTTTCTATAAAAGCGTGTTTTTAGTATTGTTATTAGGTCAAGGTTTAAAAAGAATAAAACAAATTCAATGATTCTTTATTTTTATTTTGAACATGTCTGTCGAAAGCCTCCGTAACGTATTGGGCGAGTAGCCAGCTGCGACGCGAGAGGCCGTCGGTTCGATTCCCGCAACGATACATGTGTGTATGATCCATAAAAATACTTGATTCGGGTCTGGGTGTTTTCTCCCCAGAGGGGTTGACGTCAGGCAGATGGCCGGTCGTAAAAACTACAAGCTAAATGTTTTAATTTCAAACCAATACTTCTACTTTCACCCCAATCAATCATTAGTTACAACTCTGCCTATCCCTTTAACGGCCATTTTTAGCTATCTTAGTTTAATTCAGCGGATAAATACATCGAAATAAAATAACTAGAACGATAACTCTCTTATGAATCTGCCAAAAATACGGCTCCACTTACTTACACATGCAAATGTAAAATCACACGTAACACTCAATACACGCAACAAAAATTAATGAACGTTCAAAATCAACTTTATTTCATAAAAGTTAATGTCTAAATATTAAATTTCTAGATCGAGATACGACGTTCTGCACCACGAAAAAAAATAGACATATCAAGTGTCAACTAGAGATTATTATGCACGGACTTATATAGCCCCGCCTCCTTGCACAGACTTTTGGTGGGGACATTATTTGCTTGAGTTTCTTGTCATCTTATTTCAATGGATACCATACATAATATAAATAAAACAATTAGAATACAGGTAATATGGTATTTGACTCGAATAATTTTAATATTAATAAATAACATTCCCTAAAGTTTATTATCGAAATAATTATATGAATCCAGTCAAAAATAAACAAGTTAGAAGCCGTTCAAATCTGTTGGAGGGGGTAGTTGTCAAATGACGGAAAGAGGATGCACGACATGGCAAGTTACGTCACAAGCCAGGTCACGCCATTACGGTGCACGCGTGCGAGGGAGATAGTGAGATTTTCCCACTACGCAACAACCTTTGCTTGTACCAATATTTAAAACATGAACTGTGGCCACATTTCTTACCCGATTTTAATTCTGTTTTCGCTTAATAGTTTATTTTACGTATTATTGTTGGTTGCATATAAAATAATGTATAAAATAGGGTAGTAAATTAGACTTTTTTTATTATTTAAATCAATAAGTTACGACGTTACTCAAAAAGAATTAAAGAAAGAATTTTATAAATCGGACCAAAAATAAATAAGTTAGAAGCCATTCAAATCCTGTAGAAAGGGTAATTGTCAAATGACAGACGACGCAAACTTTGACGTCACTGTGTAAAATGTTAATTATGGTGCACGCGTGCAAGCGAGATAGTGAGATATCCCTACTAAGCACCCACTTTCCCTCATACCAACATTTAAAGTCATAACTGCGGGCACGTTTCTGAACCAATTTTGATTGTGTTTTAATAAAAGGGTTTCTTTTGCGTATCATTTTCTGTTGCTTAAAAAATAATGTATAAAATTTTATATAGGAAACTACCCTATTGCAGTCAAATACCCAATTGTTTATTGAAAATGGCCTTAGCGCAACAGGCGCCGTGCGTTATGTACGTAGCTTTAAATAATCACTAAATAACTGAAACATATTATAATTTTAGAGCGAGTTATTTATTTTCTTACTATTTCTTACAATATCACTGTTTTCAGATTTTCTTTTTATCATTTATTTCCATTTAACAATAGATAAATTGTGCGTTATATTAAACTATTGAGTTTAATGACATTTGGTGACACATGACATGTAACAGAAAAACATTGGATTAAATAAATGTCAATAAATTGAAAGAATGGCGATTCTGAGATTGGTGAACGTGTGATTTAAGCAACGTATAGTGTACGATATAAGTATTATACAACGTGTTACAGAAAGGTGTGGTCAAATTTAAGCAACGTATAGTGTACGATATAAGTATTATACAACGTGTTACAGAAAGGTGTGGTCCAATTTAAGCAACGTATAGTGTACGATATAAGTATTATACAACGTGTTACAGAAAGGTGTGGTCAATTTTAAGCAACGTATAGTGTACGATATAAGTATTATACAACGTGTTACAGAAAGGTGTGGTCAATTTTAAGCAACGTATAGTGTACGATGTAAGTATTTCATCCCCCGTAGGACCAAATTTGATTGCGTTGCTAGTACACGAATAAAGCATTATCTTTTTTTAAAGGTGGGTAAGTGACTGACGTTTCTAGCCATTTAGAGATGCAATTACTAGACGCACAGTGATATTGTGTACAGGTAATATAAATGATGTGATCGCCCATGTATCGATTAATAACTGTAATTGTAATGCGTACGAGTTACGACTGAGGCTGAAGCTGAGGTCTCGGGTTCGATCCCCGGTCGGGCAAAAGTGATATTAAGTTTTTCAGCCCGGAGTCTGGAATTGTATGGCGTTTGGTTCGCCCCCTATCACACCATGGGACGGAGATACGCTTGTAGTGGAGTTTATAATAATGGTATAATACCTATTGCTCTATACCTACTACTACATATAAGTTCTATATAAAACAAGATTTAATCCTTGAATATATTAGTTTATCTGAGATTCGATTGTTTACTAGTCACCTAATCCCCCGACATTACACGCTCAGCGAAATGTGGCTGTACTGGTTACACCGCTGCCTACCCCTTCGGGGACTACAGGCGTGAGTGCGTATGTATGTATGATAATAATTAAAAAATTTAGTATGTCTAGATTTTGCTGATATCAGGTACATAAACACTTATTATCAGGTGTACGTAACAATCTTTTAATAGTAAAAAAAAATACACGTCCAACAGTCACACACATAGTCCTGACCCCACACTAGGTAAACCTGTGTCGTGGGTATCAGCAACTACGAGGGACTTGCCAACCCACAACACCCAGACCCGAGACAAATATTTGTGGGTTACATAAACATTTGTCTCGGTGCGGGAATCGAACCCGCAGCCTCTCGCATCGCAGCCGGCTACTAGTCCACTGCGTCAAGGAGCTTGATGCTGAAAGATGACCACACCTTTCTATAACACGTTGTAGCATCGTAATTTGATGATGCAGTAGAAAATAATCTGAATTCTATTGTCACGAACTAAAGTTACCCAAAATATAGTTTATCTTATCAAATGTTTTGAGTGGTAGCGCCACGTTGTAGGCAGTTTTGTCTCTAGCATGAATGGACCACTCGACCGGGTCGGGCTCGCTCCTATCACATCATGGAACGGAAATAAGCTCCGCGAAATGTGGGTGTACTGGTTACACCTCTGTCTACACCTTCGAGAATTATAGGCCCGAGTGCGTATTTTAGTTCGTGTAAATAGAATAGACATTTATATCTACTCTGAAATGATCATTTAATTATAAATCTTGATAAAATAGAGCGGAGGATTGAGGGATCGCTGCATTATTTAATTTTCTGTTACATATCTGTAGGTCTAGTACAAGTTCTAGTAGTTTTCTAAAACGATAAAAGTTTTCGTTTTCTCTCCAAACGTCGAGTATCAGTAGTCACTAGTGGGAGCTATGATGAATTAAAATTAATAATATGGTTAATTTTATTTCATATTAGTCGAATATTAAATTAGTTTTCAAGCGATTCTTTCCTTTATTACCGTATGAATTACTAGTTGACACTTCGTCGGTAGTAATTTTATACGAATTCGAAAACTGTTAACGTATTTGTAACTCGTACTAGGCCTACTGGTGTTATTAGAAGAAACAACAAACTGACTATCTGTAAAACTATATATACAACGTGTTACAGAAAGGTGTGATCATATTAAAGCGTCGTACTCGTTACATACACCTGACAAAGTAGCATATACTAATCCGCATTCAACAGTGGGCAGGCCACATAGCTCGCAAACTGATAGCCGATGGGACAGAAAAGTTCTCGAATGGAGGCCACGTACGGGCAAGCGCAACAGAGGACGTCCACCTACAAGATGGACCGACGACCTGACAAGGGTTGCAGGAAGCCGATGGATGCAGGCCGCTTCCAACAGCAAGGCCTGGAGGCATTAGGGGAGGCCTATGTTCAGCAGTGGACGTCTTGTGGCTGATGATAATGAAAGTAGCATACCGAATATCGACATGATATTTATTCGATAAAAAAGAAAATGTAATATTTATGTCCTAGCAATTCAATTGAATTTGGTACTGTGGGGGGGGTGAAATACTTATATTGTACACTATCCCCCATATTCATAAAGGTTACTATGAGACTTCATAGTGAGCGCGTACGCATAGTGACGATTTCTCTAAACGTCATTGGTTAGTTTTTGGCGCTAAATCAAAACAGACCAATCATGTACACAGAATTGGAAACTTGGTAAGGAGCTTATGAATACGGACCTTGACGTTGCTTAAATTTGACCACACCGTTCTGTTACACGTTGTAGATTTAACATTCATTATGGATGGGACCATGATAGACCATAAACAACAATACCACAAATACGCCATAATGTTTAAAATTACGTGTCACAATCACACAAAAATAAATATAAAACATTAAACACAAATGAGAGAATATAACTAAAGAATTAAATACATAAAAAAAGAAGTCAAAAATACACCATGAAAAAAAAACATCATATCTTATCAAAATAATACACAAAAAAACAGAATAATTTCGAAAATAAATCAATGGAAATATCCAAAATTCTAAAAATCTCAAAGAAATAAATATTTCATATTAACTCACACTCAAGACTAGAGGTGGACAACAACCCCCCCCCCCCCCCCCCCCCGTTGTCACCCAAGTACGTCTCAGACGCAGTCCCATCCAATAAACATAAAAAAAAAACATTTATAAACTTTCACATTCAACATTGAATACTATAAAAATTAAAATCTATTTATATACAAGTAAGTACATGGAATAATACATATTAGTTCAATAATACACAATTTTAAATGTCGGTACATTTAAAAGACATATGCCTGGTTTCTGAAAGGCTGATCAATGTAAAATTAACTAATCAAATCTCATGTCAAGTCGAAATTGAGTTGCCAGAAGCGTGATCAACACCTATTATTTGACACACATGTTAGCTAACATAACTTTCAAATTAATATGAAAAATAGTATGTCAAAACGGTACTAAAGAGACATCAAATATTATTAAATTACATATTCGTAAAAAAACGAATAATTTCCGAGCGCGTCGTAGTACTGTACGACACAATACTGGGCCGTATCCAGGCGTTCATGTAGGGTGGCTGACCCCCCAAGCAACTTTGCCTAGAACGTTAGATAGATAACATAGTTAAAGAAACTTTATGAAAAGAATTTTAGAATTTATGTGCATCCGGATTTAATCCAAGACTTCACTCATAATTCACTGGCGAACAATTTTTAGTTAATTTATTAATTATTAGAAATACTAAACTGACATTTCGAATGCGAAGGGTTTTCAAGATTTTTCATCGCTGTGGGGCAACATGGGTACCAATATTATAACTGAGGTATTTATTAACCATGTTAAAGCTTGATAAAGTACCTTAGCATTGCCAAATTAATATGCTAAAACGTACAGTCTGGGATCTGATGGCTAAGTGGAAGTTATGCCCTAACCAGGTTATAACTTGTAATATTGTCGAAATGTATTGACAAAATTAAATAATGTGTGATGGATCAATATAACGGATATTACGGATCGTTTTGGTATTATTTAGTTACAATACCAGACGGCTTAGTAGGCAAGTAGTGTTGCCAACATTTTATCAATGGGGCTTTTTTTTTGGTTTCACCACCTATACTAACTATGGCGGAAGTGGAGATTTTTCAGTTTTGTTTAGACACAAGTAAAAGCAATTTAGATTACTTTATTCTAACTTATTCTAAATCACTTCCTTTTTTTTTATATATACACCAGACGTAGTAGATTTTCGGGGGTAGGGCAGATTATAAAGTATTCCTTTCGGTTATAAATAGCTACAAATCAAACAAGTCCTAAAATTTTAGGGTGGGTCAGGCCTTTACCCTTATTACATCCCTGTTCGGCAAAAAATACCGAAATGTCAAGTTGGCAACACTATTTACATCTATATTATTGTATCTATTCTGGTGTCACCAACTAAACTGAACTTGGCTAAAAATAGTTAAGTCTTTGTGCACACAACAAAATATCTAAAGGGTTTTATTTTAGTTGAGTTTGTCGTGTAAAAATGTTAACTTATATCTAAAATGGGAGTATATTAAAATTTGGTTGTGACAGCCTCCGTGGCGCAGTGGGAGAGTAGCCGTCTATGAAGCGAGACGTCGCGGGTTCGATTCCCGGACCGAGACAAATGTTTGTTTTATCCATAAATATTTGTTTCAGGTCCGAGTGTTGTGGACCGTAAGTCCCTCGTAGTTGATACCCATGATACAGCTTAACCTAGTGTCAGGTCAGTACTATACGTGTGACTGTTGGGTGTATCTTCCACCTGCTCTTACCCCACACGCAGTGGGGTCGGCGCAATATGCTTTTAACACATGTTACAGAAATTTTAAATGATTTGGCTTGTAATTTTTACGACCGACCGCCTACCTGACGTTAACTCGTTTGGGAGAGAGCACCCAGACCTAAAACATGTTTGTGGATCACACATTTATGTCTCTGTGCGGGAATCTAACCCGCGGCCTTTTGCTTCACAGCCGGTCACTCGCTTACTGCGCCAAGGACGCTGTTGGGTGTATCAATTAATTAAAATTACATAATCTCGCTTCAGTTAAGTCGTGTGACAATAGAACATCTAAAATGATTCACTGCCACTCAATTTTCAATCTTACTGCACAAAAAATTGGCGCTTGAATTGATCGAGCGCGTTATTTCAAATTTAATCAGCACCTCAATTTAACAATAAGTTTATACAAATGATTATCTACATCGTCTTAAAGCTATGAATCCAGTTCCATGATTATTTTTAGAGCGGATTTGGTATACAATTATGGGGGGTCATGACCCCCCAATAAACAATCAGTTCCGTCGTTACTTTTTTGATAATCTAATTCTAAGCAATGTTAATGACAATAAGAGTATATTTAAATATTCGAGTATTTAACCACCGATTAACGTATTTTTTAAAGTACCTTTTAGACATGTTTCTTCTGATATACCGGATGTAAGGAGAGCGCTTCCGCAGCGGAAATGCTACTTACACTTACATAAACGGAAAACGCTATTCTCTTTTGTTGTTTACTTGCCATTTTGGAAACGTAAGCCAGCAATGTAAAGCGTACTAATGCTAAACACGAGGTTTAATGTCCCACGCGCTCAATACTCAGTAGGTCAGCGCCACGCGGCAGCTGATTTCTTTATATGCTTTACATTACGTTATTAAGAAAAATATGATTTTAATTTCTATTTATAGGTTCAAACAAAACTGAGGGAAAAATTAAAAAAAATTAGCTTGATTTTTTCAGTGGTATCATGTCTGTAATCATCAGCACTATCACCTGTCTTCGTTTTCGGAAGCGTTTCCCTTACACCCTGTATATGTCAGAGTTTGACTTTTGTATTTCAACATGTATTATTTTATTTGGTAAAATAGCATTTACTTGGTGGTGTAATGATAATCATTGTCTTTGAATGCGGCAGTTATAATTTTACGAATCCACAAGTAATTTTGGAACCGATGTGATTTATCAAGCAATGTTCAACATACAACACATAGTATAATATTACGCATAGTACATATATCTTCTCTGTTGCCTACCTATCCTGGTCATATTCGTACACAATTCTTGGTCTCTGAAAACAAAATAATATCTATTAACAATTAAGGCAGTAAATTATAAGAAAAAGAATTTCTTGTCATTTACCAGCTAAACTAATAATTTTTTAACTGATAAAATTTGTTTATACAACGTGTTACAGAAAGGCGTGATCATATTTAAGTGTCGTTACATATACCTGACAGTGAGTGTTTATACAACGTGTTACAGAAAGGTGTGATCATATTTAAGTGTCGTTACATATACCTGACAGTGAGTGTTTATACAACGTGTTACAGAAAGGTGTGATCATATTTAAGGGTCGTTACATACACCTGACAGTGAGTGTTTATACAACGTGTTACAGAAAGGTGTGATCATATTTAAGGGTCGTTACATACACCTGACAGCGAGTGTTTATACAACGTGTTACAGAAAGGTGTGATCATATTTAAGTGTCGTTACATACACCTGACAGTGAGTGTTTATGTATCGGATCTTATCAATATCTAGACCTAAAATTTGACTGCGTTCGTCACCCCAAGACATAAATTGTTAAGTCTCATAATGCCAAGTAATCAAATTTCTTATTATGTGGCCAAAAAGAAACACTAATAATAATAATATATACGTGCCTACCCCTATGGGAAACAGGCGTGAGTGTATGTATGTATGTATATTGTATGTATTATACACGTCCCACTGCTGGGCACGGGCCTCCTCTACTGAATGAGAGGGGTCAGGCCTTAGTCCACCACGCTGGACTAATGCGGGTTGGCAGACTTCACATACCTTCGAAATTCTTATGAAGAACTTCTCAGGGTTGCAGGTTTCCTCACGACGCGATGTTTCCTTTACCGTTCAAACAAGTGATGATTAACAATTAATACACACGTAACTTAGAAAAGTCAGAGGTGTATGCACTTGGGGCTGGTTTCGAACCTGCGACTTTCGTCTCGACAGTCCATACCGTTGAGCTGCTAAGAAAAAAACACAAACTTACCGAATATCCCCCCACCCCCCATTGCCTTTAATCAGTTTCTTGTTGTGCTTCGCTCCGCCCGCGTTGAACGTTGCTGTCACGCGACTGGGGTACATGTAAGGTTTGGCGTTCTGTAACAACTTCTGAACTCTGCTTATAACCGAAGACGCGTTACAATTTGCCTTTTTGTGATGGAAACCGCTGGAAATAAAAACACTTATTATTTTTTTATTAAAACATTTTTTTTCAGAAGAGCAGCTTGCTCGCCTGATTGTAAGCGCCACGCCTGCTCATAAACAAAAGCAACGCCACACAGAACGTTAAATAACATTGCACTGCATGACACTGGACTGCGCTCGTAACCCCGAGACATTCACTGTTTATTTGACAATCTATTTTCTGAGTGGTAGAGCCACGTTGTAGACATATTTGTCTACAGCATGAATGGGCCGGGTCGTTACCAGTCTCACAGAAAACCGGCGTAAAGTAGCAGCTTGCTGCTGCGTTTCGTACGGTGCGTGAGATATCCGGAAGCCCAAATCCTCTCCCCTTACCAATCCCTTAATTATCCCTTTCCTTTAAGATCGACAATGACTCTTTTGGTATTGTGGGCGTACATGGGCGGTGGAGATAACTTACCATCAGGCGACGCATTAGCTCGTTTGACGGCCTATGCAATAAAAAAAACATGCCAATGAACTCACCATTCACCAATATGAAACACCCTCGGACCCTTGCACATTATGACCTTAAACTTGTCCCGCCCGGGTCTATTTTGGGAGAGATGAAGCAACGAATAATCCCAATTGTAATCGTCATATGCACAGAACTGGTCTTGAAGTTCCATTATATGACTCCATACGGTCCGGTTGAATGCGAAACCCATGTTATGCATGCTAGAGTGCCACGGGGTGATTTCCAACTGCAATGGTAGAATGGTAGGTTATGGTAGGTTTTGGTAGAATTGATGGCATGCATTGGGTAACTGTTTGGTTCGAAGGGAAACACAATTTGATAATGGATAACAAAGAATATGTTTATTTATATTTTAATGCAGATGATACCCTTTTTTTACAATAATAACTAATCTATTGTATACTACCACTCCAATATGTAAGCTAAAGTCAAACTAAACCAATAAAATGCCTTCTTCAAAATGGCAGCCAACCGCCATTTCTTTGACATTATCCGAGTAAATTTGGTCAAGTTTAAATCTTAACAGTCCTCTAAAATGATACGACTTATTATAATAATACTAGTCCTGTATCATACACGTCCCACACTAAGCACGGGTCTTCTCTACTGAATGAGAGGGGTCAGGCCTTAGTCCATCACGCTGGCCTAATGCGGGTTGGCAGAATTCACATACCTTCGAAATTCTTATGAAGAACTTCTTAGGTTTTCACATGTTTCCTTCATCTTTAAAGCAAGCGATAATTAATAATTAATACACACGTAACAAAAATCGTCGATGCACGCACGCTCTTGGGGCTGTGTTTCGAACCTGCTACTTTCGTCTCGCGAGTCCGTACCACTCTCCGCTGAGGATAGCATTAATAATTGCTAATTTTTATTAGCTTTAATAAAAAAAATGTGTAGGTCGGTATGCCCCACTCTCGTTCCCCTAACGTCGTTAATGGTATTGTTTACATTTAGATGTTTTCTGCGCTTTGCCAGTTATCTTAGCCCTTCTGGTTGGCCTACAGTTATTTTATTCATTAGGTGTACGTTAAAACTTATCTAGTTTAGATCAAAGTTACTCGGTAAAGACAAAGTATGCCGATATGACGTTATACTATTTCCATACACCTGGTGTAAGGGAATCGCTTCCGAATACGAAGACTGTTGATAGGTTTGATGATTACAGACATGATACCACTAAAAAAAATCGCAAAATAAGTCCAGCATTTTTTTGATTTCTCACGCAGTCTTGTTTGGACCATTAAATACAATGACGTTTTATTCAAATAATAATTAAAATCATTCGTCTTGATAACGTAATGTAAAGCCAATAAATAAAACAGCTGACGTTCGGAATCAGCAGTGCGGCACGCTGTACCTACTGAGTATTGCTGCGCGGTGATGCGCGCGGGTCATTGACCCCAAGTTCAGTATTGGTACGCATTATATTGCGTAAACTGTAAACAACCAGGGAATAGCGTTATTCGTTTATGTTAAGGTAGCGTTTTATTACCCTTCGGATTTGGAAACGGTCGCCTTACACTTTATATAGAATCACTGTCATTTTACGACAGCATATTAGAAAATACAATAAGTACTATTAGAATCTGTGTTAAACTGTGGAAAAACTACAAATAAATTTCGGCCTCATGCAACTTCAATAGACTTGAAAAAACAATGGAAGGTACAATTGCGCTACCATCGGGCGAAATATTATTGGAATATGCGCGAGCATGTCGGAACAATTCTCCATTACTTCTGCGCTGATATTTCTAAAGTACTCGTAGTGTGTAGCAAACAACATGTCCCACTGGCAAATATTATTATTTATTTTTAACATACAACATGTAACAATAACCCTGTTGGTGCTTTTAGCTGTGTTATGAAAATCGATATTCAAACATAAGGAAATATCTCTAATGAGAAAAATCTAACATAAAAATGGGACAGAGGGTGGGCCAGCAGTATTTTAAATGAAATACCACTAAAAACTATATTTTTATGTGTTTTACGTGCGTATTAGTAAAGCGGCAACTCGCTGTAATAGTAAAAAGGTGCCGTACCGAGTAACTACCACCTTTTATAAACCACCGAGTGATCGCAAATCGTTATTTTTATCGTAGAATTTTCTTAATTGAGATATTTCTTTACATTTGAATAACGATTCTGAGAACGTGGTTAAAAGGAACAACAGGGTTTTTGTTACATACTGTTTTTCTTCCACCATAGTTTTTCCATTAGTCCAGCATAGTGAACACAGATACCCGTACATTAGTAGAGGAGACCCGTGCCCAGCGATTGATTAAATATTAAAATAAACATAAAAAACGCATTAAAAAAAAATGTCTGCTAGTGGGTCATTTCTGAACGCTAGTGTTCAATAGTGCATTGGTGATGTTATGTACATGTGAAGACAAGCAAAAGCAAAGCATGACCACACTGGGTGTACGGAAAATGCTACCGAAAACAAAAAGGTGATAGTGCTGGTTATTATGGATGTAAATAAATAAATAAAATAATACCAGCCCTGTATTATATACGTCCCACGGCTGGGCACGGGCCTCCTCTACTGAATGAGAGGGGTTAGGCCTAGTCCACCACGCTGGCCTAGTGCGGGTTGGCAGACTTCACATACCTTCGAAATTCTTATGAACAACTTCTCAGGTATGCAGGTTTCCTCACGATGTTTCCTTCACCGTTATAGCAAGTGATAATTAACAATTAATACACACATAACTTAGAAAAGTCAGAGGTGTATGCACTTGGGGCTAGTTTCGAACCTGCGACTTTCGTCTCGACAGTCCATACCACTCCCCGCTGAGCTATCACTGCTTTTATGGATTATGGATATACCACAAAAAATCACGATATAAAACTATTAACCATTTATATGATCACGCGCCCGCGTCGTTTGCGCATGTCTTAACGGGCCGTTAACCCCGAGCGTCAGCTGATACTTTTTTAAATATTTAAATTATTATTTTACTGATCTGATATGAATAACCGTTGTATTTATCTATCTAAACATGCCGCTGCGTGGAAAATAATTTGTTATAGTAATAGGTATTTCGCGATTTATTTAGTGGTATCATGTCCGTAATCACCAGCAATATCAGTTTTTTTAATATATTTTTTTATTGCCTAGATAGACAGACGAGCAGACGGCCCACCTGATGGTAAGTGGTTACCGCCGCCCATGGACCTCAGCAATGCCAGAGCACAGCCAAGCCACTACCTAAAGTTCATATGACTTATGTATCGGAAGCGTTTTCCTTATACCCTTTACAAGCTTTGATCCATACCTAAAATGGTATTTCGCTTTTATACGCATATACAATATGTAACAAAAACCCTGTCGGGCGTTTTAACTGTGATATCAGAATCGATATTCAAACGTAATGAAATAACGAAGCATACGAAAATGAAACTATAAAAATAATCAGATTTTTTTTTATACTTTAATTATTTTATTGTTTGTAAACCGTATTTCGATTGATTACCTCTGTAAGAGCAATGACTTGGAGCCAGAGCGAGATAGCAAGTTGCGGCGTCCACGTACATCAAACGTGCCGCGCAGGGCTTCGTCAATACACACAGAAATTTAGATGTAAATAACATTTTTAAATATGTTCACTTTCCCAAGCTACCAGTGTAAGGATAATATCTATCTTCTGTTTTTTTTTATTTAATTAAATTATTTTTATGTATCTACACGAAAAGGGCCAACAGGTTTTTTGTTACATACTGTATTAGTATAACCTACACCGAAGTAAATTCATACCACATGCATTTATTTATCAATATTTTTATCTCAAAAAAAACAACTAAATCATACAGATTAACCAGCTTTTGGTAGCATTGCTTAATTTTACGTAGACTTATGCCCATTTTCACCGACTTTTACTTAACTTTAGTCGAGCCCTAACGCCCAGCATTCACCAAAACGGTGCATCTTTAGTCAATATTTACATTCCATCATAGACATGCTTTAAGGGTCAACTAAAGTTAAGTATAGGTCGGTGAAAACCATTCCCGGTCCTCGTTTAAGCCATTTCCATAGCAAATTTTATACCAACTAGTTCTACGGCTTTACCGGCAAAATGTAACTGACAAAGTTACTTTTAAAATGTATAATGGCAAAGCAATTTACACTGGCTGGCCTAGAGTAAGAGTTTTCTACATTCGCTATCCAGGCGGGTGCAAGTATTTACAAGCATATAATATACACAGTAGTTGTTTCTAATGTATTCAATACTGTAGAGTTTAGTGTTCAAATATGCCCTTTAATTTGCTTCAAATATGGTCTTTAATTGTTTCAAATATGGCCTTAAACAGTTTCAAATATGGCCTTAAACCGTTTCAAATATGGCCTTAAACAGTTTCAAATATGGCCTTAAACTATTTTTCAAATACAGCCTTTTTCAAATACTGGTTTCAAATATGAACTTGTACTAAGTTAGTCTTTCAGGTTCATCACACTTCAGGTTTGCTTTTTTTTATTGATAACAGTAAATTCAGTTTAGTATGTATAAAAAAATAAACAGATGTCTTATTCAACATCACATTCGCATAATCATCCCGTTTTATTACATTTATAAATCTTTTTACGACCTACGAATTACCCCGCACGCAATGAATGAAGTCTCTAGACAAAAAAAAATGGGCATATTCAAACACATCTACAAAACTATATTACAGCGACCTTCTGAGTGCTCGCGTACAAATTTGGGTACACTTGGAAGTTCCACTGGGTGTCTTGCTGCCTCTTTCTCCTCTCCTCATTAGCTGCCTTCACTTGTTGGATGTAGTTTAATGTCAGTTGTTTTTTACGCTACAAATGGACGGGAAGCTTAGTGGGGTCGTTTTAGACCCCATTGCAGTGACACACATTAAGCATGATGGATGGGTGAATATTGAGTTTTTGCGGTTCATTTCTGACACATTATAGCAGTGATATTAAAAATAAATTTATGTTACAAGTTTTGTTTAAACAATCATAGTGATTTCTTAGGTTTACGCGAATATTACACATTGAAATAAAACTAGTTAATACGGATTTTATTGCGGTTTAATTTTTATTTTAGTCCCGACGTTTCGAAAGCTTTTCAGCCTTCGTGGGCACGGTGAGGTGTAGGTCGTCTCGAAAAGTTAATGTTACATTGTCTACCTTCATTTTAAAATTATACAATTATTTTTTAATTATTAAACAAAAGAAAAAATAATAAAATAAAAATTCAACCGCGATAAAATCCGTATAAACTAGTTTTCTTCAATTTAAACAATCAGTTAAAATAGCACGATACTACGTTGCTGGGTACAATAATATGAGTGGGGGTCAGGTATCTGAGATACTGTGGGGTAATTTTAAACACGCTATCGGTGAGTTGAGCAACATAGCACAGTTATGCTTTGAAAACCACGATCATGTTAATCCCTTTTTTCAGCCAGGGCTATGTGAATGGTCCGGCTGGTCAGGCCATTTATGCTGTAGACAAAGCTGTCTACACAGTGGCTCTACAACATAATTTATTTATTATACAAAGACCTCAGGCTTCATACATTCCTGAAACATGTTTGAAATTTACATGGTCATGAGTCATATGAACTTAAAAGCGACATCAAAAAAGTGCACATTAAAGCTAACACAGCCGTCTTAACCCTTGCCAAATGGTATTAAACATTCGTAATATAATAGAGAAAATTTGCAAGTACATAGTATCACTGTAATTGAATAATTCAGGCAACATAATATAACCTAACCGTTAAAAACCCCGACGTCAATTAGAAACACGTAAATAATCAAGTTAGAATAATATTACTTATTAGTCTTATAGGCTAGATTGTAATCTATTATTAAGAACCTAGTTCCAATGGAACCATTTGAATTTTAAACGAAGAATTACCTACATGAACAATCGCTCAATGTTACTCTAAATAACCATTACCACTAGCTCTATCTAGCGAGATTATATACAACAACCATACCTAAACGCTCAAGATCATCGGCATACGTTAAATTATTAAAATCGGATAATTCGTTTAGATGCTACAGTGCCACAAACAGAGAAACTCACATACAGACAAAGGGGTAAAGCTCATAACACCGCTATTTTTGTCGTGGGTTAAATACAATCAAGCCATCTTATTGGTGGATTTTTCATTGATCATTTTTGAAATCAAAAACCCTTTGATTGTCCGATCTAAGACCTTACGGTACTTAAGAGCCTAAGTTTGCTGCCACTAGACCAATGAGGCAAATAAGATAATAAATATATATTCTCAAGCCTATCTAAGCCTATACGATAGACAGTGTAATGAGTTTCATTTGGGGCACTAACGTTTCATCTATGGCACCAAAATTGCACATAATATGGCATTTCTGTTCCACGGCATTATAAGGTGTAGTTACTACTCTTTAAAAGATAAATCAATTACATAGTTTTATCGACGTGGAAGATAAGTTTCACAAATGGCCACAAAATTTCACATATGGCAGCAAGTTTTCACCTATGGCATTTTGGGTCTACGACGTTATAAGGCGCTCTACACTACCTGACACAAAGTCTTTACATTTGGTCGAAAAACACTCAAACACCCCTGAAAATCATGTCTAAAATTTCACGATGGCTTACGATATGATGTTTTCACAATATATTTAATATTACCAAATGGGAAAGGTTAAGAATTAAAGCCGATTTTTCAATGTCCGCATCAATTTATCTGCTAGATAATGCATTAAATATCCAATTTAGAAAGTACCAATTTCACATACGCCTTTCGTATACATTCAGCGTAGTATTGTATTAATTAGCATTCGCATTAATTATTAGCATGCGAAGTGTCATTTAGCATTTAGCAAATTAAATACAGTTGCTAAATTATGTGAAGTATGAATTGATTCGTCGCTTCGTAATTCGTGTATTAGCGCGTCGCAGCAACGCGACGGTGGCATCGTGCTATCTCCTTCGCACCCGCGGGAACACTTTCTTATTGTGTCTTGTTAGCAAATAGCATTAGCACGAGAATTCACATGCTAATGAAATTAAATCGTAATATCATTAATTACCATTACTAATTAAGCGTAATTATTTTTTATTTTGCTGTAATATATTTTATATGCTATACAATTTATTTGGATATTGAAAAATCGGTCATTAGGTACATATATTTTATTATTCGTGAAGGCGTGTGATGTGAGTCATAAAGCGAAACACTTAGAGCTATCGGTGCGTAATAACGCAAAATATTCTTATCGTAGCTAAAATTAATTTGAATAAAATATTTTTAGACCCGGATTCTGAAAGGCTGATCAATGTAAAATTAGCTAATCAAATGTCAAATCTCATGTCAAGTCGAAATTGATTTGCTAGAAGCGTGATCAACACCTTTGGTTTGACACACATGTTAGCTAACATAACTTTCAAATTAATATGAAAAATCGTATGTCAAACGGTACTAAAGAGACATCAACATCGAAATAAGATAACTAGAACGATAACTCTCATATGAATTTGCCAAAAATACGGCTCCTCTTACACATGCAAAGGTAAAATCACACGTAACACTCATACACGCAACAAAAATTAATGAACGTTCAAAAGTAACTTTATTTCATAAACGTTAATGTCTAAATATTAAATTTCTAGATCGAGATGCGACGTTCTGCACCGAGCAAAAAATTAGACGTATCAACTAGAGATTATTATGCACGGATTTTTATAGCCCCGCCCCCTTGAACAGAGTTTTGATGGGGTCATGGGATGCTTGAATTACGTTTCTTGTCATTTTATTTCGATGGGCATCAAATATTATTAAATGTTTCACTGAATAACGTTTCAGCAACTCGAATTGCTTTGACAGCGATGTCAAATCAAAGTTCTGTTAGTTGAATGTTGATTTGATCAGCCTTTCAGAAACCGGGCGTTAATGTGATTATTAAAAATAATATTTTTTTATGGAAATTAGGGTAAATTAATATTCTTATTTCAGTTACCTCCAGATATCTCAGTCACCGTACGAAACACAAGCTATTAACTTACGCCATTTTTCTGTGAGACAGTGGTAACGACCCGGACGAGCCGGCCCATTCATGTATGACTTTAATGTATACTACTAGACGGGCTGTTTAGAAGTAAAATTGCGTCACATAACGCGGGAGTTTGACAGCTCGCAAACAGGGAGTGCGATAAGGGTTCTAGTTGAGAGTAAGCGAGATGGTAATATTGAGTTACGGTCAACTGACCGCAACTTAGT
Source organism: Mimas tiliae (assembly GCA_905332985.1). Lineage (NCBI taxonomy): Eukaryota > Metazoa > Arthropoda > Insecta > Lepidoptera > Sphingidae > Mimas > Mimas tiliae. The sequence continues at coordinate 5,719,338 of HG995266.1, read as the reverse complement.
GGTGCAATTTCTATGTACTGCGCCGCTTTTCTAGTAGTACACATTAAAGTCTTTGACATAATTAGACATATTTAATGAGAGCGAACGAGGCTGCAAGCGGAAATCCATAGTCTCAGCCCACCCCTATGGGAAACAGGCGTGAGTCTATGTATTTCACGAGTGGTAGAGCCACGCTGTAAGACAGTTTTGTTTACAGTATGTATGGGTCGGCTCGTCCGGGTCATTACCACTGTCTCACAGAAAACCGGTGTAAAGTAGCAGCTTGCTGCTGCGTTTCGTACGGTGAGTGAGATATCCGGAGGCCCAAACCCCCTTCCCCTTCCCACTCCCTTAATAATCCCTTTCCTTTAAGGTCGGCAACGCGCCCATGACTCTTTTGGTATTGTTAGCGTACATGGGCGGTGGAGATCACTTACCACCAGGTGACTCACTTGCTCGTCGGCCGGCCTATGCCATAAAATAAATAAATAAATAAATACACCCAACAGTCCCACACATAGTCCTGACCCCACACTAGGTTAACCTGTATAGTGAGTATCAGGAAATACGAGGGACTTGCCAACACACAACACCCAGACCCGAAACAAATATTTGTGGGTCACACAAACATTTGTCTCGGTGCGGGAATCGAAGCCACAGCCTCACGCTTCGCAGCCGGCTACTCGTCCACTGCACCACGGACGCTGTCAAAAAAATGTATTAGACTAATAAGCTAAAATTAGACTTACCTTATCACTATTAGCATGGTATTGGTAAGTTTTAAGGTATGTTCCTAGCGATAGTATTTCACATTGGGGACAACTCTTGTCCGCCGTATTTCTTAATAAACTTAATATGTGAAGGAAATCTTCCGCCACGTAGTGATCTTCTTCCAAAAATATAACCAGACCTGTAAAAGAAATTCGACGTCTATTCATATATTTTTGTTCTATAACGAAATAAGATAACTAGAACGATAACTCTCATATGAATCTGTCAAAAATACGGCTCCACTAACTTACATATGCAAAGGTAAAATCACACGTAACACTCATACACGCAACAAAAAATAATTAACGTACAAAATCAACTTTATTCGATTCGATATCGAGATACGACGTTCTGCACCGCACAAAAAAATAGATGTATTAAAGTGTCAACTAGAGATCATGAATGCGTTTTTATGAATTGATGAATGAACGAGCTGCACAGACTTTTATAGCCCCGCCCCCTTGGACAGAGTTTTGTTGGGGGGTAATTTTTTTGATTTAGTTACGTTTCTTGTCATGTTATTTCGCTGGCCATAATCCATGAGTTCGTTTCGGCATTTCTTCTCATGGCTAGCCACGAAATGCCGTCGTAAAGGTAATGTTACATAAAAAATAATTCATCCGGGGATCGAACCCGAAACCTCAGCGTTGGACTCAAACGTAACGCGTACGCATTGCAACTGCGCCACCGACGCAGTAAAAAAAAAAAATTTAAATATTATTTTTTCACAATGTTTTTTTTTTAAAGTTTTGTGAAAAAAATTTTTTTTTTAAATTTTTTTGTTTTTTTTGCAGTTTTTTCCCTTACCGGTATGGTTAGAGGTGTAAATAATTTTTAATATTTTTTTTGCAATGTTTTTTTTCCTTACCGGTATGGTTAGAGGTGCACTGCAGTTGGTTAAATATCCTGTTAGCTTTCCACCACCAGTGGTGTTTCGTTTGAGTGTATTTCGCTTCTCTGTAATGTCCATGAAGGTCAGGATGGAGGGCGTTAATGCATTTCAGTTTCATCGCCCTGAAACGAAAAGATTGATTTTCGAATCAAATTTATTTTAAAACCTTGTTTATTTTTCAAATGAAGAAAAAAAAGTCACAAAAAGAAACTTATTACAAAGCTTTTCACATTAATAAAAAAAAAAACTATAACAAAGTTTTTTTTACAAAGCTTGGTTAAAGAAGTAACTGAGGCGGCCTGAGTATTTAAAAAAACGGCCAAACGTGACTTCGATTTGCACTTAAAGGGAAGATTATTTTAACTTTGCTTCTTTTTCAAATGAAGTAATAATAAAAAAACTTATTACAAAGCTTAATTAAAGAATTAACGGACGCGGCCTGAGTATTTAAAAAACGGCCAAGCGTGAGTGTGATTTTCACTTCGAGGATTCCGTACCACCCCCTTAAATATATACCAATTTCTTTATTTCTTAGGATATTTTAAAACACTTTTATACTATCATATTCTATAAAAAAAATACCTAGCTACCTATTCTTCGACCTGCCCTTATCCCACTCGCAGTGGGATTGGTGGAACATGCTTTTTAACACATGTTACAGAAATATTTGGCTTGTTATTTTTACGACCGGCCGCCTGCCTCACCCAAACCCCTTTGGGGAAGAAAAATAAAATAAAGACTTACTAAAATATACTTGCAATAAAATAAAAAGCAGTGATAGCTCAGCGGGGAGTGGTATGGACTGTCGAGACGAATGTCGCAGGTTCGAAACCAGCCCCAAGTGCACACACCTCTGACTTTTCTAAGTTATGTGTATATTAACTGTAAATTATCACTTGCTTTAACGGTGAAGGAAACATCGTGGGGAAACCTGCATACCTGAGAAGTTGTTCATAAGAATTTCGAAGGTATGTGAAGTCTGCCAACCCGCATTAGTCCAGCGTGGTGGACTAAGGCCTAACCCCTCTCATTCAGTAGAGGAGGCCCGTGCCCAGCAGTGGGACGTATATAATACAGGGCTGGTATTATTATTATTATTATTTATATATTAAAATATACTTACTGTTCAAATTTCGCATCTCTGGGGCAGTCGTTGGGATCAATTCCGGGAAACTCGTTGGGATGTGTTTGTATCGAATACGGGTAAAATACTTGTATTACCTGAAATCATACTAATATTGAAATAAAACTAGTTTATACGAATTTTTTCGCGGTTTAATTTTATTTTAGTCCCGACGTTTCGAAAGCTTTTCAGCCTTCGGGGTCACGGGAGAGACTGAGGTGTAGGTCGTCTTGAAAAGTTAATGTTACATTGCCTACCTTCATTTTAAAATTATACATTTATTTTTTAATTATTAAAAAGTTAGTTGACACCAGTCCGATCTACGCAGAAAGAGTCTGCCTTGAGGTCTGGCAGTTGGTCTTTTGTGTTCCGATTTAATTAAGTGTATAATTGGATCCCAGGCTTGTGCAAGCTTCCAACCATCTTCTCTATTGGAATTTGGATGTTTTTTAATTTCAACAGCCTCGCGAATCATCCTAGGTAGGAATCGGTGTTCTTTGTTTTTTTTTCAATGTGTAACATTCGCGTAAACATACTATCATACTAATATTATAAATGCGAATCTTCTTCTTCTGAGGCGCTCATAGCTAGTTGCACTCACTAATCAGTAAACGATAAGCGAGTTAAGCAACCCTTGGTTGCGGTCAGTCTATGGATGGGTGACCGCTTAGTGGTATTACAACAGAGCGTCTCCGTGCTTCGGAGGGCACGTAAAATGTCGGTCCCGGCTGTTATCAACTGATAACAGTCGATAAGCCAAGTCGGAGGCCTTCGGGTGGCTTGAAAAACTCTGACACTAGGTTGGCCACTAACCATTCGATAAGAAGAATAAGAATGTAAGTTTGTTTGTTACGCTTTCACGCGAAAACTACTTAACCGATCATCATTAAACTTTGTACACATATTCTTGGAGGTATAAGAAGTAACATAGGATACTTTTTATGGGGAAAAAAATATATATTTGTTACGCTTTCACGCCTAAATCATAAATCCGATTTTGATGAATTTTGATGTAGAGATAATATGGGACCCTGGAGACGGTTATAGGCTACGTTTTATATCGGAAAAGTCTATTTACGCGAGTGGAGCCGCGAGCAAAAGCAAGTAATAAAATAAAACATTTACCTTAGTAAAGTCAATACTCCTCACTAATGCATTGATATCCTCGTCATAATAATCGTGCGAGAACACTAAAAGTGTCCGATCGATATCACGAGCTTGCGCTAACGACACTATCAAATGACGTAGATATGTTAGGCGGGTGTGGACCTGTAAAAGAATACACAGATTGAGTGGTAAAGCCACGGTGTAGACTGATCTGCAGAGACGGCCCTAAACTATACTCCCAAACGATTTCTCAAGCTGAGGTCTGAGCCTTCTGAAACGCGCCTCTGTGCTTAATCGCTACTAAATACACTATACATATTTCTGGCTAGAGCGACATAAGCGCCGGCTTTATTGTCAGCTGAAGCTGTAAAAACAATATAGGCTAACAGCACAAACACATTCGAAAAATACAAATAAATACTGGCTCGGTGGCGCAGTTGTAATGCGTACGCGTTACGTTTGAGGTTGACGCTGAGGTCTCGGGTAAAAGTGATATGCTCAGTATCAGCCTGGAGTCCGGAATTTGTGTCCGGTATGGCGATAGGCTCGCCCCCTATCACATAAGGGACGGAGATACGCTCGGCGGAATGTGGGTGTACCGGTTACACCTATGCCTACCGCTTCGGGGATTACAGACGTCAGTGTGTATGTATAATAAATAAATAAATACACCCAACAGTCACACACATATTCCTGACCCCACACTAGGTTAACCTGTATCGTGGGTATCAGGAACTACGAGGGACTTGCCAACCCACAACACCCAGACCCCAAATATTTGTGGATCACACAAACAAAATGAATGTCCAAAATGACTTATCTGAGAAAAAAATATAGTTTCCGGACATTCATTGACTCTAGAAGCATATTTATAGCTTTCATTGTTATTATTACTTATATCCGAATTAATATATTATATATTAATCCTTATTTACGAGTGGTAGAGCCACGCTGTAGACAATTTTGTCTACAGCATGTATGGGCCGGCTCGTCCGGGTCGTTACCACTGTCTCACAGAAAACCGGCGTAAAGTAGCAGCTTGCTGCTGCGTTTCGTACGGTGAGTGAGATATCCGGAGGCCCAAATACCCCTCCCCTTCCCAATCCCTTATTATCCCTTTCCTTTAAGGTCGGCAACGACGCGCCCATAATTCTTTTGTCTTGTGGGCGTACACGGGCGGTGGTGATCGCTTACCATCAGGTGACCCACTTGCTCGTTTGCCAGCCTATACTATAAAAAAAAACCATCATTATCATAACATCGTGAGGAAACCGGCATAAGTTCTACATAAGAATTTGGAAGGTATGTGAAGTCTGCCAACCCGCGTTAGGCCAGCGTGGTGGACTAAGGCCTGATCCCTCTCATTCAGTAGAGGAGCAGATTCAGCAGTGGGACGTGTGTAATCCAGGGCTAGTATTATTATTATTATTATTATTATATTATATCCATGGTGATTATTTCCGCAAAATCATTTTTATTAAACCAAAATTAAATTGATTTTCGCGGTATAGTGCCGACTTTCCACCTTAAATGCATCTGCTCTGTAGAAACGCATTAAGCGAATGGTGGGTTTTAAATTAAAAAAGAAGACCCAGTCAGAAAATTAAATGATTTGTCACTCGAATGTCATCTCTTTGGTCATTTGTCAACAAAAGTCAACACAAATCGGTGGTTTTTTAAATATATTAATTTTGAATTATTTTAATATGAGTCAAGAGGAAGAATACACTGTAAGTTCATCAACACCCCTCTTTTTTCGAGGGTTAATAACATCCTACTTAAAATAATAAATGTTAAATGTAGATGTTTGTAGATTTGGAACCCAGTACTTTACCCGTTGCTTTTTATAAGCTTGATTGACGAGACGAGCAGGTCGCTCGCCTGATGGTAAGCGCCACGCCTGCCCATAAACAGAAGCAACTCCACACAGAACTTTGAATTACAAAGCATGACATTGAGCTGCGCTCGTCACCCCGAGACATAAGGTGTTAAGTCACTTAATGCCTAGTCATTTCACTGTCTGTCTGTTAAACCGAAACACAACACTGCTCACACACTGCTGCTTGGCGGCAGAAATAGACAAAGCGGTGGTACCAACCCAGACGGCCTCTAGCATACGAGGGGCCTACTGCCTAGTTGGAAGGAAAGAAAGAAATAGGCTCGTATCACATCATCGGACAGAAGTAAGCTCGGCAAATGTGAAGTACTGATTACACCACTACCTACCTTTTCAGGTATTACAGGCGTGACGGCGTATGATTTTGTTTCAACATAATATTTTATTATTTATATCTTTATAATGATAATAATACAGCCAACAGTCACACACATAGTCCTGACCCCACACTAGGTAAACCTGTGTCGTGGTTATCAGGAACTACGAGGGACTTGCCAACCCACAACACCCAGACACGAAACAAATATTGTTGAGCACACAAATATTGGGAAATGGTGGGAATCGATCCCACGGCCTAGCCGTTTCGGAGGCTGTCAAATTTAAATCTATACATTTTTATCTCGGTGGTTTTTTTTAATTTTTTTTATATACACTTTTTTTTTTTTTTTTACTGCCTCGGTGGCGCAGTTGTAATGCATACGCGTTACGATTGAGGCCAACGCTGAGGTCTCGGGTTCGATCCCCGGGTCGGGTAAAGTGGTATTGGGTTATTCTATTACGAAATGCTCAGTATCAGCCCGGAGTCTGGAATTTGTGCCCGGTATGGCGATAGGGTCGCCCCCTATCACATCGTGGGACGGAGATACGCTCGGCGAAATGTGGGTGTACTGGTTACATCTCTGCCTACCCCTCCGGGGATTACAGGCGTGAGTGCGTATGTATGTATTTTTATCTGTTCAGCAACACAACAAATTTTCGCACGGTGCGCCAGGGAGGCTGGCAAATTTAAATCTATACATTTTTATCTGTTCAGCAACACAACAAATCTGAAGCATCAGCACCTCGCAGACATTCCAAGATTATAATACCACGGCGAGCCTCTTCCATCATCATACCAAAGAGGCAGAAGCAGTACATCACGGCCGATAAGCCTACGTGCGTGGCTTGTCCTTGCTACCCTAAGAGTGAAACTTACAGGAGAATCAAGTATGTGGACTGGTCTGACCAGAAAGTGGGTCACCTGATGGTAAGTGATCTCTTCCGCCCATATACACCCAGTACGAAAACAATCATGGGCGCGTTACCGACTTTAAAAGAAAAGGATTGGGAAGGGGAGGAGGATTTGGGCGTCCGGATATCTCACTCACCGTACGAAAAGCAGCAGCAAGCTGCTAATTTATGTTGGTTTTCTGTGAGACAGTGGTAACGACCCGGACGAGCCGACTCATTCATTCTTTTGTTTTATAGTGTAGGCCGGCAAACGAGCAAGTGGGTCACCTGATGGTAAGTGATCTCTTCCGCCCATATACACCCAGTACGAAAAGAATCATGTGCGCGTTACCGACCTTAAAGGAAAGGGATTGGGAAGAGGTGGGGGATTTGGGCGTCCGGATATCTCACTCACCGTACGAAACGCAGCAGCAAGCTGCAACTTTACGTCGGTATTCTGTGAGACAGTGGTAACGACCTCGTCCATTCACGCTGTAGACAAAAGTGTCTACAGCGTGACTCTACCACTCAAAACTGAAAGTGGCATTACAAGATGCCTTTGAAGAGTTATTTGTCTCCCATCCAGCCAATTTCTTCAAGAAGGGCATCGATAAATTGCCACTGCGCTGGCAAAGATGCATCGATAGCATGGATGCTTACTTTGATTAATAGAAATAAAAAAGAAGGAAAAATTTCATAGGTCATTACAATAATAGCTTTGCTCGCGGCTCCGCTCGCGTGAAGGACCTTTTCCGGGAAAAAAGTAACCTATGTAACTCAGTGATAATGTAGCTTTCTATAGAAAAATAATTTTTGAAATCGGTCCAGTGGTTTTTAAGTTTATTCATTACATACAAAAACGAATACAATTTTTTCCTCTTTATAATATTAATGTAGATGTAACAAAAACCCTGTCGCGCGTTTTAACTGTGATATCAGAATCGATATTCAAACGTAATGAAATAACTCGCATATGAAAATGAGACTGTAAAAATAATCATATTTTTTTTTATTGTTTGTGAACCGTATTTCGATTGATTACCTCTGCAAGAGCGATGTCTCGGAGCCAGAGCGAGATAGCAAGTTGCGCCCGTCTACGTCAGTACGTCACATCAGTCAGCTGTTCATCACTTTTCAGATGAAAATAACATTTTTTAAATAGTATGTTCATTTTTCTAAGTTACCTGTTGTAAGGATAATATCTCGCTTCTGTTTATTATTATTTTAATTTAACTATTTTTATTAAGCTGTCTATATGTCTGTCTTCACGACAAAGAAAGGGCCGACAGGGTTTTTGTTGTTTTTATATACCGACGAATTTATTACTTCCTTTTTTTATGGTTAAAAACTTTCAGGAAAATCAACCCGTGTTTGAAATCTCCTCTGACATTGTACGATTTAGCCGGTGCCACCGTGAACGCTCTGAACTACCCTCAATCATTGTCGTGGACTGAACAAGAGGTGGCCAACTGGGTGGCCGAGATAGGACTACCGCAGTATCAGGTTCATTCCATTTGAAGCGACTTCAAAAAAGGAGTTTTCTTTTGCTTTTTTATGTATGGACATCGATTTCTCCGCCAACTGTGGACCGATTTTGTTGAAAAAAAAAACAATCGATAGAATTTAGCGGCGATGTGGTCCCATATAAATTTGGTTCACATCTGATGACGGAGTACGGATTAAAAAAGTCCTCAACAGACAACAGTACACTCGTCACAATTGTGTTTAGGAATTTATATGCTATTGCTACCACATAAAATACCACATAAAATTGAAAAATATAAAATTACGTTTAACAAAACTTAGAAACCGACTTCAAAATAAAAACACTGAAAAGTCAAAAATAACAATTTCTATAGGTCTCTTTGTAGTATTTTTTTATTTTTGACTTTTCAGTGTTTTTATTTTTTTTTTCTCCGTACTCCCGTCATGAAATCTTAACCAAATTTATATGGGACCACATCGCAGCTGAACTCTATCGAGTGAAATTTTTCCAACAAAATTGATCTACAATTGGCGGAGAAATCGATTTACATACATAAAAAAAGAAAAAAATAGTAATAAAAGCGCTCCGAATTGAGAACCTCCTTCTTTTTGAAGTCGGTTAAAAATAAGTTTTAGCAAAACTTAGAAACCGACTAGCAGTTCAATTTTGACTTGACATGAGATTTGACAGTTGATTAAGTTTTACATTAATCAGCCTTTCAGAAACCGAGCGTAACGCTTGCTAACGACCCTGTCGAACCGGCCCATTCGTGCTGTAGACAAAAGTGTGTACAGCGTGACTCTACCACAATTTTTTTTTGTAGGATTGTTTCCTGATGAACAACGTCAACGGCTTAAGACTGATCATGTTCGAAGACCCATCAAGACTGCCGGAAGTCAACATACACCAGTTTGAACATATACTTGTAAGTGCATATTGCTTTATTACAAGACCATAGAGAGAGATCAAGAGTTTGTTTCGCCGGGTCTTCTCAGGCTGGGTCGTTTTGGATCCGGTGGTAGTTTTAAAACACGTGCCGTTTCGGAAATGCCTATGGTCCATATCGACACATAAAAAAAAGAAAATAATAATAATACTTAACAATTCTGGACTATTTCCATAATAAAAATATTGTATTTATAGTTGCCCAGTGTATTTTCACGATGCTATGTATGTTATGTATACATTAGTTGATATGATTTCTATATTTACATAAGTTTGTTTATTTCGTACTGAGTTGTCATAAGCGCTATTTCAATTGCCTACATGATTAATAAAACTATTTCATTTCATTTCATACTTTTTTAGAGACGTGTTGGTCGCTTGCCTGAGGGCCAATTCTGCTATTTTAACTGACACTGCGAATGAATTTTAACCGAACTGAGATTACATTTTGAATTAATTAAAAATATGGCATTCTGCTCCTTTAAAAATTCGATACCATCTCAGTTAAATTGCATATATACTGTCAATTCGATCAACTTTCAATGTCTTTCTTTTGTTGAAAATATGGCTTCGCATTATTATGCATTTCGCCAATGACAAGTATTTTACCGAATTTTACGTATCAGCTGCCATAGACTAAATTCTAGAAATTAAAAATGACCTAAGCGACAAAATCAATGTTACCAACTCACAATAAAATACCCACAATATGACTAATTTCAGTGATTAAAAAATTACGTAACTGGAGGTTATGATTTTTTAATTAATTGATTTGACTAATTCCATGTATTTTATTTATTTCATTAATTTATCTATTCCATGGCATAACTTAAGGAAAACGGCACAACAGCACCACTCAGGCAGTCCTTTCCGGAAATAACCACAATCGCGATTATTTTATTGAAATTTGAAATTCTACCGAATTGCAGTTTTTTTATTTTGCAACACTGCTGAGGACATATCTATACTAAATAAAAATTGTGCGAGAGTTTTGGCGGGAATTTTGACAGTGCGATTGCTCTCATAATTTAATCTACACTAATATTCTAGAGAGGAAAGATTTTTTTGTATTTTTGTATGTTACAAATAAAGTTAAAAACTACTGGGCCGATTTCAAAAATAATTTGGCCGTTAGAAAGCTACATTATCACTGAGTAACATAGGCTGTAAACTCATTTCTAATACTTTACTGGAATAACGAGCACACAAAGTCGCACAATTTTGACTACTTTTAGTTGCTTGCAGTAAAAGAGAATAAAGTTAACTGAATTTGTCTGCAGTTAACTCACAGTCACTTCACCTCAGTGTTGCCAAGTCAGATTTTTGAAAATACCGTGTTGTCCACATTAAAATACGGCATTTGCGTCAAAAATACAGTGCTTGATGGGAAAAAATACAGTCTATTTTACAGTGCAATAAAATGTCATACAAAAAAGGAAATAATTAAATTATTAAATAAAATATAAATTTATTTTAAACTTTATATCCTAAACTAACTTAACATTTTATTTGTATATATCGATCGCTGCAGAAATGGATGGCTGCGATGATGATGATATCGGTTTTTTTTTTATGTGTTTAATCAAAGAGTTTTATGTATACAACTAGACAAGCTGCGCGGTACATAGAAATTGTAGTATAATAAATTGTAGTATAGTAAATTAGTTGTATTACTAAGTTGCAGTCAATTGACCGTAACTCAATATTATCATCTCGCTTACTCTCAACTAGAACCCCTATTGCGCTCCCTGTTTGTGAACTGTCAAACTCCCGCATTATGTGACGCAGTTTTACTTGTAAATAACCTGTCTAGTAGTATACAATAATACTACGAAATTTTTACTGTAAAAAAATACTGTGTCTCCATATAAGGTATTTATAAAAATACCGTGTCCAGTAGATGGCATGAAAATACGGCAGATCTGCTGTAATTACAGTGCACTTGGCAACACTGCTTCACCTTCAGTCACATTTCGTTCTCAATATTTTGACGTTTGTCTGTAGACGAAATGCATTTTATATAGATATGTGTCTCACAATGGACACTGGCGAAATCACCAATCTACGGTGGAGCCAAACACAATTAAAAGAAGAAGAAGATAGTTAAGTGTCAAAATTGTTACCAGAATGCCGTTTTGGTTCAGTCAACTTGTATTCTACTTTCGATATCATTGCGTTCTAAGTTCTTGAATATTGGTTTAGCAGAATACCATTTGCAACTTTCTTGTCGCTGAGATTAGATCGGAATGATATTTAGAACAATTTAAATTACGAGAATTGGCCCTCTGGTGTATTGCCATGTAAAAGTGATATTTATGATCCAATGTACAGAATAAATGATATGATGTTCATTTTGATAAATGTATCTATGTACACATATACATGGAAAATATGATAGAGATGTTGAAAGAAGAGTGAGTGCGGGGAACCAGGTGAATGGGACACTACACGCCTGTATGAGTAGCCGGCAAGTTACGGAAAAAGCTCGACTGGCCGTGCACGGTGGAGTGTTAGTGCCAACTTTAATGTATGGAAGAAGAAGTCTGGGTGTGGCAGAAGAAGAATGAAAGTCGTATAAATGCAGTAGAAATGAGAGCTCTGAGAAGTATGTGTGGTGTAACTATGAGAGATAGAGTAAGAAATAGTGAGGTAAGAGAGAGGTGTGGTGTGAGAGAGGATGTAGTGATGAAGATTGAGAAAGGAATATTAAGATGGTTTGGGCATGTAGAGAGGATGGATGAAAAAAGATTGACGAAACAAATATACATGGCGAGTGTGAAGGGTACAGTTGGGAGGGGAAGGCCTCGGCGAACTTTCATAGATCAAGTTGGAGATATTCTCGAGAAAGGCCAGGTCAGGAGTACCCTAAGCCGACGTGCATGTATGAAAAATTTAATGAGAGTGAATGAGGCCAAAGAGGTATGCAAGGATCGTAGCAAGTGGAAATCCGTTGTCTCTGCCTACCCCTATGGGACACAGGCGTGAGTCTATGTATGTATGTATGTACATATATACGCAGTATACATATAGCTCATGGGAAGCGTTCGGTGACGATGACGCGAGTTCCATGATTATTGTTCACCAAGAAGTGCTCAACGCGCCAAAAGAAGTTTTCACTTCAGGCTCCGTGGCGCAGCGGGTAGTAGTCGGCTGCGAAGCGAGAGGCCGTGGGTTCGATTCCCACACCGAGACAAATGTTTGTGTGAACCACAACAAATTTGTCTCGGGTCTGGGTGTTGTGGGACCGCAAGTCCCTCGTAGTTGCTGATACCCACGATACAGGTTTACCTAGTGTGTGGTCAGGACTATGTGTGTGACTGTTGGACGTGTATTATATTATATAATATATTCGAGTAATCTACAGAGATTTCGTTTGATAACACACGATTTTGGCCTTATCAGCTTGATATCGGCTTGTGTCTACAACACATTGGTTAACCACATCGATGATTACAATGGCATTTTTTTTTTTTTTTATTAGATTGAATGACCAGACGAGCAGGTCGCTCGCCTGATGGTAAGCGCCACGCCTGCCCATAAACAGAAGCAACGCCACACAGAACTTTAAATAAAGCACTGCACGACACTGGACTGCGCTCGTCACCCCGAGACATAAGGTGTTAAGTCTCATAATGCCCAGTAATTACACTGGCTTCAATGTCCTTCACACCGGAACACAACAGTGCTTACACATTGTTGCTTGGCGGCAGAAATAGACAAAGCGGTGGTACCAACCCAGCCGGTCTCTCGCAAACGAGGGACCTACCACCTTGTAAATATTATTTACATTTATTATATAAGCATTTTATTATATCATGACTGTCTCGGTGGCGCAGTTGTAATGCGTACGCGTTACGACTGAGGCTGACGCTGAGGTCTCGGGTTCGATCCCCGGGCCGGGTAAAATTGGGGTTGGGATATTGGGTTTTTCTATTACGAAATGCTCAGTGTCAGCCTGGAGTCTGCAATTGTGCCCGGTATGGCGATAGGCTCGCCCCCTATCACATCGTGGGACGGAGATACGCTCGGAGAAATGTGGGTGTACTGGTTACATCTCTGTCTACCGCTTCGGGGATTACAGGCGTGAGTGCGTATGTATTAACCGTGATGTTGGTGTTCCGTGTTTGTAATGATTCTATCTATTTCCTTTTTTTGTATGGCATAGGCCGGCAAACGAGCAAGTGGGTCACCTGATGGTAAATGATCTCCAACGCAAAACGCGAGAGTGACACACACAGACGGGGAGAGTGAGACAGGGTTCTAGTATAAAGTAAGCGAGATGGTTATATTGAGTTACGGTCAATTGACCGCAACTTAGTGGTGCAATATCTTTGCACCGCGCAGCCTCTCTAGTAGTATACATTAACGTCTGAGATGGTAATTATTTATTTACTCTGTACACTTGCTACAGCATGTATGGGCCGGCTCGTCCGGGTCGTTACCACTGTCTCACAGAAAACCGTAGATCAGGGGCGGTCTACACCTGATGCGTATAGCGCAATCCAAGAATAGTGTCGACCAACAATAGACACTGTCTCTATCGTAGATCGGCAGAATTATGCCGGCCTACTTAATTGCTTCTCACACACACTCCGTTTAAAGGATCCCATGTTATAGGAAGGAGGGAACACGTGCGCCGGCAAACTATTCCACAGCTTCATGGTCCGACAGAAGTATGATTTTGCGAATCTCGAACCGAGATAATGCTACTCTGTGAACGTGATGCAATTTCGCCAGATAACAAACTTTTTGAGTGGTAGAGCCATGCTGTAGACACTTTTGTCTATACTCTATAGCATGAATGGGCCGGGTCGTTACCACTGTCTCACAGAAAACCGGCGTAAAGTAGCAGCTTGCTGCTGCGTTTCGTACGGTGAGAGAGAAATCCGGAGGCCCCCCTCCTCTACCCAATAATCCCAATCTCTTTCCTTTAAGGTCGGCAACACGCCAATGACTCTTTTGGTATTGTGAGCATACATGGACGATGGAAATCACTTACCATCAGACCGACTCGCTCGTTTGCCGGCCTATGCAATAAAAAAAACATCTCTGCCTACCCCTTCGGGGATTACAGGCGTGAGTGCGTATGTATGTATTACAGAAAATAACAAGCGCTGTAAGAAAACTGTATGGAACCGACTTCATAAAGTTTACAAGAAGTGTCGGCCTACCTTTCAGAAGACCTTTAACGTATTGTACATGGTTCAAATCCAGGACAGGACCTAGTTGGGGCATACGGCGGAATTGGAACAGGTATCATCATGTTTTTAATCGACGCAAAAAATAAATAAATACACGTCCAACAGTCACACACATAATCCTGACCCCACACTAGGTAAACCTGTATAGCGGGTATCAGGAACTACGAGGGACTTGCCAACACACAACACACAGACCCGAGACCAATATTTGTGGATCACACAAATATTTGTCTCGGTGCGGGAATCGAACCCACGACCTCTCGCTTCGCAGCCGGCTACTCGCCCGCTGCGCCACGGAGGCTGTCAAAAAGAGGTGTTTGTTGAGTGGTAGAGCCACGCTGTAGACAATTTTGTCTACAGCATGTATGGGCCGGCTCTACCGGGTCATTTGGTAATGACAGACAGTGGTCTGTCTCACAGAAAACCGGCGTAAAGTAGCAGCTTGCTGCTGCGTTTCGTACGGTGAGTGAGATATCCGGAGGGCCAAACCATCTCCTCTTCCCAATCCTTTAATTATCCCTTTCCTAAGGTCGGCAACGCGCCCATGACTCTTCTGGTATTGTGGGCGTACATGGGCGGTGGAGATCACTTACCATCAGGTGACTCACTTGCTCGTTTGGCAGACTATGCTATTAAAAAAATGGTAAAATATGCTGTACTAGGTGGTGGGTCCCACGTATACGATGGGCCGTCAGGGTAAGTACCGCCGCTTTGTCTTTTTCTGCCGCCAAGCAGCACAGTTGTGTTCTGTCTTGAAGGACATTGAAGCTAGTGAAATTTGAGCATTATGAGAATTAAAATCTTATGTCTCGGGGTGACGAAGGAATCCAGTGGCATGCAGTGCTTTGTAATTCAAAGCTATGTGCAGGCGCTTAGAATCAGGCGAACGATCTGCTCGTCGTCATCACGTCGTTAACCAACAACATGAACCTATTTTCAGGTGTGATTTACTTCGTTGCATAAAGGTTATTAAACCTTTACCGCATAATTTTGATCATTGGGATTTGGTGTGGTATGTTCTTCTATATCCTTTTTTATTATTAATATTTTAAACTAGCTATTACCCGCTAGTATTGGATTAATTAGCATTCGCATTAATTTTTAGCATGCGAAGTGTCATTTAGCATTTAGCAAATTAAATATAGTTGTTAATTAAGTGAAGTATGAATTCATTCGTCACTTCGTAATTCGTGTATTAGCGCGTCGCAGCAACGGTTGCAACGTGCTGTCCCCTTCGCACCCGCGGGAATACTGAATTATTGTGTCATATTAGCAAATAGCATTAGGACAAATTATAAGATACGAGAATTCACATGCTAATAAAATTATATCGTAATAGCATTAATTTCCATTACTATTACCCGCGGCTCCGTTCGTGTAAAATACTTTAATGGGTGAGCTCTTTGCAAAGTGGCGATTCTGTACACGTGGTTGGTCTACTTTTGGCGCGAAACATAAACGGACCAATCACGTGTACTGAATCGACACTTAGCAAAGAGCTAACTTGAGTATCGTTCTGTAATACGGGCCTAATAATGCTTGTCCCGCAGGCACCAAGAACCAGATTACCCAAAAACACTATTCGCGAGACTTCGTTTTGAATCGAAACCGTTTGATTTTCCAAAATATGAACCGCCCAAAGATGTTTGCAAGGAATACACGGTGAGTTGAATCGCATTACGATTGCCGAGTTAGGAACGTTGAACCTCTTTGAAGGTGGTAGGTTTTCTAAGGCGAAGCCGTTTGGATGGGTACTACCGCTTACCCCCCGTATTATAAAGGTACTACGAGACCTCGTACTGAGTGCGAACGCATAGTGACGATTTCTCTAAACGTCATTGGTTAGTTTTTGGCGCTAAATCAAAACAGACCAATCATGTACACAGAATTGGACACTTGGTAAGGAGCTTACGTGATGTTTGTGAATACGGTCCTTAGTCTACTTTTTTTAATTAGCTTGAATGACGAGACGAGCAGGTCGTTCACCTGATTGTAAGCGCCACGCCAGTTCATAAACAGAAGCAACACCACACAGAACTTTAAATAACAAAGCACTGCATAAAACTGGACTGCGCTCGTCACCCCGAGACATAAGGTGTTAAGTCTCATAATGCCCAGTAATTTCACTGGCTTCAATGTCTTTCAAACCGGAACACAAAAGTGCTTACACACTGTTGCTTGGCGGCAGAAATAGATAAAGCGGTGGTACCAACCCAGCCGGCCTCTCGCATACGAGGGACCTACCACCTTGTGAACTTCTACCGCAAGCGGCAGTATGTAAGCACTGATGTGTTTCTGTTTGAAACCCATCGAAGCCAATGAAATTACTGGACATTATGTGAATAAATGAATGTCCAAAATTACTAATCTGAGAAAAAAATAAATTTCTGGACGTTCAAC
Source organism: Mimas tiliae (assembly GCA_905332985.1). Lineage (NCBI taxonomy): Eukaryota > Metazoa > Arthropoda > Insecta > Lepidoptera > Sphingidae > Mimas > Mimas tiliae. The sequence continues at coordinate 5,702,328 of HG995266.1, read as the reverse complement.
TAACTCTAGAAGCAATATTTATAGTTTTCATTGTTATTAGTCCGTATATCTATTGTGATTATTTGCGCAAAGTCATTTGTATACATATTTAATCGAAGGATCGAGTTGCAATTTTCAAAAAAACAACTTTAAATTGAATTTCGCGGGCCATTGTTGATCTTTCACCTTACATATGCACTCACGCCTGTAATCCCCGAAGGGGTAGGCAGAGGTGTAACCAGTACATACACATTTAGCCGAGCGTATCTCCGTCCCACGATGTGATAGGGGGCGAGCCTATCGCCATACAAAATTCCTGACTCCGGGCTGATACTGAGCATTTCGTAATAGAAAAACCCAATACCACTTTTACCCGAGCCCGAGACCCCAGCGTTAGCTTCAGACGTAACGCGTACGCATTACAACTGCGCCACCGAGGCAGTCTTTCACCTTAAAGTCTTTGTTTTTCGTAGATGCCGAGAAAATTTCGTTTTCAAACCGGCATATCGGAGAGTGCTCAAGTCATATGGATGGAACATCGCCCAGGATCTCCTGAGCCGATGGGTACCAACGAAAAGCCGAAGAGTGTTAAACTATGCGTGCCCAATGAGACGAAGCTTATGCCTAAGAAAATAAACCTTACCGGTTTGGCCGGCAAGGATTTGTTACTGGCACGACGGAAGATGGCAAAGCCGAAATTTTTTGCGTATTAAATAGTGTATAATGAAGATATATTTTTTTCGGAATGGCACGAGTTTTATTTTATTTATTTAAAACTAGGGGCTTCGCCCATATTTTTCCCCAAAACAAAATAAAAAAAAACTTAAAGTCCGACGAATATGAGACATATTATGTTACTTTCTTCCCCACATTATTCTGCATCGATTGGTATCGGTCTCGACCCCATACCCCCAGCGGTTTCGGAAGAGATAGCGTGACAAGCTTTTGGCAGCGGTGGCGGCGCCAGTTACTTTTTTTTAGAATAGAGAGATCTTTATTGTACACAAAATATATAATAATAATAATAATAATAATAATAACTTTATTCATCTTTGTCCGTATTACAAATAATACAAATAGCAGTGATACCCACACTAGGCTATGCCTGTATCGTGGACATCGTTGCAACACGATTACATCAGGACATTAAGGGTAATGGTAATTTATACATATTTTAATGATGTTTGACATCAGATAAACATTTAGGCATTTTAAAATTAACAGTTTCAAAATAAAATCAAGATAAAAAGAAAAATTAAACAAAAATAAGATATTAATAATAAACAACAAAATTAACATCGTGTGTGTGTGTGTGTGTGTGTGTGTGTGTGTGTGTGTGTGTGTGTGTGTGTGTGTGTGTGTGTGTGTGTGTGTGTGTGTGTGTGTGTGTGTGTGTGTGTGTTCAGCCACTCAGTTACACGATTATTTTAAAAAGGTTTTCAGTTTGGTCATAATCCCAGTTTAAAAGTAAGGGTGTTATTTTAAGTTGAGCTTCACGTACAGAATTATTTTTCATTGTATAGAGATTTTGTATTTTATTATAAATATAAGGAAATGTAAAGGATGAGAAGCGTCTTGCGAATGCTGTCCTAATTTTTGGAACTGTTGCCTTAAAAACCCTGCGTTTCAGCATAAGTTCGTACTCAGGTGAGTTAAGGACAAGCTTGTGCGACGTAATAACTGCTTTCAAAACATACAAACGCCTCACGCTTAGTACTTGAGCTTCTGCGTAGAGTTGTGAAGTTGGAAATCTATACGGTTTGCTTAGCATAACTTTTAGCAGTGACCGTTGTGCTCTTTCCAGTATTATTAAATTCGATGCTGCTACTCCTCCCCATGCCTGTATGCAGTAGCAAAGAATCGATTGGCATAATGATATGTATACTGTTTTAAGGAGACATCTATCTGCAACTTCTCTTAGTTGTCTCATGGTGCTTATAATCTTACGCGTTCTCGAGGACATGACTGCAATATATTCCCTAAATGTAAGCCTTTCGTCCATTGATACTCCCAAGTACTTTATATTTTGAACTCTTTGCATACCAGTGCATCTACAACTATTGGAAACCGTGGGAGCTAGACATTTTGTGTTACTGTGTATAGTGATTTCTGAACTGATTTCCGGATTGGATATAACATACAGGAGTATACATTATGGAAGAAAAGTGCATTTGGCGCCCTTATCGCTCAAGGCAATCACTTACAGCCATCGAAATAAGATAACTAAAACGGTAACTCTCATATGAATCTGCGTAAAATACAGTTCCACTTACTTACACACACACACATGTATTACAAGAATACTCGAGAGTATGAAATTGCTTTAAAATTGTTTCCATATTGAAATCGCATAATATTAGACAGGCTGATGAAAGAAAGAAAGAAATGTATTTATTACGGTATCTCACACTAATATCTACTGCACATTTCAAGATACAAAACGAGGAAAACTTACAATTTGCAATAACAATAGGCTAACCGGCATAATAGGCAAAGAATGCCTATTAATTAAATTGATATACATACGCACTCACGCCTGTAATCCCCGAAGGGGTAGGCGGAGATGTAACCAGTACACCCGCATTTCGCCGAGCGTATTTCCGTCCCTTATGTAATAGGGGGCGAGCCTATCGCCATACCGGGCACAAATTCCAGACTCCGGGCTGATACTGAGCATATCGTAATAGAAAAACCCAATACCACTTTACCCGACCCGGGGATCGAACCCGAGACCTCAGCGTTGACCTCAATCGTAACGCTTACGCATTACAACTGCGCCACCGAGGCAGTAATTAAATTGATATAGCTACGAAATAAAAAATGAAGAAGAGTGATTGCTGACTGATTTAACTGATGCTGCCGAAGCTCAGGAGCACATACCTGTATGGCTATGATGACGGTGTCCTCCTGAACTGGTCCAAAGATATCCTCGTTGTATATGGTTTGTGCGTCGTTGTACCTCTTTATCGCTTTCAGTATGTCAGTTACGTTCTTTGGACCAGATCTTTCTGTTGAATTTGCTGAAAAATAAAACAAATATCAGCAGCTTGCTCTGCTTCTCTGCTTGGCACTAGTAATGTGAATTCTCGTGTCTTAGCACGCTAATCATTCGTGCTAATGCTATTTGCTAATATGTTTTATATTTTTTTTTATATTAGATTGAATGACGAGACGAGCAGGTCGCTCGCCTGATGGTAACGCCTGCTCATAAACAGAAGCAACGCCACACAGAACTTTAAATAAAGCACTGCATGACACTGGACTGCGCTCGTCACCCCGAGACATAAGGTGTTAAGTCTCGTAATGCCCAGTAATTACACTGGCTTCAATGTCCTTCACACCGGAACACAACAGTGCTTACACACTGTTGCTTGGCGGCAGAAATAGACAAAGCGGTGGTACCAACCCAGCCGGTCTCTCGCAAACGAGGGACCTACCACCTTGTAAAGTAATATGACACAATAAGAAAGTGTTCCCGCGGGTGCGAAGGAGATAGCACGATGCCACCGTCGCGTTGCTGTGACGCGCTAATACACGAATTACGAAGTGACGAATCAATTCATACTTCACCTAATTTCGCAACTATATTTAATTTGCTAAATGCTAAATTACACTTCGCATGCTAAAAATTAATGCGAATGCTAATTAATACAATACTACTTAAGCACAGGCCTTTTTTCTAAGGAGAGCGGTTAGGCCTTAGGCCACCACGCTGGACTGATTCCGGTTTGTTGTACATATTTCAATATGTTATTATTGAAATACGGTATTTGACTCGATAGTTTGATCACGTTATATATGTATTTTAGACGGAGAGACCGAGTCACTCCCGTGAGCACGAAGGCTTTTCGTTTTCGAAACGTCGGGACTAAAATAAAAATTAAACCGCGATAAAATCCGTATAAACTAGTTTTATTTCAACAATGCGCTGTAGTTATAAATGTATGAATACTCACCACTTGCATTTCTTGGGTGTACCGTCAAATATTTGTGTAGTTCAGGGGGCACCAACGCCAGCACATGCTCCGATGTGTCGTTGGTATTCATTAGTTCTTCTGTAACGGACATTTTGAATTTAGTACGCGTTTAGTTTCCGGAGTCGATTGATAGATGGCGTTGTTTACCAATTGTTAGCACTGCTATATAGACAGATAGACAACTCTTTATTGTACACCAAAAATAAAATTATACACTATGAGCCTTAGAATTAAATAATGTTACAAAAGGCGGTCTTATCGCTAAAAACAATCTCTACCAGACAACCTTAATATTGATATGGATCTGCAGTTTAGGGTAACAACAATGTGGTAGTTTCTTGTCATCTTGTTTGATCCTGACCTATCACTTAAATGAATAAATAAATAAATACACCCAACAGTCACACACATAGTCCTGACCCCACACTAGGTAAACCTGTATCGCGGGTATCAGGAACTACGAGGGACTTGCCAACCCACAACACCCAGACCCGAATAGACAACTGATGTCGCGTTAGTTACACAATTAATAGCACACAATATTCACAAGCCTCACACACTTATCAAGATGTGCACTTAAGATCCATTTTATCAAGTCGTGTATCAGAAATTCAGTTAATATCCGTAAGTGTCGTTCGTATAATGATCTGGCGAATAAATTCAATTGCATTGACATAATGAACGGCAGTTGTAGTACATTCTCAAAGGGTCTACGAAAATGTATATTGAATCACAAAATGTCATCATCATCATTCTCCTGCCCTGGTCCCAATTCTATTTGGGGTCGGCGCAGCATGTCTTCTTCTTCCATACATGTCTACCAGCCGTCGTCTAGTCATTCACCCCTCTTTCTTTCATGTCCTTCCTCACACACTCCATCCACCTTTTCTTTGGCCTTCCTCTACCTTTCCATCCATCAACATTCATAGTCATCACTTTCTTACCCACATATGTTTCCTCTCTTCTCATAACATGCCCATACCAAGACAGGCGGTTCACATCTTATCCACCATAGGTGCCGCTTTCAAACGCCCTCTAACGTGCTCATTCCTGACTCTGTCTATCCTTGTTACTCCACACATCCATCATTGCATGGACATTGAATCACAATATGTAACTAAGCTTAAGTTATCCAGAATTTGACTATCTGTTTCGATGTACTGTGTAGCTTAGCTTTCTAATAACCTAGTCCGCACTTTATTATATATATATATGTATATATAAGGGCGCATGTTTTGGAATACAATCTGGTTTTAATGATTGTATAGTTATAAAATTGTACTAATGTATTGATTGTAATCTGTTTTGCGTCTTAAATAAATAAATAAATAGAAATTTAAGGCATTACTCCCAAATCAAAAGAACAGTTACAAAGTCAAACGTAGACCCGAAGTCGTGTAGCCAATAACCAAGTCTTGTATTACAACTTGAAGGCATTACTCCAAAGCAATATAACACAGTTACAAACACAGTCCCGAAATCAGGTAGTCCAAAGACTACCTTATAGTATACTAAGTAAAGACGCAGTCGCACTTCAAATAAATAATAAATACATACGCACTCACGTCTGTACTCCCCGAAGGGATAGGCAGAGGTGTAACTAGTACACTTACATTTCACCGAGCCTAGTCCCGTCCCATGATGTGATAGGGGGCGAGCCTATCCAATTCCAGACTCCAGGTTGGTACTAAGCATTTCATGATAGAAAACCCCAATATCACATTACCCGACCCGGGGAACGAACCCGAGACCTCAGCGTCAGCCTCAGTCGAACCGCCTATTTTTTTATGGCATAGGCCGGCAAACGAGCAAGTGGGTCATCTGATGGTAAGTGATCGCCACCGCCCATATACACCCACAATACCAAAAGAATCATGGGTGCGTTGCCGACCTTAAAGGAAAGGGATAATTAAGGGATTGGGAAGTGGACGGGGTTTGGGCATTACAACTGCGCCACCGAGGCTGTCAGATTTCCCGCCAAATTACCTTTAGAAATCCACGTCATAATTTGAAAAAAGAATCGTTTGTCACGGCCATTAATGTGACCGGTTTCTGTTTGATTCTTGCCTATATCTTACGGAGAAACTCTTCATAATCAAAATAGGGCTAAACTATCGACAAATAATACAATAAATTGCAACACAAAATAAGCAAAGAATTATTAAAAACAACAAATACAATAAACATACATTTACGAATAAAATAAAAACAAAAATACATTTATAAACCAATAAAAATAATAAACCAAACCTGTTACATAAAATATTGGTGCATTCGTAGCCAACTGTGTAATTATTGGATTAGTATTGGAAATATTAGCTGGAAAAAATAAATTAAAAACGATTAATGAATAAAAAAAGAGAAAATATTAAAATTATGTTATAACATTTATTGAATTAAGAATGGTTTAAAGTTTCTTTTAAATAATACACTAATTAAGTTGAATTGTCATTAAATTAATTCTTTAAAATGTCCGGGTCGGGTAAAAGTGATATTGGGTTTTTCTATTACGAAACGCTCAGTATCAGCCCGGAGTCTGGAATTCACATTAGGGACGGAAATACGCTCTGCGAAATGTGGGTGTACTGGTTACACCTTCGGAGAATAAAGGCGTGAGTGCGTAGGTATACGTCAATTAGTTATTTTGTTTAATTAATTATACGCCCACAATACCGAAGGATCATAGGCGCGTTGCCGACCTTAAAAAAGGGGATAATTAAAGTGGGAAGTGGAGGGGGATTTGGGCCTCCGGATATCTCACTCAATATACGAAAGGCAGCAGCAAGTTGCTACTTTACGTCGGTTTTCTGTGAGACAGTGGTAACGACCCGGACGAGCCGGTCAAAAATGTTTTTTTCGAATGTATCTGTGCTGTTAGCCTATATTGCTTTTACAGCTTCACCTGACAATAAAGCCGGCGCTTATGTCGCTCTAGCCAGAAATATGTATAATGTATTTAGTAGCGATTAAGCACAGAGGCGCGTTTCAGAAGGCTCAGACCTCAGCTTGAGCAATCGCTGGGGAGTATAGTTTAGGGCCGTCTCTGCACATCATTGTGCCGAGGGCCAGTTGTAGTAGCTCTTCGGACTCGCAGGCGTGTCCTATGTCGGGGTCGCGTATTATTATTGCGATTCGGGTTGGGCGAGGAAAGTGCTGCTTCGATATCGACTGTGATGGAGTCGTTGGGATCTGCCAAAACATGTTTGGGACGTCGACGGAGGAGGGAGCCACAACTGTCTACAGCTTGACTCTACCACTCAAAAGTATTTGCTTATTTTCTACTCAAAAGCTTATTTGTATTTAGGAGTAAATACCCTAGGAAGTTTCGACTTTCGAGTTTCTCCATACAAACTTTAAATCTCCATTTTACCCCTTTCGGGGTTGAATTACAAGGTGGTAGGTCCCTCGTATGCGAGAGGCCGGCTGGGTTGGTACCACCGCGACGTCTATTTCTGCCGCCAAGTAACAGCGTGTAACCACTGTTGTGTTCCGGTTTGAAGGACATTGAAGCCAGTGAAATTACTGGGCATTATGAGACATAACACCTTATGTCTCGGGGTGACGAGCGCAGTACAATGTCATGCAGGGCTTTGTTATTTAAAGTTCTGTGTGGCGTTGATTCTGTTTATGGGCCGGCGCGGCGCTTATTATCAGGAGAGCGACCTGCTCGTCTCGTCATATAAGCAAATAAAAAAAATATTCAACAATAAACTCAAAAGCTTAAAATAAAATTGACCAATATTGAGTCAGTGCTGTCAATCATTAATAAATAAATACACCCAACAGTCACACACATAGTCCTGAACCCACACTAGGTTAATAATCTACGAGTATAACTATCGTTTGATAGTTTAATTTTTGATTTTTTTGTTTCATTGAGTCCCTTATTTCCGTTATTAATAAAAAAAAATGGCAATACTACAACACAAACTCCAAAAACTACAATGTCCAAAATAAGGATACCCATCATACAACAATTAGAAAATTGAACTTCACTTCCGTTTAAGTATGACGGGAGCCAAAGACTCGCGCAATTTACGACATAAGAGACTTTTCCTTACAATAATTCGAAAATAGTGTACATTGCCGTCTAATATACCATAGATATAGGAACCCTTAAACACGAAACGATAACCTACTGCCTACTAGAGTTACAAACAAGAAATTATACTAGATAACCCAAAAATTATTTAAAAAAAACCTTGTAACGTGGTTGTTGGTTTTTTAACCAACATTCCTTCTAACTGTATGGGTTCATTTTTAAATTGAAAATCTGCAAAAATAAATAATAATGTCAGCCCTGTATAATGTCTCACTGCCATCAGTAACAGGTAATGATAATTCATGGGCATGGGACTCCTCCAGCCCAGGATCTACGACTTTTTTGAACCGCGGCAGAAACTTAATAGTGGCGCCCCCCTATCCAGCGTTTGAGATAAATTACTTAAGAAAACTAAAAGAGAAGCAAAGATTTATGCACAAAGGGCCTGTGTGGGGCCTTTTTCTTACAAGTCGACGGTTAGCCAACCAGGCTTCCGTATGCTACGCTTTGTGGAGCAAGTTTTATTATTTTTAATCATATTATATTATGATTTTGCCGTCCGGGGCCTTGGTTTGTCTCATAAATGTCTCATAAACATTTGTATCGGTGCGGGAATCGAAACTGCGGCCTCTCGCTTCACTCCTTCCTAAACTCGTAATCATACTTCATTACTCAGAAAATATCGAATTGATTACGTCAAATAAATGTTAACATTTGAAAACGGTTTATTTAATTTTAAAATAGAAAATGCTTTACAAATTTTCTAGCAATGCTATCGGATTTGATACTATGGGGGATGAAATACTCACATCGTATACTATACATTGCTTCAATTTAACCACACTTTTCTGTAACACGTTGTATAAATAAAAAAATATTCACACATAGATTTCCTAATGTTATCTAACTGTTAAACCATGCCGCTTTCACCAAATGTCATAACATGTTAAACGGTTTCACATCATTGGTTTAATTAAGTTTACAAGCCTCCGTGGCGCAGTATGGGAGTAGAAGGCTGTGAAACGAGAATCCGCAGGTTCGAAAAATATTTGTGTCATCCACGATATTTGTTTCGGTTCTGGGTGTTTCACCACAGTGGGGTTGACGTCAGGCAGGTGGCCGGTCGTAAAAACTACAAGCCAATTTTTTTTATAACATTTGTTAAAAAGCATGTTCCGCCGACTCCACTGACTAAAGACTATGATTTAAATTATGCGTTTCGTCAATGTTCAACTTCTATGTAAACGAGCAAGTGGGTCACCTGATGGTAAGTGATCTCCACCGCCCATGTACTAAGCCCGCAATACCAAAAGAATCATGGGTGCGTTGCCGACATTAAAGGAAAGGGAGAATTAAGGAATTGGGAAGGGGAGGGGGTTTGGGCCTCCGGATACCTCACTCACCGTACGATACGCAGCAGCAAGCTGCTACTTTAATGGAGTAACAATTGTCATAAAAGTCACATAATATATTGTAAAATTGCCACCAGTAATGAGATGTTTAATCGATCCTGACCTAACCCAATATGAATAATATATGCACGTAAATAATGACAATGTTTTATGGGTCACAATAAACAATTTCGTGTTAGTTTATCGAATTTAACGTTCGCAGCTATTCAAACAACAACTGCTCTTGTCGCTCTCTCGCGGGCGACTAAATGAGTTGCGGTTAATTGGCCGTAACTTAGTGCGCAATTTCTTTGTACCGCACAGCTTGTCTAGTAGTATACATTAATCTCTTTGGTTACGGCATGGCAATTACACCAAATGCAATACAGGTAGTATAAAGGGCACGTCACGAGTACCCTCAACCGACGAAAATGTATGAGAAGATGTATGAATGTGGAAGAGGCGAAAGAGGTGTGTCAGGATCGTAGCTTGTGGTACTCAATAGTATCTGCCTATCCCTATGGGACATAGGCGTGAGTGTGTATGTATGTAGATAGTATAATATTTCATATTGGGTAGATAAATGTTTTTATTTACACCTTACAGCACGAGTCGCGAGCATAAACTTCTGCTCCATAGTTTATTATAGTTCTGTTTGTCACAGCCCCGGATCTAGGAGGGGGCAAAACGGGGCACCAACCCAGGGAGCGCCAACATCATAATATAATATGATTAAATTTAAAAACCTTGCTCCCCAAAGCGCCTAGCATACGGAAGCCTGATTGGCTCACCGTCGACTTGTAAAAATAAGGCGCCACACAGGCCCACACCACAAGTGAAAAGTACAAATTTATTAAAGGGTTCTTATTGTCCCATTGACGAAAAATGCCAATCATTATATATTATTGAGTTTTTTTTAAGTAATTTATCTCAAACGCTGGAGATGGGCGCCACTGTAAAGTTTCTGCCCCGTTCGAAAAAATCGTAGACCTGAGACTGGTTTGTCGGAGCGCGGGGCGCTGAGGCTTAACTTGATTGATTTATCAGTTCGTCGTCGGTCCTCAACTGCCTCCGCCATTGTCCATATGTGCTGACGACGTATGCCGGCAATAGGGTATTTGACTAGATTTTTAAAATTATTTAAATCAATAAGTTACGTTACTCAAAATCTATTGCAAAAAAGAATTTTATAAATCGGACCAAAAATAGATAAGTTAGAAGCCATTCAAATCCTGTAGAAGGGGTAATTGTCAAATGACAGACGACGCAAACTTTGACGTCACTGTGTAAAATGTTCATTATGGTGCACGCGTGCAAGCGAGATAGTGAGATATCCCTACTACGCCCCACTTTTCCTCATACCAACATTTAAAGTCATAACTGCGGGCACATTTCTGAACCAATTTTGATTGTGTTTAAATAAAAGGGTTTCTTTCGCGTATCATTTTCCGTTGCTTATAAAATAATGTATAAAATTCAATATAGGAAACTACCCTATTGTACATAGCTCACCTCCGTCCCTGTAGCCGACGCCCCCGCCACCGCCGCCCCCCGCCGTCGACAGTATCACCTGCAGCCACAGGCACACTAGCCCGACTATTACTACGGCGCGCACTACCGACACCCACTTCAGCCTGGGCATGGTGGGCGCACCTTGTAGTTCGGGGCGCGGTTCATAGATGGCGTTATGTCATGGATGCGTGTTTCAACTCATTTTGTGTTGATTACTGTGGACAAAAAAGTATTGTGATATATATGTATTGATATGAATCTTTATATTATTAGGATTTAATATCCAATCGGTACTAACGGAATGCTATTATAACAGAACAGAAATTAACGAATTGACTACGTCAAATAAATTTTGACATTTGACAATTGTTTTTTTTTAAATTTGAATACACTTTTTATCATTTAGTGTTGTCCAAAGTTCCGAGTCAAATATGAACATGTTACTTATTCCATAAAAAAGTAAATTTATTATTTATGTCCTAGCAATGCAAGCGGATTTGGTACTACGGGGGGTGAAATACTTATATCGTATACTATATGTTGCTTAAATTTGACCACACCTTTCTGTAACACGTTGTATAATACTTATATCGTACACTATACGTTGCTTAAATTTGACCACACCTTTCTGTAACACGTTGTATAATACTTATATCGTACACTATACGTTGCTTAAATTTGACCACACCTTTCTGTAACACGTTGTATAACACTTATATCGTACACTATACGTTGCTTAAATTTGACCACACCTTTCTGTAACACGTTGTATAATACTTATATCGTACACTATACGTTGCTTAAATTTGACCACACCTTTCTGTAACACGTTGTATAATACTTATATCGTACACTATACGTTGCTTAAATTTGACCACACCTTTCTGTAACACGTTGTATAATACTTATATCGTACACTATACGTTGCTTAAATTTGACCACACCTTTCTGTAACACGTTGTATAATACTTATATCGTACACTATACGTTGCTTAAATTTGACCACACCTTTCTGTAACACGTTGTATAATACTTATATCGTACACTATACGTTGCTTAAATTTGACCACACCTTTCTGCAACACGTTGTACACAAACGAATTGAATCTTTTGTTTTTTTGAGGCGGTTAAATGCAAATGACAGACAGACATAAACCATCAAACTTTATGGTACATAGTGCCAGCAATTAAAATATTAACATTTTACAGGTTAATACCTGTCTTAACATATCTAATTAGTAGATTAGCAAACTCAGGATAAGCGCATACTCGCGGATTATAATGGTACAATTAAAACTATAATTAAGGCTGAATATTGACAGCTCCGTGGCGCAGCGGGCGAGTAGTCGGCTGCGAAGCGAGAGGCCGTGGGTTCGATTCCCACACCGAGACAAATGTTTGTGTGAACCACAAATATTGGTCTCGGGTCTGGGTGTTGTGGGACCGCAAGTCCCTCGTAGTTCCTGATACCCACGACACAGTGTGGGGTCAGGACTATGTGTGTGACTGTTGGGTGTATTATTATTATTATTAATCGTATTTTTTTTTAACAAAACTAAAAAATATTAAGTATGTAAAATGTGGTCAATGATGCGGGTGTCGTCACATTTATAAAAATTGTCTTGTTTAACATGTATTTTTGAAGTGAAAACTTCTTTAGGCGCGTTAGGAATAGGGTACTTGACTAGTTTTTTTTTTATTTTAATCAATAAGTTACGTTACTCAAAATCTATTGCAGAAAGAATTTTATAAATCAGACCAAAACTAAATAAGTTAGAAGCCATTAAAATCCTGTAGAAGGGGTAATTGTCAAATGACAGATGACGCAAACTTTGACGTCACTGTGTAAAATGTTCATTATGGTGCACGCGTGCAAGCGAGATAGTGAGATATCCCTACTACACACCCACTTTCCTCATACCAACATTTAAAGTCATAACTGCGGGCACATTTCTGAACCAATTTTGATTATGTTTTAATAAAAGGGTTTCTTTTGCGTATACATTTCTGTTGCTTATAAAATAATGTAAATAATTCAATATAGGAAACTACCCCATTAAAACTAAACTAAACTATTGGGAACTAAAAAATAGAGATATATAGAGACCAAGTGAAAAGCTTTTTGTTTTTTTCCGTCAGTCATAAAAACCTCTGCCGCACCGTACACCGTGTACGCTGGGCTTTATAGCCGTATCAAGACTCAAGAGCTGATAAACTGGACAATTCCTTAATCTACGATAGCGCACGTCTAAACACATGTTTATGAATAATGACAGCCTCAGTGGCTTGTCGAGCGAGTAACTTTGAAACAAGAGGCCGTGGATTCGATACCCGCAAAATGGACGCGTGTTTCTTTCTTATCCCGGCTTAATTTTTTTTTTTTTTTTTTTATCCTGGCTCGGCAAAGTGACTACGCTACACCTGATGGTAAGTATAGCGCAATCCATGAATACTGTCGACCAACGATAGACACTGAATCTATCGCAGATCGGCAGAATTATGCCGGCCTGCTTAGTTGCTTCTTCACACTCTTCTTCTTCAATTTCAGAAATATTCCAAAAAACCTTTATTAAAAATAATAAAACATTTTCAAAAAAAAAACGTATAAGTCATTGGCTATTAAACTACAGTACAAATGACTTATTTTTAGTTTTTTAGTTTTATTTTTAGTTTTTTAGTTTTATTTTTAGTTTTTTAGTTTCATTTTATGTGCCTGCCTTGGTGGCGCAGTTGTAATGCGTACGCGTAACGACTGAGGCTGACGCTGACGTCTCGTGTTCGATCCCGGGTCGGGTAAACGTGATGTTGAGTTTATCTATTACGAAATACTCAGTATCAGCCCGGAGTCTGGAATTGTGCACGGTATAACGATACGCTCATAAATGTGGGTGTACTGGTTACTCCTCCGCCTACCCCTTCGGGGACTACAGGCGTAAATGCGTATGTAAATGATTTCAATTGAGTTTTAAAAATACACATTGTATATGGTAAAATGTAGTTACGCGTATCAGTTTTAATATGGATCGTGAAAACTTTAAAGGTCATATTAATTGGCCGCGAGTTAATAAACGTTATGAACGCATTATGATAACAAAAAAACATGTATTGCGACAGCCTCCGTGGCTTGTCGGACTAGAAACGAGTGGCCGCGGGTTCGATGCCGCACACAAATAAGCGTGTGATGCATAAACATGGTACTGTACATTTATTTTAAAAGGAATTTTACATACGCACTCACGCCTGTAATCCCTGAAGGGGTAGGCAGAGGTGTAACCAGTACACCCTCATTTCGCCGAGCGTATCTCCGTCCCACAATGTGATAAGGGGCGAGCGTATCGCCATACTGGGCACAAATTCCAGACTCCGGGCCGATACTGAGATTTCGTAATAGAAAAACCCAATACCACTTTTACCCGACCCGGGGATCGAACCCGAGACCTCAGCGTACGCATTACAACTGCGCCACCGAGGCAGTCATTATTTATTTATTTTATTTTATTGTTAAGACATAATGCCCAGTAACTCCACTGGCTTCAATCTCCTAGACACAGCAGTGCTTATACGCTGTTGCTTGGCGAAACAGACAAAGCGGTGATGGTGGCTTAAGATATGCAACACGACATATCTCGCACGTTAGAGATAACAATCGACGACAAATTTCTCGAATGAAACTGTCAACATACGATAAAATCACGTCATGTTAGAGTTCGTAGATAAAATACCACGGAGAGATTGCAAGCATCGAAATAAGATGACAAGAAACGTAACTCAAGAAAAAAAATTACCCCATCAAAACTCTGTGCAAGGAGGCGCAGCTATAAAAGTCTGTGCAGCTCGTTCATTCATCAATTCATAAAAAAATATTCATGATCTCTAGTTGACACTTAATGCGTGTAATTTTTTGCGCGGTGCACAACGTCGTATCTCGATTTATAAATTTAATATTTAGACTTTTAGAATTTTATAAAACAAAGTTGATTTTGAACGTTCATTAATTTTTGTTGCGTATATGAGTGTTACGTGTGATTTTACCTTTGCATGTGTAAGTAAGTGATTCATATGAGAGTTATCGTTCTAGTTATCTTATTTCGATGGTTGCAAGTATTATTAGATCTATTTTATCTGTATATTTGACAACGTGTCGAGTATTCTATGCAACCATGATAGCATCATATAGAGATAACCAGCTAAAACTGGTTTATCACGACAAAACCGACACTAAAAAAACCACTGAAAAGTCAAAAATAACAATAATTTGACCGGCAACTGCACCGCCGCGCCGCGCCTCTGACAGTAGTCCTAGTACAGGTTTTAATAGTTTTCATAAACGATGAAAGTTTTCGTGTTCTCTCCATACGTCAAATATTAGTAGCCACTAGTGGGAACTATGATGAATTAAAATTAACAATATGGTTAATTTTATTTCATATTAGTCGACTAAGAAAATTATTTTCAAGCGATTCTTTCCTTTATCACCGTATAAATTACTAGTTTGACACTTCGACGGTAGTAAATTTATACGAATTCGAAAACTGTGAACGTATTTGTGACTTATACTAGGCCTACAGAGATGTATTGAAATTGTTATTTTTGACTTTCAATGTTATTATTTGAAATCAATTTTTAAGTATTGTTATAAATTATTTTATTTTTAAGTTTTTTGATAGGTACAATGTAAATTCAAATACGACACAATCGCGATGACTGCTGATTTCGATCAGGCGTGGAAGCGTTTAGTAGGAAGGCGGACCCTGACTGTTTTAGCAGATCCCAACGACTCCATCACAGTCGCTATCGAAGCAGCACTTTCCTTGCCGAATCTGAATCTCAATAATAATACGCGACCCCGACATAGGACACACCTGCGAGTCCAAAGAGCTCCCACAACTGGCCCTCGACACAATGATGTGCAGAGGCGGCCCTAAACTATACTCCCCAGCGATTGTTCAAGCTGAGGTCTGAGCCTGCTAAAAGGCGCCTCTGTGCTTAATCGCTACTAAATACATTATACATATTTCTAGCTAGAGCGCCATAAGCGTCGGCTTTATTGTCAGCTGAAGCTGTAAAAGCAATATAGGCTAACAGCACAAATCCATTCGAAGAAAAACAGATAGTATCGAGAGACGCAATATATCTTGGTGGTCGACATTATATTTGGAGTATAGTAGTCGGCGCAAGCTTCCAATCTGTCACTTGCAAGAAGAAATCCAACTACCTACAAACGTTTGTAATTGCGATGGTCCTCTGATTCATGTTGTTTGTGCTAGTCTATAAAAGGATTGCTCACTTTCATCGGTGTCATTAGGGCTGGAGTGCCTACAAGCATTCGCCCGAAAGTCCGGTGACGCTGACTAAAGCCGACTCACGGTCAGGCTATCAGCATTCGTCCACACAAAAAAAAAAAAAACATCGGTGTCATTGTGCCGATAGAGCTCGAGCAGTGAACAACTGTTCTCTCGTGTGACTATTGAGTGAATTTTGTGTAATTGAGCTAGTTTCTGATTTATTAGTATTAAGTAAATTAGATAAATTAAATATTAAACGAGTTAAAATATCGAGTTGCTGAAATTAATTAGTTTATTAATTTATTAAAAGTGATAGGAAATAATCAGTTGAGTTATTGTTGTAGGTTAATTGCGTTTTATTAAATTGTTCCCATAATTGAATTATATCTTAGTTCTCAATAAAATAATAAAAATGAATGACGGACATGGTGGTTTTAATGTAGAGAGTACCCCCATTCTTACATAGTTAGCATCATGATTCATGTCCAATGTAGTCACATTACAAGATAGTAGATGCCTCGTATGCGAGAGGCCGTCTGGGTTGGCACCACAGCTTTGTCTATTTTTGTCGGCAAGCAGAATAGAGTTGACTAGTTTTTTTTAATTATTTAAATCGAATAAGTTACGTTACTCAAAATCTATTGCAAAAAGAATTTTATAAATCGGACCAAAAATAAGTAAGTTAGAAGCCATTCAACTCCTATAGAAGGGATAATTGTCAAATGACAGACGACACAAACTTTGACGTCAATATGTAAAATGTTCATTACGGTGCACGCGTGCAAGCGAGATAGTGAGATATCCCTACTACGCACCCACTTTTCCTCATACCAACATTTAAAGTCATAACTGCAGGCACATTTCTGAACCAATTTTGTGTTTTAATAAAAGGGTTACTTTGGCGTATCATTTTTTGTTGCTTATAAAATAATGTATAAAATTCAATACATATAGGAAACTACACTATTGTGTAAGCACTGTTGTGTTCCGGTTTGAAGGACATTGAAACCAGTGAAATGACGAGCGCAGTCCAATGCCATGCAGTGCTTTGTAATTCAAAGTTCTGTGTGGTGTTACTTATTTATGGGCAGGCGTGACGCTTACCATCAGGCGAGCGAACTGCTATTCTCATTATGTAAAGCTAATAAAAAAATGTGACCTTTTACGGTAGAGTTGTTTTTAGTTATGCCCGACTTAAGTTCTTAGGCCTTTTGACAAGAACCATTAAGCATAAAGGTCTCAGAAGCTGTAAAAAAAAAGCTTTTTTGTTATGATCTAATTATCAAGGTTTCTATATTATCATTTCATCGTTCCAGGACACCGTACTTATACTGAGAAACCGATGATATTCAGGATCACAATCTTAGGTTTTAACCGATTTAAAAAAGGAGACTTTGTTCGCCTCTAGATATGTATACAACGTGTTTCTGAAATGTGTGATCTGTCTATTTTTAGTGATGTAATCAATTATTAAATCAATTTATAGTGATTACGGCTTCAATCATATCAGCTGTTTATCATTTAGTGTTCAAACGTCCAAAGCGAATATCGAGAAGTTAGTCATTCGATAAAAAGATAATTCTTTATTTATGCCCTAGCATTGGATTTGGTACTACGGGGGTGAAATACTTGTAGCGTACACTATACGTTGCTTAAATTTGACTACACCTTTCTGTAACACGTTGTATAATACTTATACCGTACACTATACGTTGCTTAAATTTGACTACACCTTTCTGTAACACGTGTATAATACTTATTGTACGTTAGGGAGTCCGTTGCTGCAAGGTAAATCGGTCGTGGCGAGGGGCCGATCTAAGCCCCCGCCAACTTTCAATGAGAATATGTTTTCCCTATAAAGGAGTTTGTTTTCCCTACTTATTATACGTTGCTTAAATTTGACCACACCTTTCTGTAACACGCTGTATAATACGTATATGGTACACTATACGTTGCTTAAATTTGACCACACCTTTCTGTAACACGTTGTATAATACTTATACCGTACACTATACGTTGCTTAAATTTGACCACACCTTTCTGTAACACGTTGTATCATACTTATACCGTACACTATACGTTGCTTAAATTTGACCACACCTTTCTGTAACACGTTGTATAATACTTATACCGTACACTATACGTTGCTTAAATTTGACCACACCTTTCTGTAACACGTTGTATAATACATATACCGTACACTATACGTTGCTTAAATTTGACCACACCTTTCTGTAACACGTTGTATAATACTTATATCGTACACTATACGTTGCTTAAATTTGACCACACCTTTCTGTAACACGTTGTATAATACTTATACCGTACACTATACGTTGCTTAAATTTGACCACACCTTTCTGTAACACGTTGTATAATACTTATACCGTACACTATACGTTGCTTAAATTTGACCACACCTTTCTGTAACACGTTGTATAATACTTATACCGTACACTATACGTTGCTTAAATTTGACCACACCTTTCTGTAACACGTTGTATAATACTTATATCGTACACTATACGTTGCTTAAATTTGACCACACCTTTCTGTAACACGTTGTATAATACTTATACCGTACACTATACGTTGCTTAAATTTGACCACACCTTTCTGTAACACGTTGTATCATACTTATACCGTACACTATACGTTGCTTAAATTTGACCACACCTTTCTGTAACACGTTGTATCATACTTATACCGTACACTATACGTTGCTTAAATTTGACCACACCTTTCTGTAACACGTTGTATAATACATATACCGTACACTATACGTTGCTTAAATTTGACCACACCTTTCTGTAACACGTTGTATAATACTTATACCGTACACTATACGTTGCTTAAATTTGACCACACCTTTCTGTAACACGTTGTATAATACTTATACCGTACACTATACGTTGCTTAAATTTGACCACACCTTTCTGTAACACGCTGTATAATACGTATATCGTACACTATACGTTGCTTAAATTTGACCACACCTTTCTGTAACACGTTGTATAATACTTATACCGTACACTATACGTTGCTTAAATTTGACCACACCTTTCTGTAACACGTTGTATCATACTTATACCGTACACTATACGTTGCTTAAATTTGACCACACCTTTCTGTAACACGCTGTATAATACTTATACCGTACACTATACGTTGCTTAAATTTGACCACACCTTTCTGTAACACGCTGTATAATACGTATATCGTTCACTATACGTTGCTTAAATTTGACCACACCTTTCTGTAACACGTTGTATAATACTTATATCGTACACTATATGTTGCTTAAATTTGACCACACCTTTCTGTAACACGTTGTATAATACTTATACCGTACACTATACGTTGCTTAAATTTGACCACACCTTTCTGTAACACGTTGTATAATACTTATATCGTACACTATACGTTGCTTAAATTTGACCACACCTTTCTGTAACACGTTGTATAATACTTATACCGTACACTATACGTTGCTTAAATTTGACCACACCTTTCTGTAACACGTTGTATAATACTTATACCGTACACTATACGTTGCTTAAATTTGACCACACCTTTCTGTAGCACATTGTATAATACTTACACCGTACACTATACGTTGCTTAAATTTGACCACACCTTTCTGTAGCACGTTGTATAATACTTATATCGTACACTATACGTTGCTTAAATTTGACCACACCTTTCTGTAACACGTTGTATAATACTTATACCGTACACTATACGTTGCTTAAATTTGACCACACCTTTCTGTAACACTTTGTACAATACTTATACCGTACACTATACGTTGCTTAAATTTGACCACACCTTTCTGTAACACGTTGTATAATACTTATACCGTACACTATACGTTGCTTAAATTTGACCACACCTTTCTGTAACACGTTGTATAATACTTATACCGTACACTATACGTTGCTTAAATTTGACCACACCTTTCTGTAACACGTTGTATAATACTTATACCGTACACTATACGTTGCTTAAATTTGCCCACACCTTTCTGTAACACGTTGTATAATACTTATACCGTACACTATACGTTGCTTAAATTTGACCACACCTTTCTGTAATATGTATATTTACTTATGTATATTAACGACTGCCTCGGTGGCGCAGTTGTAATGCGTACGCGTTACGATTAAGCTAACGCTGAGGTCTCGGGTTCGATCCCCGGGTCGGGTAAAGTGGTATTGGGTTTTTCAAAATTGAAATGCTCAGTATCAGCCCGGAGTCTGGAATTTGTGCTCGGTATGGCGATAGGCTCGCCCCCTATCACATTATGGGACGAAGATACGCTCGGCGAAATGTGGGTGTACTGGTTACACCTCTGCCTACCCCTTCGGGGATTACAGGCGTGAGTGCGTATGTGAGTGCGTATGTATATTAACGAATAATTCCGCCAAATGTGGACCATTTAGATTATTCTTTTTGTATTACTGCAATTGTAGTTCCATGTAAATTTGTTTTAAATCGGATAAAAGCAAATCATTAAAAAAACCGTAATTCTGGTTTTGAAGTAGATTTTTGAACGTTTAAACTGGTTATGTCATATCACCGTTTCAAAGTGTCGGGCGTTAGGGGTCAACTAAAGTTAGATATCGGTCGGTGAAAACGGACATTACGGTAAATATTGTTAATTTCGAATGTGTCGCTATTAAACGGCACCATAACATACATACATACACACTCACGCCTATGTCCCATAGGGGTAGGCAGAGACTATTGAGTACCACAAGCTACGGTCCTGACACACCTCTTTCGCCTCTTCCACATTCATACATCTTCTCAAAGTTAGGTATCGGTCGGTGAAAACGGACATTACGGTAAATATTGTTAATTTCGAATGTGTCGCTATTAACGGCACCATAACAAATTTCCAATTAAAACATTTATACTCTTTAAAAGAATAACTAATTATTTTGTATGAAAAGCATGACGGCGATAATGGGTAATTAAAATGTTTATTTAAACCACCTTTTTCCGGCAGCTTCGCTTACGTGATAAGGATAACAGTACCTTAGGGGACTGAACCCCAAATAATAAATAGGGAAGTATGTTCATAAATAGGTACCTATTTAAAATACGCACTCACGCCTGTATTAGCCAAAAGGGTTAGGCAGAGGTGTAACCAGTACACCGATTTCGCCGAGCGTATCTCCGTCCCACGATGTGATAGGAGACGAGCTTATCGCCATACCGTGCACAATTCCAGATACCGGGCTGATACTGAGCATTTCGTAATAAAAAAACCCAATATCACTTTTACTCGACCCGGGGATCGAACCCGAGACCTCAGCGTCAGCCTCAATCGTAACGCGTACTCATACAACTGCGCAACCTATTTAGTCTAAAAAATATATTTTTTATTTTCTTGTATGACGAGACGATCAGGTCGCTCGCCTGATGCTCGCTAAACAAAAGCAACTTCACACAGAACTCTGTATTACAGAGCACTGCGTGGGCATTGAACTGCGCTCATCATCCCGAGATATAAAATGTAAAGTCTCATAATGCCCAGTAATTTCACTGGCTTCAATGTCCTTCACACCGAAACACTTACAAACTGTTGCTTGGCGGCAGAAATAGACGACGCGGTGGTACCAACCCAGACGGCCTCTCGCATACGAGGGCCCTACCACCTTGTGAACTTCTACCGCAAGCAGCCGTGTGTAAGCACTGTTGTGTTCCGGTTTGAAGGACATTGAAGCCAGTCAAATTACTGGACATTATGAGACTTAGTTCGAAGTGACGAACGCAGTCCCATGCCATTCATAAATTCATAATTCGTACTTCTAATTTTGCCTCGGTGGCGCAGTTGTAATGCGTACGCGTTACAATTGAGGCTAACTCTGAGGTCTCGGGTTCGATCCCCAGGTCGGGTAAAGTGGTATTGGGTTTTTCTATTTCGAAATTCTCAGTATCAGCCCGGAGTCTGGAATTTGTGCCCGGTATGGCGATAGGCTCGCCCCCTATCACATCGTGGGACGGAGATACGCTCGGCGAAATGTGGGTGTACTAGTTACACCTCTGCCTACCCCTTCGGGGATTACTGGCGTGAGTGCGTATGTAGTCTAGAATTGTTAAGTATTATTATTATTATTTTCTTCCTTTTTATGGGTCGATATGGACCGTAGGCATTACCGAAACGGCACGTGTTTTAAAACTACCACCGGATCCAAAACGACCCAGCCTGAGAAGACCCGGCGAAACAAACTCAGTGGGCTTACTTTACCACTGGATTTTACGCGGCGCGACCCAGTCCTGAGAAGATCCAGCTAGACAAGACTGGCTAGGTGTAACCAATACACCCACGTTTGAGTGGTAGAATCACGCTGTAGACAATTTTGTCTACAGCATGAATGAGTCGGCTCGTCCGGGTCGTTACCACTGTCTCACTGAAAACCGACGTAAAGTAGCAGCTTGCTGCTGAGTTTCATACGGTGAGCGACATATACGGAGGCTCAAATCCTCTCCCCTTCCCAATCCCTTAATTATCCCTTTCTATTAAGGTCGGTAACGCGCCCATGATCCTTTTGGTATTGTGGGCGTACATGGGCGGTAGTGATCACTTATACCATCAGGTGACCCACTTGTTCGTTTACCGGCCTCTGATATTATAAAAATCTGCGAGCTTATTTCCGTCCCACGATGAGATAAGGGGCGAGCCTATCGCCATACCGGGCACAATTGCAGACTCTGAACTGATAAGCATTTCATGATAGAAAAACCGAACATCACTTTTACCCGACCCGGGATTGAACCCGAGACCTCAGTATAGCGTACCGCGTACACATTACAACTGCGCCACCGAGGCTGTCTCGCACTTTTGATGTTTAAAAAACTTGTTACGAATATAAAAATTACGTAATAAAATCGATTTGAAAAACCGAACACGTCTCGTTCCAACATACATCTTAGCGGTGTTTTTACAAAACATATAATAAAATTAATATTTAATGTAAGTACGAGGTTCAATTCTGAGATCACCGAACTTACGCCCGTATTATACAATATGTAACAAAAACCCTGTCGGGCGTTTTAACTGTGATATCAGAATAGATATTCAAACGTAATGAAATAACTCGCATACGAAAATTGGACCTTAAAAATAACCATATTTATTTTTAATTTTTTTTATTGTTTGTGAACCGTATTTCGATTGATTACCTCTGCAAGAGCGATGACTCGGAGCCAGAATGAGATAGAAGTTGCGGCGTCTGCGTGCATCAAACACGCCGCGCCGCGTGTGCACCCGGTTTCGTCAATACGTAACATCAGTCAGCTGTTCATCAGTTTTCAGATGAAAATATTTTTTTTTTAATATGTTCATTTTTCTAAGTTACCTGTGTAAGGATAATATCTCGCTTCTGTTTATTATTATTTTTATTTAACTATTTATATTAAGCTGTCTATATGTCTATCTTCACGACCTAAAAAGGGCCAACAGGGGTTTGTTAAACATTGTAGAACACTACTCAAGAGAGCTCTTCGCTAAGTGTCGATTTCTGTACACGTGATTGGTCTATTTATGGCGCCAAACAAAAACGGACCAATCACGTGTACATTTCATTAGCCTACTTTTTATCCCTGAAAATAAAGGACTTGGGCTACTTTTTATGAAGGAAAAGGCTGTTCACGCGGGCTGAGCCGCGAGCAAAAGCTAGTATATCATAACACAATAAGTTATCAATATATCACCTGATAAAATATAAGATGTGCTTATCGCAATCAAAATATCTGTCAGGTGATTGATTTATCACGAAGTTTTAAGCACTATGAAAAAGTGATATTGGATTTTTCTATTATGAAATGCTCAGTATCAGTCCGGAGTCTGTTTTTTTTTATAAAGCACAGGCCGGCAAACGAGCAAGTGGGACACCTGATGGTAAGTGATGTCCACCGCCCATGTACGCCCACAATACCAGAAGAATCATGGGTGCGTTGCCGACCTTAAAGGAAAGGGATAATTAAGGAATTGGGAAGGGAAGGGGGTTTAGGCCTCCGGATATCTCACGCACCGTACGAAACGCAGCAGCAAGATTTTCTGTGAGACAGTGGTAACGACCCAGGCGAGCCTTATACTATAGACTTCAAAATTGTGACTGAATTGAGATTACAATGACACTTCAAGAGGAACTGAACAAAGACTCTACTGTATACTACTAGACGGGTTGTTTAGAAGTAAAATTGCGTCACATAACGCGGGACTTTGACAGCTCACAGACAGGGGTTCTAGTTGGGAGTAAGCGAGATGGCAATATTGAGTTACGGTTAATTGACCGCAACTTAGTGGTACAATTTCTATGTACCGCGCAGCTTGTCTAGCAGTATACACTAAAGTCTTTGGACCAGAACACTACTTTTTAAGTCAAATCGAAATCTAATATCAGTTCGGTAAAAAATCATTCAAATTCATTCATGTCAGTTAAATATGAGAATGGGCCTTAGTATTTATGGTTTTCATCTTCTACTTATTTGTTCATCTCTCTTTGTTGTAGGTCTATTTGGTTGTAGATAAAAGTCAACTTGGAAACTATATGTCAAAATTCATATGTTCTGTGTCTTAATCGGTATCATTTTTGATTCCTAATATCTATGTGACAGTGGCAGAATTGGGTAGTTGACTAGATTTTTTTATTATTTTAGTCAATAAGTTACGTTATTAAAAATCTATTGCAGAAAGAATTTTATAAATCGGACCAAAAATAAATAAGTTAGAAGCCATTCAAATCCTGCAGAAGGGGTAATTGTCAAATGACAGATGATGCAAACTTTGACGTCACTGTGTAAAATGTTCATTATGGTGCGTGCAAGTGATTTATTTATTTATTTATTTAAGACGCAAAACAGAGTACAATCAATACATTAGTACAACTTTATAACTATACAATCATTAAAACCAGATTGTATTCCAAAACATGCGCCCTTATATATATATATATATATATATATTCAATAAAGTGCGGACTAGGATATTAGAAAGCTAATAATACACAGTACATCGAAACAGATAGTCAAATTCTGGATAACTTAAACTTAGTTACATATTGTGATACAATATACATTTTCGTAGGCCCTTTGAGAATGTACTACAACTGCCGTTCATTATGTCAATGCAATTGAATTTATTCGCCAGTTCATTATACGAACGACACATACAGATGACCGGGTTATAATAAGATGTATTGTTCCGGTAAACTTGCAGTGCAAAGATGTTAGGATGACGGGTTATGAATCTAGTGTTAAAATTTAGTAATGCGAGTAATTCAGGAGAGTCAATGTGGGAGTGTATAATTTTGTGGAGATATGATAGCTCTATGTAGTTGCGTCTGAGTGCAAGCCTTTGCACTTTGAATCTAGTAAGACGTTCAGCGTAAGAAGATACGACACGCCCCAAGCCCAAACGATAGCAGAGAACCCTGAGAAACTTTGAAGATATGAAGATAGTGAGATATCCCTACTACGCACCCACATTTCTTCATACCAACATTTAAAGTCATAACTGCGGGCACATTTCTGATCCAATTTTGATTGTGTTTTAATAAAAGGGTTTCTTTTGCGTATCATTTTCTGTTGCTTATAAAATAATGTATAAAATTCAATATAGGAAACTACCCTATTAAAATTGATGAAGAGTACAGATATTTGTTAATCAAATCAAATCATTTATTTAGTAATTAGGCCGCCAAGGGCACTTTTTCACGTTGAGTTTGGAATCTACCGATGCTTCGGAAATACCCACTGGTCTGAGAAGAAGCACCAAGAAACTCAGCCGTAGGTCTTTTGAATGTGTGTAATTTTGTTACTCCACTAACAGTCACACACATAGTCCTGACCCCACACTAGGTTTACCTGTATTGTGGGTATCAGGAACTATGAGGGACTTGCGGTCCCACAACACCCAGACACGAAACAATTTTTTGTGGATCATACATTCGTCTCAGTGCAGGAATCGAACCCATAACCTCTTGCTTCACAGCTGGCTACTCGCCCACTGCGCCATAGAGGTTGTATCATACTTTAACGGATGAATGGATTTGATTGGCATATATGTAAACCATGACCTGGATTAAGGGATAGGAGGTAGCAGATTCAATTCTGACACTTGGAAAAATATTTGTACAGACCCTTAGAGTACCGTACCTTAGTAGTAAAAAATAATAAAAAATAAACCTACTCGCAAGTAGGGCTTCAGGCGAAATCTAGTAAAATATATCTTGAACTTGAATTTTAACTTTTATTTTATGTTAATTACACTACTTTATTTATACTGTTTTACATAGAAATCTATTTTTTACCGTTATATATTCTTCCTACATTCATCAACTTTAATTACATTCATAATATTTTACGATAAAACTAGAACTAACGCCATAAAAACTCGAATGCCATGGATCAATGAATGAAACTATGTAAATTATCGAAGTTACATGCACGAATCAATTTTTAAATACATATAGTATCACCGACAATGATCGAGATCGATGGAATTTTGTAACATGTTATAATTTATTCGTAAAAAAACATTTGCTGTACTCACCTCAATTCGTTCATCGCCAGTTTTCAGCACGAAATATTAATATGAAAAAATATAATTTAACTAATATTTTATTCACAAGAAACAAGTTTTATTAACTTTTCGTTTATTATTAAACCACTTTTAACATTCACAATACATGACTTCTAAACTAATATATTTCTAATAAATCGATCGCAGTGTAAAAATGCGTTTTAAATTTCACGGGTGTTTTGTGAGGATTGATGATGGTATGTATAACTGTAACTTGTATGTTAGGCCGCACGCTGTCACATGACGCTAATTTACTAAATAAAAACAATTTGAAACGAATAATTTGATGACACCCGCTAATACCCAATATTATGTAGGTATCATCTTCGATGTAGATTTTTCCTGCTTGTCAACTGACAAGTGTTGCTACTTGCTGGTAATTGGTAAGAAAAACTACCAAGCAGTAAAAGTCCCGGATGCAAAAATTAAAATGTTCATTGGCTTTTTTAGGCAATTCTCACTTCCCTCGAAATAATCTCGGATTCGAATCAGCGATTCTCTACTGTAAAATTTCGAATGTCAAAGTAATTTTTTCGAATCTTGTATTCTCAGCTACAATCGAAATAAAATGCGTAAAAATCTCTATTCGAAGGAGCAAAATGTTGCCATTATAAAACATAACAACGCGCGAGGCGTTCCGTTCAACGTAAGTAATGCGATTTTTAATCGCATGCGATAATTTACCATGAACAATATACTGATAAATATATTTTGATGTATAACGTATTACAACGAGTGTAGTATACGTATTTTTTTATTATTATAACATAAATAATGAGATAATCATTATGAGAAGATTTTAAAATACGTTTTTAAATTGCCAATTCCCAAGATTTGCAGTAATGGAACGTAATATGGAAATCAAAGTTTAAGCGGGAAACCTAGCCTATCTAAGTTTAGATTTCACGTTATTCTCGTTGTGTCTATTTTGCTCTCAAAATGCATACAATCCAAAAATAACTACCCAAGTAGCAGAAGCATTTTCTTCCAAATGATGGAAGCGGATCTACATCTGCGAAGTGTAAAATTTTCACAAATATTTTCTAAGCGTGATGATGAAAAAAGATGGATAAATTTCATAAAAATTAAATGCCCTGACTGGCGCAAACAAATAGTGGGAGGGTTGGTGTAAAGTAAATAAAATACAGACCAAATAAATTACTATTTGAAGCCCAAAATCCCGCTCCCCTTACCAATCCCTCAATTATCCCATTCCTAGGTATTATGGGCGTACATGGGCGGTGAAAATCACTTAATATCAGGTGACCCACTAGCTCGTGTGCCTGCCTATAATATATAAAAATATGTTTATTTAAGTATTATTCCAATTAATTAGATATTATTCTAATTTGTTGCAATTGTTACAAAAATATATAGAGAGATAGCTCTCTATTCTAAAAAAAGTAACTGGCGCCGCCGCTGCCAAAAACCTTGTCACGCTATCTCCTCCGACACCGCTGGGGGTATGGGGTCGAGACCGATACCAATCGATGCAGAATAATGTGGGGATGAAAGTAAGATATGTCTCATATTCGTCGGACTTTAAGTATTTTTTTTTATGTTTTGTGGAAAAACATGGGCAACGCCCATAGTATAATATATAAAATTAGAGTCAGGATTTAGAGTAGGTATATTAAATACTTTCACTGCTATAAAATCCATCAGTCATTTGTAACCATCTAATTTACTGCGATATTTTAACTTCTCTAAGCAAGTAAATAAGTAGGTAAAACTTGGGTAAAACAGGAAATAAAACATAGAACATAAAGTTAATATATTTTAATAAACTACCACCACTTCGGAAATAAATAGGTTTATAAATACATCTTTCATTATTTGTCATATTGCCATATTCACTTTTCCCGACACACTCGTACCACAAGCTTAGTCACAAGCAATTGCAATCATCAACAATATCAAACACACAAACAAGCTAGCTTCTTTTAGCATATTTATTGTCTGTAATACCTATAAATATGCACTCACGCTTGTATTCTCCGTAGGGGTAGGCAGAAGTACACTTCTGTACCTGTATTAATGTGGACACCCACATGAATACTACCTAATGTACTGGTTGCAACCATTACACCCACATTTCGCCGAGATTCTTTCCGTCCCATTTTGTAATAGGGGGCGAGTTGTTTGTAATATTTACTTTGTTTATCCATTTTCAGGCATAGTATGATCGTAAAGTGAATGCAAAAAGAAAATTGTAATTTATAAATAAATTAAATTAAATTTTTGACATTTGACATTGTCATTATTTTGCATTCGACATTTACGTTTCGAACGTTCTCTACCATTCGAAGTAACTCTATCAGCAACCTACGAGATATTTCGAACCCGAGATTCCCAGAATAGCTCAACGTGAATTTCATTCGAAAAAAGTACGAATCCGAGATTTTTCTCGAATTCGAATTGCGCGAGAATTGCCTCAGGGGTTGAGAACCGCAGAGATGTTGCCGTGAGATAAGTGGATAATCATACTTTTAATCAATTTGACGTTTACCATAATTTTACATTCAATATGTATTGAATTGATTTCAAATGTGCTGATTTCAAATGTGAATCAGATTACCATACGAAGACGTGAAAAAAATGTATACAAATACAGCTAAATAGGAAACGTCTTACTTTTTTGATGTCGATAATGACATGTGAGTGAGATATCTGGAGGCCCAAATCCTTCCCTTCCCGATCCCTGAATTATTATTATTGTTTTCCTTTAAGGTCAGCAACTCACACCTGATTCTTCTCGTATTGTGGGCGTATATATGGCCACACACACCGCCACTCGGCGGTGAAGATCACTTACCATCAGGTAAACCACTTGTTCGTTTGCCGGCCCATGATATTATTAAAAAAATAGCATTACCCATATTCTCCTTGATTTTTCTTATTTCGCTTGGCTCGGGTTGTTAGTGCAGATGATACCACCATTATTATATCAAATAAGGAAGATATGGCGATCCTATTAACACGCATAGAGGGAGAAAGAGCCAGGTTCAGTCTTCAGATTAACCATTCTAAGACCGAAATAATGGTGGTAGATTGAAGTCAACTTCTTCAACGCACTACAGCTCTTAACGGATACGAAAGGGTCAGTCGATTTGTATACCTGGGGTCGTTAATAACAAATGAGGGAAGCTGCTCTGAGAAAATCCGTCGTATATCCGCCATGGCTAAAAGTGCAATGGCTAATCTTGAGACAATCTGGAAAAACCGTGATATTCGTAAAACTAAAATACGTCTAGTGCGTGCGTTGGTGTTCTCAATCTTTCTGTATGGTGCCGAAACTTGGTGTACTAAAAGCCACGACAGCAGAAAAATCGATGCTTTTGAAATGTGGTGCTGGCGAAAACTGCTACGTAAACCGTGGACCGCCATGAGGACTAATGACTCTATACTGAGAGAGCATCACAAAGAGGCTGTCAGCTATGTCTCAGAAACGGGTGCTTAGTTTTTTCAGACACATTGTGCAGTCTCCCAGGCATAACTTGAAAAGAGTCTTAATATTGGGCCAAATAGAAGGGAAATGCCCCAGGGGAAGAGCGCCATCTAGATGGTCAGATGTCGTGAAAAGGGCTGTTGGTGGCAGCACATACCAAGTATACCAAGCGGTCCAGATATCTTATGACCACTTAGCTTGGAGGCATATATGTGGTCGCGATCCTCAGCACTGAGGGACCGACGAAGAAGAAGAGATAAATGAAAGAATAAATACACCCAATAGTCATACACATATTGAATAGGGCGCATGTTTTGGAATACAATCTGGTTTTAATGATTGTATAGTTATAAAGTTGTACTAATGTATTGATTGTACTCTGTTTTGCGTCATAAATAAATAAATAAAATAAATACACATAGTCCTGACCCCACATTAGGTTAATCTGTATTAGGAACTACGAGGGACTTGGTCCGACAACACCCAAACCGGAAACAAACATTTTTGGGTTACATAAACATTTGTCTCGGCCGGGAATCGCATCCACGGCCTCACGCTTCGCGGCGGGCTACTCACCAACTGCGCCACGGAGGCTGGTGGAGAAGGTAATAAAACTAGTAACAGAAATGACATGATAATGGAAATAACCATAAAGGAGTGAATATCATGAATGATTACCATGATGGATGGATTACGGATATTCATACAAAAAAAAATAACACCCATTTTCTACTAAAGGGTATTTCTTTGCTACCTAATTTTATACAACACTATGAAACAAATGTCAACGTCAGTTTTAATTTCCGATTCACGCAATGTTTTTCTAAGATTCATGTAAGATCGATGTTAATTTAAATGGTTGATTTAATTAAACGTACATAATATGGATATATATAGCTATCATTTTATAAACAAATTTGAATATCATAACAATATTTGAAATCAAATAGAAATGAGCCGGAACTAGGATTACCTATTATCTCCTTGCAGATTGTACATCGGACCTTGATTGATGACATATTCAAATGTCAGAGAACTTATAGGCCAGTTATTTATCCGATATCCGTGTATTTAAACAATTAGCATCTAATAGGCCGTTTATGCTTTAATTTTACGAAATGGCCACGCCGGCGGACGTTCGCGCGTTATTCGAGACGCGTTTGAGAGAATCCAACGTTGAATTCCACCCTGCCGATCTGGAGAGAGCAAAAGACGAGAAGTATCTGAAAAGAATCGTATCTCATTGCGAGAAAGATGCAAAGGAATCAGCTGATATGCTCTGGGATATACTGACATGGAGAAAAAACGTTGGCGCATCTGATATAAATGAAAGCAATATTCGCCTAGATTACGTTAAAGAAGGAGTATTTTTCCCAAGAGGTCGCGATGTCGATGGCTGTTTGCTTCTTATTTTCAAGTCAAAAATGCACGTCAAAGGCCAAAGGGACTACGAGGAGCTGAAAAAAATCATGATATACTGGTTCGACAGGGTAGAAAGAGAAGAAAGCGGCAAGAAAATCTCAATATTCTTCGACATGGATGGCAGTGGACTCGGAAACATGGATATGGAGTTGGTAAAATATTTAATTTCACTTTTCAAATATTACTATCCGAGTTTCCTCAACTACATTGTAATTTATAACATGCCGTGGGTACTTTCGGCAGCTTTTAAAGTTGTTAAAACACTTCTACCGGCGAAAGCGGTGGAGAAAATGAAATTTGTAACTAAAGACACTTTGAAAGACCTCGTACCTCCTGAACAGGCTTTAACTTGTTGGGGTGGGAAAGATAACTATGTATTCGAATTTGTTCCGGAGTTCCGTAGTAATGCGGAATACACTCCCAAGAAGGTGACATTTGCTGAGCAAGGGGACGGCCAACATTCCCCCGGAGAGATGCTCCGTCTAATTCCGAATGATACAATAATATTTAAATACGATAATGACGATATATCTGGTCAGTTCACCATAACTAACATGGACGAGTGTGCTATTTCCTTTAAAATACGCACAACGTCCCCAGAGAAGTTCAGGGTGCGTCCCAGTTCGGGGACGCTTGCTGCCGGAGCGGTCCAGACGGTCATCATTGTAGTACAACCAGGCTTCCAACTCCGTACAGTGACGAAGGACAGGTTCCTCGTGATGTCCGTGCAAATCCCCAAAACGGATTTATCACAGAAAGAGCTCGCGGACGTCTGGCAGAACTCCACAAGCAGCAAAGTAGACGAGTACCGTCTCAAATGCCAATTCCCAGAAAAGGAACTGCCCAAGAACGGCAATGTGGTTGAGAAGGTGCCGGAAAAGGATTCGGTCGCGAATGCTTTGAATAATCTCCAGGTCAATTACGAGGTGTTGCAACGACAACTCCACAGGCTGAAGGTGTTCCAGTTTCTAACGTTGATGCTGACAGCAATAGCTGTTGTATTTGGATATTTAATCTACAAAAACACAAGCGAGGACGGACGTTACTGTGAGAGGATGTAGCCTTTAAACCTAGTGGTGTTTGAGGCCACTTTGGAAGCAGAAGTCTTTATCGCTATCATATTATCAATTATTTTGATAGTTAATGTAATAATGTATTTAATTTATATAGAGGTTGTATGTAAAATAGGGAGGTTGCAGGTTAGGGAATTGTCTGGGTAAATTGTAAGCAGTGTTGCCAGCTCTGTCATACGGGGCTGTCTTACACCCAAGTACTGAAACGCAATTCAAGCATTTAAAATCGTATTACACATGTTAAGACACTCCTAGAGTGGTAGGGCCACGCTGTGTACAGCATGAATGGGCCGCCTCGTCCGGATCGTTACCACTGCTTCAGAAAACCGATGTAAAGTATCAGCTTGCTGCTGCGTTTCGTATGGTGAGTGAGATATCTGGATCCCAAATCCCCTCCCCTTCCCAATCCCTTAATTATCTCTTTGAAGGTCGGCAACGCGCCTAGATACTTTTGGTATTGTGGGCGTACATGGGCGGTGGAGATCACTTACCATCAGGTGACCCACTTGCTCGTTTCTGACCTATGCCATTAAATAGGATAATAATGCCTTCGGGGATTGCAGGCGTGAGTGCGTATGTATCTCTCTATTCTAAAAAAAAGTAAGTGCCGCCGCCGCTGCCAAAAGCTTGTCACGCTATCTCCTCCGAAACCGCTGAGGGTATGGGGTCGAGACCGATACCAATCGATGCAGAATAATGTGGGGAAGAAAGTAACATATGTCTCATATTCGTCGGACTTTAAGTTTTGTTTTATTTTATGTTTTGTGGAAAAACATGGGCAAAGCCCCTAGTGTAAAAAAATAAACTCAAAATTATATGAAAATAAGTAGCCAAGAGTTGGTTGTTGAATAGCATTTCAGTATTTGGGCATTCATTTCATAAACAGTTTGGGACTGTTCGAAAGTATAATTAATATGGTATCACAGTTACTGTCAAATAGTCTTAAGGGAATTGTTTTTATGTTTTAAAAAGAATATATTAGTAGGTACTAGGTCAATATTGTCGCTTAGCTAACAACACCGCACAAGTTAAATAGGGTAGTTTCCTATATTGAATTTTATACATTATTTTATAAGCAACAGAAAATTATACGCAAAAGAAACCTTTTTATTAAAACACAATCAAAATTGGTTCAGAAATGTGCCCGCAGTTATGACTTTAAATGTTGGTATGAGGAAAAGTGGGTGCGCAGTAGGGATATCTCAGTATCTCGCTTGCACGCGTGCACCATAATGAACATTTTACACAGTGACGTCATAGTTTGCGTCGTCTGTCATTTGACAATTACCCCTTCTACAGGATTTGAATGGCTTCTAACTTATTTATTTTTGGTCCGATTTATAAAATTCTTTCTGCAATAGATTTTGAGTAACGTAACTTATTGATTGAAATAATAAAAAAAATCTAGTCAACTACCCTATTGCTTAGTTTTCAGGAGAGACATAAAACTGAATATTTTTATGAACATGTGTGATGTAACCAATGAGTCGCGCGGTGACGGAACTGTTCGAATATCGTGCTTTGTATGGTTAATTTAATTTTTATGTAAATTTATTGGATACGCGCCAAAAACAATTTATCCAATGACAATATCACATGACCAATTTTCGAGTTACGCGGTGTTGTTAGCTAAGCGACGATATCTGGGGTGCCCATAGGGTCAAGATAGTACAGGTTATACAGTAATAGGGGTGGTGAACTTGAATTTGAACATTAATGTATACACAATACAAAAAAACCCTATTACATAAACAGAATCAAAATCTCTCTATTCTAAAAAAAAGTAACTGCCGCCGCCGCTGCCAAAAGCTTGTCACGCCATCTCCTCCGAAACCGCTGAGGGTATGGGGTCGAGACCGATACCAATCGATGCAGAATAATGTGGGGAAGAAAGTAACATATGTCTCATATTCGTCGGACTTTAAGTTTTGTTTTATTTTATGTTTTGTGGAAAAACATGGGCAACGCCCCTAGTTGGTTAAAAAATTTGACCACAATTAATATTCAAATATTGATTAAAACGCGTGTGAAATAAAAAGGTGTAGTGGGCTGTGGGACCATCTCGCTATCTCCCTCGCACGCGGGCGCTGCGTTATGACGTCATCGTACATGGCGTGCTTCACGCTATGACGTCAATCGACAGTCATGCCTTCCACCATTTTGTTCCACCAGATTTAAATAGTCTATAACTTAAATATTTTTGAGGGGATTATTAAAATTCTTTCTATTACGGGCAATGTAAGCTGTTGATTAAAATTATTAATAAATAAAACTAAGTTTATTATATATTATTTGGTCACTGAATATGTGTTTAATAAAATCTACTACTTGACTAAAACAAAAAGGCGCATGTCAAATGTTACGTATTTGCGGCAAAGAATTTAATGTATACTACTAGACAAGCTGCGCGGTACATACAAATTGCACCACTCAGTTGCGGTCAATTGACCGTAACTCAATATTACCATCACGCTCACTCTCAACTAGAACCCCTATCGCGCTCCCTGACTGTGAGCTGTCAAACTCCCGCGTTATGTGACGCAATTTTACTTCTAAACAGCCCGTCTAGTAGTATACAGTAGAGTCTTTGATTTGCGGTGACTGGGGCATAGTGTATTCAATATTCATATTGAATACAAATGTGTATTGGATTACTGATTCTAGAGTAATGTATTATTGACGCCCGGTTTCTGAAAGGCTGATCAAATCAACATTCAACTAACAGAACTTTGAGTTGACACCACTGTCAAACCAATAAGAGTTGCTGAAGCGTTGATTAGTGTAAAAATTAATAATATTTGATGTTTCTTTAGTACCGTTTGACATACGATTTTTCATATTAATTTGAAAGTTATGTTAGCCAACATGTGTGTCAAATCAAAGGTGTTGATCACGCTTCTAACAACTCAATTTCGAATTGACATGAGATTTGACATTTGATTAGTTAATTTAACATTGATCAGCCTTTTAGAAATCGGGCGTTAGTAGGTATATGAAATCAATTGATGGATGTTAGGATTGACAAGGTGGTAGGTACCTCGTAAAGGCCGCCTGGGTTGATACCGCCGCTTTGTCTATTTCTGTCGCCAAGCAATAGTGTGTATCACCGTTGTGTTACGGTTTAAAGGACATTGAAGCCAGTGAAAGTACTGGGCATTATGAGACTTAAATTCTTATGTCTCGGGGTGACGAGCGCAGTCCAGTGGCATGTCTATGTGATTGAATATTATGTGTGGCGTTGCTTCTGTTTATGGGCAGGCGTTATGCTTACCATAAGGCGAGCGACCTGGAGGCCAATTCTCGTAATTTGAAATATGATTATTGGTTTAAGAGAATGCCATTTGCAACTTTCTTGACGCTGAGACTAGATCGGAATGATGTTTTGAACATTTCAAGTTAAGAGAATTGGCCTTCTGCTCGTCATTCAATGTAATAAAAAATTATGTTTGCACGTTATAGAGTAATAAGTAAATAAATAACAATAATAATATGTTAAACACAAATTTGTTATAATTTCAATAGAATATTGTGAAAACTGTTGTATAAAATTAAAATAATAAATAAATTATACTTAATAAATACACGTCCAAAAGTCACACACATAGTCCTGACCCCACACTAAGTTAACCTGTATCGTGAGTATCAGGAACTACGAGGGACTTGCCAACCCACAACACACAGACTCGAAACAATAATTTGTGGATTACACAAACATTTGTCTCAGTGCGGGAATCGAACTCACAGCCTCTCGCTTCGCAGTCGGCTACTCGGCCGCTGCGCCACGGAGACTGTCTCATGGTAAACATGGAGATATAATAATACTAGCCCTGTATTATACACGTCCCACTGCTGGGCACGGGCCTCCTCTACTTAATGGGAGGGGTTAGGCCTTAGTCCACCACGCTGGACTAATGCGGTTTGGCAGACTTCACATACCATCGAAATTCTTATGAAGAACTTCTCAGGTATGCAAGTTTCCTCACGATGTTTCTTTCACCGTTAAAGCAGTGGTATCGTTACAAGGTGGTAGGTCCCTCGTTTGCGAGAGACCGGCTGGGTTGGTACCACCGCTTTGTCTATTTCTGCCGCCAAGCAACAGTGTGTAAGCACTGTTGTGTTCCGGTGTGAAGGAAATTGAAGCCAGTGTAATTACTGGACATTATGAGACTTACACCTTATGTCTCGGGGTGACGAGCGCAGTCCAGTGTCATGCAGTGCTTTATTTAAAGTTCTGTGTGGCGTTGCTTCTGTTTATGAGCAGGCGTGGCGCTTACCATCGGGCGAGCGACCTGCTCGTCTGGTCATTCAATCTAATAAAAAAAAAAAAAAAAGCAAGTGATAATTAACAATTAATACACACATAACTTAGAAAAGTCAGAGGTGCATGCTCTTGGGGCTGGATTCGAACCTGCGACTTTCGTCTCGACAGTCCATACCACTCCCCGCTGAGCTATCACTGCTATGGCTATTGAAATCCCCGAAGGGGTAGCCAGAGGTGTAACCAGTAAACCCACATTTCACCAAGCGTATCTCTGTACCATGATAGGGGACGAGCCTATACCGGGCACCATTTTTGAGTGGTAGAACCACGCTGTAGACACTTTTGTCTACAGCATGAATGGGCCGGCTCGTCCGGGTCGTTACCACTGTCTCACAGAAAACCGTCGTAAAGTAGCAGCTTGCTGCTGCTTTTCGTATGGTGAGTGAGATATCCGGAGACCCAAATCCCCTCCCCTTCTCATTCCCTTAATTATCCCTTTCCTTTAAGGTCGGTAACACGCCCATAATTCTTATGGTATTGTAGGCGTTCATAGGCGGTGGAGATCATTTACCATCACGTGACCCACTTGCTCGTTTACCGGCTGTGCTATAAAAAAAAAAGTTTACTTGTACTACCGATTTAACTAAACTTAAAAACTTATAGAGGAGCTCACCAAAACTTTGGACGTTTACACATCGGGCAAACTTATACTAGCCTACTACTACACATGTTTAAGAATGAAATGTCATTCTTGCTAATTTACAATGTGGCAGGTCCCTCATAGGCCGTCTGGGTTGGTACCACCGCTTTGTCTATTTCTGCCGTGTATTTGTTCAAGCAGCAGTGTGTAAGCACTGTCGTGTTCCGGTTTGAAGGTCATTGAAGCCAGTGAAATAGGGTAGTTTCCTATATTGAATTTTATAAGCAACAGAAAATGATACGCAAAAGACACCCTTTTATTAAAACACAATCAAAATTAGTTCACAAATGTGCCCGTAGTTATGACTTTTAATGTTGGTATGAGGAAAAGTGGGTGCGTAGTAGGGATATCTCAGTATCTCGCTTGCACGCGCGCACCGTAATCAACATTTTCCACGGTGACGTCAAAGGTTGCGTCGTCTGTCATTTGACAATTACCCCTTCTACTGGATTTGAATGGCTTCTAACTTATTTATTTTTGGTCCGATTTATAAAATTCTTTCTGCAATAGATTTTAGTAACGTAACTTATTGATTTAAATAATAAAAAAAATCTAGTCAACTACCCTATTACATTATGCGACTTAACATTTTATGTCTCGGGGTGACGAGCGCTGTCCAATGCCATGCAGTTTGTAATACAAAGTTCTGTGTGGTGTTGCTTCTGTTTATGGACAGGCGCGGGCGTGGCGCTTCCCATCAGACGAGCTACTTGCTAGTATCCGCATTAACATATGCACTCACGCCTGTAATCCCCGAAGGGGTAGGCAGTGGTGTAACGAGTACATCCACTTTTCGCCGATTGTATCTCCGTCCCTTGATGTGATAGGGGGCGAGCCTATCGCCATACCGTGCACAAATTCCAGACTCCGGGCTGATACTGAGCATTTCGTAATAGAAAAACCCAATATCACTTTTACCCGACCCGGGGATCGAATCCGAGACCTCAGCGTTAGCCTCCGTCGTAACGCGTACGCATTACAACTGCGCCACCGAGGCAGTCCTATTTATCC
This sequence comes from Mimas tiliae, assembly GCA_905332985.1. Lineage (NCBI taxonomy): Eukaryota > Metazoa > Arthropoda > Insecta > Lepidoptera > Sphingidae > Mimas > Mimas tiliae. The sequence continues at coordinate 5,663,633 of HG995266.1, read as the reverse complement.
TATGTATTCTAATTAAAACTAATAAAAATTAATAATAGGGGATTTCTTATAGTATAGGATCCCGTCATACAACGACCTTCACGGAGATGTTTATTTGATGAAACGTATTTTATATTTAATTTAATATGTCAATAATTATATTGCATATGGGTTGCCTAACAAATTTCAGTCCAGGATATGATTAATTAATAATTAAAAAAAAAAACATGTGGGGCAGTCTTTGGGGACTGCCGATAGAAGTGAAACGTTTTTTCACATTATAGACATTTAACTAAAAATTTAATTATCTATTGCTATCATAGTATCCGACGTGCATATCTAAAAAATAGGGACGATTCCAAGCAGTAGATAGAACAATACGGATGTTTGACGATAGCTATCTATCGTGAAATAGAAGATTAATATTGGGAACGGCCATTAGACTATTAGGTTTACGCGAATATTACACATTGAAATAAAACTAGTTTATACGGATTTTATCGCGGTTTAATTTGATTTAGGTCCCGACGTTTAAAAAGTTTTTCAGCCTTCGTGGTCACCGGAGAGACTGTCTCTAATAAAATTAAACCGCGATAAAATCCGTATAAACTACTTTTATTTCAATACCTACTTCGGTTTTACTTAGCACATAGGAAACCATGTTTTAGTACTTATCCCCTCGATAAAAAAGAGGGGTGTTATAAGATTGAGTCGTTTGCCTCTCTATGTGGGCGTGTGTGTGTGTTGATAGCCTCCGTGGCGAGTAGCCGACTGTGAATCGAGAGGCCGTGGGATCGATTCCCGCACCGAAACAAATGTTTGTGCGATCCAGACATATTTAATCGGCTCTGGGTGGTCTCTCCATAGGCGTTGACGCCATTTAGGCTGCCGTTCGTAAAACTACAAAGAAAAAACTTTCTGTAACATGTATTAATAAGCATGTTGCGCTAACCCCACTGCGAGTGGGTTTAGGGCATGTGGAAAAAGAGGAGGCTCTCAATGTGTGTGTCTTTTTTTAAAGTGAAGGCAGGCAAACGACCAAGTGGGTGATGTCCCCTGCGCACAATACCAGAAGAATCATGGGCGTGTTACTGACCTCAATGGTAAAGGATAATTAAGGGATTGGGAAGAGGCCAGAGGATTTGGGTCTCTGGATATCACTCACCCTACGAAACGCAGCAGCTAGCTTTTACGTCGTTTTCTGTGAGACAGTGGTATCGGTTGATGCGCCCATTTATGCTGTATACAAAACTCTCTACACCGTGGCACTACCACTCCATAACGTGTGTGTTTTAGAAAACAAATTTCACATAATGATGAACTAAAAATCTTTATTTACGTCAGAAGAAACAAAAAAACAATACATACACATTAAGAATGGAACAAGTAAATTAACATAACAACTTTGAGTTTAATGAAAATAAACTTTAGAATTTAGTCATTTATAATTAAAAAAGTTTGCCTCCCAAACGGGAAAAGATTGGTGAACTCTCGATGATACTCTTAGTCATCGGGGAAGACTTCAGTGCATTCAACGAGTTTGAAAAAGATTCCAAGTTTGACCTGGAGTATGATGATGATGAGCTAAATGAGCTGCTCTCCACAGATTTGATGTTGCTGGTCTTTACAGAACTCTGGCTTGCACCTTTAGAAAGGTCTCTATTGTAATTGGTGCCGCGGTTGCCGTTGATACCGGAATCTTGGTTCTTGTAGTTGGAAGCAGACTTCTCTGAGGCATAAGAAGCAGAAAAGCTCTCTTGTTTTGAAGCGGATTGGATGACAGAGCTGTGCTGTTCTTTTTGAGCAACATTGTTGTTGCCAAAAGAGGCGCCATGTTGATTTTCTAAAGTGGAATCCCTTTTTGTTGCATCGGAATGTTGAACTGATGAATGGTCATGGTGTTGTTGTTCTGTTGACACAACTGAAGCTAAAGAGCTCTCTTGTTTTAAAGCGGATTGGATGACAGAGCTGTGCTGTTCTTTTTGAGCAACATTGTTGTTGCCAAAAGAGGCGCCATGTTGATTTTCTAAAGTGGAATCCCTTTTTGTTGCATCGGAATGTTGAACTGATGAATGGTCATGGTGTTGTTGTTCTGTTGACACAACTGAAGCTAAAGAGCTCTCTTGTTTTAAAGCGGATTGGATGACAGAGCTGTGCTGTTCTTTTTGAGCAACATTGTTGTTGCCAAAAGAGGCGCCATGTTGATTTTCTAAAGTGGAATCCCTTTTTGTTGCATCGGAATGTTGAACTGATGAATGGTCATGGTGTTGTTGTTCTGTTGACACAACTGAAGCTAAAGAGCTCTCTTGTTTTAAAGCGGATTGGATGACAGAGCTGTGCTGTTCTTTTTGAGCAACATTGTTGTTGCCAAAAGAGGCGCCATGTTGATTTTCTAAAGTGGAATCCCTTTTTGTTGCATCGGAATGTTGAACTGATGAATGGTCATGGTGTTGTTGTTCTGTTGACACAACTGAAGCTAAAGAGCTCTCTTGTTTTAAAGCGGATTGGATGACAGAGCTGTGCTGTTCTTTTTGAGCAACATTGTTGTTGCCAAAAGAGGCGCCATGTTGATTTTCTAAAGTGGAATCCCTTTTTGTTGCATCGGAATGTTGAACTGATGAATGGTCATGGTGTTGTTGTTCTGTTGACACAACTGAAGCTAAAGAGCTCTCTTGTTTTAAAGCGGATTGGATGACAGAGCTGTGCTGTTCTTTTTGAGCAACATTGTTGTTGCCAAAAGAGGCGCCATGTTGATTTTCTAAAGTGGAATCCCTTTTTGTTGCATCGGAATGTTGAACTGATGAATGGTCATGGTGTTGTTGTTCTGTTGACACAACTGAAGCTAAAGAGCTCTCTTGTTTTAAAGCGGATTGGATGACAGAGCTGTGCTGTTCTTTTTGAGCAACATTGTTGTTGCCAAAAGAGGCGCCATGTTGATTTTCTAAAGTGGAATCCCTTTTTGTTGCATCGGAATGTTGAACTGATGAATGGTCATGGTGTTGTTGTTCTGTTGACACAACTGAAGCTAAAGAGCTCTCTTGTTTTAAAGCGGATTGGATGACAGAGCTGTGCTGTTCTTTTTGAGCAACATTGTTGTTGCCAAAAGAGGCGCCATGTTGATTTTCTAAAGTGGAATCCCTTTTTGTTGCATCGGAATGTTGAACTGATGAATGGTCATGGTGTTGTTGTTCTGTTGACACAACTGAAGCTAAAGAGCTCTCTTGTTTTAAAGCGGATTGGATGACAGAGCTGTGCTGTTCTTTTTGAGCAACATTGTTGTTGCCAAAAGAGGCGCCATGTTGATTTTCTAAAGTGGAATCCCTTTTTGTTGCATCGGAATGTTGAACTGATGAATGGTCATGGTGTTGTTGTTCTGTTGACACAACTGAAGCTAAAGAGCTCTCTTGTTTTAAAGCGGATTGGATGACAGAGCTGTGCTGTTCTTTTTGAGCAACATTGTTGTTGCCAAAAGAGGCGCCATGTTGATTTTCTAAAGTGGAATCCCTTTTTGTTGCATCGGAATGTTGAACTGATGAATGGTCATGGTGTTGTTGTTCTGTTGACACAACTGAAGCTAAAGAGCTCTCTTGTTTTAAAGCGGATTGGATGACAGAGCTGTGCTGTTCTTTTTGAGCAACATTGTTGTTGCCAAAAGAGGCGCCATGTTGATTTTCTAAAGTGGAATCCCTTTTTGTTGCATCGGAATGTTGAACTGATGAATGGTCATGGTGTTGTTGTTCTGTTGACACAACTGAAGCTAAAGAGCTCTCTTGTTTTAAAGCGGATTGGATGACAGAGCTGTGCTGTTCTTTTTGAGCAACATTGTTGTTGCCAAAAGAGGCGCCATGTTGATTTTCTAAAGTGGAATCCCTTTTTGTTGCATCGGAATGTTGAACTGATGAATGGTCATGGTGTTGTTGTTCTGTTGACACAACTGAAGCTAAAGAGCTCTCTTGTTTTAAAGCGGATTGGATGACAGAGCTGTGCTGTTCTTTTTGAGCAACATTGTTGTTGCCAAAAGAGGCGCCATGTTGATTTTCTAAAGTGGAATCCCTTTTTGTTGCATCGGAATGTTGAACTGATGAATGGTCATGGTGTTGTTGTTCTGTTGACACAACTGAAGCTAAAGAGCTCTCTTGTTTTAAAGCGGATTGGATGACAGAGCTGTGCTGTTCTTTTTGAGCAACATTGTTGTTGCCAAAAGAGGCGCCATGTTGATTTTCTAAAGTGGAATCCCTTTTTGTTGCATCGGAATGTTGAACTGATGAATGGTCATGGTGTTGTTGTTCTGTTGACACAACTGAAGCTAAAGAGCTCTCTTGTTTTAAAGCGGATTGGATGACAGAGCTGTGCTGTTCTTTTTGAGCAACATTGTTGTTGCCAAAAGAGGCGCCATGTTGATTTTCTAAAGTGGAATCCCTTTTTGTTGCATCGGAATGTTGAACTGATGAATGGTCATGGTGTTGTTGTTCTGTTGACACAACTGAAGCTAAAGAGCTCTCTTGTTTTAAAGCGGATTGGATGACAGAGCTGTGCTGTTCTTTTTGAGCAACATTGTTGTTGCCAAAAGAGGCGCCATGTTGATTTTCTAAAGTGGAATCCCTTTTTGTTGCATCGGAATGTTGAACTGATGAATGGTCATGGTGTTGTTGTTCTGTTGACACAACTGAAGCTAAAGAGCTCTCTTGTTTTAAAGCGGATTGGATGACAGAGCTGTGCTGTTCTTTTTGAGCAACATTGTTGTTGCCAAAAGAGGCGCCATGTTGATTTTCTAAAGTGGAATCCCTTTTTGTTGCATCGGAATGTTGAACTGATGAATGGTCATGGTGTTGTTGTTCTGTTGACACAACTGAAGCTAAAGAGCTCTCTTGTTTTAAAGCGGATTGGATGACAGAGCTGTGCTGTTCTTTTTGAGCAACATTGTTGTTGCCAAAAGAGGCGCCATGTTGATTTTCTAAAGTGGAATCCCTTTTTGTTGCATCGGAATGTTGAACTGATGAATGGTCATGGTGTTGTTGTTCTGTTGACACAACTGAAGCTAAAGAGCTCTCTTGTTTTAAAGCGGATTGGATGACAGAGCTGTGCTGTTCTTTTTGAGCAACATTGTTGTTGCCAAAAGAGGCGCCATGTTGATTTTCTAAAGTGGAATCCCTTTTTGTTGCATCGGAATGTTGAACTGATGAATGGTCATGGTGTTGTTGTTCTGTTGACACAACTGAAGCTAAAGAGCTCTCTTGTTTTAAAGCGGATTGGATGACAGAGCTGTGCTGTTCTTTTTGAGCAACATTGTTGTTGCCAAAAGAGGCGCCATGTTGATTTTCTAAAGTGGAATCCCTTTTTGTTGCATCGGAATGTTGAACTGATGAATGGTCATGGTGTTGTTGTTCTGTTGACACAACTGAAGCTAAAGAGCTCTCTTGTTTTAAAGCGGATTGGATGACAGAGCTGTGCTGTTCTTTTTGAGCAACATTGTTGTTGCCAAAAGAGGCGCCATGTTGATTTTCTAAAGTGGAATCCCTTTTTGTTGCATCGGAATGTTGAACTGATGAATGGTCATGGTGTTGTTGTTCTGTTGACACAACTGAAGCTAAAGAGCTCTCTTGTTTTAAAGCGGATTGGATGACAGAGCTGTGCTGTTCTTTTTGAGCAACATTGTTGTTGCCAAAAGAGGCGCCATGTTGATTTTCTAAAGTGGAATCCCTTTTTGTTGCATCGGAATGTTGAACTGATGAATGGTCATGGTGTTGTTGTTCTGTTGACACAACTGAAGCTAAAGAGCTCTCTTGTTTTAAAGCGGATTGGATGACAGAGCTGTGCTGTTCTTTTTGAGCAACATTGTTGTTGCCAAAAGAGGCGCCATGTTGATTTTCTAAAGTGGAATCCCTTTTTGTTGCATCGGAATGTTGAACTGATGAATGGTCATGGTGTTGTTGTTCTGTTGACACAACTGAAGCTAAAGAGCTCTCTTGTTTTAAAGCGGATTGGATGACAGAGCTGTGCTGTTCTTTTTGAGCAACATTGTTGTTGCCAAAAGAGGCGCCATGTTGATTTTCTAAAGTGGAATCCCTTTTTGTTGCATCGGAATGTTGAACTGATGAATGGTCATGGTGTTGTTGTTCTGTTGACACAACTGAAGCTAAAGAGCTCTCTTGTTTTAAAGCGGATTGGATGACAGAGCTGTGCTGTTCTTTTTGAGCAACATTGTTGTTGCCAAAAGAGGCGCCATGTTGATTTTCTAAAGTGGAATCCCTTTTTGTTGCATCGGAATGTTGAACTGATGAATGGTCATGGTGTTGTTGTTCTGTTGACACAACTGAAGCTAAAGAGCTCTCTTGTTTTAAAGCGGATTGGATGACAGAGCTGTGCTGTTCTTTTTGAGCAACATTGTTGTTGCCAAAAGAGGCGCCATGTTGATTTTCTAAAGTGGAATCCCTTTTTGTTGCATCGGAATGTTGAACTGATGAATGGTCATGGTGTTGTTGTTCTGTTGACACAACTGAAGCTAAAGAGCTCTCTTGTTTTAAAGCGGATTGGATGACAGAGCTGTGCTGTTCTTTTTGAGCAACATTGTTGTTGCCAAAAGAGGCGCCATGTTGATTTTCTAAAGTGGAATCCCTTTTTGTTGCATCGGAATGTTGAACTGATGAATGGTCATGGTGTTGTTGTTCTGTTGACACAACTGAAGCTAAAGAGCTCTCTTGTTTTAAAGCGGATTGGATGACAGAGCTGTGCTGTTCTTTTTGAGCAACATTGTTGTTGCCAAAAGAGGCGCCATGTTGATTTTCTAAAGTGGAATCCCTTTTTGTTGCATCGGAATGTTGAACTGATGAATGGTCATGGTGTTGTTGTTCTGTTGACACAACTGAAGCTAAAGAGCTCTCTTGTTTTAAAGCGGATTGGATGACAGAGCTGTGCTGTTCTTTTTGAGCAACATTGTTGTTGCCAAAAGAGGCGCCATGTTGATTTTCTAAAGTGGAATCCCTTTTTGTTGCATCGGAATGTTGAACTGATGAATGGTCATGGTGTTGTTGTTCTGTTGACACAACTGAAGCTAAAGAGCTCTCTTGTTTTAAAGCGGATTGGATGACAGAGCTGTGCTGTTCTTTTTGAGCAAAATACTCGTTGCCAATAGCGTTGCCACCGCGGTTGCTGTTCTGACGTTGAATGTTTGATGTAGTAGATGATGCACTAGCACGTGTTTTCTCATACTGTTGAGTTGAGTGTTTTGAGAGCTCTTGTTTTAAAGCGGTTTTATGAAGCTGGTTTTGTTTGTTTTGAGCACCATAGTCGTTGCTGTTCGAATTCGCGAAACCTTTATTCACGAACTCGGCGGAAGCAGAGCTCTTTTCGTGAGAGGAGCTATACGAGACTGATGAGGATGAAGATGATGAAGAAGAGCTCTGTTTCACTGACGATGTCTGGTCGTTGCGGTGTATATCGGAAAGGAAGTTTTCTGTAAAAAAAAACAATTTTTTAACAAAATACTACCCCCGGTTTCTGAAAGGCTGATCAATGTTAAATTAACTTATCAAATGTCAAATCTCATGTCAAGTCGAAATTGAGTTGCTAGAAGCATGATCAACACCTTTGATTTGACACACATGTTAGCTAACATAACTTTCAAATTAATATGAAAAATCGTATGTCATACGGTACTAAAGAGGCATCAAATAGTATAAATTTGTTCATTGAATAACGTTTCAGCAACTCTAATTGATTTGACAGCGTTGTCAAATCAAAGTTCTGTTAGTTGAATGTTGATTTGATCAGCCTTTCAGAAACCGGGGGTTAGACTTGTCTACACAACTTGCAAACAATTCACCTAAGTCATGCCTGTATCCCGGAAGGGGTAAGTAGAGCTGCAATTATTGTCTCATAGCTTATTTCCGTTATATAATGTGATATGTGGCGAGCCTATCGCCATATCAGTTACAAATACCGTTTCCGGGAACTCACTTGTGATTTTTTGTAACGAAAACTCGAATACATACATACGCACTCACGCCTGTAATCCCCGAAGGGGTAGGCAGAGGTGTAACCAGTACACCCGCATTTCGCCGAGGGTATCTCCGTCCCACGATGTGATAAGGGGGCGAGCCTATCACCATACCGGGCACAAATTCCAGACTCCGGGCTGATACTGAGGATTTCATAATAGAAACCCAATACCACTTTACCCGACCCGGGGTTCGAAGCCGAGATCTCAGCGTTAGCCTCAATCGTAACGCGTACGCATTACAACTGCGCCACCGAAGCAGTCAATACTCGAATACAGATTGTATTTGTCAATCCTGGGGTTTTAACCCTTCAAAGACTCCTACTAACCCACTTGTCAGCAAACCCTGATCACCATCTGTACGCAAATTATTTATTTGAATCAATTGCACGAGTCCAATCACGATTTAATAACACGCCCCATTGCTAGGCACGGGTATCCTTTATACGGACTACACGCTGTATTTTTCTCGCGCGCTTTAGCTATAGCACGAAGCGCGGGCGCGATTCATTGTAGCCGGTGATGAGCATACGTCATTCAGCGTGCGATAGCGCAGATTGACTGAGCGCGACTGACCGCGCGCGCTACGGCGCTATAATATTGCTACGCTACGCTTTCTACTACGCTAGTCAAATAGCAAGGTGATATTACTAGCGCCGATTGGAAATTGAGACAGCGCGCTAGATTTGTTGGGAATGATATCGCGCTGTAATATGGCGATATGCGCTATATTAACCACCACTAGATACGGGCATCAATCCAGGGGTCTTAGAATATACAATACGACATATCTCGCGCGCTTCATAACTATCGACTTTGCTACCGAGTATAGATTGAGTATAGACGACAAATATCTCGAGTAAGGCTGTCAATATTAGATGAAATTACGTCATATTAGGGTTCGAGTAGACAAAATACCAGAGAGGTTGAAAGTACTATTTTGGCTACATTTGACATGACGAGTCGAGTATTTTAGGCAACCATGTTAGTTTCGACAGATAATCAAATAAAACTGAAGTTTTGGCGGGAATTCTGACAGTGCGGTGGCTCTCTTGTTTTAATTATTTCCTAAACTAGTTTTAAGTTGTGTTTGTTGTATAAAAGTGGTGTGGTTTTGTGCAATAACCATTTACGATGATGAATAGCTATGGGAACATTAAAAATAGGGAATTTACATGATTTTTGATCAAGGGTATCGATCGACCTTGTGCTTTCGATCCGCTTGAAGAAAGTCGTCTAAGAACCATTGAACTGAAAGGAATTAACACCATAACTCCAACAAGACCTTGAAACCGGCCACACCCCCGTTTCATCGTTCTTGGAATTTAAGAAAATAATATAAGAAATGACTTGGCAGCATGGTCTCTGATCTTAGCCGGTTCCATAAGGAACAAACAAACAAAAAAATCAAAAATAAAACTGGTTCTTCACAACAAAACGGATTCAGGTCACAGGTATTCTAAGATCTCCCGGAATCGTTCCATTTGTACTGAAGGCTACCGCGGAGTTTTTAGTCGGTACACCGGAGTAGGTAAGTTGAATTATATGATATGTAATCATTCGGATAGGAACTAGTTTGGAAGGCCAGTGACGGCATTCTTCCACTCTCGGGATAAGAGAGTAAGTATAAATTACTATTGGAAACTTACGTTCTTCAACAGTCTGCGTATTTGCAGATTGTAAGGATACTTCATCGGTTTCATATGTCTTATCGCTGGATTTTCTTGTTTTAAATCCATCTAACCCGAGGCCAAATCCTTTAGAAGAATTCTCAGTGTATCTTTTCGTTAATTTATTATAATCGTTCGATTCTGTGTCGGTCCTCCTTGAACTGTCTTGGCCTAAAATATTTATTAGGGGAATAAATAAATAGTTAGCCCCGTATTAACTGTTACAATTTGGCTGTATGCACAAGAAGTGCGAAGCCATAAGGAGGAAAAAAAACCGATACAATACTGGCCACGCTATACATTCAGAAATGTAAACTAATATCTGCCCATTTTACAAATGTCTTTCTGATTTCGTAAGTTCGATAGTTTCACAAAAGATTATTTATATAGATACTTATTTTCTGTTTTCTTATTGGTTTCCTTTTTTGTTAAAAATTTTAAAAAAATATAAATTTTAGCGAAATAATCATTAGGATCGGACGCACAAATATTGGGGGTTTAGTTTCTTATCCCCGGTTTCAGCCCCTTAAGGGTAGATTTTATTCAAATTTACAGGTCCAACTTTTAGCTACGCTCTATCAATTAGAGAAAAATCATTAAAATAGAAAGAAAGTAGAAGAAATTCTGTGTTATTTTTGGTCTGTTCAAAAGTGGGTAGACATTTATTTACATTTGCGGTTTATGTATATCGAATATACTTAAAAGTGCGTCTGTACTTGCGACATAATTGGGACAAACACGCGTAACAAACTTATATGTATAGACGGTTGCCATTTAACAAATGTTACGCCCATATGTCATGTATCCGCTCTGATCGGCTCCGATACCCCATGAGATGTCATTTATAGATGTACCAAGCCAACTGTGAACTGAACAGCGACTGCCGTTGCTTGGTATTACCATTTTACGAATAATAATTAATTATGAGGGATATTTGAAGTGTTACATAATACATTAGGTAATTCGTTTATTTTCAACCAAATTTGAGAAATTATTAAAATGACTTTCAGAATACCAAATAAAATATACAATTTCGATATAATTTCAACGTCAGAATAGTCATTTGTTTAAAAATAAATCGTCTGGATATTTATGAACACTGAAATTGTATACCCATGACGCGAAAAGCTAGGCGAATGATAATTTGTTTGTTTAGTGGATGAAGATATTCCTTTCAACTAACTAAGTAGTTAACTAAACTACTAAAACGTCCACTAGATACCAAAATTTACACAGCGGCGGGGCCAACCTATCAAATCTAGGGATAATTCCACTAAATTGGGAACTGTCTGTAGTTTCATTTACTGGCATTTCACATTTAATTTGGTACATCTGTAAGGTTTGATATTTTTGAAAAAATAGGCCACTCAAAATGACATTAGCGTGATAAGAACGCATGACAGCCCCAGCCCCACCTTTTTGGCGAAATGTCACGAAAGTGTGGACACACGCAGTAAAGTTTTGACACATTTTGTATGAAAGATCTGGCAAAACAATATTGATAGTAAGCATATCTATCTTTAAATAGTATATAGGGAATGGCCAGCGACAGCGAGTGAGCGACAGGAGCAGTTGTTGTCATTTGAATAACCGCGAACGTTGACTTCGACACTAACGCGAAAGTATTTATTGTGAACCATAAAAAATGACATTATTTACGTGCATGTATTATTAATTTGATTTGAAGTTACTGTAGGTAAATAACTATATTATCTATTGAATTTCTAATAAAATGGCATTTACTGTGAACGAAAACTAAAACAAAACAGCCGTCTCAATATTACCATCTCGCTTATTCTGAACTCCTCTCGCTCCCGCGCCTTACGGCCATTTTTTTAATAAACTATCTCAGTTTTATTATCCAGATAGTTCACGGAAATCAACCAATCAAACAAAGTAATTCTATGCGCGAGCTGCACACTGTTTTCTATCTATGCTATATTTTTTTCTGTTCCTAATATTATGTCTCTCGACATACTAATATGGTTTGCTTACTGGCAGTAAAATTTTGACACATTTCGTATGGAAGATCTATCAAAATACATAAGTAAGCAAATCAATCTTTATATAGAATATAGGGAACGGCCAAATACGCTCATTTGTGCGAACTATCTGAAGAATCAAACTAACATAGTTTATTGAGAATTGCCAATAGACGCGACTCCCGCATTTGTAGCGCAATTCGACTTCTAAACCGCCCGTGTATAGTATTAAAGTCTGATTAATTTAACTTACTTTTGGCTTCAGTGTAGGATTTGCTAGATTCTGCATCTATATTTGTATTTTCGGCTTCTATAGATTTAGTTTCTGTATAACCGACTCCACCGAGGCCTATAACTAACTTGTCCTTAACTTTTTCTGTGTATTTGTTCTCGTCCCTCTCATAGGACGTTGTTTTAGAACCGGATTTATAAGAATCTAATAAAAAATCTTGATGTTAGTTGAGTGATTAGGCGGTGAAACTAGGCATGCCATGTTTGACTCTTAAATATTGGTGGTTAATATATAGCATAGCGTCATATTACAACGCGCTATCTATTGCCAACAAATCAAGCGCGCTATAATAATTTTCAATCGGCGCTAGAAATATTGCCGTGCTATTTGCATAGAGTAGTATAGAAAGCGTGGCGTGGCAACACTATAGCGCCGCAGCGCGCGGCGGTCAGTCGCGCTGTGCTTTCCATATCTAGTTAATACTCTTTGCGCTGTGCTATCGTACGCTGAATGACGTATGCGCATCACCGGGTACAACGAATCGCGCCCGCGTGACACTATATTAAAGCATATAAAATAGCGCGCTAGAACAATACAGCGTCTAGTCCGTAGCGTGATATTAAAATATATTTGTGATATGATATGATTTATATATGATATTCGGATCTCGGTGTTGTGAGACCGCAAGTCTTTCATAGTTGCTGATACCCACGATACAGGTTAACCTATGTGTGTTACTGTTGGGTGTATTTATTTAACTAAGTAGGTATAATATCATATTTATTAATTATAAAAAACTTTAATACAAACATAACCGTTTTTATATTTTATTAAAAAAGTGATATTGGCCTTTAAAGTGCTATGTAGTGCAAAATATCCGGCCAAATACAGCGCCCAGACCGGCTTTTTTATTTTAGGGCCTGGCAACCCTCTCGTATGCGCGAGTCCGCCTGGATAGGTACCACCGCATTGTCTACTCCTGCCGCTAAGCAGTAGTAGCAAACACTGTTGTGATCCGACGTGAAACTCATTGCAACCAGTATTATAGGTTAGTTGACTAGTTTTTTTTATTATTATTGAAATCAATAAGTTACGTTATTCAAAATCTATTGCAGAAAGAATTTTATAAATCGGACCAAAAATAAATAAGTTAGAAGCCATTCAAATACTGTAGAAGGGGTAATTGTCAAATGACAGACGACGCAAACTTTGACGTCACTGTGTAAAATGGTCATTATGGTGCACGCGTGCAAGCGAGATAGTAAGATATCCCTACTACGCACCCACTTTTCCTCATACCAACATTTAAAGTCATAACTACGGGCACATTTCTGAACCAATTTTGATTGTGTTTTCTAAAAGGGTTTCTCTTGCGTATCATTTCCTGTTGCTTATAAAATAATGTATAAAATTCAATAAAGGAAACTACCCTATTACTAGGCATTATGAGTAATTCTCATATCTCATCTCCTCTTATCTATCAGGATGACGAGCGCAGTGCAGTGCCACACAGTGTTTTTAACGCTGGAATATGCTTTAAAAAACATTGCATTAGGTGGTCCTAATGGTAAGTGATATTCACCGCCCATGTACGCCCACAATAACAGAAATATCATGGGCAAGCTACCGACGTACGAAACGACTGCCTCGATGGCGCAGTTGTAATACGTACGCGATATTGTGCTGAGGTGTCAGGTTCGATCCCCGGGTCGGAGAGATATTGGGTTTTTCTATTACGAAATGCTAAGTATCAGCCCGGAGTCTGGAATTGTGCTCGGTATGGAGATAATCTCGCCTCCTATCACATCATGAGACGGAAATAAGCTCGGCGAAATGTGGTTGTACTGGTTACACCTCTGCCTACCCCTTTAGCAATTAACTATAGCAACGCAGTCCTTCCCCAGAGGGGTTGACGTCAGGCAGGCGGCCGGTCGTAAAAACTACAAGCCAAATCATTCTGTAACATGTGTTAAAAAGCATGTTGCGCCGACCCACAGCGAGTGGGATAGGGGAGTTGGAAGAAGACCTATAGCAACGTAGTCTGTCTATTATTTATTATTATTGTCGTCATTATAATAACAGATCCACTGCCCGCCATTTTTGACTCTCACGACTAAAGTTCCTTGGGCCGTGTATATGATTACTCTCATTTAAGAAATTAATCCATGGTTAATAGTTGGAAGAATATAAATACGATTTACTCCGGGGTATTTCGAGATTTACGCCCGGTTTCTGAAAGGCTGATCAATGTTAAATTAACTAATCAAATCTCATGTCAAGTCGACATTGAGTTGCTAGAAGCGTGATCAACACCTTTGATTTGACACACATGTTAGTTAATATAACTTTCAAATTAATATGGAAAATCGTATGTCAAACGGTACTAAAGAGAGATCAAATATTATTAGTTTTTCACTAAATAACGTTTCAGCAACTCGAATTGATTTGACAGCGGTGTCAACTCAAAGTTCTGTTAATTGAATGTTGATTTGATCAGCCTTTCAGAAACCGGGTGTTACTCTCGGATAAAATCTTATTCTAGTACCTATGTTCGAATCCGGAGTACATATATAATAATAAATAAAATATATATTGCAAATACCTTCATTTCTGGAACGGCTTAAACTGTTGGAAGTCTGGTCAAATGATTCATGTACTTCGGATTTTTGGTGAATCCTTTCGCCTTCAGCAGTGATACCATGTTTTGAAATAGACAGTTTCTTCGGACCCTCTAACTTTTTTACAAGCTTCTTGAGGCCACCGAAAATGAAGGGCTCTGTAAACAATTACAAACAATACTTCAATCTCTTTCTTACTGGCGTTTTTATTATTCTTTTATTAGGTCCGATTACGTTACGATTGAGGCCGACGCTGAGGTCTCGGGTTCGATCCCCGGGTCGGGTAAAGTGGTATTGGGTTGTTCTATTACGAAATGCTCAGTATCAGCCTGAAGTCTGTAATTTGTGCCCGGTATGGCGATAGGCTCGCCCCCTGTCACATAAGGGACGCAGATACGCTCAGCGAAATGTGGGTGTACTGGTTACACCTCTGCCTACCCCTTCGGGGATTACAGGCGTGAGTGCGTACCTATTTATTAGGTCCCTCGTATGCGAGAGGCCTTTTGGGTCGGTATCAAGGCTTTGTCTATTTCTGTCGCCAAGCACTAGTGTGTAAGCATTGTTGTTTCCGTGATAAGGGCATTGAAGCCAATGAAATTACTGGGCATCTAATAATTCAAAGCTTTGTGTGGTGCTTCTGTTTATGAGCGGGCGCTTACCATCTGGCGAGCGACTTGCTCTTGTCATTCAAGCTAATAAAAAAATATTCAAGAAGAAAGAAAGAAGAAGAAGAGTTATACTTACGAGGTAGACATTGTACTGCCACCACCCCCTGTAACAAAAATTTTCAACATTTACAAAAAAATCTAAATCTCTCTATTTTTTGGTTCTGTCTGGCGTTCCCTGGCTTAATGGGAATGGGCTCCACTCCTTGATCTTCAGCATCCTCTGTAGTAAGACCAATGGTTCTCATGTCTCCATCTAATACGGTAATGCCGGGCTTTTTAGGCCAGTTATTACAGGGTATTATGAGACTTGACAAATATCTCTGGTTGACGAGCGCAGTACAGTTCCATGCAGTTGGTAATTTATAAGTCTGGATGGCATTGCTGTTGTCTATGCGCAGGCTTAGCATCAGGCGAAGGACCTATTAGTCACATCGTTTAAGCTTATATTTGAAATAAACTGGCTCGGTGGCGCATTTGTAATGCGTACGCGTTACGACTGAGGCTGACGGTGAGGTCTCGGGCTCGATCGCCGGGTCGGGTAAAGTGGTATTGGGTTTTTCTATTACGAAATGCTCAGTATCAGCCCGGAGTCTGGAATTATGCCCGGCATGGCGATATGCTCGCCCTCTATCACATCATGAGACTACTAGACTACTTTGAAATAAGGTTAGAGAAATGTGGGTGTACTAGTTACACCTCTGCCTACCCCTTCGGGGATTACAGGCGTGAGTGCGTATGTGTTAAAAAAACCTAGGTTGACTAATCAAAACTATCTGAGCTAGGATCGATAGGGATTACATGGGACGGAAAAAAACTTGATGGACCGTGGGTGAAATATTTGGACCTCTGTTTTAAGGGTTACAGAATTCAACTAACAGTGGCACAGTTCATTAATTGGGACAAAATACAGCGTGATTCTGCCATTAAAAATGAGGAATAAGCGGAAATGAAAACAGCGGCGTGGTACGGACTGTCGAGACTAAAGTTGCAACACCGAGATCATGGAAAGACAATAAGTTACGTGTGCATTCGTTAATTATTGATTTAACGGTGAAGGAAACCTACTTAAATAAATATTCTTCACAAGAATCTGGAAGGTATGTGAAGTCTGCCAACCCGCATTAGGCCAGCGTGGTGGACTAAGGCCTAACCCCACTCAGTCAGTAGAAGCCCGTGCCCAGGAGTAGAAAAGTACAACGCAGATGATATAATAGAATAATGATTTCAAACAATAAATAAATACAACAGTCACACACATAGTCCTGACCCCAGACTAGGTAAACCTGTATCGTGGGTATCAGGAACTTACACTTGCGGTCCCACAACATCAAGACCCGAAACACATATTTGTAGATCACAAAAATTTGTCTCAGTGCAGGAATTTAACCCGCAGCCTCTTGTTTCACAGCAGTAGGCCAATTCTCGTATTTTTAAATGTTCAAAATATCATTCCTATCTAGTCTCAAAGTTGCAAATGGCATCTTAAACCAATAATCAACGTCAAATGTGAACATAGATCGTAACGAGATTGAATGTAGAATAAAAGTTGACTGAAGCCAAAACGGTATCATGCTACTAGTGCTAGGTGCATTTGACGTTGATTATTGGTTTAAGAGAATGTCATTTGCAACTTTCTTGACGCTGAGACTAGATCGGAATGATATTTTGAACATTTAAAATACGAGAATTGGCCTCCAGGTCTGTGTCACGGAGACAGTAAGCTCAAAATTAGTAAAATGTACTCACCAACACCACAGCGAGAGCTGTTGAGATACGCATGATGATGTATTTTGGTGATATTCGGCAGCCAGCGGCTTATATACAGCCGTCGAACAAAAGAACTGACAAATAACCATTATAATCCATTAATACTTGCAACCTGTGTAAATACATTTTAAATTTCCCCAAAAAATGGTTCCGGATAGAATGAGATGGATTGATGAATTTACATACATACGCACTCACGCCTGTAATCCCCGAAGGGGTAGGCAGAAGTGTAACCAGTACACCCACATTTCGCCGAGCGTATCTCCGTCCCTTATGTCATAGGGGGCGAGTCTATCGCCATACCGGGCACAAATTCCAGACTCCGGGCTGATACTGAGCATTTCGAAATAGAAAAACCCAATACCACTTTACCCGACCCGGGGATCGAACCCGAGACCTCAGCCTTAGCGTAATCGTAACGCGTACGCATTACAACTGCGCCACCGAGGAAGTCCAAATGCCAAAAATGATGAATTTGTATTATAATATACTCTCTATTATACACGTCCCACTGCTGGGCACGGGCGTCCTCTACTAAATGAGAGGGGTCAGGCCTTAGTCCACCACGCTGGCCTAATGCGGGTTGGCAGACTTCACACACCTTCGAAATTCTTATGAAAAACTTCTCAGGTATGCAGGGTTCCTCACGATGTTTCCTTCACCGTTAAAGCAAGTGATAATTAACAATTCATACACACGTAACTTAGAAAAGTCAGAGGTCTATCTATGCACTTGAGGTTGCTTTCTGCGACTTTCATCTCGTCAGTCCGTACCATTCCCCGCGGACCTATAATTGCTTTTTCAATTTATATTGCTTACTAGTTGACCCCGCGAACTTCGTACCGCCTAACAGTCGATTCTTTAATTTTTTAATACTTATTCTGCTATTCGGGACGCCGGGTCAACTAAAAAGAAAAGGGCTGTTTTTAGGGTTTTCCCGGCAATTATACCTTCAATTATACCTTAAACCTTCCCTAGACCTCCACGAACATTTCAAGACCAAGATAAGATAAATCCGTTCAGCCGTTCTCGAGTTTTAGCGAGACTAACGAACAGCAATTGGTTTTTATATATATAGATTTATAAATTTTTAAAAGATGGTAGGTCTCTTGTATGCAAGAGGCCATCTGGCTTGGTACCGCCGCTTTGTCTATTGCCGCCAAGCAACAGTGTGTAAGCATTGTTGTGTTCCGGTATGAAGGACATTGAAGCCAGTGAAATTACTGGGCATTATGAGACTTAACACCATATGTTTCGGGGTCGAACGAGCGCAGTCCAATGTCATGCAGTGCTTTGTAATTCAAAGTTCTGTGTGGCGTTGCTTCTGTTTATGTGCAGGCGTGACCCTTACCATCAGGCCATCGACCACTCACCACCGGTCATTACGGTTTTTTTTATGGCATAGGCCGGCAAACGAGCAAATGGGTCACCTGATGGTAAGTGATCTCCACCGCCCATGTACGCCCACAATACCAAAAGAATCATGGGTGCGTTGCCGACCTTCAAGGAAAGGGATAATTAAGGAATTGGGAAGGGGAGGAGGTTTGGGCCTCCGGATATCTCACTCACCGTACGAAAAGCAGCAGCAAGCTGCTACTTTACGCCAGTTTTCTGTGAGACAGTGTTTATGACCCGGTAGAGCCGGCCCATACATGCTGTAGACAAAAGTGTCTACAGCGTGGCTCTACCACTCAGAAAAATAATTAATTTAATTGTCACTCAAATAATTATAACAACCCACTAGTGGGTTTTTCTAAAACAAAAAAGGATCTCCATTGAAATGCAATAATAATATCTACATAATATAAATATTGGCGGAAAATAAGAAAAATACATTTTCAGTCATCCAGAACATAATTAATGTGTTGACATTAAATACAGGTGTCTGTATTTCTTGTGTACCCTCTTCTACGTAGTTGGGCATAATAAATTACATTATAAATTAAATATATATATTTTTGCACATTATATTGTTGAACATTTAAAATTAATTTACATACATACATACGCACTCACGCCTGTAATCCCCGAAGGGGTAGGCAGAGGTGTAACCAGTACACCCATATTTCGCCGAGCGTATCTCCGTCCCTTATGTGATAGGGGGCGAGCCTATCGCCATACGGAGATACGCTCGGCTAAATGTGGGTGTACAGGTTACACCTCTGCCTACTCCTTCGGGGATTACAGGCGTGAGTGCGTATGTATGTACGTTTATGTATGATATATTACTTGCCGCGATTCGTACGGTAAGTGAGATATCCGGAAGCCCAAATCCCCCTCCCCTTCCCAATCCCTTAATTATCCCTTTCCGTTAAGGTCGACAACGCGTCTATGATTCTTCTGGTATTGTGATGCCGGCCTATGCTATAAAAAGTACAGTTTTTGTATAAACTTTTGGTCGCGGCTCAGACCGCGTGGATATTATTTTACACAGGCATTTGTGACCAAAGTACTCCTGTAGTTTCCTCAAAACGTAATGGAACCATCCTACACGACAATCCTGATGTTTATCTGTCACATGACGGACTCCAAAGCTGCCGCGGATGTTTAGATTTATCAACATATTGTTTAAATATGCTCTGAGGAACTCAGCTCATTTCACTATCGCACCACCCGACACCGCAATAGAGTTCATCCATATTACCTGGAAACAATCCCGTCTAGCACGGTACGTTTCCAGCGTTCATTTCTACCACACACGCAGCACATGCAAGCTCTGGAATGAACTCCCTGCATCGGTGTTCCCGAGCGTTATGACCTCGTCCTCACAAATATTCAAAACTAGACCTTTGAAAAGGCTTAATTAACATTATTTTTTTATGTATAATAATTGTTCACAAAATTCTTTAGTCGGATATGTTCGCCGATACACGATTAATGATATTTGACTCGATAGAAAAACCATCGTAAACTTTCCTAAAAAACACCCATTTTTACGGTCCCGTCGAAGGATTGAATTAATTTCATTCAGTTTCTAACGAAAATATTTTTCCAAAAAATAATGTGTGTACTCCCAACAAACATTCAAATAGTTCTATGGTTTTTTTTTTTGTAAAAGCGAAAGATTTTTTTTTAAATAAGCAATCAAGCAAAGTACCTAAATATTGGAAGCGCGCACGCCGAGTATGCAAGCATTACAATGGCAACTTCGCTACCATTTCGCCTTAAGAGTCCGAAGACCACGAGTTATGGGTGCCTCTTTCAATAAGATAGTACACGCCCTCGACACCACTAGTAGCTGAGGGCGTCGTCGTCTCCAAACGTAATCCGGAACACATAGCCCCATCTGTCTCAATAATTCGCCATTTTCTACCCTTCCTCTCAATATTTTAAAAAGATAAGAGATTAGAGACTGCTTCGGTGGCGCAGTTGTAATGCGTACGCGTTACGATTGAGGCCAACGCTGAGGTCTCGGGTTCGATCCCCGGGTCGGGTAAAGTGGTATTGGGTTTTTCTACTACGAAATGCTCAGTATCAGCCCGGAGTCTGGAATTGTGTCCGGTATGGCGATAGGCTCGCCCCCTATCACATAAGGGACGGAGATACGCTCGGCGAAATGTGGGTGTACTGGTTACACCTCTGCCTACCCCTTCGGGGATTACAGGCGTGAGTGCGTATGTATGTATGTAAATTAATTTTAAATGTTCAACAATATAATGTGCAAAAATATAGATATTTAATTTATAATGTAATTTATTATGCCCAACTACGTAGAAGAGGGTACACAAGAAATACAGACACCTGTATTTAATGTCAACACATTAATTACGTTCTGGATGACTGAAAATGTATTTTTCTTATTTTCCGCCATACCTAAAATGAACAATGTCGGGTAAAATGGGTACACCCCGTACTGCTTCATGTATAAAAACCTAATAAATGTATTTTGTACTCTCTCCAGCTATACATACGCCCGGTTTCTGAAAGGCTGATCAAATCGACATTCAACTAACAGAACTTTGAGTTGACGTCGCTGTCAAATCAACTCGAGTTGCTGAAACGTTATTCAATGAAAAAATGTATACTATTTGATGTCTCTTTAGTACCGTTTGACATACGATTATTCATATTAATTTGAATGTTATGTTAGCTAACATGTGTGTCAAATCAAAGGTGTCGATCACGCTTCTAGCAACTCAATGTCGACTTGACATTTGATTAGTTAATTTAACATTGATCAGCCTTTCGGAAACCGGGCGTTAGTCTCATGTGGGGCCCATATAACTGAATTACACTCAAGAATAATTATAGCAAACGCGTTAAATAAAGCTATTTAGCATCAATTTTTGTGAAACCATGACCGAAGCAAAACACCCAAATTCCTAAATGCTTTTTGGCATATTGTAACTATGTGACCATAAAACATTAAGAACTTAACGGTTATGACTCTCTTCATCGGTTTCCCAACATTTCATCATTTTTTGAGTGGTAGAGCCACGCTGTAGACACTTGTCTAGAACATGTATGGGCCGGCTCTACCGGGTCATTACCACTGTCTCACAGAAAACCGGCGTAAAGCAGCAGCTAGCTGCTGCGTTTCGTACGGTGAACGAGATATCCGGAGGCCCACATCCCCCTCCCCTTCCCAATCCCTTAATTATCCCTTTCCTTTAAGGTCGGCAACGCGCCCTTGACTCTTTTGGTATTGTAGGCCTACATGGGCGGTGGAGATCACTTACCATCAGGTGACCCACTTGCTCGTTTGCCGGCCTATGCAATAAAAAAACCAAAACACAACAATGCTTACACACTGTTTGTCAGAAATAGATAAAGCTGTGGTACCAACCCAGACGGCCTCTCGCATACGAGGGACCTACCACCTAATGATAATGCAGCCTCGGTTATAGGACCCCCCATTACTACCTATTATGTCCACGCTACTGCATCGTGGATTCGGCGAGAAACGAATTAACAGAAACACTTAAATTATGAAAAACATATATGTATGTGACGTAGAAAGTAAATATTTAAAATGTTTCCCGCAATTTATGTTATTTACTTACTTTATATAATAATATGACGTGTACGTACTGTTACTAGATGATTCTTTAAAATACAGCCTTCGTGGCGCGAGTGACCGACTGCGAAGCGAGAGGCCGCGGGTTCGATTCCCGCACCGAGACAAATGTTTGTGTGATCCACAAATATTTGTTTCGGGTGTGGGTGTTGTGGGACCACAAGTCCCTCGTAGTTCTTAATACCCACGATACAGGTTTACCTAGTGTGGGGTCAGGACTATGTGTGTGACTGTCGGGTGTATTTATTATTATTAATCTGCCTGCCTGCCTGCCTCGGTGACGCAGTTGTAATGCGTATGCGTTACGAATGAGGCTAACGCTGAGGTCCCGGGTTCGATTCCCGGGTCGAGTAAAAGTGATATTCGGGGTTTATATTACGAAAAACTCAGTATCAGCCTGGAGTCTGGAAGTTGTGCCCGGTATGGCGATAGGCTCGCCCCCTATCACATCGAGGAATGGAGATACGCTCGGCGAAATGTGGGTATACTGGTTACTCCTCTGCCTACCCCTTCAGGGATTACAGGCGTGAGTGCGTATGTATGTATATTATTAATCGCCTAAAAAATAATATTGACAAAGCAATGTCGATACCTTGTTGCCGTTGCGGGTTGTGGGGGTCAGACGGCGGGTCGCCTTATATAATACCAAATCTACCATCAAATCATGATGGGAAGGCGGACACTGGCCTTAAGCCGGAGTAACGCTCGCGCCAAGGAGAAAGAAATGGGCGTCTCTGACTGTCATAGTTTTTTTAATAATAAACATATAATATAATAATAATTCTAGCCCTGTATTATATACGTCGCACTGCTGGGCACGGGCTTCCTCTACTGAATGAGAGGGGTTAGGCCTTAGCCGACCACGCTGGACTAATGCGGGTTGGCAGACTTCACATACCTTCGAAATTCTTATGAAGAACTTCTCAGGTATGCAGGTTTCCTTCACCGTTAAAGCAAGTGATAATTAACAATAAATTCACACGTTAGTTAGAAAATTCAGAGGTGTGTGCTCTTGGGGCTGGTTTTGAACCTGCGATTTTGTCTCGACTGTCCATACCACTCCCCGCTGAGCTATCACTCACTCATTGATAGAATAATAAAATAAATAAATACACGTCCAACAGTCACACACATAGTCCTGACCCCACACTAGGTTAACCTGTATCGTGGGTATCAGGAACTACGAGGGACTTGCCAACCCATAACACCCAGTCCCGAAATATTTTTTTGTGGATCACACAAACATTTGTCTGGCTGCGGGAATCGAACCAATGCCCTCTCGCTTTCATTTATAATAGCAGCAGCAGTTTCAGGGAGCGCCAAAATCATAATATAATATGATTAAAAATAAAAATCTTGCTCCACAAAGCGTCTAGTATACGGAAGCCTGGTTGGCTCACCATGGACTTGTAAGAAAAAGGCGCCACACAGGCCCTTTTTGCATCATTCAACGTCAAGTTTTACATTTAAGTACTCTATTCTATTTTATTCCGGGTATATAGGTAATTTCATGTCACACAAATGAAAAAGTTATTAGGTAATAGATAAATTATTCAATCGTGGTGACCCATTCACGTAAAATGCCCAACCATTAAATATATGTAATTTTTTATAAGTATTTTATATCAAACGCTAGAGAGAGGGGCGCTACTATTAAGTTTCTGCCCCGGTCCGAAAATTCATAGATCCTGGGCTGAGAGCTATTCAATTTTTTATGTACTGCTTCAAATTTAATGTCGCTTTACTCTGTTACTATTCCCACGACGCAGGCTGCGTGTTTCAAACAGTGAGAACGAGCGAGTGAACTTCAACACGCCTCGCCTCATACGTAGTGGGACGTTGTACCGACTCAGTACAAATAAGAGGCTACTCTTACAACCTCATTTAAAAATCGTGTCCTACTAAATACTAGTACTTATAACACAGGCGAGCGACCTGCCTCTCGTCATCTATGTAAGTGTATACTATATAAATAAATAAATAAATAAATATAAAGCTATCTCTTTCCGTCCACCTGCCCTTATCCCACTCGCAGTGGGGTCGGCCCAACATGCTTTTTAACACATGTAACAGAAATATTTGGCTTGTAGTTATTACGAACCCTCTGGGGAGAAACACCCAGACCCGAAACAAATGTTTGTGGATCACACAGACATTTGGGTCTGTGTAGGAATCGAACCCACGGCTCGCTTCGCAACCGGCTACTCGCTACTTCTTACATACATACATACATACGCACTCACGCCTGTAATCCCCGAAGGGGTAGGCAGAGGTGTAACCAGTACACCCAGATTTCACCGAGCGTATCTCCGTTCCATAATGTGATAGGGGGCGAGCCTATCGCCATACCGGGCACAAATTCCAGACTCCAGGCTGATACTGAGCATTTCGTAATAGAAAAACCCAATACCACTTTACCCGACCCGGGGATCGAACCCCAGAAGCGTTAGCTTAATCTTAACGCGTACGCATTACAACTGCGCCACCGAGGCAGTCCGTCGCTACTTCTTCTACTTCGGTAAGAAGATTAAGAGCAAACGGCGACTTCTAGGTATAAGAAGTTTACCCAGAAACGGTGTTATTTGGTATACTTACTTATTCAAGGTTGAGTTTCTCTTTTCATAAGGAAACTCATTGTTAATATATGAGCATATGACCAAAATTAATGTGATGTTTAAGCTTATTAATATTTTCGTGTGGAACACCTGTGACTACAGACCATCTGCAGGCAACAAATACGCTCGTAAGTTTTACTAAAAGCCGGTCAAGTGCGTGCCGGACCACGCAGTTAAGGGTTCCGTAGTCAATATTAATACATAAATAAAATAGCAGTGATAGCTCAGTGGGGAGTGGTATGGACTGTCGAGACAAAAGTCGCAGGTTCGAAACCAGCCCCAAGTGCATACACCTCTGACTTTTCTAAGTTATGTGTATATTAATTGTTAATTATCACTTGCTTTAACGGTGAAGGAAAAACATCGTGATGAAACCTGCATACCTGAGAAGTTCTTCATAAGAGTTTCGAAGGTATGTGAAGTCTGTCAACCCACATTAGGCCAGTGTAGGTAGACTAAGGCCTAACCCCTCTCATTCAGTAGAGGAGGCCCGTGCCCAGCAGTGGGACGTATATAATACAGGGCTGGTATTATTATTATTAAATAAAATCCATTTACCTATTACAGGAATTTGCATTTTTCTTTATTGCATAGGCCGGCAAACGAGCAAGTGGCTCACCTGATAGTAAGTGATCTCCACCGCCCATGTACGCCCACAATACCAAAAGAGTCATGGGCGCGTTGCCAACCTTAAAAGAAAGGGATAATTAAGGAATTGTGAAGGGGAGGGAATTTGTGCCTCCGGATATCTCACTCACCGTACGAAACGCAGCAGCAAGGTTTCGCTCACTTGGTTACGTAACACCCATGGGTGCACTAGCGTATCCAGGGGTGGGGGGATCTAAGAGGCTTAAGCCCGCTCCCCACAAGCGTTTGGTCCACTCACAAATCTCAAATTCATCTTGATATTATCTTACTTTCTTAGTACTACTTACAATATAATTTTCATCGCTTATCCTTACTTATTGCATTTTAAGTAGGTATAGTATATTCTCAATTTTTTTAATTCTAATTTTGGGTCAAGCCACTGCATGTGTGTACCTGTGGTAGGGCATGATTGGGCGCTTGCCCCATCGTGGTTACCGTCGTAAGCGAAAATTATGCTTTCTATTCTTTAATTAAATTATCACGTCTTATGCGAAATACTGGTGCACGATGTAAATTTTTTTATTATCTTGAGTGACGAAACGAGCAGGTCGCTCGCCTGTAAGCGTCAAGCCTGCCCATAAACAGAAGCAACACCACACAGAACTTTGAATTACAAAGCACTGCATTGCTTTAGACTGCGCTCGTCACCCTGAGACATAATTTTACATACGTACGCACTCACGCCTGTAATTCCCGAAGGGGTAGACAGAGGTGTAACCAACACACCCACATTTCGACGAGCGTATCGCCGTCCCATTATGTGATAGGGGGCGAGTCTATCGCCATAACGGGCACAAATTCCAGACTCCGGGCTGATACTGAGCATTTCGTAATAGATAAACCCAATACCACTTTACCAGACCCGGGGATCGAACCCGAGACCTCAGCGTTGGACTCAATCATAACGCGTGCCTACGCATTACAACTGCGCCACCGGGGCAGACATAATTAAGTATCATAATGGCCAGTAATTTCACTGGCTTCAATGTCCTTCAGACCGGAACACAACAGTGTTTACACACAAAGTTTGTTTGTTTGTTTGATAAAGCGGCGGTACTGGTGGTACCAACCCAGACGGCCTCTAACATACGAGGCACCTACAATTAAAACAATATATTCTAAGAACATTTCTGCCTCGATGGCTCAGTTGTAATGCGTAGGTACGCGGTACGACTGCTGTGCTGAGGTCTCGGGTTCGATCCCCGAATGGGGAAGTGATATTAGGTTTTTCTATCACGAAATACTCAGTATCAGCCCGGAGTCTGGAATTGTTCCTGGTATGGAGATAGGCTCGCCCCCTCACATCAAGGGATGGAAATAAGCTCCGCGAAAGCAGGCTTTCCTTAACAGAACCACGCGTGCTAGCTTCCAGAATCACAACTTCATGGTCTCTTGCAACGCGGCTCAAACCAAGAGATTCGCAAAATCATACTTCTGTCTGACCATAAAGCTGTGGAATAGTTTGCCGGCGCACATGTTTCCTCCTTCCTATAACATGGGATCCTTGAAACGGAGTATGAAGAAGCAATTAGGCAAGCCGGCATAATTTTGCCGATCTACGATAGATACAGTGTCTGTCGTTGGTTGACAGTATTCATGGATTGCGCTACAATTACCATCAGGTGTAGCGTAGTCACTGTGCCGAGCCAGGATAAAAAAAAGAGACGAATGTTTGTGTGATCCACAAAAAATTGTTTCGGGTTTGGATGTTGTGGGGCCAAAAGTACCTCGTAGTTCCTGATACTCACGATACAGGTTAACCTAGTGTGGGGTCAGGACTATGTGTGTGACTGTTGGATGTATTTATTTATTTATTTTATTTATATATAATAGAATAGTGAGAGAGTGATAGCTCAGAGGGGAGTAGTATGGGCTGTCGAGACGAAAATCGCAGGTTCGAAACCAGCGCCAAGAGCACACACCTCTCAGTTTTCTAAGTTACGTGTGTATTTATTTTAATTAACTTGCTTTAACGGTGAAGGAAACCTGCATACCTACCTGAGAAGTTCTACATAAGAATTTCGAAGGTATGTGAAGTCTGCCAACCCGCATTAGGCCAGCGTGGTGGACTAGTCACGAGCTAGGACTGAGGTATTGGCAAGAGTAGGGGATTTAGGCCTCCGGATATCACACTCACCGTATGACAGCAACAAGCTGCTACTTTATGTCGGTTTTCTGTGAGACACTTAACCCAGACGAGCCGGCCTATTCATGCTGCAGACAAAACTTTCTACAGCGTGGCTCTAATCTCTTCTTAGTCGTTCCCTCGATGCTGGGATCGTGACTCATATTCAATCGGTCGAGCTGTCTCCATCGGTTTCGTTCCGTCGCCTGGTTTTTTTTTTCGAATGGATTTGTGCTGTTAGCTTATATTGCTTTTACAGCTTCACCTGACAATAAAGCCGGCGCTTATGGCGCTCTAGCCAGTAATATGTATAGTGTATTTAGTAGCGATTAAGCACAGAGGCGCCTTTTAGAAGGCTCAGACCTCAGCTAGAGCAATTATTCGCGTATTATTATTGCGATTCGGATTGGGGGAGTGCGGCGCTAATAGGGATTTTCAGGTTTTCGGAATTTTGATCCGACAACTGTTTAGGACTACGGCCTCTAGGTCTTTTACCCTCTATTTTCCCAAAATACTGGTGACTCTAGTACTGAAAAATATATTAGGGTCAGCAGTGATAGTTCAGCGGCGAGTGGAACGGACTGTTGAGACGAAAGTCGCAGCTTCGAAACCAATCCCAAGATCATGCACGAACAAGTTTCTTTTTTACGCGTGTTAATTGTTTAATATCAATAGCTTTAACGGTGAAGGAAACATCGTGAGGAAATACCTGAGTTCACCATAAGAATTTCGAAGGTATGTGAAGTTTGCCAAACCGCTTTAGGCTAGCATGGTGGACTAAGGCCTGACCCTTCTCATTCAGTAGAGGAGGCCCGTGCCCAGCAGTGGGACATGTATAATACAGAGCTAGTATTATTATATATTATATACAAGGGTCGGAGGATAATAAACAATAGGTACAATATTTTAGTAGGTTTAGGTAAAAAGAAACAATATTTTAGTTTTGTAATAAATATTTATTCCTTAGTGCTTCACAGCCGGGTCCCCATTAAGTCCTACGATGATGGTGATTTATGTCATAGATGATAAATACAGTACCAATTTTATAAACTTATTTTTTTATAATTGTAAATACATACATACGCACTCACGCATGTACTCGTACCCGAAGGGGTAGGAAGTGAACACCCACATTAGATGTGCACATCCACCCGCTGTTGACAGTTTTGTCTACAGCATGAATGGCCTGCTCGTCCGGGTCGTTACCTCTGTCTGAGGCGATATCCGTAGGCCTAAATTCCCCTCCCCTTCCCAATCCCTTTTGTTTAAGGTCGACAACGAGTCCATGATTAATTTGGTAGTCCATAATTCTTGTGAATACTTGAAAATATATTAAATACAAGCCAACATGTCGTTGGCTGTATGCATTGAAACGCGAAGCCTTAATTAAACAAATAGACTACGGGACGTATGTTTCATGTTGGCCAGTAATTTAAATTTAAATAAAGAATAATCGAGAAAGGCCACGTCGTGTTCATCTTTAGTGCAAACCAATTTAAACAACATAAATTGAAAATGTTTACTGAATGTAACGTCACATTGTAAATATTTTTTACTTACCTGATCATATTCTTTTAATTTAATTTTGTTTTTAATCTTATTTTTCCAAATTTAATTTGGAGATTCGGACTATGCCGTTTTTTTTTTCGGATGGACGCTTGCTGATAGCCTGACGAGAGTCGGCTTTAGTCAGCGACACC
This sequence comes from Mimas tiliae, assembly GCA_905332985.1. Lineage (NCBI taxonomy): Eukaryota > Metazoa > Arthropoda > Insecta > Lepidoptera > Sphingidae > Mimas > Mimas tiliae. The sequence goes on along the minus strand of HG995266.1, from coordinate 5,634,616 downwards.
GGACTTTCGGGCGAATGCTTTAGGCACTCCAAACCCCAAAACTATGCCGTTCTGTTGTATCTAGCAATACATTTAATTCAACATTAAATAAAATATAATTGATATAGTGCCGACCTAATCGATATATAGATTAAAAAATATAATTTACATGTATCTAAAAGTGATTTGATTTGCTACTTGAATTATTTAATAATAAATAATGTACCAAGATCAAAGACTTTAATGTATACTACTAGACGGACTGTTTAGAACTACAATTACGTCACATAACGCGGGAGTTTGACAGCTCACAGACAGGGAGCGCGATAGGGGTTCTAGTTGAGAGTAAGCGAGATGGTAATATTGAGTTACGGTCAATTGACCGCAACTTTGTGGTACAATATCTATGTACCGCGCAGCTTGTCTAGAAGTATACATTAAAGTGTTTGACCAAGATGAGCAATTTTAAACCAGTCTAACTTGGAATAGCTACTTATAGAAACTAAGTACACGCATGAAATTTGAGCCGTTCAATTGGAGCCATATATGACTTCAAACTACGATCACCAAACTAATAACTACTCACCATCAAAGACTTTAATACCATAGACGGGCTGTTCAGAAGTATAATTGTGTTTTTTTTTTATTGTTTAAAGAGCTTTGTCACAATATGACTATGCCGCTCCATCATAGCCATTTTAGGTAAATGTGTGAAATGTAATGTGTCTTGGCCGAGTCCGACGCAGGGTGAGCCAAGATACTGTTACATATCCCAATATTACATACACCACCACTAAATAAGCTTCCTCTAAGTTGACCACTGCGAGCGAGCACACTCGACAAAAATATGTTGCACGTCCTCAACTACACCACATGTTTCACAATTAGGTGTTTTTGACATACCCATAAGAAATCTAAATTTTCCAGACGGAATATGACCAGAACGCAGTCTCATGGCCGACACAGAATTTTGTCTACTAAGTGAACAGTTGTTAATCCAAGGAATTACTAGAGGTTCAGGTTGGATAGTTTTATACCAGATGCCTTTTTCTATCAAACTCTGATCAAAATATTCTTTCCAAATAATTGTGTTGCATACGCGGCCGGCGAGTCGGGAATGACGTCTAAGGCGTGGGAGCGAGAGGAGTTGAGAGTAAGCGAGATGGCAATATTGAGACGGCCGTTTTGTTTGGTATTAGTTTTCATTCACAATAAATTATTTTTTCGATCAAAACCAAGAAATAATATAGTTACTTCCGTAAAATAACTTCAAATTGAATGAATAATATATGCACTTAAATAATGACAATGTTTTAACAATTTCGTGTTAGTTTATCGAATTTAACGTTCGCAGCTATTCAAACAACAAACTGCTCTCGTCGCTGTCTCGCGGATGAATAAATGAGTTGCGGTCAATTGACCGTAACTAAGTGCGCAATTTCTTTGTACCGCACAGCTTGTCTAGTAGTATACATTAAAGTCTTTGCTCACCATATTATTACCAATTTTAATGGAAAATAGATTTTAGCCGACATTACATTTGCGATTCGACTGCTTCGGTGGCGCAGTTGTAATGCGTACGCGTTACGATTGAGGCCAACACTGAGGTCTCGGGTTCGATCCCCGGGTCGAGTAAAGTGATATTGGGTTTTTCTATTACATTATTGCTCAGTATCAGCCCGAAGTATGGAATTTGTGTGTATGGCGATAGGCTCGCCCCCTATCACATAATAGGACGGAGATACGCACTGCGAAATGTGGGTGTACTGATTACACCTCTGCCTACCCCTTCGGGGATTACAGGCGTGAGTGCGTATAAATAATAAATACCTAAATAAATACACGCAACAGTCACACACATAGTCTTGACCCCACACTGGGTAAACCTGTATCGTGTGTATCAGGAACTACGAGGGACTTGCCAACCCACAACACACAGACTCGAAGACAAATATTTGTGAATCAGACAAACATTTGTCTAGGTGCGAGAATCGAACCCACGGCCTCACGCTTCGCAACCGGCTACTTGCCCGCTGCGCCACGGAGGCTGTATGTATGTCTATATGTATGTATGTATGTATGTATGTATATATGTATTACATTTGCGTTAGTATGCGTGACGATAGAAATAAAAACATCACACCAAAAACCTTTAATGTATACTACTAGACGGGCTGTTTAGAAGTAAAATTGTGTCACGTAACGCGGGAGTTTGACAGCTCACAGACAGGGAGCGCGATAGAGGTTCTAGTTGAGAGTAAGCGAGACGGTAATATTGAGTTACGGTCAATTGACCGCAACTTAGTGGCACAATTTCTATGTACCGCGCAGCTTGTCTAGTAGTATACATTAAAGTGTTTGCATCACACAGTGAATTTTCAGCTTACGATTATGTGTATGCGTTGTTTAGACATCTATTAGTTATTCTAAGGTCGGAACCATTAAATAGTCATTTAAACTAACTAACTTACTAAGATCCCACATGTTTTTTTTTTTTAATATCCGAATGGTAGAGCCAAGGTAGACAATTTTGCCGGCTCATCCGGATCGTTTACCACTGTCTCACAGAAAACTGGCGTAAACCGCGCCCTCTGACCCCCACAACCCGCAACAGAAACCAAGTTTCACTAGTGCCTCGTCCGTTAATCAGTAGAGTGTACCACGTGCAGGTGAGGTTGGCTTTGGGCCTAAGAATCAAGTGGTCCATTTCTCCATATTTACGTTCCCGGTTGCAGAACTGCTGCCCTAAATGCCAGCTCCGTAGCGTAACGGGCGAGTAGTCTGCTGCGAAGTGAGAGGCCGTGGGTTCGATTCCCACACCGAGACAAATGTTTGTGTGAACCACAAATATTTGTCTCGGGTCTGGGTGTTGTGGGACCGCAAGTCCCTCGTAGTTCCTGATACCCATGATACAGGTTTTTCTAGTGTGGGGTCAGGACTATGTGTGTGAGACTTTTGGGTGTATTATATTTTATTTAAATTTAGGCGAAACCTCCGGAATTTGCCTCTGCCGAATTCTATAACGTAGAGGAACGGGTGGTAAATGTTTCTCTGGTGAAGACGTAGATCTTCAGTCAGGCGGATGTTGTGCCTGACCGGCCGCGGCCCCTCCGATGGTTGATGTTCGGAACTTGTATATATAGTAACCATCGCGCAAACTTTGCTAGCGCGATTCAGGATCGATTGACATTGCATTGTGCGGTGCGCTGTGTACCGCCACAATAATAATCCTAAATTCAGGCGAAACCTTCGGAATTTGCCCTGTCCGATACGATAATATAACTTTGCACTAAACACCTTTAACAACTAAATTACCATACCATAACACAAAAACAACCATAAATAAAAATTGACGTAATTTTTTTTATTTCTTCATAGTCTTGACACGACGTATTCAGGCTGAAATAAAAAAATATATATTAACCAAAAATATCATTTATACATTGCTCTATATTTTAAAAGTTTTCTTTACATTTTTAAATATTAAATTACTTAAATATTACACATTTAAAAATATAAAAAGTAGCACCCTCCAATGGCGAGGCCTAGGACCCAAGCCACCGGTGGTTAGGACCCCAGAGTGAGGAACCTCCTCACAATGCGTGCCGTGTCCAATAACACTGCTTTCTGAATCTGGCTCTTGACCCAACGAACAATTGAGAGACTCTGGAGGTGTTGATCGAGGCTCTTTGGTATCAACCCATTAGCAGAAACGACTATCGGGACAATCATTGTTGAGTCCACATCCCACATATCAGTAACCTCGTGTGCCAGGTCTAAATATTTAGATATTTTATCTTTTTCCGCTTTAACGAGGTTTTCATCATGTGGAATGGTGACATCAATAAGTATTGCCCGGCGCGCTAATCGATCTACTACCACAATGTCTGGCTTATTGGCAACAATAGTCCTGTCTGTGATGATAGATCGATCCCAATACAGCGTTGCATGTCCATTTTCGAGAACCGGTTGGGGTACATATTGGTAATATGGCACCTCAGTGGTCACAAGGCAATATTGAAGAGCAAGTTGCTGGTGTATGATCTTGGCTACTAGGTTATGTCTATGCAAGTACTCGCCGTTAGCAAGATACGAACAACCAGAAATAAATAAATAATTAAAAAAAAACATCATAATTATTATATTTATTAATTATTTATTTTGACAGCCTCCGTTGCGCAGTGGCAGCCCCGGATCTAGGGGAGGGGGCAAACCGGAGCACCCGCCCCGGGTTACAGTTTCGGGGTGCGCCAAAATCATAATAGAGTAGTTTCCTATATTGAACTTTATACATTATTTTATAAGCAACAGAAAATGATACGCAAAAGAAACCCTTTTATTAAAACACAATCTCAATTGGTTCATAAATGTGCCCGCAGTTATGACTTTAAATGTTGGTATGAGGAGAAGTGGGTGCGTAGTAGGGATATCTCTATCTCGCTTGCACGCGTGCACCATAATGAACATTTTACACAGTGACGTCAAAGTTTGCTTCGTCTGTCATTTGACAATTACCCCTTCTATAGGATTTGAATGGTTTCTAACTTATTTATTTTTGGTCCGATTTATAAAATCTGCAATTGTTTTTGAGTAACGTAACTTATTGATTTAAATAATTTAAAAAATCTCGTCAATTACCCTATTCAATAAGATTAAAAATAAAAAAAAATGCTCCACAAAGCGCCTAGCATACGGAAGCTTGGTTGGCTCACCGTGTGGCTCAGACAAAGGCGCCACACAGGCCCTTTGTGTAACATTCAACGCCAAAATTTTGATGCACATAGATCTACTGAACGTGTAGTATCTATTCTATTTTTCCCGGGTATAGGTATAATTTCATGTGACACAAATGAAAAAGTTAGTAATAGATAATAAAGATTACAAATTTAGAGTTCTTATTGTCTCATTCAAGAAAAATGCAAACCATTATATATATTTGTGACATTTTTTAAGTAATTTATCTCAAACGCTGGAGAGAGGGACGCCACTGTCAATCTCCGTAGATCCGGGGCTGCGCAGTGGGCTAGAAACAAACACTTTAATGTATACTACTAGACAAGCTGCGCGGTACATAGAAATTGTACCACAAAGTTGCGGTCAATACTGTATCTCAATATTACCATCACGCTTACTCTCAACCAGAACCCCTATCGCGCTCCCTGTCTGTGAGCTGTCAAACTCCCGCGTCATGTGACGCAATTTTACTTCTAAACAGCCTGTCTAGTAGTATACAAGTACATTAAAGTCTTTGGCTAGAAACGATGAACACAGAACGATGATCTAGATTTTATAGAGTGGTTGAGCCACGCTGTAGACACTGGTGTCGACAGCACGAATGGGCCGGCCCGTCCGGGTCGTTACCACTGTCTCACAGAAAACCGACGTAAAGTAGCAGCATGCTGCTGCGTTTCGTACGGTGAGTGAGATATCCGGAAGCCCAAACCCCCTCCCCTTCCCAATCCCTTAACTATCACTTTCCTTTAAGGTCGGCAACGCACCCATAATTCTTTTAGTATTGTGAGCGTACATGGGCGGTGTAGATCACTTACCATCAGGTGACCCACTTGCTCGTTTGCCGGCCTATAGCATAAAAAAATACATTAGTTGATATCATTTCTATACATGAGTTTCTTTATTTTGTACTGACTTGTCATAAGCGCTATTTTAATTGCCTACATGATTAATAAAACTATTTCATTTCATTGAACATACCGTTACGAACCAGAACGAGTCCTTTTTGAACACTATCCTGCCCATCAGGCCCATTTCTGACTCAGGCGCGATGGTGTGCAAGTGTAAATGTTTCACACTCCTGAACGGTGGCCAATGATAGCCAAACCGCGCGTCTTCTACGGACAGATTGTGTGACGTCAACAGATTTTTGGCCGCCGTGAGCATTTTTTCCACTGAAATAAAACATTTGGTCTAATTTTTTTGTAAAGTGAAAACTTCTTTAGCATCGTTGTGATTTGAAAATCGATGAAAAAGCGACAGTAAAAAGAGACAGACACATAAATTCATAAGATTTAACGTGGGAGAAAATGAGATAGGAAGCATTATACAGTTGTGCGCGCATGCGTAGTACAAAGCTTGAGAGAAGGCATCACAACAACCGTGGTGTTTTGTATACGTGTACGCAGTGAAAAGAGACGGACACATAAACCCATAAGATTTAACGTGTGAGAAAATTAGATAGGAAGTATTATACATTTCCCGAAATTTTCCATTAGCCTCATTATCTTCAAGACAAATTTTTGAAGGTTTCACTTCTACCACGTGTGAATTGCACACATGTTTTTTTTTATTAAGTTGCGTGAAGTTGGCTTCAGCATCTTATATGAAGCCAACCTTAGCCACCTGCACGTGGTACACTCTGCTGATTAGCGGAAGAGGCAATGACGAAACTTGGTTGCGGGTTGTGGGGGTCAGGTGGAGGGTTGCCCTTTTTTTTATTAGCTTGAGTGACGAAACGAGCAGATCGCTCGCCTGATGGTAAGCCACACAGAACTTTGAATTACAAAGCACTGCCTGCACAAATGAAATTACTGCGCATTATGAAATTATACTTATGTCTCTGGGTGACTGGTGGGCAGTCCAATGCCATCATTCGCTGGCTTCAATGTCCTTCAGTCTTCACATTGGAACACAACAATGCTTACTCACTGCTGTTTGAAATAGACAAAGTGACTGTGTATTTATTTATTATTTGGCAATTTTATATACCTCCAACATACGCATTCGCGCCTGTAATCCCCCAAGGAGTAGGCAGAGGTGTAACCAGTACACCCACATTTCGCCGAGCTTATCTCAGTCCCATGATGTGATAGGGGGCGAGCCTATCGCTATACCATTTATATACCGTTCTATGAATAATTACGTAAACCCTTTGATAAGCTTATCTATACTAATATTATAAAGAGGAAAAAATTGATTTTTTTTGTATATAACGAATAAACTTAACAACTACTGGACGGATTAAAAAAAATCTTTTACCGTTAGAAAACTACATTATCACTGAGTAACAAAGGCTACTTTTTATCCCGGAAAATACCGTTCACGCGGGCGGAGCCGCGAGCAAAGGCTAGTCTAAGATAATGAGAACAATTAAAAGTATGTAATCTCAAATTCATTACCTATTCAAATCTTGATAACAAATTGAAAGTAGCTGATAAAGTAGTGAAATACAAAACAATGCGCTAAAATACTATGTATTTTTTTACTAGCTTGAATGACGCGACGAGCATTTCGCTCGCCAGATGGATTATAATAATAATAATAAGCTGGAATTGTACAAAATTGATACAAATCTATGCACCTTTCTTGGAACATGTATGAGGCAGTGGACCACTGTCTTGAAGTATCCAGGTGGTGCGGGTCCCACTGATTGCGATGAGCCAATTAAGATTGAGCGGGGTATATTCCAGGGTGATAGCTTGAGTCCCTTGTGGTTTTGCCTGGCCCTGAATCCTCTTAGCACTTTGTTGTTGGATTCGGGGCTTGGTTACCGTCTTCGTCGAGGGAGAGAGCCTATATCTCACTTACTCTACATGGATGATCTCAAGCTATTTGCACCAAAAAGACCAGATTTGATCGAGTTGCTGATTATAGCTAAAAATTTCAGCGACTCGATCAATATGGAGTTTGGAGTAGATAAATGTGCGGTCATCCATGTGTGCAGAGGTGAGGTTATGGCTTCTGATGATATCAATCTCTCAGAAACTATACGTCTCCGATCCCTCTCCGAGACGGAAACCTATAAATATTTGGGTATGTCCGAAGCGTTAGGTATAATGGGTGCAGACGTAAAACAATCGGTGAAGGAGCGGTTTTTTGCCCGTCTGACAAAAGTATTTAATAGCCTTTTGTCAGGTGGTAACAAAATTCGTGCATTTAACGGTTGGGTTATGCCAGACCGAGTTAGGACGCCCTGGATCGAAGAGTTCGAACCCTTATGACTGCACATCGAATGCACCATCCACGATCGTCAGTGATGAGATTGTATATTCCGCGGAAATGTGGGGGTCGAGGTTTACTTAATGCTAAAGACCTGCATAACCGCGAAATATGCAATCTCAGGGATTATTTTCTCCACAGCGGAGTGGATATGCATAATGATGTAGTTACAGTGGATAAAGGATTCACTCCGCTCTCTCTGGCTAATGAGAACTGGCGGGTTCCAGTGGTATTGAGTACTGGTAGTCGCAGGGAGGTATGGAGGAGCAAGGAACTACACGGGAGATTTTATAAAAATCTAAATGGGCCCGATGTGGACCAACTTGCTTCCGTATCTTGGCTACGTTTCGGTGATCTCTTTGGAGAAACCGAGGGTTTTGTCTTTGCAATTATGGACGAGGTTATCAAGACGAACAACTACAGAAAATACATCCTGAAGGATGGTACGGTCGACATCTGTCGGGCATGCCACCGTCCTGGAGAGTCAATCAGGCATGCTATTTCGGGTTGTTCGTATCTTGCTAACGGCGAGTACTTGCATAGACATAACCTAGTAGCCAAGATCATACACCAGCAACTTGCTCTTCAATATTGCCTTATGTCCGCTGAGGTACCATATTACCAATATGTCCCCCAGCCGGTTCTCGAAAATGGGCATGCAACGCTGTATTGGGATCGATCTATTATCACGGACAGGACTATTGTTGCCAATAAGCCTGATATTGTGGTAGTTGATCGATTGGCGCGGCGAGCAGTGCTTGTCGACGTCACCATTACACATGACGAAAACCTCGGGGATTACAGACGTGAGTGCGTATGTATGTAATTAAAACCTAATTTATTAATAAAACCATTTTTCTATGTAAACATTTTAAGCGATTCAATATATTATTCAATAATTAGAAATCAAAAATACAAAATTAAACCACACCAAAAAACTAAAATAAAGTTAAATCATAGCCAGCCTCCGTGGTGCAGCGAGCGAGGCGCCGGCTGCGAAGCGAGAAGCCGTGGGTTCGATTGTGGGAACAAATGTTTGTGTGATCCACAAAAATTTGTTTCTCAAGTCCTTCATAGTTCCTGATACCCACAATACAGGTTCACCTAGTGTGGGGTCAGAACTATGTGTGTGACTGTTGGGTGTATATTTATATGTATAACAAAATAAAGTTATAAGCATTAGCATTAGAACACAAGGTGGTAGGTCCCTCGTATGCTCTAGGCCATCTGTGTCGGTACCACCGCACCGTCTATTACTGACAACCAGCCATGTGTAAGCACTGTTGTGTTCCGGTTTGAAGGACATTGAAGCCAGTCAAATTACTGGGCAATATAAGACTTAACATCTTATGTCTCTGGGTGACGAGTGCAGTCCAATGCCATGCAGTTGTAATTCAAAGTTCTGTGTGGTGTTGCTTCTGTTTATGGGCAGGAGTGGCGCTTACCATCAGGCGAGCGACCTTCATATTTCGTCACAAGCTAATAAAATAAACGTGATGGTACGACATTATGAGTTCAATATGGTCCCATGGCGCCAATAAAATGGAAAATATTCGGAATCATTAAATACACCTATTTAATCAATTAATTACATACTCACGCTTATAATCCCCGAAGGAAACAGTAATTGGGTTAGTTAATCCATTGATTACTGCCCCGGTGGCGCAGTTGTAATGCGTACGCGTTACGACTGAGGCTGACGCTGAGGTCTCAGGTTCAATCCCCGGGTCGGGTAAAAGTGATATTGGGTTTTCTATTACGAAATTATCAGTATCAGCACGGAGGTTGGAATTGTGCTCGGTATGGTATGCTCGCCCCCTATCACATCATAGGACGCAGATACGCTCATCGAAATTTGGGTGTACTGGTTACACCTCTGCCTACCCCTTCAGGGATTACAGGCGTGAGTGCGTAAGTATTTTTAATCTTACCTAAAGGTTTATCGGCCGATGTTAAACTTTTTACATCTTCTATATGCCTTTTTGGTATCGTCAAAACATGAAATCTGGTCGCCGGATGTATGTCACGAAAAATACAGATATCTTCGTCCTCGAACAATATTTCTGAGTTTTCCAGCTTATTTACTATATTACAGAATATGCACGACGACCTAGCGGGCTGTTCTGCCGTCATTTTGATCTGAATTGGGTAAAAAACTGAAAAAATGAATTCTCTAATCACTAATCTGATAACAATAAATTGACAGGGTGCGTTCCGTTTCCAAATGTCAACAGTGCTTTGTTATCGTTAGATTTGATTACGAATGCGAACATATGGATGAATGTCTGGATGAAATATGAATGCTTTGGTCACTTTATAACTTATTATTAAAAAGAATAGTTGTTTCTTATTAACAGGAAATATAGGGTACTATAATTTAGGTTAATTTGCATTATTAATAATTAATTATATAACAGAATTTATTAGATATCATAACTTACTTAGCAAAATGATAGCCAATATACAAACTAATTTAATTTTCGTTCTAAATAATTTATTCACAATTACATAGAACATTTTTTTCATATTAGTTTTCTTAGCGCTAGAAATAATTAGAAAAAAAGCAAATTAACAATGAGCTGTCAAGTTGACATTTAATTCAGTGATGTGTATAATATTTTACTAGTCGATAATTTTTACATCGACTCACAGAAAACGATTCACGACGCGTAGAAGCAGATTGTTGTTGCGTTTAATATGATGAATGTCGAATGAGATATCTGAAGGTCAAAATCTCTCTACTCTTTCCAATCCCTTAATCCATCCTTCCCTTAAAAGTCGGCAATTCGTCCATTATTCTTCTGATAATGTAGGCGTTAAGGGGCGATGGAGACCACTTACCATCAAGTGACCTAATTACTCATAAAAAAAGAGTGACATTGTTGTCAAACGCTCAATGGTCTATTAGCCATGTTGAACGATTATTTTTAAGCTATCCTGTTTTCGATCGTTATTAGCGATAAGAGCGCTGTACAAGTCTCTTTATATTAGAAGTTTTATATTTTTTTTAAATATTACATTACTATCATACAATCTTAGATACGAAACTGACCTGGGAATAATGGAAACGAATGGAGGTAGGCATGGAGAGGAGAAGTGGAAATTTAGGCCTTCGGTCATACATTCACTGTACAAAACGCAACAGCAATCTGCCAATTGACGTCGATTTTCTGTTAGACAATGATACTAGTCCGGTCGAGCTAGCCCATTCATACTGTAGACTGTAGAGTGTGAACAAAAGTGTCTACCGTGTGGCTGTACTATTTAAAACATACCACCGCCAACTTATAATATGGGCACTTTAAAAAATGCACATTAAATACATAATTATTATTATGCAAAGATCATGTGATTATCGCATAGCGCGAGCGTTGAAGTTGAAATTACATTATAGTTGGTAATCGATAGCAATTAATTATTTTGCCTACTAATCCATAATCAAGTAAAACATATTTCTAATCGACTGATGCTACAACACTACAGATATAACCTAAAAATATACTTTTCAAAACATTCCGAAATACAATTTTTTTTTAAACCATTTAAAACAAGGAATATAAAACAATAATACTAGAAAATGGAAGACACAGAGCTAGATTCTTCTGAGTTAGGAACTCGGGAATATTGGGTGAACGCGTATACGAAGGAAATAGTTAATTTCGATGAACACGGCGACCCGGGCGACGTTTGGTTCGGCGAAGACAGTGCTTTCAGGGCTATAAAATGGATTTGTAATTGCGGTGTGGATAAAACTAGCCCTGTTATTGATATAGGTAGGTGGTATAGCCGAGCTAATGCCAGTTTTGTGTGAAAGAAGCGCGGATTCGACCGCCGTGTTACTAAGTGCCTTAGCCATAATAAAACAAAAAAAAGTGGTATTATATGTTTTTTTGAGTGATGAGCCACGCTGCAGACACTTTTGTCTACAGCATGAATGGGCCGGCTCGTCCATAATGTGTATTCCTAAAGGGGTAAAGAGGCTAAAAGCAGTCCTGCCTGACGGTCTTGACACAATGGTTTCCAAGGATCAAAGTTGCGGGACTATCAAGGTATTGAGTGGTAGAGGCATGTTGTAGACACTTTTATCCGAAGGCCCAAATCCTCCCCTTCCCGATCTCTTAATTATCCCTTTCCTTTAAGGTCGACAACGCACCCATAATTCTTTTGGTATTGTGGGCGTGCATGGAGGATGGAGATCACTTACCATCAGGTGACCCACTTGCTCGTGTACCGGGACTATGATTTAAAAATAATATATATTGATTTCAGGTTGCGGTAATGGATACACCCTAACAGAGTTGGCTAGGGAAGGCTACACAAATCTTCTAGGAGTTGACTATTGTCAAGAAGCTATCACTCTAGCGGAAAAGGTGGCTAAAGAAGAGTTTCCAGGGATTAGATTTGAGGTATAGAGCAGCAATAGGTCAGCGGGGAGTGGTATGGAATGTGGAGATAAAAGTCGCAGTTTCAAAACCAGACCCAAGAGCATAAATAAATAAATACACCCAACAGTCACACACACAGTCCTGACCCCCCTCGAAAATTGGTACGCACTCACGCCTGTAATCCCTGAAGGGGTAGGCAGAGGTGTAACCAGTACACCCACATTTCGCCGAGCGTATCTCCGTCCCATGATGTGATAGGGGGCGAGCCTATCGTCATACCGGGCACAATTCCAGACTCTGGGCTAATATTGAGCATTTCGTAATATAAAAACCCAATATCACTTTTACCTGACCCGGGGTTCCAACCCGAGACCTCAGCGTCAGCCTTAGTCGTAACTCGTACGCTTTACAACTGCACCACCGAGGCAGTCATTAAATACATTTATTATTTCTTTTTTGAAAATGTTTTTCTATTACGAAAAATCTCAGTATCAACTCGGAGTCTGGAATTTGTGCCCGTTATGGCGATGGGCTCGCCCCCTATCACATCGTGGGACGGAGATACGCTCGGAGAAATGTGGGTGTACTGGTTACACCTCTGCCTACCCCTTAGGGGATTACAGGCGTGAGTGTGTATGTATGTAAGAAAATGTTTTCTTTTTCTAGATATTTGATATCACAACAGATGATGCATCGAAATTTGGCAAATTTTGTATAATACATGATAAAGGTACCTATGATGCTATATCATTGAACCCGGTCAATCCAAAATACCACCGAGAAAAGTATATTGAGCAAGCATATGAAATGTTGGCAGATGGCGGTAAGTATAAAAAAATTGACAGTTGTAGAGACTGCCGATAGAAGTGAAAACTTAGAACTTAAAATTGGAAATTTCATTAAAATTATCAACATCAATCTGGTTTTCACATCTATTGACACTCCGTGCAACAATTATATGCATGTTTATATGGTTTTTTAGTACTCACTATTGTACTGCACAATGATTCTACAATTAAACGATTCAAATAATAATCAAACAAAAATACTATTTCAACAATGCACAGTATATACAAATTGAACTTTTCACTAAATCCATTCAATTTCACTTATAAGATATACACAGCACTAATGTCGCACAATACGTCAGCTGTATAGCTACAGATATACTGCTATAAGCATGTCGGTGACGCGAACGCACGACAGTTCACCCATCCAAGAAAGTGACTAACGCGCACAGCACGCTTTTTCCCGAGACTACTTACACCTCAGGAGGCCAATTCTCGTAATTTTAAATGTTCAAAATATCATTACGAACTAGTCTCAGCGACAAGAAAGTTGCAAATGGCATTCTCTTAAACCAATAATCAACGTCAAATGCACCTAGCATTAGCAGAAGCATTATACCGTAAATCGGAATGATATTTTGAACATTTAAAATTACGAGAATTGGTCGGCAGGGCTCAGTTTCTCCCGTGACCACGAAGGCTGAAAAGCTTCCGAAACGTCGGGACTAAAATAAAAATTAAACCGCGATAAAATCCGTATAAACTAGTTTTCATTCAATATAAATATTTGTTTCTTTTTCAGGTTTTTTTATAATAACCTCGTGTAATTGGACAGAGGAGGAATTGATCAAGCATTTTACTGAGAAGATGAAATTGAAATGTATAATACCCACTCCCCAGTTTAAATTTGGCGGGAAAGTGGGTAGCGTGGTGTCTTGTGTAGTGTTTACTAGTAAATAAAGATTTTATGAATTATATTGTTTTTTTTTAATTTAGCAGAGGCTCGCTGGAGTGTAAATGGGCCACTTGAGTGGTAGAGCCACGCTGTAGACAGTTATGTCTACCCGCACCGCACCCGCCCCGGGCGGCAGTTTCAGGGGGCGCCAAAATGATAATATAATATGGTTAAAAATAAAAATGCCTCGGTGGCGCAGTTGTAATGCGTACGCGTTACGACTGAGGCTGACGCTGAGGTCTCGGGTTCGATCCCCGGGTCGAGAAAAGTGATATCAGCCCGGAGTCTGGCTCGCCCCCTATCACATCATGGGACAGAGATACGCTCGGCGAAATGTGGGTGTACTGATACACCTCTGCCTACCCCTTCGGGAATTACAGGCGAGTGAGTGCGTATGTATAAAAATACCGGCTCCGCAATGCGCCTAGCATACGAAAGCTAGGTTGGCTCACCGACGACTTGTAAGAAAAAGGCGTCACACAGGCCCACACCACAACTAAAAAGTAAAAAATTATGGTTCCATTCACGAAAAATGCGAACCATTATATATTTATCAGCTTTTTAATGTAATTTATATCAAACGCTGAAAAGAGGGGCGCCACTATGAAGTTTGTGCCCCAACCGGGATAACAGGTAGAAAGAAATAAAGTTTGTATGTAGGAGGTAATCTTTGGAACTGCTGAACTTAAAAAAATCTTTCACTAAAGAAAGCTCTTGGAGTTAATATGTACTACGTACAACGTAGTTACGTATCCTAGAGTATGTGTACGATCTAATGGCGTCGCATCACAGGATGTACCACAGACGCAAGCTAAGCACATTTTGTAAAACAGTAAACAGTTCTTAGAACAAGTACATGTTGTTTTTATGTAATTTGAGACATCACAGGTGTGCTCCAGACGCTACCTCAGCACTTTTATTGTAAACAGGTCGAAGCTTCTAGAATAAGTAATGCGTATTGTTTACATCGCTCGACCATATAAATAAGGAAATTGTACATGAAAATTAAGTCTAATAAAGATCTTCACTCTGAACAGTCTTTTAAAAAGCTCCTCGAGCCGTCGCCCGATTTGACTACGTAGTACATATTAACTCTATGAGAAAGCTATATTACCCCTTTAATAACATAGGATGTATTTTACTATTGTAAGCCTAGTTATATTATTCAATATTATTGATTATTTAGGTATTGTGATTTTGTCCACTAGGTAGTACAATTTATAATTAAATTCATTATTATTTTACGTCCTTATACATTGTATTGACTTCCGATAATCCATCTAATACTCATAAACATAAACTATTGAATAAATAATTAGCATTGTTAATAATTATGACAATTATCTAAATTAATATTGGTATATTTTACGCAACATAGTAATATTTTGTAATACAATTAATAGATTAAGGCAGTAGAGTGACGAGTTCCGGTACCGCGGTAATGGCGGGAACGGATCAAGTCGTCACTCTCTGGTACGCGGGTAAATAGTGTAAGATGTCTGGAAAGGAGAAATTGGACCAAATATACGAATTATATATGGACTACTGAATTTAATTTGGATAACCTATATTACTGAAGCTATCACTTATACTATGATTTATGAGCACGGGACCCCCTAGATATCGATTTTGTAGTCAATGTAAATATTCTCTGTAACTACGGACCCGATACTAAAAATGATGATGTCTATTATCTCATTAGACAATAGGCTTTATAGTATCAAGCCTTTGCCTCAACAATAATAGGGGCTATAACCGCAATAAAAATTTCTCACCCCAGCCAAATCAAATTATACACCCCTCTAAATCCACGAAATTATTTTATTGACGACATGAAACTGCAATCATTATAATTTGATCTTGATTACATAAATATTTTGACGTACCCCATTAGGGCGCGCCAAATTGGATTAAACATGGCGTTTTGGCGGGAATTATGTGCAGTTTGACACTAATTTACTATCTGCATTTCGATCTAAATTGGAGTGCTATAATTCCTTATAGATTTGTTTATTTTTTTATTAGCTTGAGTGACGAAACGAGCTTGTCGCTCGCCTGATGGTGAGCGCAACGCCTGCCTATCTGTTTATAGCAACATCATACAGAACTTTGAATTACAAAATATTGCATGGCACTGCACTGCGTTCGTCACCCCGAGATATAACATGTTAAGTCTCATAATGCCCAGTAACTTCACTAGCTTCAATATACTTCAAAACCTAAGCACAGTGCTTACACACTGTTATTGGGTGGCAGAATATTTATTTTATTTTCGAAAATATTATTTAGTTATTTTAACTTGAATACGCTGTACATTTTAATAATTTAGATTTATGTATGTGCAAGTCTCTTTTGTTTGGCTCTGCACGCTTGTCATGCGTCCAGACGCTTGTTCTGTTCGGGCGCCAAATGTAATAAATAAAAAAATAAAAAAATATTTTAATATGCGTTTGATGAGAAATTTTGTTTAAAATTAAATAAAACTAAATTTCTCATCAAACACATCAAACACATATTAAAATATTTTTTTATTTGTTTTATTTATTAAATCTTTTACTCTTTCATTTCACATAGAAGTATATTTATATTCTCATATTTTAGATACAGTATCAGAATTCCAAAGTAAAACGTGCCTCCGCTCGGGTAGTCGCCGTTTTATATCTTTTTTTGAAGCGGATGGCGCCACTGTAGCAACGGCACGCAGATAGTACTAGCGATGCCAATGTTGCCAACATGTAGCTATTCAAATTCAGACCATGAGAAAGGAACAAACGAAGACTTTTGTATTTATTTTTAGTGTCATTGTTCATAATTTTGTTTGTGTAATTATTATAAAATAACCGCCGCTCCAAGGTGGCGAATATCACTAGAGCACGGGTTAGCAGTGGCAGTAGTGTAGACGCCGATGGCTTTTTGGTGTGGTCAATAATAATAATACTAGCCCTGTATTATACACGCCCACTGCTAGGCACGGGTCTTCTCTACTGAATGAGAGTTTCTAGTAACAAGGCAAATAAATTGTTATATAATAAATACAGAAATAAAACAAATAAATACATAAATAACCTGAGGAATAATAGCATAAAAAATGAAGTAATTAATAATTTTCGTAACCCTAAACAAATATGGAAAATAATAAATCAGTTATGTGGTAAATTAACAAAATCTATTGACGAAATTATAACAAGAACATTCAAAGAACACAGCTTGAATAGTAAATAAATTTGCTAAAGAATTTAAAGAAAATGTCAATAGTATTTGTTTTTCCTGTAAAACGCCATTTCTTGATGAAAAAACATATGCTAAAATTCCTAATTTAACTATGAGACTCAAAAAGGCTAGTAATGATGTCATTATGTCTATAATTAATCACCTAAATGATAAAAAAGGTCCAGGTTTTGACTGCATTCGTGCCTCTGATATAAAATCCATAAATGCTCATGTAGCTCCAGTTATTACCCATTTGATAAACTCATGTATAACTAAAAGTATTTACCCTGATAAACTAAAAATTGGCACAATAAGACCAATACACAAAAAAGGAACATACAAAAATATAAATAACTATAGGCCGATTACCATCCTCTCATGTATAGATAAAATTATAGAAAAATATTTAGGAAAGTATACGTTTCTACAACAAAATTCCAAGCCATATTCAACTATTAAGCCTTAATAAATTTAAATTATGTATTAAACTTAGGCTTTGCCAAAAAGGTTATTATAGTGTGAAAGATTACTTGGAAGACAAAACAGCTTGGAATTGAGCCGCTCACTCCTTACAAAATTGGCTGTACCTAGGTCTCTTCTTTTATATAATATATTGTTTAATATTGCTCAAGATCGGGCGAAGTGGAGGCGTCTTAGTGGGAAGGCGGACCCTGGCAATGGCCGGGATAACGCCAGGTAGAAAGAAAGATTGTTTAATATTGACTGCTCTATTGGCGCAATATTAGTATTTAAGGCAATACTGACATGTTGATTTTTTAAATTTTTATAACATTTATTAAATTTTTTGTTTTTTTTTTGTGAGTGCGAGTGCCAAGTATGTCTGGTATACTCTTGGCCATTTCTTCAAAAGGCCAATCGAGGAATTTCTTTACATTACACTCGCATAATTCTGTAAAACAATGTCTGGACATTAAAAGAGGCCGTAACCCATGAGTTTGTTTCGGCATTTCTTCTCATGGCTAGCCCCGAAATGCCGTCTTAAATATAATGTAGCATAAAAAATTATTGACATGTAAAAGTGATATTTATGATCCAATTTACAGAATAAATGATTTGAATTTGAATTTGAATTTGAAACGAAATCAACAAATATTTATCAGAAAATAACATAATACATGAACGACAATATGGATTTCAAAAGAATAAAAATACATCTCAACTGTTATGTAAATCTACTATATAAAAATAAGTCGGGTTTTCCTTCCTGACGCTATAACTCCAGAACGCACGAACCGATTTCCACGGTTTTGCATTCGTTGGAAAGGTCTCGGGCTCCGTGAGGTTTATAGCAAAGAAAATTCAGGAAAAATTTCAACAGAAAAGCGGGATAATCTAATATTTTAAATAGATGGCGTCGGTGCGTGATACATTGTTTGACAGCTACTCATTGTTCTCTGCTCAGTTAATTTCATGTGACAAACCGGCCCGTTGATGGATATTAGACAATTTACACTGTAAGGAAGCAGAGTGTTAACTCTGTAATGAAACATTTATGTATGTATATGGAAACGAATACGACTGTGAAATTACATATGCACTCACGCCTGTAATCCCCTAAGGGGTAGGCAGAGGCAGTAACCAGTACACCCACTTTTCGCCGAGCGTATGTCCGTCCCTTGACGTGATAGGGGGCAAGCCTATCATCGCCATACTGGGCACAAATTCCAGACTCCGGGCTGAAACTTAGCTTAACCTTTTAGTAATAGAAAACCGAAGAATATCACTTTTACCCGACCCGGGGATCGAACCCGAGACCTCAGCCAGTTAGCCTCAATAGTAACGCGTACGCATTATAACTGCGCCACCGCCACTGAGGCGTGAGTGCGTATGAGTGCCTATGTATTCACATAGGCTAGGTACTTTTTATCCTGGAAAATTACATTCAGGCGGGCGGAGCCGCGGGCAACAGCTAGAAAATCATTGTTTTTCACATGGGCAGTTATACGTTGCGTGTTCACGAGTTGGGAAACCATCCGCTTTGTTTGTGTTAACGTCAGACCAAAAAACAAAAAATGTGGTTTACCAAAGAGCACTTCAATGAAACGGATAATTTGCGGACACGTATAACGCTTCGATTCAGTATTTACTTTGGATTCACTTTCATTTACTTAGAGAAGTTCAACTAAATAACACTTCATTTTTGTAATCGAAATGAATTCATTACTGTTGTGAAATGAAATAAATTTTTTCCTTTTCAAATATAAAACAAAAATAAAATTTTTCATCTTTTAATCACCAAACGATATGTTACATAAAACGAAGCCATCTGGTGGCGAAACGGAGTTCGCCGGGTTTGCTAGTTTACTGATAAAGTTAATACACACTTAAATAGCAAAAAACATGTAATTGCAGTGTTTATTGATTTTAGTAAAGCATTTGACACACTAAAGTTTTCCACCCTCTATGAAAAGCTCTCGCAAAATGGTATGCAGGTCCCTCTTTTGGATTTGTTACAGAACTATCATTCTAATAGACAAACCACCGTTAAAATAAATAATATATTTAGTTACTTTGTTCCGACAGAAGAAGGAACGGCTCAGGGTCCTGTTATTGGACCAACTGAGTACTTATTATATTGTAATGACATGTGTAATATATTCGAGGAGTGTTCTGTATACCAATTTGCTGACGACACCTGCCTATTAGTGGCCGATAAAAATGTACTTGGTGCCCAAAGTATTATGCAGAAGAACTTTGATCTTTTATGTAAGTGGGCCCATGATGTTGGTCTAATTATAAACTATGATAAGACTCAATCCATGCACATTCACTCTCCACGTCTTAAACCTATAGATAGGCCAATCATTCGGGCGCACACCCACCAATGCCTGCATTTTCAAAGTGCTATATTATCAAATATGTCTTGTAAATGCCAGGAACTGGAATCTATCCATCAGCATAAATATCTTGGTCTTATAATAGACTATAAATTTAATTGGAGACCACATATCGACTATGTGTGTAACAAGTTAAGGGCAATTATAACTAAAACTATCTAAAAAGCAAATTACCTTTGAAAACATTGAGAATGTTATATAATGCACTGGCTGATTCTGTTATAGGATATGGACTAAGTAGTTATGGTAGAACACATAAAACCTACATAGATGACATTTACAAATTGCAGGTAACGTTATTGAAAACTATAGTGCCTTTTAATGTTAAAATCAAATAAAGAGATGATTATACTCATCTGTTTAAGTACTGTAACATTATAGATATTTATAACAAAATCAAGATGTATATCTTAAGTGATATGGAAAACGAACTTGGGAATATATGTTTTTTCGTTTGTATGTTCTTCACTGTATTAATTTTTTTTTAGAACTTGAATAAATAAAAAAAAGAGGGGTTAGTCCACCACGCTGGCCTAATGCGGGTTGGCAGACTTCACATACCTTCCAAATTCCCAGGCATTTCGGTTTCCTCACGATGTAACCTTCACCGTTAAAACAAACGATAATTCACAATTAATACACACGTAAGTTTTTTAAGTTTTTTGAGTGGTAGAGCCACGCTGTAGATACTTTTGTCTACAGCATGTTATGGGTCGTCTCGTCCGGGACATTACCTCTGTCGCACAGAAAACCGGCATAAAGTAGCAGCTTGCTGCTGCGTTTCACGCGGTGAGTGAGATATCCGGAGGCCCAAACCCCCTCCCCTTCCCAATCCCTTTCCTTTAAGGTCGGCAACGCACCCATAATTCTTATGGTATTGTGGGCGTACATGGGCGGTGGGGATCATTTACCATCAGGTGACCCACTTGCTCGTTTGACGGCCTATACAATAAAAAAAAAATAGTGAGACGTGTATACTCTTAAAGTTGGTTTCGAACTTGTGACTTTCGTCTCGACAGTCCATACCACTCCCCGCTGAGCTATCAATGCTTCAAGTTATAAAAGAAAAAAATAAACAAAATTCTGTAAACGGCGGAACGCTTTGAGCCAATAAAATCAGTTTAAATTTTGTTAACGATATATGAGACTGTAAAATGGCTCACTTGAGATTAATTAGTTTGTAAAAAAACGTCTAAGGTCGACCCTTGTCATGATGACAAATCATTTAAAGTTTGGGGTGCACTCAGCGAAAATTATTCTGTTAACCTAATATAATAATAATACTAGCCCTGTATTATATACGTCCCACTGCTGGGCACGGGCCTCCTCTACTGAATGAGAGGGGTTAGACCTTACTCCACCACGCTGGTCCAATGCGGGTTGGCAGACTTCACATACCTTCATAATTCTTATGAACAACTTCTCAGGTATTTCGGTTTCCTCACGATGTTTCCTTCACCGTTAAAGCAAGTGATAATTAACAATTAATATACACGAACTTTAGAAAAGTCAGAGGTGTATGCTCTTGGGGCTGGTTTCGAACCTGCGACTTTCGTCTCGACAGTCCGCACCACTCGCCACTGAGCTATCACTGCTTCTAGAAGTATACCTAGTAAAAAAATATTCAAAAATAATAATAAGTAAAATAATAAATAAGTAAAATGATTATAAAATAGTTTTTTTTTTATACGTAATAGGCTCGCGTTTGGCCACTATCACGCCTGATGGTAAGCGATGATGTGGCCTAAGATGAAGCACGCTTGCCTAACAAAAAAACGATTCACTCGCAACTTGAAGACACCCAGATTATATTTATCGGGGAACAAAGATTCCGGCAATTTGTTCCATGACCGAAATTGTTTATAGAAGTCAAGGATTCGTCGAATTGCGACCGATTGCAGAAGGACATAAATAGGATAGTCGAGTGGAGTCATAAGAATAAACTCTACTTTAATGGTTCCAAATGTTCAGTGATGAGTTTCACCCGCGCTCGTGTTCCGATTCACCACGAATATAAGGTTGGTACAGAGGCAATGCAACGAGTATCGCAAGTGCGTAACTTAAGAGTTTCTCTCACTCCGGAACTGAATTTTCGTGACCATATTACTAAAATATGTAGAAAAGCGTACCGAAACCTAGGCTTTGTGTTGAGACAGTCGCATAAGTTCACCAACATTTGGTTTGGTGTCGTTTTTATGATGTACATAAAAATCGAATAGAAAGAGTCCAAAAAAGATTTGTATCTTATCTCACATACTACTATAAAAGTCGCAAAAAACTCACATCCTACTCAAATAGATTATCTTCATTGAAAATGACATCTCTTACCAATAGACGTAAAGTGAATGACCTTATATTCTTCTATAAAATAATGAATAATAAAATTGACTGTCCACAAATATTGAGCAAGATCGACATATCGATCCCAAGAACATTACCGCGTCCGAATGTTTATAAACTGTTCAAGAGCCGTATGTACAAAACAAACATAGGTTCTAATTCACCGATTACACGAAAGATACAATTATCTTCCACGGTCCATAGATCTTGATATTTTTCACGGACCAACTATACTCATTTAAAAAGAAAACAAAGCCTCACTTGTTGTAACTTCTTATATAACGCAAGTACTTTCTGTTTTTATGCATAATGTTTTGTTTTTGTTTTATTTTTGTTGTTGTTTCAACAACTCAACTATTGATGATCTCATGTTAAGTACCTACTAAAAACATTTAACTAAGGCTTACGCATGCTTAATTACCAATTTATTTTAATTTAACTTAATTTTAAGTTATTTAATAACTGCTACTCTTATGGCGCTAGTTACCCATTGTAAGTTGTGGTTGCCTGTTTATGGGAGAACACTATATTTTTTGTTTGTTTGCGTATGTTTTTATATTAGTGTAGTGTATCGTCTTCTGGTAATCCTAAAATAAATAAATAAATAAACATAACTACCGTTAGGGTACTCTATGATGCACTAGTTCGTAGTCATCTAGAACATATCGCTGTAATATGGGCTCCATACGAGGCTAAGTACACTAGTATGTTAGAACGGGTCCAGAACAAATTTACGAGACATTTGTACATGAAATTATATGGGGTGTATCCGTTGTACCCATTAATCTACACTATTTGTATTGGGTATGGTCGGGTACAATGAGCTGAGGGTGCGACGAGAATTCACGCTTGTCGCATACTTAGTGAAATTACTGCGTGGCAAAGAGCATAACCCGGGTGTTTTGTGCCACCTGAGTCTATGTGTGCCGGATCGTTACGTGTGGAGGCGGCGGCGTCCGCAGCTGCTGGCTTTGCCGGCAGCCAGGACAAACCTGGGGGCAAAGACGCCTCACATCCAAGCGATACGGGCAATAAACATCATCCACGACAAAATTGATTTATTTACATGCTATTGGAGTGAGTTCGCAAAGATAGTTTTGCATACGTTGTGTTATTCGTAGGACATAGGTAATAATTATGTAAGGGTTTATATAACATCGTATTAATAATTATAACATCTTGTTATAGTTTTATAGTTATTTTTTTTTTGTATAAGTGTTATATGTTTCCGTTGATATGTTTATTATTCTTATTTATTTTGTAATTAGTGTTTTTTATGTATGTGTTTTAATCGTAAAACTGCATTATCGCATTAGGTTACTGAACCTGTAATGGTAGTGTAGTGTGTAAATAATAAATAAAATAAAAAATAAAAAACAATTTGGCAGTCCGTATGATGAAGGTTTGGTGCGCGTTTTGGGAACGTCTACCATAAATGGGTGGCGTTTTGCCGTGTCTCTGGTCGTCCGATGATGGAATGGGGAAGAGGGAATCAAATTATGCAGTTCCGCTGCACACTCTCCAAAATGCAGTTCGAGTCGAAAACCAGCGCCAGGCACGTTGTGTCTGGCAATATGCTGAATTAGAACCTTTTCAGCAAATTCGGGAGACAAACGCTGCCTATACTTATTTGGTACCTACTTTGTTTAATTACTTTGATTTTTTATCTTCTTTTTCTTTTATATTTCTTGTTTATAAGGTGGTAGGTCCCTCGTATGCGAGGCCGGCTAGGTTGGTACCACCACTTTGTCTATCTCTATCTTCAAGTGGCAGTGTGTAAGCACTGTTGTGTTCCGGTTTGAAGGACATTGAAGCCAGTGAAATTACTGGGCATTATCTGCCTGGCGTTATCCCGGATTAAGAGTACGCTAATAGGTACATAATATGAACCCCGCCATTTAAACACATGTCTCATTATTTTTAATAAACAATATTTTTGCTCAATTTCAGTCGTATTCCGTTCCTTAAAAAAAATTTTACCTCCTTGAAATATAAATTTCAAGAAATTTCTTTCTTAGCGGTCCCTTACATTACACCAACTATCATCTGACCAAATTTCATGATCCAAGTTTTAGTAGATTAATCAATTAGTCAGCGAGTGGGATTTCGCTTTGTATGTAGATTACTGCTCCGCTCCTATGGGTCGTAGCGTGATGCTATATAGTTATGAACCATCGTCTCCACAAAACAAATACCTATGTTCACACATTTTGGTCAAACCAAACTCTTGGGGATCCAATTGCTTTGAAACCTATTTATGACACCAACAGTTGGCCGTGATAAGTGTGCCACAATCCTTGTCAGAAAAAACGCGGCAAAATTGACAACAGAACGCCTAATTTGATTGCTATTTGACACGCGCCGCGTCGGTTTTATTTTACTTTTTTCAGTAATTAACAAGGCATGGGTGGATACAGTTTACGCCTCTGTTATTTTAAACCATAGATATTGTGAACATAATGAATTCGGGCATTTTTAATGTATTTTTTTAAAGCATAGGCCTAAGTGATATCAATCGCCCACGAATATACCAAAAGAACTATAGGCGCGTTGCTGACCTTAAAGGAAAGTGATAATTAAGGGATTGGGAATGGGAGGGGGATTTAGGCCTCCGGATATCTCACTCACCGTACGAAACGCATTAATTTAACCCGCATTAGTGTGGTGAAAAGGCCTAACCCCTCTCATTCAGTAGAGGAGGCCCGTGCCCAGCAGTGGGATTGTATCTATAATATACTTAGGTATATTTACTAGGTCCGTTGTAGGTCCCTCGTATGCGAGAGGCCTGAAAAGGGGGGGAGGGGGTTAAGCAAAAATCCCGCAATATCAGAAGGGGGGGTATATTTAATGCCAGTCAAAAACAACCTGTAACCTTTCTGTCTAGACATTTTTGTCATGGTCCCTAATTTTATATATAAAATTCTCGTGTCACAATGTTCGTTCCCATACTCCTCCGAAACGGCTTGTCCGATTTGTATAAAATTTTGTGTGCATATCGGGTAGGTCTGAGAAAAATGCTAAAAAAAACATCACGTGATTAATGGACGGACCCTAGGATCTGTGTATTATGGTTGTTGATGGGTAAGCGTTGCGTTTACCATCAGGCGAGCGAACTGCTCGTTTCCTCATTCAAATCATTGTTTTACATTAACTTCGCCCCTAGGCTCTCTTTTTTTTATTTTTTTTTATTAGACTGAATGACAAGACGAGCAGGTCGCTCGCCTGATGGTAAGCACCACGCCTGCCCATAAACAGAAGCAACGCCACACAGAACTTTAAATAAAGCACTGCATGACACTGGACTGCGCTCGTCACCCCGAGACATAAGGTGTTAAGTCTCATAATGCTGCGCGAGCGCTTACTTTTTACGAGTAAGTAATAAGGCTTACTCGTAAAAAGTCTTAATAGAGAATATTTTACTCGTAAAATGCCCCTAATAAGGCTTACTCGCAAAAAAATATTTGTTATTGCAATGTGATATTAACGGGACGTAGACAAACGAAATAAAAAAATATATAGTGAAAAACTGATTTACTGATCAATTCAAGATCTCTAATTAAATGTTTCTTACATTATGGGCGATGAATGAATCAAGTGAATGAATGACTCAATCGTTGTATAAAATTCAAGAGGAGAAAATCAAAAAAAGAAAAGACGCGATTCTTCATTCCGATTTCTGTTGAAGTATCGTTCTTTAAAATTCAATTAAAATCTAAATTTTAGATTCATATGAATCTGTTTTAAATTATTTTTAAAATGAGGTCTTGTACAAAGGAGAAATGTTAAAATTCTACGATCCTTTTTTGGCGAGTTAACGTAATCTGTACATGAAAAGTCAATATTTTTCCACAAAACATAAAATAAAAGAAAAGTTAAAGTCCGACGAATATGAGACATATGTTACTTTCTTCTCCACATTATTCTGCATCGATTGGTATCGGTCTCGACCCCATACCCCCAGCGGTTTCGGAGGAGATAGCGTGACAAGCTTTTGGCAGCGGCGGCGGCGCCAGTTACTTTTTTTAGAATAGAGAGATACCTGCATACAGATTAATCTCATCCAATGAGTAGATAGAACGGAAAGCGAGAATGAGACAGATATAGTTTTCGAAGCTACGTTTTGTAGGCGGAGTTACCCTTCAATCGGTGGATGAATTCAAAGAGAAAGGTCTTATGTGACTTTAATATTCAAATTGATTAGTTTGTTATACAGGTTAAGTTAAAACCTGTCTAATCTTCTTTCACCAGCTCTCATCCCACTCGCAGTGGGGTTGGCGCAACATGCTTTTTAACACATGATATAATTTAGCTTGTTTTTACGAGCGGCCTGTCTGAAGTCAACCTCTCTGGGGAGAAAACACCCAGACGAGAAATAAATATTTGTCTTGGTGTGGGAATCGAACCAATGGCCCCTTGTTTCACAGCCGGCTACTCGCCTACTGCGCCACGGAGCCTCCGTGCGTAATAGTGAAGGATATAAACATTTGAGAAGGAATTTGATGGTATTCCAGCATTTAAAAAACAGAATTTGATGGTATTCCAGCATTTA
The DNA here is from genome assembly GCA_905332985.1 of Mimas tiliae. Taxonomy (NCBI): domain Eukaryota; kingdom Metazoa; phylum Arthropoda; class Insecta; order Lepidoptera; family Sphingidae; genus Mimas; species Mimas tiliae. The sequence continues at coordinate 5,607,599 of HG995266.1, read as the reverse complement.
AAAAACAGAATTTGATGGTATTCCAGCATTTAAAAAACAGAATTTGATGGTATTCCAGCATTTTAAAAACAGAATTTGATGGTATTCCGGCATTTAAAAAACAATAATTGACTCTCATAGTCTCATGTTATATTAATAGTGTTTATTTTTGTTGTTTCTTTTGTTATTTTGTGATAATAATTTTGAGGCGGTAATTTCTACCAACACCTGACCAAAAATTGCAAATTTTTATTATTGGCTTTTTAGTTTTTTTACCAAAGACTTTAATGTATAACTACTAGACAAGCTACGCGGTACATATAAATTGTACCACTAAGTTGCGGTCAACTGACCGTAACTCAATACTACCACCTGGCTTATTCTTAACTAGAATCCCCATCGTGCTCACTGTCTGTGAGCTGTCAAACTCCCGCGTTATGTGACACAATTTTTCTTCTAAACAGCCCGTCTAGTAGAATACATTAAAGTCTTTGTTTTTTACCTATCTATATTTAAGATATGTTTATCACCTTATTTCTAATTTATACAGATTAAATAAACGTAAGTAATATAAGTTTTCTACAATGTGCGAAACTTATTATTTAAAAAGGTCGCGATCTACTTATGACATTTTTACTTTTAAAAGATCTTTTACAAACATCCGCTAGTTATGCGTTTTCTACTTCGATATAAAAAAAGTATGAATAACGCCCTTCGTCCTCTCATTCGTCCCTAATACACAGTATTAAGCCCTTTTCATTCGCAAATACTTTGGAGTTAGGACGTTGTAGTCCCGATAATTTCTGTTAACTCCTCCTACCTTATTTTCGGGGATGGGGAACTCGTTACATTCTTTAGTACGGGATAGGCGGGTCTATTGAGTACTCGTCTGGGATATGTCAAAATAAATTAGACATTTCGTCAAACAAGTGACACGCGTGAAACAAAATAGTGCAACGTAAAAAATAAAAGTGATTTTGGCTGTATATTAAGTGACTTTTAGCTGTAATACAAAAATAAATATTTTTCTTTGTTTGGTTATAAGAAACAAAAATGTTATTCCAATTTTAAATTAAGCGTGTATTTAAAAAAGTGAATATCGGAATTTATTAAAAAAAACAATAAATAGTCTTGCAATTGCAATTAACTACCTCTTAAAATACACGTTATATTTAAATAGTGTTTATTTTGTTTTTTTGTGCTAATAATTTTGTGCCAGATATGGTGACTGAATGATTTCGTACTTATTGCACAATAAAAAGTAAGTACATAATGTTGTATGAATTATCTACCTTGTTTTATTATAAAACTTTTGAAAAAAGAAGCTGACTAAAAAAAGGAAAAGCTAATTTTTTTATTATTTATTTTGACTTTGATCACTTCGAATGGATTTGTGCTTTTAGCCTATATTGCTTTTACAGCTTCACCTGACAATAAAGCCGGCGCTTATGGCGCTCTAGCCAGAAATATGTATATGTGTAATGTATTTAGTAGCGATTAAGCACAGAGGCGCATTTTAGAAGGCTCAGACCTCAGCTTGGGCAATCGTCATTGTGCCGAGGGCCAGTTGTGGAAGTTCTTCGGACTCGCAGGCGTGTCCTATGTCGGGGTCGCGTATTATTATTGCGATTCGGATTGGGCAAGGAAAGTGCTGTTTCGATAGCGACTGTGATGGAGTCGTTTGGATCTGCCAAAACATGTTTGGGACGACGACGGAGGTGTAGACAATATTGTCTACAGGATGAATGGGCTAACTCGATCGATTTTACCACTGTTTCACAGGATACTGACGTGAATTAACTGCTTGAATTTTGTATGAGAATGAGATTACCGGAGGCCTAAATTGTCCCCTTCTCAATCCTCATTAATTTTATTTAAAATCGGCAACGCATCCATGATGACCTTTGCTGTAATAATGTGAAAACCGCCAAATGTGGACCGTTTTGGATGATTCTTGTTGTACAGGGATTTAGGTCTTACTGCGGATAGTGAAATCGGAGATGAAATACTAAAAGTATTTAAGCACTGATTTTGATCATTCATTCCTAAATAAAAAGTAAAAAAAAACATAAAAAAAAATAATACAAAAAACCGTAAAGCTAATATATACCTAAACTAAACAAATTTGAGTCGGTGGTGTCAATCATTGACTATTAAACTACAGTAATAGTTCCAACACAAAAATGTTAAGTTTTTTTTAGCTTTTTAGTTTTTTGAGCCGGTATAATTTTTTGTCAAAAATTATTTTTAACTTTTTACTTGTATTACAAATGCATAGATAATCTTCAGATAACGTTTTGAACACAAAAAAAGCTCCACTTGAATTGAACAAGGCTACCGTTCAAGCAGTTCAGTTTTTTTTTATCTATAATATAACGTTACACTGGCTCGGTGGCGCAGTTGTAATGCGTATGCGTTACGACTGAGGTTGACTCTGAAGTCTCGGGCTCGGTCCTCGGGTCGGGTAAGAGTGATATTGGGTTTTTCTATTGAGAAATGCTCAGTGTCAGCCCGGAGTCTGGAATTGTGCCCGGTATGGCGATAGGCTCGCCCCCTATCACATCAATGGACGGAGATACGCTCGGCGTAATGTGGGTGTACTGGCTACACCTCTGCCTACCCCTTCGGCCTAATAAATAATTTGCCCGCGGCTCCGCCCGCGTAAAAGGCCTTTTCCGGGATCAAAAGTAGCCTATGTTACTCAGTGATAATGTAGCTTACGAACGGCAAAAGAATTTTTGAAATCGGTCCAGTAGTTTTTAAGTTTATTCGTTACATATAAATCTTTCCTCTTTATAATATTACTAGCTTTTGCTCGAGGCTTCGCCCGCGTGAACGGCCTGTTCCGAGAAAAAAGTCTTATATAGCCTATAGCATTCCTCAATAAATAGGCTGTCTAACACTGAAAGAATTTTTCAAATCGGACCAGTAGTTCCTGAGATTAGCGTAGAGTAACGTTCAACCAAACAAACTCTTCAATATTATATTAGTGTAGATAAATTAATATATGGTAAATGAATGTTTTCTGTGATAATCTGTGTCATTCAAGAACTTCTCTCTATCTAATTGAGGCTTTAGTCACGCGACAACTATCGATCCGTGTAAACCACACATAAAACATTTAAAATGGTTACATATGGCCTCCAGATTCAATTGTTTACGTTATAAATAGTTTACAATAGACATCACACATCCGGCTGTATTGTATTAACTTATCTGTGCTAAATAGCTAATTTTGACGTTATTTGTTTGTGATACGTTGAAGCACCTGCATTCTCTCAAAATAGTAACAGTTTTCTGTCTGTCTAAACTCTTCTTTTTATACGCTTTATATTAGCTTCATACGTATAGTATGTATGTAACGGAATCTTTGAACATGATTTTGACCCCTTCAAAACGTCGGTTTAACTCGAAATTTGGCATAGCAAGGACCGATGACAATTCAATATTTTAAACAGTTTGATCCGTTATCCTTACTAGCATAATCAGGATTAGCGTTTTTTTGTTTTCCTGAGACCCGTAGGTAATTCAAAGTTCTGTATGTAGTTGCCGCTGTTTATGCGCAGGCGAGACGGTTACTATCATGCGAGCGACCTGCTCGTCTCTTTATTCAATACATAATATTATAATAGTTTAAAAATAAATAAAAAGTACGCTTTTATAGAAAATCCAACTAAAGCATTGAAAATAAATTTTAATAAATTTGAATTAAAAATAGTGTAAGAAAAAATGATTTTAATGTAAAAAAAAGCGTGGGGTGCATGGTATCAATAGTTATAAATATTTTATGAACAGATATGAGTAGAAGGGTTATTTTGATAATATCCTGAAAAGCACCCCACGCTTTTTTTACAATAAAATCATTTCTTCTTACACTATTTTTAATTCAAATTTATAAAAAAAAAATAATTCACTTTGTATCCCATATGGGTGCTTATCTAGGCTGTGGTTTCTCTAAAGATACATACGCACTCACGCCTGTAATCCCCGAAGGGGTAGGCAGAGGTGTAGCCAGTACACCCACATTTCGCCGAGCGTATCTCCGTCCCTTATGTGATAGGGGGCGAGCCTATCGCCATACCGGGCACAAATTCCAGACTCCGGGCTAATACTGAGCATTTCGTAATAGAAAAACCCAATACCACTTTACCCGACCTGGGGATCGAACCCGAGACCTCAGCGTTGGCCTCAATCGTAACGCGTACACATTACAACTGAGCCACCGAGGCAGGTTTCTCTAAAGATATTGCCTTCAAAACGTGGTGAACACAAAAGTTCTTTGAAATAACTTCTCTAAGTATGGCACAGTATATTGAGATTGCTGATTTATGTAAACAAATTGTGCTGTAGGCTAGGTTATCCACTAAATATAATTTAGCAGAGAAATCTTGCTACATCTTTGGAATGAGGGACCTTGTGGTGTATACTACACAAACCAAACTGAAGAGTTGGCTTGTCGAGCAGGCATTTTATAAGCTTGAGGATTATACGACGTAATATCAATATTATTTAATGATTAGCCTTATAATGTGATTACTAATATTAATGCAAATGATATATTAATTATAATGAAAACTAAATGTAATAGATCAATAAATATTAAATGTAATAGATTAATAAATATTAATAAGTATTTTTTTTTTTATTTAGTTTTAGTCTTCCACAATTGTAACACAAAAAAAACACAACATTTCAGCTTACAAAATTAACAACTAAGTGCACAATTTTCTACGGTAAACACTTCATGCTTAAGATTAAATTATATATAAGTATATATTTTTCGACGTGATGCAAATTTTTCAATTAGAGAAAGATACAGTTAGGTATAATATTTTTGTAGGTTCATACCTTAAGCAACTTGACTTGCGCTTTAAATTTTCTGAGTGTGATGCCAAACAAATCCAGATTTAATTTATATTTATTATGGAGTTTGCAGAGCCTAGGAATCGGAGAATTGGAACCAGATATGGTTTTGCGAAATGGGAAAAGTATATACTAAATTGAATTATATGAGACTTGTAACCTTTGTTATCAATAAATATGATTATGATTATTATGAACATGATTACTATGGAAATCACACAATAATATGCATCTCTCAATTGGACCATTATAGTTTTTTTTTTTTTTTTAGCTTGAATGACGAGACGAGCAGGTCGCTCGCCTGATGGTAAGCGCCACGCCTGCTCATAAACAGAAGCAACGCCACACAGAACTTTGTATAACAAAGCACTGCATGACACTGGACTGCGCTCGTCACCCCGAGACATAAGGTGTTGTCTCATAATGCCCAGTAATTACACTGGCTTCAATGTCCTTCAAACCGGAACACAATAGCGCTTACACACTGTTGCTTGGCGGCAGAAATAGACAAAGCGGTGGTACCAACCCAGCCGGCCTCTCGCAAACGAGGGACCTACCACCTTGTAAATATACTTGATACTTAATGTTGATTGTTATCAACTCCTTTTAGACCTTGTCCCACAGGCTACGGTCGCAATATGCTTTTTAACACATGTTATAGAAAGATTTGGCTTGTAGTTTTTATGACGTCTACCTGATTTCAGCCCCTCTGGGAGAAAACACTCAGACCTGAAACAAATATTTGTGGATTCCACAAACATTTTGCCTCGATGCGGGAATCGAACGGCCTCTCGCTGTGAAGCTGGCTATTCGCTCACTACGCCATGGATGCTGTCTGTGCTGTCTATTTGAACTACTTACTAGTTTTTTCTTTCTTTCTGCATATGAATGTTTACGACATTAGAAGAGTCATAGACGCGTTATTAACCTTAAAGTAAGGGATAATTAAGGGGACACTGGACTGTGCCCCGGGACATAAGCATGTTATTGTATTGTTTTAGAAAGATTTATGTTTATTGTCAATGTGCCTAGTTACCATTCGATATGTAAAAGACTCCTGTGTAAGAAGTCGTTGATTGTAACCATATTCCCTTAATATATAACTTATATAATACAGGGAATGTCCACTAACACACATACATACACACACCTCACACTCATACACTCACATACTCATCCACTCTCACACACAAATATACAAACAAACATAACGCCTTTTGTTTAATTGTTGTAATTTTTACTTGATCAGTGTATCTTTATCTACTCATTGCTTGTTCTTCTTCTGATTGTTGACTAGTTTTTTTTTTTTCTTCACATATATAAGTACAAGTTACTAAAGGAAGAGGACACTGACTTCTGTAACACAGGTTTACACCTAGCTCAGAAGTCAGGGGACTTACTAATTGCAAAATTTGTGGAAAGAAATGTATTTAGTGTTACCAAATAGTTGTAATAAGCAATAGTTGTATTAAACAATAAACAATTTGGAACAATTTGTTATTATACACATCATAGTGTATTATTTACCACGGCCTAACAGGTGTCTTATAACTGCCCAGTAAATTCACTGGCTTCAATGTCCAAACTGAAACACAAGAGTGCTTACACACTACTGCTTGTCAGAAATAGACAAAGCGGTGGTACCAACAGCCTTCGCATACGAGGGTACATCTAATGCTAGACCCGTTTTTCAGTTTTAATTAATTTTTTATATGTTTTTAGGATCATCAGCGCCAGATGTCAAGCTACGGTAGCATGTCACCATCAGACGAATGTTTCGAGAGATATGAACCGCCGTTCTACTGCCAACCATCACATCAAGGTTTTTTTATTTTATTTTATTTGGTTGAATGTCGAGACGAGCAGGTCGCTCGCCTGATGATATTCGCCACGCCTGCTCATAAACAGAAGCAACACCACACAGAACTTTGAATTGCGAAGTACACTGAAATGCGCTCGACACGCCGAGACATAAGGTGTTAAGTCTCATAATGCCCAGTAATTTCACTGGCTTAAATTTCCTTCAATCCGGAACACAACAGTGCTGCTTGGCAGCAGAAATAGACATAGCGGTGGTACCAACCCAGCCGGTCTCACGCATACGAGGGACCTACCACCTTGTAAAAGGTACCGGTAGGGAGGTACATAGTAACTTGTTTTTTTTTTGTGATCGCCTGACGAGAGTCGGCTTTTATCAGCGTCACCGGGCTATCGGGTGAATGCTTTAGGCACTCCATTTTTGGCATCGAAATAAGATAACTAGAACGATAGCTCTCATACTGCCAAAAAATACGGCTCCACTTACTTACACATGCAAAGGTAAAATCACACGTAACACTCATACACGCAACAAAAATTAATTAACGTTCAAAATCAACTTTATTTCATAAAAGTTAATGTCTAAATATTGAATTTCTAGATCGAGATACGACGTTCTGCACCGCCCAACAAACAGACTTTTATAGCCCCGCCGCCTGGCATAGAGTTTTGATGGGGTCATTATTTTGCTAGAGTTACGTTTCTTGTCATCTTATTTCGATGATTTTTGGCGGGATTATTGACAGTACGATCGCCCGCGTACAAAGATATCCAAATATTATACTTATAAACGGGACAAAGCGAACTGCGATCTCTTACTTGTTACCTAGTGGTAACTAACTCAGTCTAGTATGAGACGACCACGTGCGTAGCATCTCTATAGTAGTCTGTGCGACCACGTGACAAGTCGTGCTTGTGTGTAAAATGCAAATCACTCAACACAACACTAGGTATTAGCGCAACCTACTGTGTGATAGCTAGATTGTGTTGTATACATGTTTTTGATATTCAAAATTAGCGTTACTGACGCTTGGGATCAAAGATTTTGTTTGAAAATGTTTCCAATGGCCGCTCTATAGTCTTTAATTATCTTTGGCCGCTTAATAATACTAGCACTGTATTATATACGTCCCACGGGCACGGGCCTCCTCTACTGAATGAGAGGGGTTAGGCCTTAGACCACCACGCTGGCCTAATGCGGGTTGGCAGACTTCACATACTTTCGAAGTTCTTATGAAGAACTTCTCAGGTATGCAGGTTTCCTCACGATGTTTCCTTCACCGTTAAAGCAAGTGATAATTAACAATTAATACACACATAACTTAGAAAAGTCAGAGGTGCTACCTGCGACTTTCGTCTCGACAGTCCATACCACTCCCCGCTGAGCTATCACTGCTATTTGGCCGCTTATTTAACTTAATTCATAAACTAGTTTAAATTTGTGCTTGTAGTATAAAAGTTGTGTGAGATTGTACAATAAACATTAATACAGATGAACTATGTATGGAAACTTTGAAATGAGTGTATTTTGCGGATTTTTGTCGGAGTGAGCGGTTGACCGTCGATCTGCTTCGAGGAAATCGTTTTAATACCATCGTACTGGAAGGAAAAGACACCAACACGTGAACAAGACTTTGAAAACGGCCACAAACTGGCTTTTGAATCCAATATATTGTTGGAAGAATCTATTAAATTAATTACCTTGATTTTTTTTTTGAATTTTCTACTAATAGTTTAGAAGTTAGATTGGGAGATATTTTTCACGTCTTTGGTCACGGATATCTCACAAACTAATGACTTAAATAAAAAAGTAATTTAGCTTCGCGTAAATATACGCGTCGAATTGAGAACCTCCTTTGTTTTTATCGTCGCGTCGGTAAAAAAATTGTTATTGCAATGCGCTCTATTTTTTAACAGGTAGCCCAATGGATGGCGGCGTTTACTGGCCGGCATCTAACGCGGACGGTCAGGAGTTCGATTCCCAGGACGTGTACCACGATAACACACATTACATAGGACGAAATTATGGTATGTAAACCTATTTTCTGATACGTAGAGCGTACGCGGTACGATTCCCGGGTCGGGTAGAAATTATATTGAGTATTTCTATCACGAAATATTTATCAACCCGGAATCAGAAGGCCAATTCTCGTAATTTTAAATGTTCAATATATCATTCCGACCTAGTCTCAGCGTCAAGAAAGTTGCAAATGTCATTCTCTTAAACCAATAATCAACGTCAAATGCACCTAGCATTAGCAGTAGCATTATACCGTTTTGTATTCAATCAACTTTTATTCTACATTCAATCTCATTACGATCTATGTTCACATTTGACGTCTTAAGACATGTCATTTGCAACTTTCTTGACGCTGAGACTAGATCGGAATGATATTTTGAACATTTAAAATTACGTGAATTGGCCTCCTGAAATTGTGCCTTGTTATGGGAATTAAGCTCGGCGAAATGTGGGTGCACTGGTACCATTTCTGCCTACTCCGTCGAGGATTATAGGTGTAAGTGTGTATGTATGTAAATAAATCTTAAATAATAAACCATTTTGAGGCCGTGCTTTCTACATATTGACTAAAATACTTTCTATATTAAAATAATACAGTCATTTATATTTTATGTCATTTTAATTTTTATTAAAAAGTTTTTATTTCACTATCTATAGTGAAAGAGTCCTCAAAATCGATGCGCAAATGACTAAGTTTGAATCTTTCATCCCCCTAGGAGTGAAATATCTTCTTGAAATTAAAAATGGACCAACTTTGAGCTTTGAAATCATACAAATCGGTTTACATTTGGCTGAGTTCTGAGGGGCGAGCACGAACAACTTACGAATAAGTTTTTTCTTTTCTTTAATGGATTTGTGCTGATTAGCCCATATTACTTTTACAGCTTCACCTGACAATAAAGCTGGCGCTTATGGCGCTCTAGCCAGAAATACGTATAATGTACTTAGCAGCGATTAAGCACAGAGGCGCCTTTTAGAAGGCTCAGACCTCAGCTTGAGCAATCGCTGGGGAGTACAGTTTAGGGCCGCCTCTGTACATTATTGCGCCGAGGGCCAGTTGTGGGAGTTCTTCGGACTCGCAGGCGTGTCCTATGTCGGGGTCGCGTATTATTGCGATTCGGGTTGGGCAAGGAAAGTGCTGCTTCGATAGCGACTGTGATGTAGTCGTTGGGATCTGACAAAACATGTTTGGGACGACGACGTAGGAGACTAGTAAAATAAGTATTCGAATCGAGAACGCCACAACGCATTTGTATGAAGTATGTTTTTTTTTTGACATTTTGATACGTTCTCGCAAGTTATTCATGCTAGCCCCTCTGCATGGTTATAGTACACAAAAATACACGTCGAATTAAGAACAACGTCGAGTTTTTTTATATGATAAATTATTTTTTGTCATAGGTTATGAGGAAATGCAAATAACAAGTAATGAACCGTATGATAGCTATCATCATCCTTTACACCACACGTATGGACAGAACAGTGCTGGTAAGTTAATCTAATTTATAGCTATTTTATAGCAGATGTTTGTGTGGTAGAGCCACACTGTAGACAATTTTGTCTACAGCATGAATGAGCCGGCTCGTCTGGGTCGTTACTAGAAAACTGTCGTAAAGTAGCAGTTTGCTGCTGCGTTTCGTACGGTGAGTGAGATATCTGGACGCCCAGATCACCATCTCCTTCCCAATCCCTTAATTATCCCTTTCCTTTAAGGTCGGCAACGCGCCCATGATTCTATTAGTATTGTGGGTGTACATGGGCGGTGGAGATCACTTACCATCATGTGACTCACTGGCTAGTTTGCCGGCCTGTACGATGAAAAAAAATATATGTTGATAATATAGTTTCTGATGCCTAAATCTGCCTGATCTTGCTTTTATTTTTGTACTGACTTGTCATAAGCGCTATTTAAATTGCCTAAATGATCTATAAACGATTTTATTATTTAAAAAAAAGCATTGATAGCTCAGTGGGGAGTGGTATGGACTGTCGAGACGAAAGTAGTAGGTTCCAAACCAGTCCCAAGAGCACACACCTGTGACTTTTCTAAGTTATGTGTGTATTAATTGTTAATTATCGCTTGCTTTAACGGTGAAGGAAACATCGTGAGGAAACCGAAATACCTGACAAGTTCTTCATAAGAATTTCGAAGGTATGTGGTGTCTGCCAACCCGCATTAGTCCACCGGGGGGGGGGGGGGACTAAGGCCTAACCCCTCTCATTCAGTAGAGGAGTCCCGTGCCCAGCAGTAGGACATATATATATAATATATTTACTAGTCCTGTATTATATATTTATAAAGTGACTCTAAATGCGGTAGTTAGTACTTATACATTGTTGCTAGGTCTAGACTGCGACATGCAGTCCCTTCCACTGCGCTACGACCGCCCAGCACCGCCCTCCTTCATCAGGGTAGCCAAACGAAGAACCACGGCCAATAAAAAAGAGAGAAGACGCACACAGAGTATAAATACAGCTTTCTCGGACCTTCGAGAATGTATACCGAATGTGCCGCCAGATACTAAATTATCGAAGGTAAGTTTGAAATTATTATTAGGTAACCAAAAAAAATAGGGAAGGTGTAACGCTTTTGTTTTAAATTTAATAGACACATAAAAACAAATGAATTCAATTGTTGTGGGTTGGCAAGTCCCTCGTAGTTGATACTCACGATACAGGTTAACCTAGTGTGGGCTCAGGACTATATGTGACTGTTGGACGTGTATTTATTTTATAAATAGATTATCTATTATTATTATTCGTCAATAACAAAGACTTTAACTAGACGTGCTGTTTAGAAGTAAAATTGCGTCACATAACGCGGGAGTTTGACAGCTCACAGACAAAGAGCGTGATAGGGATTCTAATTGAGTGTAAGCGAGAGGGTAATATTGAGATACAGTATTGACCGCAACTTAGTGGTACAATTTCTATATATCGCGCAGCTTGTCTAGTAGTATACATTAGCTATGTTCGCATAACTCTAAATGTGCATCGATTTGGATGATTCTTTTTTGTATTTGATAGGGTTTACTCCCAGGGCATAGTAATAATAATACTAGCCCTGTATTACACACGTCCCACTGCTAGGCACAAGCCTCCTCTACAGGTCAGGCCTTAGTCCATCACGATGGCCTAATGCGGGTTGACAGACTTCACATACCTTCGAAATTCTTATGGAGAACTTCTCAGGTTTCCACATAATGTTTCTTTCACCGTTAAAGCAAGCGTTGTCCTATTTATAAGGGAGGGAATAGCATGGATATACAATCGATAATGAACGATTAACGCCTGATTTCTGAAAGGCTGATCAATGTTAAATTAACTATGTACTTAATCAAATGTCAAATCGCATATCAAGTCGAAATTGAGTTGCTAGAAGCGTGGTCAACACCTTTGATTTGACACACATGTTAGCTAACATAACTTTCAAATTAAAATGAACAATCCTATGTCAAACGGTACTAAAGAGACATCAAATATTATTATTTTTTTCATTAAATAACGTTTCAGCAACACGAATTGAGTTGACAAGTGTCAACTCAAAGTTCTGTTAATTGAATGTTGATTTGATCAGCCTTTCAGAAACCAGGCGTTAAGACTTCGACATTAATGCATTGATTTTGATAATTCTTTTACTTAAATAATAAAAAATTACAAATGAAGCCGACTCAAAAAACTAAAAAGCTAAAATTTAAGTCGGTGCTATAAATCATTAACCAATAAACTTGCAACCCCACCAATTCAAAATATGTTAATTTAATTTTTATCTTTTTAGTTCTTACATTGGTTTTATTTAAGTGAATAAAAATATTTTGGGCCTGTGTATGGATCAAAGACGAAAAGTAAGAGAGTACGGTGAGTGAGATATCCGGAGGCCCAAACTCTCCTCCCATTCCCAATCCCTTAATTATCCCTTTGTGGTCAACAACGCGCCCATGATTAGTTGGTGACAAACGAGCAAGTGGGTCACCTGATGGTAAGTGATCACCACCGCCCCTGTACGCCCACCATACCAAAAGAGTCATGGGCGCGTTGCCGACCTTAAAAGAAAGGGATAATTAAGGGATTGGGAAGGGGAGAGGATTTGGGTCTCCAGATATCTCACTCACCGTACGAAACACAGCAGCAAGCTGCTACTTTACGCCAGTTTTCTGTGAGACAGTGGTAACGACCCGGACGAGCCGGCCCATTCACGCTGTATACAAAAGTGTCTACAGCGTGGCTCTACCACTCGTTGCTTGGTGTACAAAATGGGATTAAGTAGAAATTTGATCATGACTTGCTACCAGATGGTGAGAAAGCGGTCTCAGAGCATCAACACAGCGTTTTCGAAATTAAGGCAGCATATCCCGCATGTATTGCCTGACACTAAGATGACCAAGGTTAGTCCGGCTTCGTATGGTCAACGGCTCTCAAACTAATGGATTAACCGACGATACTCGTACTCATGGATCATGCGCAATAATCATTATACTTTCATTATTTTAGTGATTTCCTAGGTTTACGCGAATATTACACCTTGAAATAAAACTAGTTTATACGGATTTTATCGCGGTTTAATTTTTATTTTAGTCCCGGATTAAGTATTAATTTTTATTTTTATAAAATTATACCGCGATAAAATCCGTACAAACTAGTTTTATTTCATTATTTTACTTTATAATGTTCCTCATTGGCATAAGTTGTGCTCTAACTCTATTCAAAATTAATTGTATTATCGTAGTGCAAATATTGTAAATGAATTTTGAAAAGAGCAACGTTAGAGTTTCTTGTCCGTTCTTCTCTAGTGAAACAGCATTCCGAACAGGCGGTAGAGTTAAAATTTGACTGAATCTAAATATTTATTGAATCCATAAAAATGTTATTTTATGGATTCAATAAATATTTTCATTTCATTTCATACAATTAATTCGATTCGTATAAGTCTATTTATCAAACTTGTATCAGTAATGGTAGGTCTCTGATATGCGAGAGACCGTCTGGGTTGGTACCGCCGCTTTATCTATTTCCGCTACCAAGCAACAGTGTAAGCACTGTTGTGTTTCTTAATAACACTTATCGTTTTTTTGTTAACTTGAATGACGAGACGAGCAACTCGCTCGCCTGATGGTAAGCGCTACGCCTGCCCATACACAGAAGCAATGCCACTTTGTCAAAGTTCCGCATGGCATTGAATTGCGTTCGTCATCCCGAGACATTAGTTACGTACGTTATGTTACTTATCGAAGTTACGAGCACAAAGTTCTGGACGGTATTCGAGCGGGCGCCCTGCTCGTCTGGTCATATAGTTGGACAAAAAATGGTGCCCAAATTTGCTAAGGATTTAGCTTCGATACCACCATGCGAAGAACACCATATATATATTAGCTTTAGCTAGGTCTGTGGCCTTATTTTTCAACACAAATAATTTCCAAACATTCGCGGTTAATCCAACGTTGGTACAAACACCGTCCAATATAGATTGAGAGCCGCATCCACACGAGGCAATGGTGTTGCCAAGATAAAATTAATGTTTTATTCTATTTTGTTTATATTGACAGATAAAAACGCTGCGGCTGGCGACTTCATACATCTCGTACCTGCTAAAGGTCCTCGAGACGGATGGAGAGCCCGCGGGAGGGTTCAGAGCTGATCTTCATCACACACCGCCTAGGAGAAGAACGACTGATAATAGTCAGGTATGTTTTTTACATAAATGCATTTTTATACAATACGTGTTACAGAAAGGTGTGGTCAAATTTAAGCAACGTATAGTGTACGATATAAGTATTATACAACGTGTTACAGAAAGGTGAGTACCAAATAAGATTGCATTACTAGAACATAAATAAAGATTTTTGTATCAAATGAGCAATATGTTGATATTCGACTTGCAACTTTGGACAACACTAAATGATAAACAGCTTAGTTATTGTCTTAATTTATAAGGATGTGTTCCATCTTAATAAACAAGTGGTTAAAATTAGTTTGAAATTTTTGACTTTACATTTTTACAAGATCTCGTAAATAAACACTCACTGTCAGGTGTATGTACCTTTCTGTAACACGCTGTATAATACTCGTATTGTACGTAGAGAGGCTATTTACCCCGTAAAAAAGGGTATGCCACCGTCGAGACGGAAATCGCAAACTATAATCCATGGCAATCACCACTAACTTTCACGAAATTACGAGTTTACTTTCCTATGTGCATATTCATTTTTCATTATCGATTATAATAAATAATAATAATAAATACACCCAACAGTCACACACATAGTCCTGACCCCACACTAGGTTAACCTGTATCGTGGGTATCAGCAACTACGAGGGGCATGCGGTCCCACAACACCCAGACCCGAAACAAATATTTGTGGATCACACAAACAATTTTCTCGGTGCGGGAATCGAACCCACGACCTCTCGCTTCGCAGCCGGCTACTCGCCCGCTGCGCCACGGAGGCTGTCAAAGTTCAGTTTGCTTTAACCATCGAAATAACATAACTAGAACGATAAATCTCATACGAATCTGCCAAAAATACGGCTCCATTTACACACGCAAAGGTAAACACGTAACAAAAATGAATGAACGAAAAATTAGACGTATCAAGTGTCAACTAGAGATTATTATGCACAGACTTTTAAAGCCCCGCCTCCTCGCACAGAGTTTTGGTGGGGTCATTTTATTGCTTGAGTTACGTTTCTTGTCACGGCTGAACGGATTTGGATGAAATTTGGCATAAAGGTTAACTTGGGTTAGGTCATGGCTACTTTTGACAGAAAAAGATATTCACGCTGGCGAAACCGTGAGCAAGCTAGTATTTAAATATAGATACCAGCCAAGTGCGTGTCGGACCACGCACAATGAAGGGTCCCGTGATACCGAAAATATCCGATATCCCAAAAACTATACAATCTAGCTTATTGAAACAAATTTTCGTTGGAAGTACTTTATAAATTATAAAACCTAGAGTTTTTTCAGAATTTTCCACCACGTAATTTAAAAGTTAGCTCGGGACACACATTATAGATATTTACTATTTAGACATTAACTTTTATGAAATAAATTTGATTTTGAACGTTCATCATTTTTTGTTGGGTGTATGAGTGTTACGTGTGATTTTACCTTTGCATATGTAAGTAAGTGGAGCCGTATATTTGGCAGATTCATATGAGTTCAGTTCTAGTTATCTTACTTCGATGCTTTGGACACGTATATCTCACAAACTAATGACATCTAAAAAATTGTAATTTAGCGACCTCTATATAATTTTTAAGGACCCATCCAATGATACCACACATGCCTATATGCAATGGAAAAAAATCAACCTTCACTAAAATGTATGGCGATCCATCCCAATTTCGTTTTTTAATTTCACTACATCTTTATGTAGCGGTTCATAAAATACTCCACTCCAAACAATCCATATACTTAGTAATAAATAAATATACACGGCCAACAGTCACACACATAGTCCTAACCCCACACTAGGTAAACCTGTATCGTGGGTATTAAGAACTACGATAGGCAGCTTCAGCTGAGCCATGTCCTTTTGCCATTTTTGTTTTTTGTCTTTTTATGTATTAATCTAATTTTTGGCAACAAACAACTTTGTTATTATTATTATTACTTGCGGTCCCACAACAATTTTTTGTGGATCACACAAACATTTGTCTCGGTGCGGGACCCCAAGTCCTCTCGAACTCGCCCGCTGTGCCACGGAGGCTAAAGGGTTTTGCCTTTGGCTCCGGAACCCTAAAAATATTATCCCGTACGAAGCCGGGACGTGAAGTAATCATGCAGTCGAAACCACTTGACTCTGATTCACGAGGGAACGCTCTCAGAATCATGTGTGGATGATAAAGTCGTCTGTGCATGCACTCACAGGCGCCATTGCACTACCGTACGTTAATAACTGATAAAATATTCTTGCGTAAAATACTTGTACTTCAAGTTTTAGGTTATAAAAAGTGAGGTTAGTTGGCAGTGTTGCCCAGTAAAAAAATAAAACTGAAAATAAAATTAAACAATTTTAAGTTTTTTTATAGCTTAGCCCGGCAAACGAGCAAGTACGCCCACAATACCAAAAGAGGCATAGGCGCGTTGCGGACCTTAAAGGAAAGGGATTGGGAAGGGGAGGGGTCTCCGGATATCTCACTCACCGTACGAAACGCAGCAGCAAAGCAAGCTGCTACTTTAGGTCAGCTTTCGGTGAGACAATGTTAACGCCCCGGACTCGGCCCATTCATGCAGTAAACATAACTGTCTACATTGACTCGCTCATTTAATCCCTTTTTATGAGTAGGTAGTATAAGTGGGTCACCATAATCTTAGGCCCAAAGCCAATCCCACCTGCACGTGGTACTATCTTGGCGAAGCTTAGGTCCCGTTGCGGGTTGTGGGGTTCAGTCGGCGGATCGCCCTATATAATACCAAACACCGTTAAGCCATGATGAGAATGCGGATTCTGGCATTATGGCGGATTTTTGCTATAAAAAAAGCCGGGATAACGTCAGCCATAAAGAAAGAATCACACTCGGTTTGAAAGGCTGATCTAATCAACATTCAACTAACAGAACTTTGATTTATCATCGCTGTAAAATCAATTTGAGTTGCTGAAACGTTATTTACTGAAAAGATTAATAATATTTGATCTCTCTTTAGTACCATTTGACATACGATTTTTATATTAATTTGAATGTTACGTTAGCTAACATGCGTCAAATCAAAAGTGTTGACCACGCTTCTAGCAACTCAATTTCGACTTGACATGAGATTTAACATTTGATTAGTTAATTTAATATTGATCAGCCTTTCAGAAACTGGGCGTTAATCTTATATCTCTGACGAGCGTAGTCCAATGCCATCCAGTATAGGTACTTCATAATGCGAAGTTCAATTTTTTTATTGTCCTAGTAGACGGACGAGCAAGCGGTTCGCCTGATGGTAAGCGGTTGCCGCCACCCATGGACTGGTGTAATGGGTGTTGCTTCTGTTTATGGGCAGGCGTGACGCTTAGCAGACGAGGGACCTGCTCGTCTCGTCATTAAGGCTAATAAAAAAGGTGGTATATTTGATTTAGATCTAATCTTAAGCCGAAAGCCAACCTCCTGCACGTGGTACACTCTGCTGATTAACGGACAAGACAATGGTGAAACTTGGCTTCTGTTGCGGGTTATGGGGGTCAGACGGCCGGTCGCCCTATATATATGTATATATTTTTGAGTGGTAGAGCCACGCTGTAGTCAGTTTTGTCTACAGCATGAATGGCCCGGCTCGCCCGGGTCGTTACCACTGTCTCACAGAAAACCGGCGTAAAATAGCAACTTGTTGCTGCGTTTCGTACGGTGAGTGAGATATGCGGAGTCCCAAATCCCCGTCCCCTTCCCAATCCCATAATTATCCCTTTCCTTTAAGGTCGGCAACGCGCCCATGATTTTTTTGATATTGTGGGCGTACATGAGCTGTGGAGATCACTTACCATTAGGTGTCCTACTTGCTCGTTTGCCGGCCTATTACATACGCACTCTCGCCTGTAAACCCCGAAGGGGTAGGCAGAGGTGTAACTAGTACACCCACATTTCGCCGAGCGTATCTCCGTCCCACGATGTGATAGGGGGCGAGCCTATCACCATACCGGGCACAAATTCCAGACTCCGGGCTGATACTGAGAATTTCGTAATAGAAAAACCTAATACCACTTTACCCGACCCGGGGATCGAACCCGAGACCTCAGCGTTAGCCTCAATCTTAACGTGTACGCATTACAACTGAGCCACCAAGGGCAGTCTATTACTAATTTATAAAAAACGGAACGCAACAGCAAGCTGCTACTTTACTTCCGTTTTCTGTGAGACGGTGGCAACGACCCGGACGAGCCGGCGCATTCATGCTGTAGAAAAACAGTCTACAGCATGGCTCTACCACTAAAAAACTCCATGGGCTGGTTTAAAAAAAATATAATAAATTAAATTACTCGACTGACAAGCGCCAAGTCTATGAGGTTTATAATCGCCAACAGATGTCACTTAATAGGGTAGTTGACTAGATTTTTTTAAATTAATTAAATCAATAAGTTACGTTACGCAAAATCTATTGCAGAAATAATTTTATAAATAAGACCAAAAATAAATAAGTTAGAAGCCATTCAAATCCTGTCGAAGGGGTAATTGTCAAATGACAGACGACGCAAACTTTGACGTCACTGTGTTAAATGTTCATTTAGAGCACGCGTGCAAGCGAGATAGTGAGATATCCCTACTACGCACCCACTTTTCCTCATACCAACATTTAAAGTCATAACTGCGGGCACGTTTCTGAACCAATTTTGATTGTGTTTTAATAAAAGGGTTTCTTTTGCGTATCATTTTCTGTTGCTTATAAAATAATGTATAAAAGTCAATATAGGAAACCACCCTATTGTAAATTGGTCGACTGACACGCGCCAAGTGTATGATGTTTCTAATCGCCAACAGATGTCACTTAATTCAATAATTCTCAACGCCAAAGCAGTTTTTACATCGAAATCCTCCCGCGGGAATGTTCCAGAACGTTTTACTTTGAACGTCAGAGCCCGGGAAACAGTTTAGCATCAATAAAAACTCGATTTACTGTGTTTTAGTGTAATTATTATTAGAATGGCGGGTCTGGACGCGTGGCCATGTGTGGTGTAAGAGAGAAGACATAGCGTGGCTTACCTTTGCGGGATTACCCATCTATATATTCTCCAGACTGCCTCGGTGGCGCAGTTGTAATGCGTACGCGCTACGACTGAGGCCGACGTTCAGGTCTCGGGATCTATCCCCGGATCGGATAAAAGTCATATTGGGGGTTTTCTATCACGAAATGCTTTTTTTTCCTAGCTCGGCAAAGTGACTACGCTACACCTGATACTAAGTATAGCGCAATCCAAAAAAACTGTCGACCTACAACAGACGATGTGACTATCGTAGGTCGGCAAAATTATGCCGGCCTGCCTAATTGCTTCTTCACACTCCGTTTAAAGGACCCCATATTATAGGAAGGATACACGTGTGCCGGCAAACTATTCCACAGCTTGATGGTCCGGCAGAAGTAAGATATAGCGAACTTTTTAGTTCTAGCCGAGAGGAGGAGACCACGAAGTTGTGGTTCCGTAAGCCAGCACGCGTGGTTCTGTTAAGGAAAGGTGCGGTTGGGATAAGGTCAAACAATTCTTCAGAGCATTCACCGTGATACAGACGATAAAAAACACTAAGTGAGGCAATACCCCTACGCCATTGCAGTGGCTCTAAGTTTTTATATAAGAATACGCGGTAAAGCTGACCGGAAGTAAAACAACCCACGCACCTTGTTCAGGATTCCAACCCTGCGTGATGTGGCGGATATTACACTTAGTATCAGCCCGGAGTCTGGACACGTTGTATATTCCCATCTCTCAAACCCCGCTATCTCCTCTAACTCAGGCTCTCTCTAAAATAATTACTCAGCACCACATGGCCCTCCGAGCTCCAACAGATAAACTCAATAAAACACTGATTGAATTATTTCGTGGAATATAATATAAATGTTATACGCATGTCTGGCTTCGATACTTCCTTATCTAGTGTGGAAAGCGGTATAAAAAACATGCGCGGCAGTCTTTGGGGACTGCCGATAGAAGTGAAAACTAAGTAACTCGTGAATTGTATCTTCGAGCTATTAGATTATTATTTTTGCCCATGTTTTTCAACAAAACATAAAATTAAAAAAAAATCTGAAAGTCCGACGAATATGAGACATATGTTACTTTCTTCCCCACATTATTCTGCATCGATTGGTATCGGTCTCGACCCCATACCCTCAGCGGTTTCGGAGGAGATAGCATGACAAGCTTTTGGCAGCGGCGGCGGCAGTTACTTTTTTTTTGAATAGAGAGAGATTGACCCCCAAACCTTTGTTCCTGTGAACGCCCTTTTCCTGGACAAAAAGTAGCAAGGTCTACTTGTGTGCCAAATTTCATTCAAAACCGTTCAGTCGCAAACATCTAAAACGTCACATTAATAGTGTTGTAAGCAAAGGAGTCACTTTTTGTAATACTTTCTGTTGCATTTATAATAATAAACTTATCAAATGCAATATAAAACATAGGTGATAGATCAGAGGGGCTAGCATGAATAACTTGCGAGTTTTCATTATTATTATTCTGTATAATCTGACTGCCTCGGTGGCGCAGTTGTAATGCGTACGCGTTACGATTGAGGTCAACTCTGAGGTCCCGGGTTCTATCCCCGGGTCGGGTAAAGTGGTATTGGGTTTTTCTATTACAAAATGCTCAGTATCAACCCGGAGTCTGGAATTTGTGCCCGGTATGGCGATAGGCTCGCCCCCTATCACATAAGGGACGGAAATACGCTCGGCGAAATGTGGGTGTACTGGTTACACCTCTGCCTACGCCTTCGGGGATTACAGGCGTGAGTGCGTACGTATTATTCTGTAGGTATATCTATTGTGATTATTTGCGCAAAATCATTTGTATACATATTTAATCGAAGGATCGAGCTGCAATTTTATATAAACCAAAATTAATTTGAATTTCGCTTCTGACACACAATATTTTCGGAAACAAAAACGGTACAGAATTTGTATACAGTTTGCTTGCAACACGCTTTACGGCTCACATAGGAAGTTATAAAAATGTTTTATAACATAAACATAGATGTTCATTATATACATCAGGTGCAGGCACGTACACGTGTGTACTCCCGGATGTTGTTTTTCTACATTTTTTTTAACCTCTAGCTGTTACACTTGCTTGTAGTTGTAACCGAGAGGTTGCAGTAGTTTTTGAAGTGAAAACTTCTTTAGCATCGTTATGTTTTGAAAGTCGATGAAACGAAAAAGCGACAGTAAAAAGAGACAGACACATAAATTCATAAGATTTAACTTAAGATTTCTGACTCAGGCGCGATGGTGTGCAAGTGTAAATGTTTCACACTCCTGAACGGTGGCCAATGATAGCCGAACCGCGCGTCTTCTGCGGACAGATTGTGTGACGTCAACAGATTTTTGGCCGCCGTGAGCATTTTTCCCACTGAAATAAAACATTTGGTCTAATTTTTTTGTAAAGTGAAAACTTCTTTAGCATCGTTGCGATTTGAAAGTCGATGAAACGAAAAAGCGACAGTAAAAAGAGACAGACACATAAACTCATAAGATTTAACGTGGGAGAAAATGAGATAGGAAGCATTATACATAAAAGGCATCACAACAATAACAACAAATGTTTTGTATACGTGTACGTATTAAATACGTTTGTAGAGTTTTTCATCATTTTATAATAAAATTCTTCATTGTATCATTTACCGAAAATGTAAGCTCTGAGTCTGAATAAATCTATGTAATATATACGAATAAAATGTAAAATAATTATCAAACTTTGTATCACTATGATCATTACTAAAACCTACAATTATTCTCTTCCCGAAATGTTACATTCGTCTCATTATCTTGAAACCAAAATTTTTGAAGGTTTCACTTCTACCGCGTGTGAATTGCACACATGTTTATTTTAAATTAGCTTTAGTGACGAAACGAGCAGATCGCTCGCCTGATGGTAAACACTACACAGAACTTTGAATTACAAAGCACTGCATGACATTGGACTGCGCTCGTCACCCTGAGACATAAGTTGTTAAGTCTCATAATGCCCAGTGATTAAGTATTGACAGAGCCTCCGTGGTGCAGAGGGTTAGTAGTCGGCTGCGAAGCGAGAGGCCGTGGGTTCGATTCCCGCACTGAGACAAATATTTGTGTGATCTACAAAAAACCGATCGCAAGTCCCTCGTAGTTCTTGATACCCACTCTACAAGTTAACCTAGTGTGGGCTCAAGACACATGTGTGATTGTTAGGTATATTTAATTTCAATGGGTTCAATGTCCTTCAAACCGGAACACAACAATGCTTACACATAGCTGTTTGGTTGCAGAAATAGACAAAGCGGTGGTACCAACCCAGACGGCCTCTCGCATACGAGGGACTACCACCGTATACTTACTTACCACCTTACCTTATCATAGTTTGAAAATTCAGTGAAATTACTGGGCATTATGAGACTTAACAACTTATGTCTCTGAGTGACGAGCGCAGTCCAATGTCATACAGTGCTTTGTAATTCGAAGTTCTGTGTGGTGTTTTTTCTATTTATAGACAGGCATGGCGCTGACCTTCAGGCGAATGATCTGCTCGTCTCGACATTCAAGCTAATAAAAAAAGACTTAATACTGTCACTTAACTAACAGTGTTTAACAATGCTGCTTGGCAGTTGAAAACATGTGTGATTGCTTAAAATAATGTAACTTTGTTGTTCACAGCAAAATTCATCAGCGGAGAAGCGGGGGAAGGGGCGGACCGGTTGGCCACAACACGTGTGGGCCTTAGAACTGAAGACAGAGCAGAACTTGCCAGCATAGACCCAAATCCCCTGGCCCTCCCAATCCCTTAATTATCCCTTTCCTTTAAGGTCGGCAACGCGCCCATGATACTTTTGGTATTGTGTCCGTACAGGGCGGTGGAGATCACTTACCATCAGGTGATCCACTTGATCGTTTGCTGGCCTATGCAATAAAAAATGTAGTTTTAAAACTGGTACTATTCTCCCCAGAGGGGTTGACGTCAGGCAGGCGTCATAAAAACTACAAGCCAAATCTTTCTGTACTTTTACTGGCCACCTGCCTGACTAACTGCTCTGGTGGGAAAACAAGGAAACGAAACATATATTTGTGGATCACTTAAACGTTTGTCTTGGTGCGGGAATCGAACCCGCGGCCTCTCGCTTCAAGACCAGCTACTCGGCCACTGCGCCCCGGAAACTGTCTATTGTTTGATGAAAATAAATTGAGACATTTAGAAACTTCTGGTTATTTTCTAATTTAAACGATTTTAAACTGTTCTTAAATATGCTATGTTGAGGTCTCGGGTTCGATCGCCGGGTCGGGTAAAAAGGCTATTGACTTTTTCTATCCCGCTATGTGCAGTATCAGCCCGGAGTCTGGAATTGTGCCCGATATGGTGATAGGCTCGCCCCCTATCACATTATACGGAAATAAGCTAGGCGATATGTGTACTGGTTACACCTCTGCCTACCCCTTCGGGGATTACAGGCGTGAGTGCGTATGTATTAAATAGTAGTAAACAATAGTCGCAAATATAAAAGGTAGATAATTTAGTCAAATGTTATTTTATATTCGTTTTAGATTGTAAAGTATTGTAGAAATGTATTTAGTTTGTAAACAGCCAAAAATTGCCAAAGAAATAAATATTGTTTAAGGTTTCATGTTGTTTTATTTTCATACCTACAAGAAAAATAAGAAAGATAAGTATTTATTACGGTATCTCACACTAATACCTAAGACCAAACACTTTAATGTATACTACTAGACGAGCTGTGTAGAAGAAAAATTGTGTCACATAATGCGGGAGTTTGACAGCTCACAACTGCCTCGGTGGCTCTCGGTGGCTCAGACTGCCTCGGTGGCTCAGTTGTAATGTGTACGCGTTACGATAGAGGCCAACGCTGAGGTCTCTGGTTCGATCCCCAGGTCGGGTAAAGTGGTATTGGGTTTCTCTATTACGAAATGCTCAGTATTAGCCCGGAGTCTGGAATTTGTGCCCGGTATGGCGATAGGCTCGCCCCCTATCACATAAGGGACGGAGATACGCTCGGCGAAATGTGGGTGTACTGGCTACACCTCTGCCTACCCCTTCGGGGATTACAGGCGTGAGTGCGTATGAGTGCGTATTAGTGGTACAACTTCTGTGTACCACGCAGCTTGTCTAGTAGTATATATTAATGTCTTTGGCTAAGATAAATACATCGCTTAGCTACAATACCTACTGGAATACTATAAAATAACGATAAACAGAGATTTTTGTCTACAGCATGAATGGGCCGGCTCGTCCCGGTCGTTACCACTGTCTCACAGAAAACCGACGTAAAGTAGCAGCTTGCTTGCTTCGTACGGTGAGTGAGTCATCCGGAGGCCTAAATCTTCCTCCCCTTCCCAATGTCTTAATTATACCTTTCCTTTAAGGTCGCCTATATTATTTTAGTATTGTGGGCGTACATGGGCGGTGGAGATCACTTACCATCAGGTGACCCACTTGCTCACTTGCCGGCCTATGACATAAAAAACACAACAAAATGACAATAGGCTATCGGGTATAATAGGCAAAGATTGCCTATTAATCAGTTGTGTGAGGCCGTAAATGGTCCCAAGAAGTGTTTTTTTTAATTTGCTTGAATGGCGAGACGAGCAGATCGCTCGCCTGCTGGTAAGCGTCAACGCCTGCCCATAAACAGAAGCAACGTTACACAGAACTCTGGATTACAGAACACTGTATGGCATAACTAAGCTAGTCACCCTGAGACGTAAGATAGTAACACCCGGTTTCTGAAAGGCAGATCAATGTTAAATTAACTAATAAAATGTCAAATCTCATGTCAAGTCAAAATCGAGTTGCTAGAAGCGTGATCAACACCTTTGATTTGACACACATGTTAGCTAACATAACTTTCAAATTAGGTAATATGAAAAAAATCGTATGTCAAACAGTACTAAAGAGAGATCAAAATATTTTTTTTTTCACTAATTAACGTTTTAGCAACTCGAATTGATTTGACATCGCTGCGAAGTCAAATCAAAGTTCTGTTAGTTGAATGTTGATTTGATCAGCCTTTCAGAAACCGGGCATAAGTCTCATAATGCCCAGTAATTTCAGTGGTTTCAATGTCCTTCAAACCGGAACACAACAGTGCTTACACACTGTTGCTTGTCAGTAATAGACGGCGCGGTGGTACCAACCCAGACGGCCTCTCGTATACGAGGGACCTACCACCTTGTGCACCAATGCAATCGGATTTGGTACTATGGCATAGGTCGGAAATGAACAAATGGGTCACCTGATGGTAAGTGATCTCCACCGCCCATGTACGCCCACTGTTGCTTGTCAGTAATAGACGGCGCGGTGGTACCGACACAGACGGACCAGAGCATACGAGGGACCTACCATCTGGGGTACCGTCTGAGGTAATATCATACTAATATTATAAAAGTGAATGTAAGTTTGTTTGTTACGCTTTCACGCGAAAACTACTTAACTGACCATCATGAAACTTTGTACACATATTCTTTGAGGTATAAGAAGTAACATAGGATACTTTTTATGGAAAAAATGGCCTATTTGTTTGTTATGCTTTCACGCCTAAATCACTGAACCGATTATGATGAATTTTGATGTAGAGGGGCCCTGGAGACGGTTATAGGCTACGTTTTATTTCCGAAAAGTCTATTTTCGCGGGCGGAGCCGCGAGCAAAAGCTAGTATTAAATATGTCATAATGTCGATCTGTAAAGATACAATAGTGGTAGGGCCACGCTGTAGAAACTTTTGTCTACAGCAGGAATGGGCCGGCTGGACCGGGTTATTACCACGGTATATACTACCGGATCCAAGGCTGATCAAATCAATATTCAACTAACAGAACTTCGAGTTAACATCGCTGTCAAATTAATTCGAGTTGCTGAAATGATATTGAGTGAAAAAATTAATAATATTTTTTTTTATCTCTCTTTAGTACCGTTTGACATAGGATTTTTCATATTACGTAATTAATAATTTATGTTAACTAACATGTGTATTAAATCAAAGGTGTTGATCATGCTTCTAGCAACTCAATTTCGACTTGACATGAGATTTGACATTTGATTAGTTAATTTAACATTGATCAGCCTTACAGAAACCGGGCGCAAGTCTTGTTTTTGTGTAATTTCATAAAATAACATAAAACAAAGGTTTTGTAAGATCCCCACTGATCTCTAAATTCTATTTCAGTTGTAACATTTACCGCGGGATCCGGATATTTGCCAGACACCGGGCCATGTGTTTTGGCTTGTGCCTTGTACGTACTCCATGGGTTCAGTAGTTGGGCAGGATAGTCCTACATCATTATTAATAAAAAATATGCCTTTTTAAAAATATTGTAAAATGTATGTGATGCCAAGTGTATTTTGATCATGCTATGTATGTTATGTATACATTAGTTGATATGATTTCTATACATAAGTTTCTTTATATTGTACTGACTTGTCATAAGCGCTATTTTAATTGCCTATATGATTAATAAAACTATTTCTTTTCAATTCATTATTAATAAAACTATTTCTTTTCATTTCATTATTAATAAAAAAAAACGCCTCTTTCTAGTGGCAGCGTATTGAGCAGTTAGGTACATACTACACACGCCTGTATTCCCCGAAAGGGTAGGCAGAGGTGTAACCAGTACACCCACATTTCGCCGAGCGTGTTTCTGTCCCATGATGTAATAGGGGGCGAGTCTATCGCCATACCAGGCACAATTCCAGACACCGGACTGATACGGAGCATTTCGTAATAGAAAAACTATCACTTTTACCCGACCCGGGGATCGAACCCTAGACCTCAGCGTCAGCCTCAGTCGTAACACGTACGCATTACAACTGCGCCACCGAGACAGACAACAGTTTTGTCTATAAAAATAAAAAATCTTTATTGATCACATAGGCATATTAAAAGGTGAGTATGTATTTATGTATGGTATGGTAATCAAAATTGGTTCAGAAATGTGCCCGCAGTAATGACTTTAAATGTTGGTATGAGGAAAAGTGGGTGCGTAGTAGCGATATCTCACTATCTCGCTTGCACGCGTGCACCATAATGAACATTTTACACAGTGACGTCAAAGTTTGCGTCGTCTGTCATTTGAAAATTACCCCTTCTACAGGATTTGAATGATTTCTAACTTATTTATTTTTAGTCCCATTTATAAAATTCTTTCTGCAATAGATTTTGAGTGACGTAACTTATTGATTTAAATAATTAAAAAAATCTAGTCAACTACCCTATTGTACTTTTTATATATTTTTTTAATGTTAATTTTTAGTGTATATCATTTATATATCACTATATGTGATACACTCGTATGCGCGTTGGCGGCTGTATAAATATTTAGTTTTTCTTTCTATCTTAGCGTGGCTCTATAGTGTTATGAATATAGTCTGTATAAATTAATGTCAAATGTTATCTATGCTTGTGTCTATGGTTTGTCACTATTCATTGTCTACGGTTCCGCGTCTCGTATTGTACTTACCTCATAATGTCTTAATTAGTATTTAAATATAATTAAAGTCGTATAAATGTCGTAATTTAATTATTGTCACTAGTTGGTTTCAACCACAATAATAACACATATAGATTTTAAAATTTGTTGTATTTTCGTGTGAAATGGATCATCTATGTCCCGAATTATCTTTCAACATATTCACTCTACACAACGTTCTTAATTTATTTCCTGAGATGTATTAGCTATCGATTATGTTAATAAACTATTTCTTAAGGAATTCGATGAACAAATTGATTAGATGTTTGACTGTTTTTTTATAGAATTTAGGTTTATATGTTTTTGAGTGGTAGAGCCACGCTGTACACACTTTTGTCTACAGCATGAATGTTCCGGCTTGACCGGGTCGTTACCACCGTCTCACAGAAAACCGACGTAAAGTAGCGTATCCCCTTCCCTTTCCCAATCCCTTCATTATCCCTTTCCTTTAAGGTTGGTAACGCACCCATGATTCTTTTGTTATTGCGGACGTAAATGGGAGGTAGAGAGCACTTACCATCAGGTGACCCACTTGCTCGTTTGCCGGCCTATGTAATAAAAAACAATACCTACTCTAGAATCTAGACTAAGTAAATCGCGGTATTAAAACCAGATGAATGTATCTACAAAAATATAGGTAAAATCTATTTTTTGTTATAAGTACTTCTTTTTGTTTAACTAGGGGCTTTGCCCATGTTTTTCCACAAAACATAAAATAAAAAAAAAACTTAAAGTCCGACGAATATGAGACATATCTTACTTTCTTCCCCACATTATTCTGCATCGATTGGTATCGGTCTCGACCCCATACCCCCAGCGGTTTCGGAGGAGATAGCGTGACAAGCTTCTGGCAGCGGCGGCGCCAGTTACTTTTTTTAGAATAGAGAGATTATGGCTTCGCATTTCCACGCATATAGCCAATGACAAGTATTTATTATTTTCAAGTATTGAAAAGAACTATTAATCACCAGTGTGGGTGATTTCAAGGTCTTGTTGGAGTTTTGGTGTCAATTCCTTCCAGTACGATGCTTCATAGACGATTTTATCAAGGCGGATCGAACGACCAAGGTCGATCAATTTCAATGTTTACTGCTAGAAGTTACGTGAGACGAGTATTATTTTATTAATACCAAACGACAGTAATCACTTTACCTCATAGTTCACTGGTTACATTTACAATATTACTACTTTACATTTACAATATTACTACTTTACAGACCACAACCCCATGTCAGGATTCTCTAGAGACCGATCTCTAATTATAATTTAAACAACTAGAACCGAATAGTAAACCAGCATAGCTACCGCGTAATGAACACTTGGACTATCGACTGACCACTGATCTTACTGAACTGGAGACTGTCTGACCGACTGCAGGCAAAAGACCTCCAGTTATGGCGACAACCTCTTTTATACCATTTAACTACCGTTCCACAACTATATCGCACCATTACTTTTTCAGTGTACCCAACGTTGCTTTCTCAGACACCCTCAATATACCAATATTAACAGAATACGCTAACCTTACATACACTGTTCATCACAGTTAATGTTTATTGCACAAATCCACACATTTTTGGATGCTGTGGTAGTTTTAAAATGTGTACAGTTTCGGGTATGCCCATGGTCCATATCGACCCCCACCCCCTAAAATTCATATCAATATTGGACTTGTTTCATAATAAAAATATTTTCTAATGTATAAAAATAAACTGATTCAGTGTTGCATCTTCTTTGTTCTTTATTCAATGGTTCGCTACTCATTCATGATTATTTTCATATTGTTCTTTTTTATAGCATAGGCCAGCAAAAGACCAAGGTCAACTGATGCTAAGTTCTCCACCATCCATGACACCCACAATACCAGAAAATTGGCACGTTGTCGACCTTAAAAGGGAGATTTCGGCCTCTACTATAGAAACTCTTCTTTGGGTAGGTCCGTACCCCTAATTGAAATTTAAGAACTGCTTACCACAATGTTTTCTTTCATTATTCTCGCCATCTTGCGTCAGAACACGTGTTAAGGTCTAAACAATATCACAGAATTACATGATGATTAAATAAACGTCATTGTCGCAGCAATAATATTACAGCTGTTAAAATATTTACGATAAATCAACAGGCAAATGTAGACAATAGTTTACGCGCAAAACGAGTAAAAATTCAATCTTATCGATGCCCTTTTTGAAAAAGTCAAGGAGGGAACAAACTCTTCTGCGTCTCGGGTATTATTTCCCGCCAAAACGTTGGCCAAATAGGGTAGTAGACTAGATATTTTTTTATTCTTTAAATCAATAAGTTACGTTACTCAATATCTATTGCAGTAGGAATTTTATAAATCGGACCTAAAATAAATAAGTTCATTCAAATCCTGTAGAAGGGGTAATTGTCAAATGACAGACGACGCAAACTTTGACGTCACTGTGTAAAATGCTCATTATGGTGCACGCGTGAAAGCAATATATCCCTACTATACCAACATTTAAAGTCATAACTGCGGGCACATTTCTGAACCAATTTTGATTGTTTTTTTAATAAAAGGGTTACTTTTGCGTATCATTTTCTGTTGCCTATAAAATAATGTATAAAATTCTATATAGGAAACTACCCTATTATGGAAAAAGTAGAAGTCTGTAGGCGCAAAACAGTACGGTTAATGACGGAGAGTTTCCAGCTCTTGTAGCTTGGAGATTGTATGTTGTACACAAACACTTTAATGTATAATACTAGACAAGCTGCGCGGTACATAGAAATTGTACCACTAAGTTGCGGTCAATTGACCGTAACTCAATATTGCCATCTCGCTTGCTCTCAACTAGAACTTCTATCGCGCTCCCTGTCTGTGTCAAACTCCCGCGTTATGTGACTAAATTTTACTTCTAACCAGCCCGCGTCTAATAGTACCTATACAATTTGGTTGTGCAGTATTGGATCGCGTGTTATCGTCCTGGAGGAGTGGGGACGAGCGATTGACTAGAGCTGACTGCAGATGTGCAAGTTTCTCCATAATTATGTTGTTTGTGTTCTAATGATGACAAATACTTTAACTTTTTTCGTGGCAATTTAATAGGTAAATAAAACCTCTTATTTGACTGTACTTAACAAATTTAGGTCCAGTGTTACTTTGCCGGGCCACCAGCATTTTACACTAGGTCTAACCTTCCTGAAATTACTACGCATTGCGAGATTTACCAACTTATGTCTCGCGGTGACGAGCGCATTTTTAGTATAGGCCGGCAAACAAGTCAGTTGATCACTAATGGTAAGTGATCTCCACCGCCCTGTACGCCCACAATACTAAAATAATCATGGACGCGTTGCCGACCTTAAAGAAAAGGGATAAGTAAGGGATTAGGAAGAGGAGGGGATTTGGGCCTCAAGGTATCTCACTCACCGTACGAGACGCAGCAGCAAGCTGCTACTTTACGCCGGTTTTCTGTGAAACAGTGGTAACGACCCGGACGAGCCGGCCCATTCGTGCTGTAGACAAAACTGTCGACAGCGTGGCTCTACCACTCTTAAAGAGTCTTATGTCTCGGGGTGACGAGCGCAGTTCAGTGATATTCAATGACCCCTAAATATGACCACACCATTCTGTAACACGTTTTATATATTGACAGCCTCCGTGGCGCAGTGGATGAGTAGCCGACTGCGAAGCGAGAAGCTGTGGGTTCTATTCCCACTCCGAGACAAATGTTTGTCTAATCCACAAATATTTGTTTCGGGTCTGGGTGTTGTGGGTTGGCAATTCCTGACACCCACGATACAGGTTAACCTAGTGTGTGGTCAGGACTATGTGTGTGACTGTTGGGTGTATTTATTTACATACG
Source organism: Mimas tiliae (assembly GCA_905332985.1). NCBI lineage: Eukaryota > Metazoa > Arthropoda > Insecta > Lepidoptera > Sphingidae > Mimas > Mimas tiliae. Next base: position 5,575,953 of record HG995266.1, on the reverse strand, counting down.
TACGCACTCACGCCTGTAATCCCCGAAGGGGTAGGCAGAGGTGTAACCAGTACACCCACATTTCGCCGAGCGTACCTCCGTCCCACAATGTGATAGGGGGCGAGCCTATCGCCATGTGTATTTATTTATTTTATAATATTTTTACATTTTTGTATAAAGTTGTCCTATGTCTACATAACTGGTTACCTAGCTACTTTGAAACTACACGTGTAATATATATAATGTTCAGGCCCGGATCTAAGGGGGGCAAACCGGGGCACCTGCCCTGGGCGGCAGTTTCAGGAGACGCCAAAATCATAATGTAATATGATTAAAAATAAAATACTTGCACAAAGCGCCTAGCATACGGAAGCCTGGTTGGCTCACCGTCGACTTGTAAGAAAAAGGCGCCACAGGCCCTTTGTGCATCGTTTTTTTTATTTTCTTTTAGTTTTATTAAGTAATTTATCTCAAACGCTGGAAAGAGGGGCGCCACTATCAAGTTTTTGTCCCGGGTCAAAAAAATCTTAAATCCGGGGCTATTAATGTTCCTTGTGTGGAGCATAAACCGAATACAGCTTTCCATTCTTTATTTATTTCTAAGAACCAGTAAAAGACTCCAAGACGTAGAAACATAACTAATTGGAAATAATAGAAAAATTGTAAGTAAATGTTTGCACATATGCACTATTGTCTTATTCATATAAAACGTTGTTATTTTACGGGACTTATCAAGTGTTTCAAACAACATGAGGGTATATGTTACTCTTTTATGTTTAGGGGTAAGTTAAATAAAAAATAAATAAATACACCCAACAGTCACACACATAGTCCTGACCCCACACTAGGTAAGCCTGTATCGTGGGTATCAGGAACTACGAGGGACTTGCGGTCCCACAACACCCAGACCCGAACCAAATTTTTGTGGATCACACAAATATTTGTCTCGGTGCGGGAATCGAACCCACGGCCTCTCGCTTCGCAGCCGGCTACTCGCCCGCTACGCCACGGAGTTAATTAAATATTTTTTCTGGGTGTCCGCGACGTGGCTAATAAACTTCAGAAAAGTCGCTGTGGTTTGGTCACGTTTTGAGGAAACCACAGGAGTACGTCGGTCGCAAGTGCCTGTGCCAGAACGTACCAGGAGTACGATCCCGCGGACGGCCGAAAAAACCCCTGGCTTGACGTATTAGAGGGAGATATGAGAGCCAACGGTCTTACTACAGAGGAGGTCAAGATCGGGTGAAGTGGAGGCGTCTTAGTGGGAAGGCAGACTCTGGAACTAGCCGGGATAACGCCAGGTAGAAAACAAAAAAAGAAAGTCAAAATGGACAAAGATCTTAGGCACAAAGCCAACGTCACCTGCATACAATCTGCTGATTAACGGACGCAGCAATGACGAAACTTGGTTCCCGTTGTGGGCTGTGGGGGTCAGATGGCGGATCGCCTCATATAATACCAAATATCGTCAAATCTATGGTTCAGGAAGGTGGACCCTGTCATTAAGCAGGATGCAAAGCAGTGGTACCAATCCAGACGGCCTCTTGCATACGAGGGGCCTACCTTATGCCTAGGATATTTTTCTAGTACGAAATGCCCGGTATCAGCCCGGAGTCGGGAACTGTGCCCAGTATGGCGAGAGGCCCGTCCATCACATCATGGGTCGGAAATAAGTTTGGCAATACGTGCAGAATCAACACCTCAGTCTTACCCTTCGGGGACATAGACGTCAACTTATGTTATGTTAAATAAAATATATTTTTTTTCAGACATTAATCACCGTTCATACATTACCGACACGTAAGTTTCTAATTTTTATTTTCTGTCAATTTTATTTATTTTTTTATAATTCTTTATTGTACAACACTAAAAGTACAAGTATGTGAAAAATAATAATACAAATAATAGTATCTAATCTTATCGCTCAGGGCAATCTCTTACAGGCAACCATAGGCATGATCTACCAGAATTTTAGCTTTGAAAGTCGTATTTTTATTGGACTGAATTAATAATCGGTCCACCAACATCTTAGGCCTAAAGCCACGTGGTACACTCTGCTGATTAACGGACGAGGCAATGTTGGAACTTGGTTCCCGTTGCGGGTTGTGGGGGTCAGATAACGGGTCGCCCTGTATACCAAATACCACCAAATATGTGGTTCGCGAAAATGGATTTTTGCCTAATCCAGGCAAAAAGAAAGACGCCCTAATGAAGAAACGATCAGGTCGCTCGCCTGACGGTAAACGCCTGCGCATAAACTGAAGAAATACTACACAAAGTCGTGAAAAATATCCCCCATAACAACTTTTGAACTACGATGTGCAAGCCTGGGATCCAAATACACATTTTATTTAATCAGAACCCAAACGACCAACTGCCAGACCTTAAGACACCGTGAGCTCTTTTTGCGTAGATCGGAGTTGTGTCAACTAACATTTTAAATAACTAAAAAATAAATGTATGTATAATTTTAAAATGAAGGAAGGCAATGTAACAATAACTTTTCGGGACGATCTACACCTCAGTCTCTCCCGTGACCACGAAGGCTGAAAAGCTTTCGAAACGTCGGTACTAAAAGAAAATAAAGATTAAACTGCGATAATATCCGTAACCAGTTTTATTTCAATGTGTAATATTCGCGTAAACATAAGAAATCAGTATAAAAGGTAGTTCCAACGAAAATTGGTTTCAATACGCTACTACAGTTTTTGGAAACGGAATAATTTCGGTTACTCTACGGAACCTGACCAGTTTTTAAGCATGGGCCGGCAAATGAGTGAAGGTCACCTGATGGTAAGTGATCTCCACCGCCCATATACACGCAAATACCAGAAGAATCATGGACGCTTTGCAGACCTTAAAGGAAAGGGATGAAAGGGGATTTAAGCTTCCATATATTTATTTATTATTGGCTTGAATGACGAGACGAGCAGGTCGCTCGCCTGATGGTAAGCACCACGCCTGCTCATAAACAGAAGCAACGCCACATAGAACTTCTAAGTCTCATAATGCCCAGTAATTTCACAGGCTTCAATGTCCTTCAAACCGGAACACAACAGTGCTTACACTGTTGCTTGGCGGTAGAAATAGACGGCGCGGTGGTACCAACCCAGCTCACTTACCATCCGAAACGCAACACCAAGCTGCTTGACGACGGATTACCGTGAGAAAGTGGTAACGACCCGGTCGAGTTCTATATTCCATTTCATTCATAAATTCAAATTATTCATTGAATCCATAAAATGTTATGCATCATTTAGATTCAGTCAAATTTTAACTCTACCGTTCGGAATGATGTTTCGCTAGAGAAGAACCGACAAGAAACTCTAACGTTGCTCTTTTCAAATCTAATTTACAATATTGATAGTACATTAATACCATTTAATTTGAGATATAGCAGCACAGATTATGCCAAGAGGAACATTATAACACAAGATAATGATTATTGAGCAAACTGACAAGTGTACGAGTATATAATTAAATCTATTCTCAAAATCCACTACTGTATTCTGCGGAAAAAACGATTTTCAATGTAATATATTTCACAGAACCGCTCAGAATGAATAACAGTTGTGCATATCGCAGCTGTCAAAACAAATTTTATTTTTTTTAGATTTTTCGGATATTCCTGTTGGGTTTTCCTAGTTTTCTTTTTCCTAAACTATAACAGTATTGAGGCAGACCCTTGGCGCGGTCAGTCTATGGATGGGTCGGTCACCCAGCGATTTGCCGGACTTCACATAGGTACTTTCGAATTTTTTATAAAGAACTTCTCAGGTATACAGGTTTCCTCACGATGTTACCTTCACCGATAAAACAAGCTATATTTATATACACACGTAACTTGGAAAAGTCAGAGGTGCATGCTCTTGGGACTGGTTTCGAACAGGCGATATACATCTCGACAGCCCACTGAGCTATCGCTGCTATACATTTTAAATCCAATTAGGGGCTAGCAAATATGAGTCGCTCATAGTCAATTGCACTAACCAATCAGTAAACGGTAGCCCTTGGCGCGGTCAGTCTATGGATGGGTGACCGCTTAGTGGTATTTCAACTGAGAGTCTCCGTGCTTCGAAGGTCACGTAGATACTCATTCCCGGCTGCTATCAAGCAGTCGTTAAGCCAATTCGAATGCCTTCCGGCGGCTTGAAAACTAACAATAGTTTTGCCGCTTACTATTCAATATAGAATAGAATAGTAGCCTAATAAAGTTCTTTTACATTCTCTCATGAAGAATTTATATGTTTTAATTTGCAGCGAACACCAAACACTCCAAAGGCCCTGAACTTGATCATAGCAAACAACATGAACAAGTTGGTAAACCGAATAAGGATATAAATAAATCACATCCATCCGACCGTGAACACGGAGAGCATCACGGTAAAGACGATCATGAGAGGAAAGATGGTCAAAGAGACGAAGGTCATCATGGTGGGAAAGACGGACAGAAGAAGACAAACGGCCGTGACACGAAAGACAAACAAGAGAGAGGCGGCCTTAACGATAAAGCAGATAAAGGAAACAATGGGCATCACGATGGCAAAGGTGGTGGTAAGCACAAGGACAGTCATGAAGTGAAAGACAAGGACAAAGATCATCACGGTGGCAAAGGTGGTGGTAAGCACAAGGACAGTCCTGAAGTGAAAGACAAGGATAGAGATCATCACGGTGGCAAAGGTGGTGGTAAGCACAAGGACAGTCATGAAGTGAAAGACAAGGACAAAGATCATCACGGTGGCAAAGGTGGTGGTAAGCACAAGGACAGTCCTGAAGTGAAAGACAAGGATAGAGATCATCACGATGGCAAAGGTGGTGGTAAGCACAAGGACAGTCATGAAGTGAAAGACAAGGACAAAGATCATCACGGTGGCAAAGGTGGTGGTAAGCACAAGGACAGTCCTGAAGTGAAAGACAAGGATAGAGATCATCACGGTGGCAAAGGTGGTGGTAAGCACAAGGACAGTCATGAAGTGAAAGACAAAGACAAAGATAATCACGGTGGCAAAGGGGGTGGTAAGCACAAGGACAGTCATGAAGTGAAAGACAAGGATAGAGATCATCACGGTGGCAAAGGTGGTGGTAAGCACAAGGACAGTCATGAAGTGAAAGACAAGGATAGAGATCATCACGGTGGCAAAGGTGGTGGTAAGCACAAGGACAGTCCTGAAGTGAAAGACAAGGATAGAGATCATCACGATGGCAAAGGTGGTGGTAAGCACAAGGACAGTCATGAAGTGAAAGACAAGGACAAAGATCATCACGGTGGCAAAGGTGGTGGTAAGCACAAGGACAGTCCTGAAGTGAAAGACAAGGATAGAGATCATCACGATGGCAAAGGTGGTGGTAAGCACAAGGACAGTCATGAAGTGAAAGACAAGGACAAAGATCATCACGGTGGCAAAGGTGGTGGTAAGCACAAGGACAGTCCTGAAGTGAAAGACAAGGATAGAGATCATCACGGTGGCAAAGGTGGTGGTAAGCACAAGGACAGTCATGAAGTGAAAGACAAAGACAAAGATAATCACGGTGGCAAAGGGGGTGGTAAGCACAAGGACAGTCATGAAGTGAAAGACAAGGATAGAGATCATCACGGTGGCAAAGGTGGTGGTAAGCACAAGGACAGTCATGAAGTGAAAGACAAGGATAGAGATCATCACGGTGGCAAAGGTGGTGGTAAGCACAAGGACAGTCATGAAGTGAAAGACAAGGATAGAGATCATCACGGTGGCAAAGGTGGTGGTAAGCACAAGGACAGTCCTGAAGTGAAAGACAAGGATAGAGATCATCACGGTGGCAAAGGTGGTGGTAAGCACAAGGACAGTCATGAAGTGAAAGAGAAAGACAAAGATCATCACGGTGGCAAAGGTGGTGGTAAGCACAAGGACAGTCATGAAGTGAAAGACAAGGACAGACATGAAGTGAAAGACAAGGATAGAGATCATCACGGTGGCAAAGGTGGTGGTAAGCACAAGGACAGTCATGAAGTGAAAGACAAGGACAGACATGAAGTGAAAGACAAGGATAGAGATCATCACGGTGGCAAAGGTAGTGGTAAGCACAAGGACAGTCATGAAGTGAAAGACAAGGACAAAGATCATCACGGTGGCAAAGGTGGCGATAAGCGCAAGGACAGACGTGATGTGAAAGACAAGGACAAAGATCATCACGGTGGCAAAGGGGGTGGTAAGCACAAGGACAGTCATGAAGTGAAAGACAAGGATAGAGATCATCACGGTGGCAAAGGTGATAGTAAGCACAAGGACAGTCATGAAGTGAAAGACAAGGATAGAGATCATCACGGTGGCAAAGGTGGTGGTAAGCACAAGGACAGTCATGAAGTGAAAGAAAAAGACAAAGATCATCACGGTGGCAAAGGTGGTGGTAAGCACAAGGACAGTCATGAAGTGAAAGACAAGGACAGGCATGAAGTGAAAGATAAGGATAGAGATCATCACGGTGGCAAAGGTGGTAGTAAGCACAAGGACAGTCATGAAGTGAAAGACAAGGATAGAGATCATCACGGTGGCAAAGGTGGTGGTAAGCACAAGGACAGTCATGAAGTGAAAGAAAAAGACAAAGATCATCACGGTGGCAAAGGTGGTGGTAAGCACAAGGACAGTCATGAAGTGAAAGACAAGGACAGGCATGAAGTGAAAGATAAGGATAGAGATCATCACGGTGGCAAAGGTGGTAGTAAGCACAAGGACAATCATGAAGTGAAAGACAAGGATAGAGATCATCACGGTGGCAAAGGTGGTGGTAAGCACAAGGACAGTCATGAAGTGAAAGACAAGGACAAAGATCATCACGGTGGCAAAGGTGGCGATAAGCGCAAGGACAGTCATGAAGTGAAAGACAAGGATAGAGATCATCACGGTGGCAAAGGTGGTGGTAAGCACAAGGACAGTCATGAAGTGAAAGACAAGGATAGACATGAAGTGAAAGACAAGGATAGAGATCATCACGGTGGCAAAGGTGGTAGTAAGCACAAGGACAGTCATGAAGTGAAAGACAAGGATAGAGATCATCACGGTGGCAAAGGTGGTGGTAAGCACAAGGACAGTCATGAAGTGAAAGACAAGGACAAAGATCATCACGGTGGCAAAGGTGGTGGTAAGCACAAGGACAGTCCTGAAGTGAAAGACAAGGATAGAGATCATCACGGTGGCAAAGGTAGTGGTAAGCACAAGGACAGTCATGAAGTGAAAGACAAGGACAAAGATCATCACGGTGGCAAAGGTGGTGGTAAGCACAAGGACAGTCCTGAAGTGAAAGACAAGGATAGAGATCATCACGGTGGCAAAGGTGGCGATAAGCGCAAGGACAGACGTGATGTGAAAGACAAGGACAAAGATCATCACGGTGGCAAAGGTGGTGGTAAGCACAAGGACAGTCATGAAGTGAAAGACAAGGATAGAGATCATCACGGTGGCAAAGGTGGTAGTAAGCACAAGGACAGTCATGAAGTGAAAGACAAGGATAGAGATCATCACGGTGGCAAAGGTGGTGGTAAGCACAAGGACAGTCATGAAGTGAAAGAGAAAGACAAAGATCATCACGGTGGCAAAGGGGGTGGTAAGCACAAGGACAGTCATGAAGTGAAAGACAAGGATAGACATGAAGTGAAAGACAAGGATAGAGATCATCACGGTGGCAAAGGTGGTAGTAAGCACAACGACAATCATGAAGTAAAAGACAAGGATAGACATGAAGTGAAAGACAAGGATAGAGATCATCACGGTGGCAAAGGTGGTAGTAAGCACAAGGACAATCATGAAGTGAAAGACAAGGATAGACATGAAGTGAAAGACAAGGTCAAAGATCATCACGGTGGCAAAGGTGGTGGTAAGCACAAGGACAGTCCTGAAGTGAAAGACAAGGATAGAGATCATCACGGTGGCAAAGGTGGTGGTAAGCACAAGGACAGTCATGAAGTGAAAGAGAAAGACAAAGATCATCACGGTGGCAAAGGGGGTGGTAAGCACAAGGACAGTCATGAAGTGAAAGACAAGGATAGACATGAAGTGAAAGACAAGGATAGAGATCATCACGGTGGCAAAGGTGGTAGTAAGCACAAGGACAGTCATGAAGTGAAAGACAAGGACAGACATGAAGTGAAAGACAAGGATAGAGATCATCACGGTGGCAAAGGTGGTAGTAAGCACAAGGACAATCATGAAGTGAAAGACAAGGATAGACATGAAGTGAAAGACATGGATAGAGATCATCACGGTGGCAAAGGTGGTGTTAAGCACAAGGACAGTCCTGAAGTGAAAGACAAGGATAGAGATCATCACGGTGGCAAAGGTGGTGGTAAGCACAAGGACAGTCATGAAGTGAAAGACAAGGATAGACATGAAGTGAAAGACAAGGATAGAGATCATCACGGTGGCAAAGGTGGTAGTAAGCACAAGGACAGTCATGAAGTGAAAGACAAGGATAGAGATCATCACGGTGGCAAAGGTGGTAGTAAGCACAAGGACAGTCATGAAGTGAAAGACAAGGATAGAGATCATCACGGTGGCAAAGGTGGTAGTAAGCACAAGGACAGTCATGAAGTGAAAGACAAGGATAGAGATCATCACGGTGGCAAAGGTGGTAGTAAGCACAAGGACAGTCATGAAGTGAAAGACAAGGATAGAGATCATCACGGTGGCAAAGGTGGTAGTAAGCACAAGGACAGTCATGAAGTGAAAGACAAGGATAGAGATCATCACGGTGGCAAAGGTGGTAGTAAGCACAAGGACAATCATGAAGTGAAAGACAAGGACAGTCATGAAGTGAAAGACAAGGATAGAGATCATCACGGTGGCAAAGGTGGTGGTAAGCACAAGGACAGTCATGAAGTGAAAGACAAGGATAGACATGAAGTGAAAGACAAAGATAGAGATCATCACGGTGGCAAAGGTGGTGGTAACCACAAGGACAGTCATGAAGTGAAAGACAAGGATAGAGATCATCACGGTGGCAAAGGTGGTAGTAAGCACAAGGACAATCATGAAGTGAAAGACAAGGATAGAGATCATCACGGTGGCAAAGGTGGTAGTAAGCACAAGGACAGTCATGAAGTGAAAGACAAGGATAGAGATCATCACGGTGGCAAAGGTGGTAGTAAGCACAAGGACAGTCATGAAGTGAAAGACAAGGATAGAGATCATCACGGTGGCAAAGGTGGTAGTAAGCACAAGGACAGTCATGAAGTGAAAGACAAGGATAGAGATCATCACGGTGGCAAAGGTGGTAGTAAGCACAAGGACAGTCATGAAGTGAAAGACAAGGATAGAGATCATCACGGTGGCAAAGGTGGTAGTAAGCACAAGGACAATCATGAAGTGAAAGACAAGGACAGTCATGAAGTGAAAGACAAGGATAGAGATCATCACGGTGGCAAAGGTGGTGGTAAGCACAAGGACAGTCATGAAGTGAAAGACAAGGATAGACATGAAGTGAAAGACAAAGATAGAGATCATCACGGTGGCAAAGGTGGTGGTAACCACAAGGACAGTCATGAAGTGAAAGACAAGGATAGAGATCATCACGGTGGCAAAGGTGGTAGTAAGCACAAGGACAATCATGAAGTGAAAGACAAGGATAGAGATCATCACGGTGGCAAAGGTGGTGGTAAGCACAAGGACAGTCATGAAGTGAAAGAAAAAGACAAAGATCATCACGGTGGCAAAGGTGGTAGTAAGCACAAGGACAGTCATGAAGTGAAAGACAAGGATAGAGATCATCACGGTGGCAAAGGTGGTGGTAAGCACAAGGACAGTCATGAAGTGAAAGACAAGGACAAAGATCATCACGGTGGCAAAGGTGGTGGTAAGCACAAGGACAGTCATGAAGTGAAAGACAAGGATAGAGATCATCACGGTGGCAAAGGTGGTGGTAAGCACAAGGACAGTCATGAAGTGAAAGAAAAAGACAAAGATCATCACGATGGCAAAGGTGGTAGTAAGCACAAGGACAGTCATGAAGTGGAAGACAAGGATAGAGATCATCACGGTGGCAAAGGTGGTAGTAAGCACAAGGACAGTCATGAAGTGAAAGACAAGGATAGAGATCATCACGGTGGCAAAGGTGGTGGTAAGCACAAGGACAGTCATGAAGTGAAAGAGAAAGACAAAGATCATCACGGTGGCAAAGGGGGTGGTAAGCACAAGGACAGTCATGAAGTGAAAGACAAGGATAGAGATCATCACGGTGGCAAAGGTGGTGGTAAGCACAAGGACAGTCATGAAGTGAAAGACAAGGACAAAGATCATCACGGTGGCAAAGGTGGTGGTAAGCACAAGGACAGTCATGAAGTGAAAGACAAGGATAGAGATCATCACGGTGGCAAAGGTGGTAGTAAGCACAAGGACAGTCATGAAGTGAAAGACAAGGATAGAGATCATCACGGTGGCAAAGGTGGTGGTAAGCACAAGGACAGGCATGAAGTGAAAGACAAGGATAGAGATCATCACGGTGGCAAAGGTGGTAGTAAGCACAAGGACAGTCATGAAGTGAAAGACAAGGATAGAGATCATCACGGTGGCAAAGGTGGTGGTAAGCACAAGGACAGTCATGAAGTGAAAGAAAAAGACAAAGATCATCACGGTGGCAAAGGTGGTAGTAAGCACAAGGACAGTCATGAAGTGAAAGACAAGGATAGAGATCATCACGGTGGCAAAGGTGGTGGTAAGCACAAGGACAGTCATGAAGTGAAAGAGAAAGACAAAGATCATCACGGTGGCAAAGGGGGTGGTAAGCACAAGGACAGTCATGAAGTGAAAGACAAGGATAGAGATCATCACGGTGGCAAAGGTGGTGGTAAGCACAAGGACAGTCATGAAGTGAAAGACAAGGATAGAGATCATCACGGTGGCAAAGGTGGTAGTAAGCACAAGGGCAGTCATGAAGTGAAAGACAAGGACAAAGATCATCACGGTGGCAAAGGTGGTGGTAAGCACAAGGACAGTCATGAAGTGAAAGACAAGGATAGAGATCATCACGGTGGCAAAGGTGGTAGTAAGCACAAGGACAGTCATGAAGTGAAAGACAAGGATAGAGATCATCACGGTGGCAAAGGTGGTGGTAAGCACAAGGACAGTCATGAAGTGAAAGAAAAAGACAAAGATCATCACGGTGGCAAAGGTGGTAGTAAGCACAAGGACAGTCATGAAGTGAAAGACAAGGATAGAGATCATCACGGTGGCAAAGGTGGTGGTAAGCACAAGGACAGTCATGAAGTGAAAGAGAAAGACAAAGATCATCACGGTGGCAAAGGGGGTGGTAAGCACAAGGACAGTCATGAAGTGAAAGACAAGGATAGAGATCATCACGGTGGCAAAGGTGGTGGTAAGCACAAGGACAGTCATGAAGTGAAAGACAAGGATAGAGATCATCACGGTGGCAAAGGTGGTAGTAAGCACAAGGGCAGTCATGAAGTGAAAGACAAGGACAAAGATCATCACGGTGGCAAAGGTGGTGGTAAGCACAAGGACAGACATGATGTGAAAGAGAAGGACAAAGATCATCATTGTGGCAAAGATGGTCATAAACACAATTTCACCTCAGAAAGCCTAATTGATGAAACCCAAAATGAGGGTAAAAATAAAACGAAACACAAGCCTCATCATAATCATCATCATCATCCTCATGGCCATGGATATAAACATCACCACCCGCACAAGAAGGACCATAGTCATATTCATAATGGGCAAAACTATGACCACGACAATAATTGGGATAAAGATAACCACGGAGACAAAGACGACCACGAAGAAAAAAATTACCATGTAGACAAAGAGTATAATGGACACAGATATGACTATAAAGATAAAAAAGACCATAGGACTAAACATGTCCATGGAGACAAAGAACATCATCGAGATAAAAATAAACATGGGCACAAACATGCCCATGGACACAAACATGAACATCGAGAGAAAGATAAACATGGGCACAAACATGACCATGTGAACAAAGAGGACCATGGGCACAAACATGATGATCGAAAGAAAGATAAACATGGGCACAAACATGACCATGTAGACAAAGAGGACCATGGCCACAAACATGAACATCGAGAGAAAGATAAACATGGGCACAAACATGACCATGTAGACAAAGAGGACCATGGACACAAACATGATCATCGAGAGAAAGATAAACATGGGCACAAACATGACCATGTAGACAAAGAGGACCATGGACACAAGCATGAACATCGAGAAAAAGATAAACATGGGCACAAACATGACCATGTAGTCAAAGAGGACCATGAACACAAACATGATCATAGAGATAAAAAAGACCATTGGGACAAATATGATCATGAAGATAAAGATGACCATGGACACAAACATGACCATGGAGACAAAGATAAACATGGGGATAAACATTATCATGTAGACAAAGAGGACCATTGGAACAAACATGAGTATAGAGACAAAGAGGATCATAGGGCTAAACATGAGCATTGGGATAAACATGACCATGGAGACAAAGATAAACATGGGGATAAACATTATCATGTAGACAAAGAGGACCATTGGAACAAACATGAGTATAGAGACAAAGAGGATCATAGGGCTAAACATGAGCATTGGGATAAACATGACCATGGAGACAAAGATAAACATGGGGATAAACATTATCATGTAGACAAAGAGGACCATTGGAACAAACATGAGTATAGAGACAAAGAGGATCATAGGGCTAAACATGAGCATTGGGATAAACATGACCATGGAGACAAAGATAAACATGGGGATAAACATTATCATGTAGACAAAGAGGACCATTGGAACAAACATGAGTATAGAGACAAAGAGGATCATAGGGCTAAACATGAGCATTGGGATAAACATGACCATGGAGACAAAGATAAACATGGGGATAAACATTATCATGTAGACAAAGAGGACCATTGGAACAAACATGAGTATAGAGACAAAGAGGATCATAGGGCTAAACATGAGCATTGGGATAAACATGACCATGGAGACAAAGATAAACATGGGGATAAACATTATCATGTAGACAAAGAGGACCATTGGAATAAACATGAGTATAGAGAGAAAGAGGACTATAGAGCTAAACATGAGCATTGGGATAAACATGACCATGGAGACAAAGATAAACATGGGGACAAACATTATCATGTAGACAAAGAGGACCATTGGAACAAACATGAGCATAGAGAAAAAGAGGACCATAGAGCCAAACATGAGCATTGGGATAAACATGACCATGAGGACAAATATGGTCATGGAGGCAACAAGGAACATGGTGACATCTATGACCATGAGGACATAAAAGAGCATGCGGGCAAATATGACTATTGGGACAAATATGACCATGAAGACAAACATGATGAAGAATATATTAAACATGGACATCATGGGAATTATTACCATTGGGACGGTCATCATTTAGTCTACCTTAGCAATTATAGGGACAAAAATGACCACCATTATAATCACCATGACCATCGACAATATAGAAACCACATAAGTCGACGTAACAGTTATAGACCTTATCCACAGAGTAGCTATTTACCGATGTGTTGTTGCCATAGGTTCCATGGTTACTATGATGATAAGCTAAGATATGACCAAGATGATAGACTAGTGCATGATGATGAAAAACGGCATTTTATACATAGTGATGATACCAGAAGTAAGGGCAGCAGGTCTGCGGGTTCAGAAGAGGATAATAATAAGGAATGGATTGAGCGAGACTGGACAAAGCATGATTCTAGGAAAAATGATCGGTATAGTAAAATAACCTTCCACACTAACTCTGAAGGAAACCACGAAGTTGATAACATAGATGTACTTTATAAGATAGATAGACAAACTAAGCACGATGTAAGCACAAAGGAAGAACGCGAAGTGGAGACGCATTGATACGGTCGTTCGTTTAAGACTCTTTATCGTTAACTGTTACAGTATTTAAACGGACACACCAAATCCTAAACTACTTATACGGTACACCTTCAACTTTTTGGAAAATAATAAAATGTATCACATTCAATTTTTGAAGTGAAAACTTCTTTAGTATTATTGTGATTTGAAAGTCGATGAAACAAAAAGCGATAGTAAAAAGAGACATAAATTCATAAGAGATTTAACGTGTGAGAAAATGAGATAGGAAACATTATACAGTTGTGCGCGCATGCGTAGTACAAAGCTTGAGAAAAGGCATCACCACAACCGTGGTGTTATGTATACGTGTACGTATTATACGTTTGTAGAGATTTTTCATCATTTTTATAATAAAATTCTTCATTGTATCATTTATCGAAATTGTAAGCTCTGAATCCGAATAAATAATATGTAATATATACGAATAAAATGTAAAATAATTATCAAACTTTGTATCACTATAATCATTACTAAAACCTACAATTATCCTCTTCCCGAAATTTTACATTCGTCTCATTATCTTGAAGCCAAAATTTTTGAAGGTTCACTTCTACCACGTGTAAATTGCACACATGATTTTTAATTAAATTTACACAAACAAAATACAAAGAGTATCAAAGTTATAGAACAAACGTCCAAATCTGGAGGAATCTTAGAAGCTAATGTCAAAGAAGGACACTCTAAAACCAAAAGCAATGATGAACAGCGTGTAAGCACAAATGGTAAGCCTGGAAAAACACATCCGCACAGTGTGTCTGGAGAAACTCACAAACGAATGACGAAAAAGGGGGGGTGGGTTTTATTCCCGCATCTAGACTTGTTTCGCAAATATTTGTTGCGGATCTCGTAGTTCCTGATACAGGTTAACATAGTGTGGGGTCAGGACTATGTGTGTGACTGTTAGGTGTATTTATATTAAAATGACTTCAGTGGTTTCTTGTAGACCCTTGATGACATTTAGGTTAAGTAATCTGAATATTTTTGTGATATCAATCTAAATTGGATAAGGCGCCTTAGACACGGTCCATCTTGCTGAACGTTCCTCCAAGGTACAGCACTAACTACTACACTAGCACTATTAGCACTACTAACGTACAGCAAGATGGAACGTATATAGATCATAGTGATTTCTTAGGTTTACGCGAATATTACACATTGAAATAAAACTAGTTTATACGGATTTTATCGCGGTTTATTTTTTCTTTTTATTCCCGACGTTTCGAAAGCTTTACAGCCTTCATGGTCACGGGAGACTCTCTATAAACTAGTTTTATTTCAATGTATATAGATCACTTAATTTCATCATCACTAGACATGATTAAACTGTTTTTTTTAGTTAAGTATTAGCTAAGTCTAGTTTCGTTAGTGACAACAGAATAACCTTAGAATAACTACATATAGAAACTAAGTACACGCTCGTAATTTAGGCCGTTCAATCGGAGCCTTATATGCCTCCAAACCACGATCACCATGCTAATAACTACTCACCACATTATGTTTATTATTCTCATTTATAAAGCAATGTATAAAACCAAATACTTTAATACCATAGACGGGCTGTTCTGAAGTAAAATTGAGTTGCAAACGCGGCCGGCGAGGCGGGAATGACGTCTAAGGCGTGGGAGCGAGAGGAGTTGAGAGTAAGCGAGATGGCAATATTGAGACGGCTGTTTTGTTTGGTATTAGTTTTCATTCACAATAAATGAATTTTTAGATCAAAACCAAGAAATAATATAGTAGGTACTTAAGTTCCGTAAAATAAATTCAAATTTAATGAATAATATATGCACGTAAATAATGACAATGTTTTATGGGTCACAATAAAGAATTTAGTGTTAGTTTATCGAATTTAACGTTCGCAGCTATTCAAACAACAACAA
Organism: Mimas tiliae; assembly: GCA_905332985.1. NCBI lineage: Eukaryota > Metazoa > Arthropoda > Insecta > Lepidoptera > Sphingidae > Mimas > Mimas tiliae. The sequence goes on along the minus strand of HG995266.1, from coordinate 5,560,181 downwards.
ATGCTCTTGTCGCTCTCTCGCGTGCGACTAAATGAGTTGCGGTCAATTGACCGTGACTAAGTGCGCAATTTCTTTGTACCGCACAGCTTGATAGTAGTATACATTAAAGTCTTTCTATATAACACATTTTGCCCATCCACAAATTATCGAATTGATAGGAAAACGTACTTTTAGCTTACATTCCTTTTGCGTTTATTTACTTGTACACGTGCACACGCTTGCGATTGTAAGTACGCCTTCTTGAACATCTACCTTCTAAGTAGATATACTAAGATTCAGCTGTATTTAGCTAAGCATAGTTTCGATGAATAGCAAACATATATATACATTTAAAAATGACAAACGAAAGTAATGTTGTTAACATTGAATTGGCCGAACTATTTTTTATTTTATACCTGTTTTTATTACAGTAATGTCGTCACTATTTTGTAAAATGTCCTGTGCTTGTACTAAGTTTAAAAATAAAAATGTTTATTAAACCATCTTTATTTTCCCATCACATTGAAATATTAAAAAGTACCTAAGTAAGTATTTACTGTATCGTTTATTAGCGTATTCTCTTAATATTGGTTGTCTGAGAAAGCAACGTTGGGTACACTGAAATAATAATGATACGATATGGTTGTGGAAGGGTAGTTAAATGGTATAAAAGAGGTTGTCGCAAGAACTGGAGGTCTTTTGCCCGCAATCAGTCGGTCAGCCTCCAGTTCAGTAAGATCAGTGCTCAGTCGATAGTCCAAGTGTTCATTGCGCGGTAGCTATGCTGGTTTACTATTCGGTTCTAGTTGTTTGATTTATAATTAGAGAACGGTCTACAGAGAATCCTGACATGGGGTTGTGGTCTGTACAGTAGTAATATTGTAAAAGTAACCAATAAACTATGAGTTAAAGTGAGTATTGTCGTTTGGTATTAATAAAAGAATACTCGTCTCACGTAACTTCTAGCAAGCTATTTAACTAAACCCTATTTTATTATCTATTTACTACATAATAAAGATATTGTTATTTGTTGATATTTTCAAGTATTCACAATAACGATGAAACACCGGTGTGGCTGATTTCAATGTCTTGTTGCAGTTTTGGTGTCAATTGCTTCCAGTACGACGTTTCATAGAAGATTTTCTCCAACCAACAACCAAGGTCGATCAATACATACATACGCACTCACGCCTGTAATAAAACTAGTTTATACGGATTTTATCGCGGTTTAATTTTTATTTTAGTCCCGACGTTTCGAAAGCTTTTCAGCCTTCGTGGTCACGGGAGAGACTGAGGTGTAGGTCGTCTCGAAAAGTTAATGTTACAATGGCTACCTTCATTTTAAAATTATACATTTATTTTTAATTATTTAAAAAAGTTAATTGACACTAGTCCGATCTACGCAGAAAGAGCTCACGGTATCTTGAGGTCTGGCAGTTGGTCTTTTGGGTTCCGATTTAATTAAATGTATAATTGGATCCCAGGCTTGTGCAAGCTTCCAACCATCTTCTCTATTGAAATTTGGGTGTTTCTTAATTTCAATAGCCTCGCGAATCATCCTAGGTAGGAATCGGTGTTCTTTGGCAAGGATTTGTGGTTTGTCAAATCTAAGGTAATGTTTGGAGCCTTCATCTGAATGTTCAGCAACTGCAGACTTCGTAGAGCGTCGGTGTTTAACATCAGCTATGTGTTCTTTTACGCGGGTCCCTATGCTTCTTTTAGTTTGTCCGATATATGAGAGTCCACAGTCACAATCTATTTTATATACACCCTGTTCTTGTAGAGGTATGTGACACTTGACAGATGGTAAAAATTGACTAATCTTCTTGGGCGGCTTGAAATAAGTTTTAATAGAAGCACGCTTCAGTATATAGCCAATCTTGTCTGTGACACCTCTAACATATGGTAATACAACAGGGGCACGTTCAACTGTGGCTGGTTTCACTCGGTTTCTGTGACGGCGGTGTGGAATTTGGAGCTTATTGTCTCGCAGTACTCGCTTGACATGCTGTAGCTCAGTAGCCAGATGTTCCTCGTCACAGATTCCTTGTGCTCTCTGAAACAAGGATTTACCCACGGTAGCTAACTGTTTTGGATGGTGGTGAGATTCACCGTTCAAGTATTTATCAGTATGGGTCATTTTCCGATACACAGTATGGCTTAAAGACTGATCAGGATTACGGATAACCAAAACATCTAAGAAGGCTAGAGATTTATTATGTTCCAACTCCATAGTGAATTGAATTTTATTGTTAATGGAGTTGAGATGATCTAAAAATGCAGTTACTTTGTCAGATGGTAAAATTGTGAAAGTATCATCTACGTACCGTTTGTAAAATCTTGGTGAGACAGGGGATGTGCTTAGGGCTGTCTCCTCGAAGTCTTCCATGAAAATATCGGCGACTACTGGAGATACGGGTGAGCCCATAGCCACTCCATTCACTTGTACATAGAATTGATTGTTCCACAACATATAGCCAGATGTGAGGCAATGTTCAAGCAATTCTGCATATGCTAAAGGCATGTTATTATCCGCTAACTTCTTAGAAACAATTCTGATGCAGTCTTGTAATGGTAAGCTCGTGAAAAGCGACTGGACATCAAAACTGACCATGGTTTCATTGTCAGTTAATTGTAGGTGTTTAATATCACTGACAAATTGGTAAGAATCCTTCACAGATGCTTTAGTGTTTCCTCTGAGTGGTGAAAGCACTTTTGCTACGTGCTGAGCCAATCTGTAGGTTGGTGTGTCGACCTGACTCACAATAGGACGTAGTGGAGCATTTTGCTTGTGTATTTTTGGTAACCCATACAGTTTGGGAGGTTTTGCACACGAAGGAACGAGTAAGTTTACGTCTAGATTTAATGTGTCGGAGTAACTTTTTATTAAAGAGCTAGTAGCCTTTAAAACTTTGTTGGTCGGGTCTGTTTTGACTTTTTTATAAGTACTTTCATCCGACAAAAGGTGTTCAATTTTACTATTATAATCTGACGTATCCATTACTACTGTCGCGTTCCCTTTATCCGCACGGAGAATAGTTAGGTCCTTCTGTGATCGCAAGTTGTTTAAAGCGATATATTGTTGTTTTGGAAGATTTGGTTTCGGCACTTTCTTTTGACGTAATATAGACGAAATGTCTTGACGTATCGCCTCCGAATCTTCCTTTTTCAAGTTGTTTTTGAAGAGACCATTCTCAACGTTACAAATAATATCTTCATACGGTATCCTTCGTGGTGTTATGGCAAAATTTAATCCTTTTGATAAAACCTCAACAGTGTTTGTATCCAAAGTTTGTTTTGACAGATTAATGACAGCGCGTTGTTCATCTGCGCGTGAGTGGATATTATCTATGGTAGGGTGCGTTCCGTTCCTACACTCGATGTTTCTATTTTTGGCATTTGATTTAGATGTTAATTTTTCTAATTTTTTAATTTGTTTATTTTTGCATTCATTATATTTAGATGTTTCACGTTTATTAATAGCCTCAATGCAATTTTTGTAATCAAATGCTGATAGCTCTGTCTTTAACTCCCTGGATATAATCTCAACACAATTGTTTATGTAATGGAGGTCGGATCTAGTTTCGGAAATGGTAGCTCGTAACAATTTGGTACTCGCCTGGTTTAGAATTTTAGTGCTCCCTCGTATGTTTTTCTTAGGTGATATCATAACACACGTAGGGATGAGATTATGATCACGGCATCTCTTCAAGAAATTTAATGATGTCACATATCTTGCGCACTTGGTTTTCAAATTCTCTAACCGGCGTATTTTATTTGCAACTTCCAGTCCGTACTGGTTTACATAGTGATTTCTTAGGTTTACGCGAATATTACACATTGAAATAAAACTAGTTTATACGGATTTTATCGCGGTTTAATTTTTATTTTAGTCCCGACGTTTCGAAAGCTTTTCAGCCTTCGTGGTCACGGGAGAGACTGAGGTGTAGGTCGTCTCGAAAAGTTAATGTTACAATGGCTACCTTCATTTTAAAATTATACATTTATTTTTAATTATTTAAAAAAGTTAATTGACACTAGTCCGATCTACGCAGAAAGAGCTCACGGTATCTTGAGGTCTGGCAGTTGGTCTTTTGGGTTCCGATTTAATTAAATGTATAATTGGATCCCAGGCTTGTGCAAGCTTCCAACCATCTTCTCTATTGAAATTTGGGTGTTTCTTATTTTCAATAGCCTCGCGAATCATCCTAGGTAGGAATCGGTGTTCTTTGGCAAGGATTTGTGGTTTGTCAAATCTAAGGTAATGTTTGGAGCCTTCATCTGAATGTTCAGCAACTGCAGACTTCGTAGAGCGTCGGTGTTTAACATCAGCTATGTGTCGGGACTAAAATAAAAATTAAACCGCGATAAAATCCGTATAAACTAGTTTTATTTCAATGTGTAATATTCGCGTAAACCTAAGAAATCATCACGCCTGTAATTTCGGAAGGAGTAGGCAGAGGTGTAACTAGTACACCCACATTTCGCCGAACTTATTATCCGAATCATGATGTTATAGGGGGCGAGCCTATCGCCATATTGGGCACATTTTCAGAATCCGGGTTGATACAGCGCATTTAAAAATAAAAACCCAATATCACTTTTACCCGATCTAGGGATCGAACCCGAGATCTCAGCGTCAGTGTCAGTCGTAACGCGTACGTATAACTGCGCCACCGAAACACATATTTAAACACATGTGTTTATTTTATTAAATGACGTCAAATTATTATTAATAACATAACAGATAGCATTGTTTTGTTTTTATATCTATAGATATACAATATCTATAGACTGCCTCGGTGGCGCAATTGTAATGCGTACGCGTTACGATTGAGGTCAACGCTGAGGTCTCGGGTTCAAATTCAAATTCAAATTCAAATTCTTTATTGAATCCATAAAATGTTATACATCATTTAGATTCAGTCAAATTTTAACTCTACCACCAGTTCGGAATGCTGTTTCGCTAGAGAAGAACAGACAAGAAACTCTAACGTTGCTCTTTTCATAACTGATTTACAATATTGATACTATGTACATAACAATTTATTTGCGTTAAAGCAGCTCAGTTTATGCCAAGAGAAACATTATAACAAATAATGATTATTGACCATGAGTCCCATGACCACAGAATAAATTAGGACCATAAAGTAAAAAAAAAACTAACATTAAATAACAGTTTGAGCAGACCAGTCCACACAAGCAGCACATGTTCACGAGTGTGACGCATGTGCCAGCCATCGGTCTCCTCAACCATGTTACAGGGAAGTGACCGACCCGGCACACGACGCCGCCGCATCAATCCCCGGGTCGGGTAAAGTGATATTGGATTTTTCTATTACGAAATGCTCAGTATCAGCCCGGAGCCTGGAATTTCTGCCCGGTATGGCGATAGGCTCGCCCCCTATCACATAAGGGACGGAAATACGCTCGGCGAAATGTGGGTGTACTGGTTACACCTCTGCCTACCCCTTCGGGGATTACAGGCGTGAGTGCGTATGAGTGCGTATATACAATATGTAACACAAACCCTGTCGGGCGTTATAACTGTGATATCAGAATCGATATTCAAACGTAATGAAATAACGAAGCATACGAAAATGACACTATAAAAATAATCACATTTATTTTTTTAACTATAATTAATTTATTAATATGTTGTCTGTAAAGGGCAAATAGGGTTTTTGTTACATACTGTATATGTCCTTTGACAGCTTCCGTAGCGCAGTGGGCGAGTAGCCGGCTGTGAAGCGAGAGGGTTCGATTCCGAGATATAATAAAATATTTGTTTCTGATCTGGATGTTTTCTCCCCAGTGGGGTTGACGTCAGGCAGGCGGCCGGTCGTAATGACTACAAGCCAAACCTTTTTGTAACATGTGTTAAAAAGCATGTTTCGCCGACCCCACTGCGAGTGGGATAACAGGTGGAAGAAAGAAGAACGATATAACCCACTAAATACGTGGCTAGCAATTATTAAAAATGTTGGCGCTCATAGCTAGTTGCACTCACTAATCAGTAAACGATAAGAGAGTTGCACTCACTAATCAGTAAACGATAAGAGAGTTGCACTCACTAATCAGTAAACGATAAGCTAGTTGCACTCACTAATCGGTAAACGATAAGCTAGTTGCACTCACTAATCTGTAAACGATAAGCTAGTTGCACTCACTAATCAGTAAACGATAAGCGAGTTAAGCAACCCTTAGTGCGATCAGTCTATGGATGGGTGACCGCTTAGTGGTATTTCAACAGAGCGTCTCCGTGCTTCGGAGGGCTCGTTAGATGTCGGTCCCGGCTGTTATCAACTGATAGCAGTCGTTAAGCCAAGTCGGAGGCCTTCGGGTGGCTTGAAAAACTCGTGACACTAGGTTGGCCACTAACCATTCGATAAGAAGAAGAAGAAGATTAAAAATGTAGGAGGCGATGGAGCACAAGTAAACAGTTAATCAATCTCGGAGTCCATCTATCATAGCACAAATACAAACTAAGTAGAAAATGTGTGTACAAGTCATCGAAATAAGATAACTAGAACGATAACTCTCATATGAATCTGCCAAAAATACGACTCCACTTACTTACACATGCAAAGGTAAAATCGTAACACCCATACACGCAACAAAAATTAATGAACATTCAAAATCAACTTTATTTCATAAAAGTTAATGTTTAAATATTAAATTTTAAAATCGAGACACGACGTTCTGCACCGCGCAAAAAATTAGACGAATCAAGTGTCAACTATAAATTATTATGTACAGACTTTTATAGCCCCGCCCCCTTGCACAGAGTTTTGGTGGGGTCATTGTTTTGCTTCAGTTACGTCTCTTAGCACTTACTTGGTAAAAGTATAGTATAAAATAGTCTGACAATATTTTTAGTCTAATTTTCCAAATTTGCGCCATCTATCGAACTTAGCATATTATTAATTGTGGTCTAGGTTTATTCATGTTTAACGAATTAAATGTTAAAATTACCTAATTATGACTGCAGTTTTCATAAGGGACATTATGAAAATGTTATATTATGATTATCAAAATAAATAAATATTATAAACCAGAACAGTAAAATGCGATATATCTCAATTTCAGAAGAAATATTATTTCAAGTGAACCAAGTTACGCCATCTATCAACAAAAGCTCACGGTTTCTTATTCGTAGTTAAACACTTTAATGTATACTACTAGACAAGCTGCGCGGTACTAAGAAATTGTACCACTCAGTTGCGGTCTGTCGCGAAACCCCCTTTTTCATGTTGGGTTTGCGAAATTAAGTTTCTCAAAACATGCACACAAAAAATTTAAATATATCTTTATACATACTTTGAAGTACCAATATACATACGGTAGTGTATGTTTAATACTTACGCTCAGTGACCGCAGTTTGAGCCGGGCAGTGACCGCAGTATGCTCATAAAATTATGGGCACTCGCCCGGTGACCTCCAACCTCCCCTTATAGTCACCCCTGTCCCAGCAATACTGTACATACGTACACTTCTGCCGCAGCAGGATAACCATATTACTGGTAGAAATTCCGAAGTACACTTCTGCCGCAGCAGGATAAACATATCTAATATAGAAAGAATCAAAGCACAAAGAAATATTGCATTATACAGTCACCAAGATTATGTTCTAGCACTTACCTCTATACTCGACTTTACCGCACTATATACACAAACGACACTGTCCACTCGCTACAGGGAAAAGTGGCTCGTCGCCCTCCGTTAAGTTACGCGAGATTATTTCACTAATACCAAACGACAATAATCACTTCAACTCATAGTTCACTGGTTACATTTACAATATTACTACTTTACAGACCGCAACCCCATGTCAGGATTCTCTATATACCGTTCTCTAATTATAACTCAAACTAGAACCGAATAGTAAACCAGCATAGCTACCGCGTAATGAACACTTGGACCATCGACCGAGCACTGATCTTACTGAACTGGAGGCTGACCGACTGACCGCGGGCAATAGACCTCCAGTTATGGCGACAACCTCTTTTATACCATTTAACTACCCTTCCACAAATATATCGCACCATTATTACAGTGTACCCAACGTTGCTTTCTCAGACACCCTCAATATACCAATATTAAGAGAATACGCTAACATTAAACTTTCATGCAGTATTTATCTACCCACAATATCTTATAATAAAAATAAGATTTCCTGTATACCGACTTATAAATGAACAATTGTATATCATAAAAATATTTCGCGGTATTCCGCGACACGGTCAATTGACCGTAACTCAATATTACCGTCTCGCTTACTCTCTACTAGAACCCCTCTCGTGCTCCCTGTCTGTGAGCTGTCAAACTGCCGCGTTATGTGACGCAATTTTACTTCTAAACAGCCCGTCTAGTAGTATACATTAAAGTGTTTGTTCGTAGTTGTCAATCTGTATATCGAGATGAAAGTCGCAGGTTCCAAACCAGTCCCAAGAGCACACACCTCTGACTTTTCATATGTGAAGTTATGTGTGTATTGTTATTTATCACTTGCTTTAACGGTGAAGGAAACATCGTGAGGAAACCGGCATACTTGAGAAGGTCTTCATAAGATTTTCGACAATATGTGAAGTCTGCAAGCCCGCATTAGTCCAGCGTGGTGGAGTAAGGTCTAACCCCTCTCATTCAGTAGAGGAGGCCCGTGCCCAGCAGTGGGACGTGTATAATACAGGGCTAGTATTATTAATATAAAATAAAGCTACAAAAATACAGTCCAAGGGTTCGATTCTCGCAAGAAAACCAATTAGAATGCAAGCATAATTTCGTTTTAATCATTCATTTATTCACAAATATATTAAAAAATCTTACAAGTACCGTCTTACATGAGCACAAAATTATATGCGCCGTAGTTCATTTACGCTTTACACGATTGTGTTGTCAGTCGATAATCGATGAGCATCAGAATGGCTGGATCAACGCAATTTTTTGTAGTTCTTGACGTGAAAACTTCTATAGGCGAATTCTAGATGGATAAAATCTTATTTAGCTTCATTGACATGCTGTTCGCGCGCAGCTAGTACACATATACACGAAACAAAATGCAAATAGATGTGAAGACTAGACAAATATTAATGTTTTCAAATATTTATTTATGTGGCTACAATTTATTTAAATATCCTAAAAAAACATCGAAATAAGATGACAAGAAACGAAACTCAAGCATAAAAATTACTCCACAAAAACTCTGTACAAGGGGGCGGGGCTATAAAAGTCTGCCCAGCTCATTCATTCATCAATTCATAAAAATTTATTCATGATCTCTAGTTGACACTTAATACGTCATTTTTTTTGCGCGGTGCAGAACGTCGTATCTCGATCTATAAATTTAATATTTAGATAGCTTTTATGACATAAAGTTGATTTTGAACGTTAATTAATTTTTGTTGCGTGTATGAGTTGGAGCCATATTTTTGGAGATTCATATGAGAGTTATCGTTCTATGTTATATGTTTTCTTTCTATGTATCTATCGTTATATGTTTTCTTTAATACTCTTACGTTTTCACTTCTGTCGGCAGTCCTCATGTCTGCCCATGTTTTTTTTATTCTTGCTCGAAAAACGCTACGCCTGATGATAAGTGAAGCGCAATTCGACAGAATTATGCCGGCCTGCCTAATTGTTTCTTAACACTCCATTATGAGTACCCTATATTGTAAGGAGGGAGTCCGTGTGCCGACAAACTATCCCGCAGCTTTATCCGGATCCAGCCATCTTTTTTCTTTTGATCTAAGGGGGATCTGGGCCTCCGGATATCTCACTCACCGTACGAAACACAGCAGCAAGCTGCTACTTTACGTCGGTTTTCTGTAAGAAAGTGTTAACGACCCGGACGAGCCGCTTTGTCAATTTGAAAATTTGTCTTTGAAAATTGTCTACAGCGTGGCTTTACCACTCAAAAAGCTTTCACTTGCTTCAATGTCCATGAAACCGGAGCACAACGGTTTCTTGGCGGAAATTTTGACAGTGATCACATATTTTAATTATTTACTGAATTAAGTAGTTTAAAGTTGTGTTTGTTGTATAGATGTGGTGTGGATTTGTGCAATGCTCTTTATGCAAAAATCTTCAAAAAATCATTCCGATCTAGTCTCAGCGTCAAGAAAGATGCAAATGGCATTCTCTTAAACCAATAATCAACGTCAACTGCACCTAGCATTAGCAGTAGCATTATACCGTTTTGGCTTCAGTCAACTTTTATTCTACATTCAATCTCATTCCGATCTATGTTCACATTTGACGTTGATTATTGGTTTAAGAGAATGCCATTTGCAACTTTCTCGACGCTGAGACTAGATCGGAATGATATTTTGAACATTTGAAATTACGAGAATTGGCCTCCAGAGTTCCGTTGGTAGAGTTGCATTTTTTATCACTTTTATATACAGCCTGGCACGGTACAGCCATCCTGACGCACATGAGCGTTGTTTATTAAACTCTCAACTGCCCCCACTACCGTTCATCAGTGCTCATGATTCATGCCGGTAATTACCACTAGATAATGACGTCACTGTTTATTTATAATGACAAATCAGTGACCAAATCGCACATGACAGTCATCCCCAACTCTCATCTCACTCGGTAACGTAGTCCCGCGACATGCTCTACAAGGGTTTCCCGTGTTCCCGTTTCCCGGAAATTGAGTGTTCTGTCCCGGGAAATACTGAGACGTAAATATTCTGATTTATAAATACACTGTACCCCGTTTCAAATGAATTTAGTAGCGATTACAAATTAATTTGCTGTTCAAATAGTGTTGATAAGAACATACAAGAAGCAGTACATTGGTTCCATACACCCTACTATTATTATTGTGAAAGTTTGGATGATTGGCTGAAAGGTTTTGGATGAAATTTGGCACAAAGGTAGACCATGACCTATATAAGGACTTAGCTATTAGAAATTATTAATTGGCTACTTTTTATCCTGTAAAAAGACCTTCAAGATGACGAAGCCGAGAGCAAAATCTAGTGACGAAATATATAGCGGCTCGAAATTATTACATGTACAACTTTAAATTTTATGTCGCGTTACTCTGTTCTTCCCATCACGCGAACTGCGTGTGTGAAAGAGTGAGAACGAGCGATCCACATGCTTCACTTCAATAGAAGGCAGTTCTTATTAAGTATTACGTCATTTACCCATATAAGATAGGGCTATACAAACCACAGCGTACGTCAAATGTACCGACGAGCTCAGCTTCGTATCATTTGAAGTGGGTCATTGTACTGGCTCAGTATAAAAGAGGCTACTCTTACCCCACGATTATCAGCCCTAGTACGCTGCTAATATACCTGTGAGGCTATTGTGCGCAATGTAATGAAATAATACTAAAATTAGGGAATTTTGGACATAATATTTTTTATGGAATATGGTTCCCACAACATGTTGCGCAACAACACTAGCGAGTGTATAAGGCTGGGATATAAACGAGTGAGTCATTCCTCTAATGGTCGATTATATCTTATAACAATAGTTTCTCAGTATCAATTCACAAATAATGTTTATATGTTGTCACGAACTAAACTAAAGTAAAATATAGTTTACATGCATATTGTGGTGTCTTTTTTGCTTCACTAGCACACACGGACACGCAAAGATACGTACGCGCACGCACGCACGCACATGCACGAACTTATTATATAGAATAGAATCTTAATTATCCCTTTCCCTTAAGTTCGGCAACGAGTCCATGATTCTTCTGGAGGCCAAGTCTCGTAATTTTAAATGTTCAAAATATCATTCCGATCTAGTCTCAGCGTCAAGAAAGTTGCAAATGACATTCTCATAAACCAATAATCAACGTCAAATGCACCCAGCATTAGCAGTAGCATTATACCGTTTTGGCTTCAGTCAACTTTTATTCTACATTCAATCTCATTACGATCTTTGTTCACATTTGACGTTGATTATTGGTTTAAGAGAATGCCATTTGCAACTTTCTCGACGCTGAGACTAGATCGGAATGATATTTTGAACATTTAAAATTATGAGGATTGGCCTTCTGGTATTGTGGGTGTGGATTTGTATATGGAGCTAACTTACCATTAGGCGACCCGCATGCTTGTTTGCCCACACTCAGAGACTTTAATGTATACTACTAGACAAGCTGGGCGGTACATAGAAATTGTACCATAAAGTTGCGGTCAATTGATCGTAACTCAATATTACCGTCTCGCTTACTCTCAACTAGAACCTCTATCGCGCTCTCTGTCTGTGAGCTGTCAAATTCCCGCGTTATGTGACGCAATTTTACTTCTAAACAGCCCGTCTAGTAGTATACATTGAAGTCTTTGGTTTGCTTATGCTATTAATAAAATGGTATGTAACAAACAAATTTAGGTGGTTTAGTTTCAGTACTAAAATTATACTTTATTGACTACAATTTAATTCGTCGTGTAAAAATATTGACTTTGAACTAAAACTTGATTGAACTATTTTTGTTTTTATTGCATAGGCCGGCAAACTAGCAAGTGGGTCATCTGATGGTCAGTGATCTCCACCGCCCATGTACGCACACAATACCAAAAGAGTCATGGGCGCGTTGCCGGCCTTAAAGGAAAGGGATAATTAAGGGATTGGGAATGGGAGGGGGATTTGTGCCTCCGGATATCTCACTCACCGTACGAAACGCAGCAGCAAGCTGTTACTTTACGCCGGTTTTCTGTGAGACAGTGGTAACGACCCGGACGAGTCTGCCCATACATGCTGTAGACAAGTGTCTACAGCGTGGCTCTACCACTCGGAGTACTCGTCGTAATTTGATTTTAGTTTAGTCGTGTGACAACAGAATACCTGCCAATATACAGTATATTATTAAAAAGCTTATTCATAAACTACATCCCATAGACACGGCTTTAAAAAACGTATCGCTAGTCTATGCCTTTACTACAGTATCGGCACCGTACGATGTGACTTGGTACAATAATAAAATTATTAATAATTATAAATTAAAAAAAAACTGCCTCGGTGGCGCAGTTGTAATGCGTACGCGTTACGACTGAGGCTGACGCTGAGTGCTCGGGTTCGATCCCCGGGTCGGGTAAAGTGGTATTGGGTTTTTCTATAACGAAATGCTCAGTATCAGCCCGGAGTCTGGAATTTGTGTCCGGTATGGCGATAGGCTCGCCCCCAATCACATAAGGGACGGAGATACGCTCGGCGAAATGTGGGTGTACTGATTACACCTTGCCTACGGATTACAGGCGTGAGTGCGTATTTTTACCAAATTGTCACAAGCGACATCATACGATGCCAGTACTGTAAAACGGGCAGAGACAATCGAACCGTCATCACATTCGCCCTCACAACTTGGACCAATTTCGGTGATTTTAAAGCGGTGTCGATTGAAAGTAAATTATTTATACAAATATAAAACTTAAAACCGACTTCAACCAGAATCGATGTGCGTTTGCTGATATACGTTGAGGAGTTTGTCATCAGTTCTTTTTTTTATAAGCTTGTATGACCAGACGAGCATGTCGCTCGCCTGATGATGGGCGCCACGCCTGCCCATAAACAAAAGCAACACCACACATAACTTTGAATTACAAAGCACTGCATGACACTGGACTGCGCTCGTCACCCCGAGACATGAGATGTTAAGTCTCATAATGTCCAGTAAATTCACTGGTTTCAATATCTTTCAAACCGAACTGCAGCAGTGACAGTAGGCAACAGTGGCGGCAGAAATAGACAGACCAACCCACACGGCCTCTATCATACGAGATACCTTCCACCATGTAAAAGATATTAAGAAATATTGGGATTAAGATAAAAAAAAAAATAAAAAAAAAAAAAAATCAAAATGGGTCGATATTTTGTGGAGATATGACGTTAAATACAGAAGAACTTTTTCAAATATTATTGTTTTTGATCCTAATAAATAAAAAAAAGAACTGAAAGCCTCCTCTATTTTTTTTATGGCACAGACCGGCAAACGAGCAAGTGGGTCACCTAATGGTAAGTGATCTCCACCGCCCATGTGCGCACAATACCAAAAGAATCATGGGCGCGTTGCCGACCTTAAAGGTAAGGGATAATTAAGGGATTGGAAAGGGGAGGGGATTTGTGCCTCCGGATATCTCACTGACCGTACGAAACGCAGCAGCAAGCAGCTACTTCACGCCGGTTTTCTGTGAGACAGTGGTAACGACCCGGACGAGCCGGCCCATTAATGCTGTAGACAAGTGTCTACAGCGTGGCTCTACCACTCAACAAAATTCACTAATTTCCAGAATTGTGATTTAATTGAGTTCGGAATTGTAATGGGATTGGAATTTTCTTCGAATTGGATTTATATTACTTTAAAGAGCAGACCAGCAGGTTAAGTGTAGTCACTTTGTCATAAAAATATTAGTAATAATTATTTAGTTGTAATGAAATATTAGAATTTGTAACCGACTTCAACATAGAAAACCGTAAATAAACCGATTTAGAAAACCGGCGTAAAGTAGCAGCTTGCTGCTGCGTTTCGTACGGTGAGTGAGATATCCGGAGGCCCAAATCTCCCTCCCCTTCCCAATCCCTTAATTATCCCTTTCCTTTAAGCTCGGCAACGCGCCCATGATTATTTTAGTATTGTGGGCGTACATGGGCGGCGGAGATCACTTACCATCAGGTGACCCACTTGCTCGTTTGCCGGCCTATACTATAAAAAAAAATTATACAGGTTGGTACAAAAACTATTTTCGACACAATATTATTATTATTATTATTGAATTCTATATTTTTTGCTTCTGTCTGTGCGTCCGTAGATGTCTGAGGGCGCATCTCGCCGCGGTTCCTTTAGCTATCCTATAGTTTCTGCCTACCCCCTTGAAGGCTCCGCGACCGAACACTTCAACACACACACGGACTCGGCGACCGTCCGCTAGACGCTCGGGTTTTCTGTAAAAAAAATATGTTTTTTATTTTTCTTCCGTAAATTAGTCGAGTGATTACAGACATGATACCATTTAAAATATAAGTACGCACTCACGCGTGTATCTCCGTCCCATGATGTGATAGGGGGCGAGCCTATCGCCCTACCGGGCACAATTCCAGACTCCGAGCTGATACTGAGCATTACGTAATAGAAAAACCCAATACCACTTTACCCGACCCGGGGATCGAACCCGAGACCTCAGCGTTGGCCTCAATCGTAACGCGTACGCATTACAACTGCGCCACCGACGCAGCAGCGAAGTAGATTATTCATATGAAAAGCACATTTATTTACTTCTTTAAAGCCAATGTAACGCACGTAAAAATATGCTGACGCTCGGGGTTAATGGGCATCGACCACGCGCGTTGCAAAAAAAATATCTAAATCTTTAGCACTTTTTAGTGATATATAAAGATATGTCTGTAATTACTAGCACTAACACACGAGATACATATTCGTAGGTCACACAAAAAATTGTCTCGGTGCGGGAATCGAACCTACGACCTCTCGCTTAGTATCAGTCGGCTATTCGTCCAATATGCCACGGAGGCTGTCACATTCACAAGGTGTTAGGCTTCAACTATGCGAGAGTCCGTCTGTGTTGATACCACCGCTTTGTCTATTTCCGCCGCCAAGCAGCTGTGGTGTAAGCACTTTTGGACCTTGAGGCCAGTGAAATTACTGGGCATTTTCAGACTTAACAACTTATGTGTCGGGGTGACGAACGCAGTCCAGTGTCATGCAGTGGTTTATAATTCAAAGTCTTGTGTGATGCTGTATCTGTTTATGAGCAGGCGTGGAGCTTACCATCAGACGAGCGACCTGCTCGTTTCGTCATTTAAGGTAATAAAAAAAGGCTGTCACCATAGCACAGTTAACATACGTAAATTATAGTAATTTCTTATGTTTACGCGAATATTACACATTGAAATAAAACTAGTTTATAGTCGAAACAATATAACATTAACTTTTCGAGACGACCGACACCTCAGTCTCTCCCGTGGCCACGAAGGCTGAAAAGCTTTCTATACGTCGGAACTAAAATAAAAATTAAACCGCGATAAAATCCGTATAAACTAGTTTTATTTCAATAGGTAAATTAATTATGTCACCCAAATTTGGACTAAAATAATAATTAAACCGCGATAAAATCCGTACAAACTAGTTTTATTTCAATAGGTAAATTAATTATCTCACCCAAATTTGGACTAAAATAATAATTAAACCGCGATAAAATCCGTACAAACTAGTTTTATTTCAATAGGTAAATTAATTATGTCACCCAAATTTGGACTAAAATAATAATTAAACCGCGATAAAATCCGTACAAACTAGTTTTATTTCAATAGGTAAATTAATTATCTCACCCAAATTTGGACTAAAATAAAAATTAAACCGCGATAAAATCCGTACAAACTAGTTTTATTTCAATAGGTAAATTAATTATGTCACCCAAATTTGGATTAAAATAATAATTAAACCGCGATAAAATCCGTACAAACTAGTTTTATTTCAATAGGTAAATTAATTATCTCACCCAAATTTGGACTAAAATAATAATTAAACCGCGATAAAATCCGTACAAACTAGTTTTATTTCAATAGGTAAATTAATTATCTCACCCAAATTTGGACTAAAATAATAATTAAACCGCGATAAATTCCGTATAAACTAGTTTTATTTCAATAGGTAAATTAATTATCTCACCCAAATTTAGCTGTATCAGGTTCAGCCTCCAGCAGTTCCCTGACGGGTGATTTGGGCGCAGCGGCGCTGAACGCTTCCAACTCACGACCCATCAGACGCACGTACGACCTCCATACTGCACCTAACGACATACCTACAAACAATAGTTATATTTTAAAAAAGATAATAATATTAATATTAACTGCCTCGATGGCGCAATTGTAATGCGTACGCGTTACGATTGAGGTCAACTCTGAGGTCTCGGGTTCGATCCCCGGGTCGGGTAAAGTGGTATTGGGTTTTTCTATTACAAAATGCTCAGTATCAGCCCGGAGTCTGGAATTTGTGCCCGGTATGGCGATAGGCTCGCCCCCTATCACATAAGAGACGGAAATACGCTCGGCGAAATGTGGTTGTACTGGTTACACCTCTGCCTACCCCTTCGGGGATTACAGGCGTGAGTGCGTATGTAAAAATATATTAATAACAGTAATAGCTCAGTGAGGAGAGGTATGGACTGTCGAGACGAAAGTCGCAGGTTCGAAACCAGTCCCAAGTGCACACACCTCTGACTTTTCTAAGTTATGTGTGTATTAATTGTTAATTATCACTTGCTTTAACAGTGAAGGAAACATCGTGAGGAAACCCGTACATCTGAGGAGTTCTGCATAAGAATTTCGAAGGTACGTGAAGTCTGCCAACCCGCATTAGGCCAGCGTGGTGGACTAAGGCCTAACCCCTCTCATTCAGTAGAGGAGGCCCGTGCCCAGCAGTGGGACGTGTATAATACAGTGCTAGTATTATTATTATTAATAAATAACAATTAATTACATAATTCTTAATTGACCAACAATTAAGAGCTTTGAGTGGTAGAGCCATGCTGTAGACAGTTTTGTCTACAGCATGAATGGGCCGGCTTGTCCAGGTCGTTACCACTGTCTCACAGAAAACTGGGGTAAAGTAGCGGCTTACTGCTGCGTTTCGTACGGTGAGTGAGATATCCGGAGGCACAAATCCCTCTCCCCTTCCCAATCCCTTAATCATCCCTTCCATTTAAGGTTGACACCGCGCCCATGATCCTTTTGGTATTGTGGGCGTACATGGACGGTGATCACTTACCATCAGATGACGCACTTGGTCGTTTGCCGGCCTATGATATATTTCTTTTTTACCAACAAAAATAGGTTACACTGCCTCGATGGCGCAGTTGTAATGCGTACGCAGTACGACTGCTGTGCTGAGGTCTCGGGTTCCATCCCCGGCAGGCCCAGATCTATGACTTTTTTGAACCAGGGCAGAAACTTAATATAAGTAAAGCAAATAATGATGCACAAAGGGCCTGTGTGGCGCTTTTTCTTACAAGTCGACGGTGAGCCAACCAGGCTTCCGTATACTAGACGCTTTGTGGAGCAAGATTTTATTTTTTAATTCAAAGACTTTAATACCATAGACGGGCTGTTCAGAAGTAAAATTGTGTTGCATACGCGGCCGGCGAGGCGGGAATGACGTCTAAGGCGTGGGAGCGAGAGCAGTTGAGAGTAAGCGAGATGGCAATATTGAGACGGCTGTTTTGTTTGGTATTAGTTTTCATTCACAATAAATGAATTTTTCGATCAAAACCAAGAAATAATATAGTTACTTCCGTAAAATAACTTCAAATTGAATGAATAATATATGCACGTAAATAATGACAATGTTTGATGGGTCACAATAAACTATTTCGTGTTAGTTTATCGAATTTAACGTTTACAGCTATTCAAACACAAACTGCTTTTGTCGCTCTCTCGCGTGCGACTAAATGAGTTGCGGTCAATTGACCGTGACTAAGTGCGCAATTTCTTTGTACCGCACAGCTTGATAGTAGTATACATTAAAGTCTTTGCTCTAATCATATTATATTATCATTTTGGCGCCCCCTGAAACTGTCGGCCGGTACCCGGTTGCCCCGTTTGACACGCCCCCCCCCCTAGATCCGGGGCTGATCCCCGGGTCTTGTCTAGCGTACATCTAGTTGGTGCCTGTCCCATGATATGATGTATTTAAAACGTACCTGAGTCAAGGAATATAGCCCCAGCGACGGATTCGAACAGATCACCCAACGCTTTAGGGACCTCCACATCTTCCGCCTGCTCCATTTCATCCTCTTGTATCAAATAATGCTGTAAAAAAAAACATGTGTGAAATTCACACGCGGCAGAAGTGAAACCTTCTAAAATGTTGGCTTCAAGATAATGAGACGAATGTAATGTTTTACGAGTGGTAGAGCCACGCTGTAGACAATTTTGTCTACAGCATGAATGGGCCGGCTCGTCCGGGTCGTTACCACTGTCTCACAGAAAACCGGCGTAAAGTAGCAACTTGCTGCTGCGTTTTGTACGGTGAGTGAGATATCCGGAGTCCCAAATCCCCGTCCCCTTCCCAATCCCATAATTATCCCTTTCCTTTAAGGTCGGCAACACGCCCATATTTTTTTTGTATTGTGGGCGGTGGAGATCGCTTACCATAAGGTGACTTGCTTGCTCGTTTGCCGGCCTATGCTATAAAACAAACTCCCTTTGCTTACGGAATCCTAAAAAAAAACCCTTAAATTCTCACCTCTTCGCTAATTGAGTGTCCATTCTCCTCTTGTATCTTCACATATTTGGTGAGAACTTCGTTCAAACCGGGCGACATGTGGCGGAAATATCTGTCGAATAAATACGCACTCATACATACGCACTCACGCCTGCTATCCCCGAAGGGGTAGGCAGAGGTGTAACCAGTACACCCACATTTCGCCGAGCGTATCTCTGTCCCATGATGTGATAGGGGGCGAGCCTATCGCCATACCGGGCACAAATTCCAGACTCCGGGCTGATACTGAGCATTTCGTAATAGAAAAACCCAATACCACTTTACCCGACCCGGGCATCGAACCCGAGACCTCAGCGTTGAACTCAGTCGTAACGCGTACGCATTACAACTGCGCCCCGAGGTAGTCGAATAAATATGTTTCAGAATTACAAAACTGAAATAATTTAACTTGGCTAGCTTGAAGTCAGTAATGTGCGGCGTCGTGGTTATTGTTTTCAGAGAGTTTTATGAGTGGTAAAGCCACGCTGTAGACAGTTTTGTCCATAGCATGAATGCAAGCAGCAATCTACCGTTACCACTGTCTCACAGAAAATCGACGTAAATTAGCGAGTTGCTACTGCATTTCGTACGGTGAGTGAAATAATAATAAATACACGTCCAACAGTCACACACATAGTCTTGAGCCCACACTAGATTAACCTGTATCGTGGGTATCAACTACGAGGGACTTGCCAACCCACAACACACAGACCCGAAACAAATATTTGTCTCGGTGTGGGAATCGAACCCACGGCTTCACGCTTCGCAGCCGGCTAGTCGCCCACTGCACCACGGAGGCTGTCAAATATCCGAAGCCCCAAATCCCCTTCCTATTCTAGATCCTTTAATCATCGATTTACTTGACGTTTCAACGCACACACGATTCTTCTGGTGTTATGGGCATACATGGGCGGTGGAGATCACTTACTATTGAGTGACCCACTTGCTTGTGTGCCAGATCATGTTATAAAAAAACCAAGACAAGTAGAAATGACGAAAAAAAAACAATTTAAAAAATATCGATATTTTTCTCAAAAAGCGTCGTAATTTTTAAAAGTATCGATATCGAATCCGATATAAAGAAAAATATTATAATATGGACAACTGGTAACTATTGTATCTGACTGAATAACAATCATTGTACACATACTGTCTTAGCATATACATGACAAAAGCCCTGTCGATCTTTTTAGCTGTGTATGAGAATCGATATTCAAACACAAGGAAATACAGTAGAACCTCGTTAAGTCGAACCTCGATAAGTTGAAAACCTCCAAATCTCGAAAATATGTTTTGTTCCCTTCCCTTCGAACACCAAAACCTCCATTACTCGAAATCACAACCCTCGATTAGTCGAAATAATCAGTGAGCCCCTCCAAGCCATTTTGTGACTCCATAACTCGATAAAAATTAAATTTTACCTCTATATCTTAATTATTTGAGGCATATTACCTCTACAGTTTTCTATAAGTCGAAAACTCTATAACTCGAATTTTTTGACGTCTCTCTTGATGTTCGACTTCTAGAGGTTCTATTGTATCTCTAATGAGAAAAATCTAACATAAAAATGCGTTGAAATAACACTAGTTTATACGGATTTTGTCGCGGTATTTTTTTTAATTATTATATATAGTATAGGCCGGCAATCGAGCAAGTAGGTCACCTGATGGTAAGTGATCTCCACCGCCCATGCACGCCCACAATACTAAAATAATCATGGGCGCGTTGCCGACCTTAAAGGAAAGGGATAAGTAAGGGATTGGGAAGGGGAATACAAAAATAAATATAGTAGATTTGGGCCTCCGGATATCTCACTCACCGTACGAAACGCAGCAGCAAGCTGCTACTTTACGCCGGTTTTCTGTGAGACAGTGGTAATGACCCGGACGAGCCGGCCCATACTTGCTGTAGATAAAAGTGTCTACAGCGTGGCTCTACCACTCTCAAATTAATTTTTATTTTAGTCCCGACGTTTCGAAAGCTTTTCATCCTTCGTGGTCACGGGAGAGACTGTCTCTATAAACTACCAACTATAGTAACGATAAAATCCGTATAAACTAGTTTTATTTCAATGTGTAATATTCGCGTAAACATAAGGAATCACTATAAAAATGCGTATTCAGCGACTCTCCCCCTGTATCGCTCCCCGTCCCTCTCTAACCACAGCAATAGTCGATATCGTGTACTCACTTGTGGAATCCATGTTTAGCGGCCAACGTCGCGAAAATAGTATTATTGACGAGCGCTGAGCGCAGATCAGTCAACGCGCCGGGACAGTGGCGACGCGCGTCCTCGTATAAATGACGTGTTATTAAATAATCTACGACAAAAACACATGTTACATATGCGCTCATAAGAGAAACCGCTGACGTAGAGTCACGCATTCACCGCATGCACAAACAATTAAAATAACACGATTGCGAAATGCTGACGCTAGTTGAATTTAATGGACGTGGGATTAATTCAAAGTATCTTATCGAACCCAAAGTCAAAAGTTGCCAAAAAATTATGCATGTTAATGAGTTCCATCTAGTAGCAGCATTTGATTTTTATAGTTAGGATTAGTTTATATTAAGTACCTATTTTAAGGGCAGATTTAATTTTATTTTGTATTCTCTGTAACAAGGCACGATGGGGTTGACATATCCTTTTGGATAAAAACCCCTAAATAAATAAAGATAAAAAAAAAAAAAGAAATGCTGACGCTGCATCACTGGCCACGAGTTGGATTCTACGTGACCGCCGAAACGCACACTTTTTGATCAACATCATATAGTAAAAGACTAGAATTTTATAATATGCAATCACTAATATCACGCAGAAAGTATTTAGATTTAGTATTTTTACATAAGCTTTTAAACTCAGGTATAGATTGTCCACAGCTTCTTTGGAGAGTAAATATTTCAACTCCATGCCGATTACCTAGATTTTCTGCCTACAAATTGTTTAAAGAAAAATTTTATAAAACTAATTTGGGTTACACTACTCCCATAACAAGAATGATGAGAACCTATAATTATTTGCCCAAATGTATTGACGCTGACATTTCAAGCAATAAGATTGGCCCATTTAAAAATAAAATTAAGTTATTTGTTTTTCACAATATTTAGTTTACGTATTTCACATATTACATTTCATTTAAAAATAATTTACTTACTTTACTTATCTTATAATTTATAATAATTATTAGGTATTACGTTACTATGACATTGTAATTTTTTTTGTGTTAGCTGTAAATACCTTTAAAAGGTAAGCTCATGATTTGTCACTTAATTGATTTTTATATTATGTTAGTAGTGTGTTTTACCTAATGGTATTGCTAATAAATAAATAAATAAATAAATAAATAAATAAATAAATAAATAAATAAATAAATAAATAAATAAATAAATAAATAAATAAATAAATAAATAAATAAATAAATAAATAAATAAATAAATAAATAAATAAATAAATAAATAAATAAATAAATAAATAAATAAATAAATAAATAAATAAATAAATAAATAAATAAATAAATAAATAAATAAATAAATAAATAAATAAATAAATAAATAAATAAATAAATAAATAAATAAATAAATAAATAAATAAATAAATAAATAAATAAATAAATAAATAAATAAATAAATAAATAAATAAATAAATAAATAAATAAATAAATAAATAAATAAATAAATAAATAAATAAATAAATAAATAAATAAATAAATAAATAAATAAATAAATAAATAAATAAATAAATAAATAAATAAATAAATAAATAAATAAATAAATAAATAAATAAATAAATAAATAAATAAATAAATAAATAAATAAATAAATAAATAAATAAATAAATAAATAAATAAATAAATAAATAAATAAATAAATAAATAAATAAATAAATAAATAAATAAATAAATAAATAAATAAATAAATAAATAAATAAATAAATAAATAAATAAATAAATAAATAAATAAATAAATAAATAAATAAATAAATAAATAAATAAATAAATAAATAAATAAATAAATAAATAAATAAATAAATAAATAAATAAATAAATAAATAAATAAATAAATAAATAAATAAATAAATAAATAAATAAATAAATAAATAAATAAATAAATAAATAAATAAATAAATAAATAAATAAATAAATAAATAAATAAATAAATAAATAAATAAATAAATAAATAAATAAATAAATAAATAAATAAATAAATAAATAAATAAATAAATAAATAAATAAATAAATAAATAAATAAATAAATAAATAAATAAATAAATAAATAAATAAATAAATAAATAAATAAATAAATAAATAAATAAATAAATAAATAAATAAATAAATAAATAAATAAATAAATAAATAAATAAATAAATAAATAAATAAATAAATAAATAAATAAATAAATAAATAAATAAATAAATAAATAAATAAATAAATAAATAAATAAATAAATAAATAAATAAATAAATAAATAAATAAATAAATAAATAAATAAATAAATAAATAAATAAATAAATAAATAAATAAATAAATAAATAAATAAATAAATAAATAAATAAATAAATAAATAAATAAATAAATAAATAAATAAATAAATAAATAAATAAATAAATAAATAAATAAATAAATAAATAAATAAATAAATAAATAAATAAATAAATAAATAAATAAATAAATAAATAAATAAATAAATAAATAAATAAATAAATAAATAAATAAATAAATAAATAAATAAATAAATAAATAAATAAATAAATAAATAAATAAATAAATAAATAAATAAATAAATAAATAAATAAATAAATAAATAAATAAATAAATAAATAAATAAATAAATAAATAAATAAATAAATAAATAAATAAATAAATAAATAAATAAATAAATAAATAAATAAATAAATAAACCATCGATCGGGTCGCTAGTATTAAGTTATAATTGTAATTTTGAGTAATAAATTAATTTATAAGTAATTTCGGCTTTTTTTGTGTCCTCCGGCAGCGACATACGTAATTCACATTACATTACAATTAGTTTACCCACAAACATACATACGCACTCACGTCTGTACTCCCTGAAAAGTTAGGCAGAGGTGTAACCAGTACACCTACATCTCTGTCTCATTATGTGATAGGTGAGCCTATCGCCATACCTGGCACAATAGGGTAGTACCCTATATTGCATTTTATACATTATTTTATAAGCAACTGAAAATTATACGCAAATGAAACCCTTTTATTAAAACACAATCAAAATTGGTTCAGAAATGTGCCCGCAGTTATGATTTTAAATGTTGGTATGAGGAAAAGTGGGTGCGTAGTAGGGATATCTCAGTATCTCGCTTGCACGCGTGCACCATAATGAACATTTTACACAGTGACGTCAAAGATTGCGTCGTCTGTCATTTGACAATTACCCCTTCTACAGGATTTGAATGGCTTCTAACTTATTTATTTTTGGTCCGATTTATAAAATTCTTTCTGCAATAGTAGTCAACTACCCTATTCCAGACTCCGGGCTGATACTGAGTATTTCGTCATAGAAAAACCCAATATCAGTTTTACCCGACCTTGTGATCGATTTTGATAATTGTTTGTGTGGTTAACTTTTAGGCCTAGGCCGGAAAACGATTAAGCGGGTCACCTGTCTAGCTCTATATTATGACCACACCTTTCTGTAACACGTTGTATATACAAATCTAACTAAAAACTGCCCTTTTCTTGTAGGTTAAAACAGCTATTTCAGCTATATTTATCCCAATCCCCCATTCCACTTACCCAATATAGCGTCTCCTAGAAACTCGAGCCTTTGATAGCAATCAGTCAGTCGGTTCCTATAATGCGATGCGTGAGTCAAAGCTTGCAGCAGGAGGGAACGATCCTGAAACCGGTACTGCAGTGTGCGCTCCAATGCGTCATAACCTGCAACAGGTTTTTTTTAATTATTTTTTAACGAGAGCAGGAGGCCAATTCTCGTAATTTTAAATGTTCAAAATATCATTCCGATCTAGTCTCAGCGTCAAGAAAGTTGCAAATGGCATTCTCATAAACCAATAATCATCATCATCAAAATCATCAGCCACAAGACGTCCACTGTTGAACATAGGCCTCCCCTAATGCCTTCCAGGTCGACCTGAGATGAGATCCGTAGACGAACGAAGATAACCGACATAGCCCAGCGGATTAGCATGTTGAAGTGGCAGTGGGCAGGCCACATAGCTCGCAGAACTGATAGCCGATGGGGCAGAAAAGTTCTCGAATGGAGGTCACGTACGGGCAAGCGCAACAGAGGACGTCCACCTACAAGATGGACCGACGACCTGACAAGGGTTGCAGGAAGCCGATGGATGCAGGCCGCTTCTTAAACCAATAATCACCATCAAATGCACCTAGCATTAGCAGTAGCATTATACCGTTTTGGCTTCAGTCAACTTTCATTCTACATTCAACCACATTACGATCTATGTTCACATTTGACGTTGATTATTGGTTTAAGAGCATGCCATTTGCAACTTTCTCGACGCTGAGACTGGATCGGAATGATATTTTGAGCATTTAAAATTACGAGAATTGGCCTCCAGGTCGCTCGCCTGGTGGTATGCGCAGTTCAATGCCATGCAGAGTTCTGTATCACGCTTAATATAAGGCGAGCGACTTGCTCGTGACGTCATACAAGAAAATAATAATCGCCACGCCTTCCCATAAACAGAAATCAGGGTATGATGTACGCCCGATTTCTGAAAGGCTGTCAAAGTAAAATGAACTAATCAAATGTCAAATCTCATGTCAAGTTGAAATTGAGTTGCTAGAAGCGTGATCAACACCTTTGATTTGACACACATGTTAGCTAACATAACATTCAAATTAATATGAAAAATCGTATGTCAAACGGTACTAAAGAGAGATCAAACAGTATAATTTTTACACTAATCAATGTTTCAGCAACTCGAATTGATTTGACAGCGATGTCAAAATCAAAGTTCTGTTAGTTGAATGTTGATTTGATCAGCCTTTCAGAAATGCCATTTCATTGGCTTCAATGGACACAACAGTGCTTACACACTGCGGTATGGCGGCAGAAATAGACGGTGCGTTGGTCAACACAGACGGCCTCTCGCATACGAGGGACCTACGAACCTGTATCATACTACATTTAAATATTGTACACTATATTGATGAACTTTTTTTATCTCTACCCGGCGTTATCCAGGCTTATTGCCACGGTCCACCATGTTTTTTTTATAGGCCGGCAAACGAGCAAGTGGGTCACCTGATGGTAAGTGATCTCCACCGCCCATGTACGCCCACAATACCAAAAGAATCATGGGTGCGTTGCCGACCTTAAAGGAAAGGAATAATTAAGGGATTGCAAAGGGGGGGATTCGGGCCTCCGGATATCTCACTCACTGTACGAAACGCAGCAGCAAGCTGCTAATTTACGTCGATGTTCTGTGAGACAGTGGTAACGACCCGGACGAGCCGGCCCATTAGTGGCTCTACCACTCAAAAATGTTACTAAAACGTCTTCAATTCGTATCTTCGTTTCACCCGACCTGGGAACTGAACCCAGGACTTAGTGTTAGTACCCTGGCACTAGGCCAATGAGGCAATGGTGAAATTCATCAAGTACACTGAAGAATTGAAAAATGTTAGCTCCGTGGCGCAGTGGGCGAGTAGGCGGCTGTGATGCGTGAGGCCGTGGGTTCGATGTTTGTGTGATCCACAAATATTTGTTTCTGGTCTGGGTGTTGTGGGTTGGCAAGTCCCTGTTAGTTGATACTCACGATACAGGTTAACCTAGTGTGGGGTCAGGACTATGTGTGTGACTGTTGGACGTGTATTTATTATTGAAGTCGGTTCTAAACTTACCTGACAACATTTGTTCGAGTTCTCCGTCAGGATCCTGTATGTATCGCAGCAGAGGGGATGGTGGAGGCTTCAGTTCACCATATACCGGCTGGAAATAATATTACAATGTTTTTACGAGTGGTAGAGCCACGCTGTAGACAATTTTGTCTACAGCATGTATGGGCCGGCTCGTCCGGGTCGTTACCACTGTCTCACAGAAAACCGACGTAAAGTAGCAGCTTGCTGCTGCGTTTCGTACGGTGAGTGATATATCCGGAGGCCCAAATACCCCTCCCCTTCCCAATCCCTTATTATCCCTTTCCTTTAAGGTCGGCAACGCGCCCATGATTCTTTTGTATTGTGGGCGTACATGGGCGGTGGAGATCGCTTACCATCAGGTGACCCACTTGCTCGTTTGCTATAAAAAAAAAAAAACAAATTTCAGCAGCGTCGATTTACTAATATGTAGACAGTTATGTTTACAGCATAAAATGGGTCGTTCCGATGGATTTGTCACAACTGTCCCACAGAAAACCGACGTAAAGTAGCAGCTTACTGCTGCGTTTTGTACGGTGAGTGAGATATCCGGAGATCCAAATCACCTTCCCCTTCCCAATCCCTTAACTATTCCTTTCCTTTCCTTTATAACGCTCCCGTGATTGTTTTTTTTTTAATAGTATAATCTGGCAAACGAGCAAGTGGGTCACCTGATGGTAAGTAATCTCCACCGCCCATGTACGCCCACAATACTAAAATAATCATGGGCGCGTTGCCGACCTTAAAGGAAAGGGATAAGTAAAGGATTGGGAAGGGGAGGGGGTTTGGGCCTCCGGATATCCCTCACCGTACGAAACGCAGCAGCAAGCTGCTACTTTACGACGGTTTTCTGTGAGACAGTGGTAACGACCCGGACGAGCCGGCCCATACACGCTGTAGACAAAATTGTCTACAGCGTGGCTCTACCACTCCGCTCAGATTGTTCTTATATTGTACGTGTAGGTGGGCGGTGGAGATTACTTACCATCAAATGACCCACTATAGATCGTTTACAGACATATGCTATTAAAAAAAATAGCAGCGATCAGCGGTACGGACTGTTGAGACGAACATCACAGGTTCGAAACCAGCCCCAAGAGCGTGCACCGATGATATTCTCCGAAAAGGGCTCGTCACGAGTACCCTCAACCGACGAAAATGTACGAGAAGATGTATGAATGTGGAAGAGGCGAAAGAGGTGGGTCAGGATCGTAGCTTGTGGTACTCAATAGTCTCTGCCTACCCCTATGGGACATAGGCGTGAGTGTGTATGTATGTATGTAATTGTTTTGTGTTTTGTATTGTGGGCGTATATCTTATTTTTATATGTATGTATGTATGTTTACATGTATAGTATTGTATTAAGTAAATTTATTTAGTTTTATTTTATTTTATTTTATTTAAACGTTATATACATAACATGTATAAAGGCGGACTTAATGCCGAAGGCATTCTCTACCAGCCTACCTGTGGGTGATGCAGAGACGAGATAATGTGGGTGTATATAAATCGTCGAATAAAACAAACGAACAAGAAAAAATAAGTAGACAAGATACAAATACATAAATCTACATATATAGAAGACTATGATACAACATTACTTACATAAATACATATAAATTTATTATATTATATACACTAGTACTTACATAAATATTTTAATATATACATATAGTATGAATCTACTATTGTCGTGATTCAGCTGCACTATCAGCCAATAGCGCCCGCACTTTAAATTTAAAAGTGAGCCGGTTGGTAGCGTCCTGATTTCGAGTGGGAGCGCATTCCAAAGAAGTATAGATTGGACAGTGAAGGAGGAATGAATAAAGTCAGAATAGGGTAGTTTCCTATATTGAATTTTATACATTATTTTATAAGCAACAGAAAATGACACGCAAAAGAAACCCTTTTATTAAGACACAATATAAATTGGTTCAGAAATGTGCCCGCAGTTATGACTTTAAATGTTGGTATGAATAAAAGTGGGTGCGTAGTAGGGATATCTCAGTATCTCGCTTGCACGCGTGCACTATAATGAACATTTTACACAGTGACGTCAATGGTTGCATCGTCTGTCATTTGACAATTACCCCTTCTACAGGATTTGAATGGCTTCTAACTTATTTATTTTTGGTCCGATTTATAAAATTCTTTCTGCCATTTATTTTGAGTAAAGTAACTTATTGATTTAAATAATAAAAAAAACTAGTCAACTACCCTATTGTGAGGAGGGCACTATAGAAGAAGATTGCATGAAGAGCGAAGGTTTCTTTCGTGATTAGATCCAATATACTGAAAGTTAGAAGTTAAATAAGAAGGGGGAATAATTGAAGTTAGAATAGAAAAGAGTGTAGTAAGTGCGCGCAGATTTCGGCGCTGACGAATGGGTAACCATTTGAGTTTTAGTGTCTTGTCTACTTCTTTCTATCACTTTTCTTGTAAGCCCACATCATCTCGTCTCTGCATCACTCAAAGGTAGACTGGTAGATAATGCCTGATGGCATTAAGTTCGCCTTTATACAAGTTATGTATATAAAGTTTTAAATAAATACATGTGTGGTGGAGATCACTTACCGTCACGTGACCTACTTGCTCGTTTGCCAGCCTATGCTATAAAAAAAAAATAAAAAAAACCAGCCCACTTACCTGTATCCATGTCCCGTCCTGCTGCTGCGTGGGCGGCAGAGAGCCAACTGTTCGATCCCTCCACCACCACTCCTCGCTCCTCTCACCCTCCAGACACTCGCGCGAGGGCTCCTCCTCGTCAGACGAGCAATCTGATGATGACGACGAGTGACGATGACGCTTCGGCGATGGCAGGGGGGTGGGTTTCTGCTTATCAGTCATTGTCAAATCAATAACATGCATATACACACTTAAGCCTGTAATCCCCGAAGTGGTAGAAGTACACCCACATATCACGTATTTCCGTCTCACGATATGATAGCCACAAATCGGACACAAATCCAGACTCCGGGCTGATACTGAGCATTTCGTAATAGAAAATTCCAATACCACTTTACCCGACCCGGCGATCGAACCCGAGACCTCAGAGTTGACCTCAGTCGTAACGGGCACACATTACAACTACGCCACCCCGAGCCAGTGAGTTAGTCGGTTAATTAATTAGTTTTACTAATAATAATAAATAATAATAAAGCTTATTTATTCCAACAAACTTGCATGATTACAATTTAGTTATTAGAAGATATTTCATAAATTATATTTAGGTTAATACATTCCAATTGATGTATATTATGATATTTAGTTAATTTATAATTTAGTTTTTTTTTTAAAGATTGAATAATTAATTTAGTTTTTAATTATGATTACAATTTTGGAAATGGATTAATTAGAAATTAAAATAAGATTTAAATTACAATAGGGTAGTTGACTAGATTTTTTTATTATTTATATCAATAAGTTATGTTACTCAAAATCTATTGCAGAAAGAATTTTATAAATCGGACCAAAAATAAATAAGATAGAAGCCATTGAAATCCTGTAGAAGGGGTAATTGTCAAATGACAGACGATGCAACCTTTGACGTCACTGTGTAAAATGTTCATTATGGTGCACGCGTGCAAGCGAGATAGTGAGATATCCCTACTACGCACCCACTTTTCCTCATACCAACATTTAAAGTCATAACTGCGGGCACATTTCTGAACCAATTTTGATTGTGTTTTAATAAAAGGGTTTCTTTTGCGTATCATTTTCTGTTGCTTATAAAATAATGTATAAAATTCAATATAGGAAACTACCCTATTGAAATATAAATTAAATTACAACATTAAGGTCGAAGTTTGTGTGGACCCCTGACAGGTAAAAGCCTCCTTCAAAGAGTGCCAGGTGTCTTTATCTTTTGCAATGTTGAGCCAGTTACTAATATTAGACAGGAATACTCGGAGACGAGCCGCGAACGATAAAGCAATTCCACAACACAAGACCGCAAGCTACAAAGGTAGCTTCAAATACGCGGCTTCTAACATCTGGAATGACCTTCCCCCACCCCTACGCAAAAACATTTCACTATTAACACTAAAAAAGCACATTTATAGAGGGAACTTTTAAATACTCAAAAGTTATTGTAACAAAAGTAGCGAGTTAGGTCACGGGATGTGTTTTCATATTATGTTTTAGGAAAAATTTATATTAGATTGTATTGTTGTAGTGTAACTAAGAATACTTGATATGTACAGAATTACATTAGTAACCAGAGGGGCTGGCACGGAAACTTGCGAAAAGTTATTCGAGCTGCCATCGACAACAATTTCTATGAGATTTTAGTACAGCGCCTCTATCGTACGTAAAAGAAACTAATATATATGGAATATAGACCAATGATATTAAAGGAATTATCTATCGAGCCCTCGATACCTTTACATTACGATTTCGATAGTTTTCCGTGCTAGCCCCTCAGTTAACGTTTGGATCAGCTGTTTTTGAAAGTACCTATAAAACTCTTTCCTTAGATATCAGCAGAGTGTGATTTTTGTGTTTGTACGTTTTGTGTTTAGTTGGGTAGGTAGAATTTGCTCAGTGGTGGTGAAACAGGCGCTTAGTATATATTTTTTTATTTTTAGTTTCCTTAATATTTATTTCCTTTTGATTATTTGTTGTCACTTGTCACACGTCTGTAAAATTCGTTTGTACTAAGATGACGCGACGGTGGGGTCCAGCTGAAAAATCAGTGCTGTGTCTCAACAGCGTACACTGAGCTGGACCCCTTCTACCGCATATATTGTAGCTAATTTATGTTTTATATACGTATGTCAATTAATTAATTATTTCATTATTTTTATTTTATTAATTTAAGTATTTTTTTTTTGACGAAATTAAAACAATTGCTGGTCAAAACTGGCTACAAGTAGCCACTAATAGGGACGAATGGATGTCTTTGGAGGAGGCCTTCACCTGTAAATAAGGGGTTCTTGCCAAACATTGATACACTAACTATTTATTTAATTTTTTATACTATTGTTATAAAGAGACTGCCTCGGTGGCGCAGTTGTAATGCGTACGCGTTACGATTGAGGTCAACGCTGAGGTCTCGGGTTCGATCCCCGGGTCGGGTATAGTGGTATTGGGTTTTTCTATTTAGAAATGCTCAGTATCAGCCCGGAGTCTGGAATTTGTGCCCGGTATGGCGATAGGCTCGCCCCCTATCACATAAGGGACGGAAATACGCTCGGCGAAATGTGGGTGTACTGGTTACACCTCTGCCTACCCCTTCGGGGATTACAGGCGTGAGTGCGTATGTATGTATGTATATATTGTTATAATAAGTTGTTATAGGTACTAAAATAAAACTGTTTTCCCTTTTTAATCTTTTCAATATAACGGCGAGAAATAAAAGGCTTTTTTATTTTTTATTATTTTTATTTTAAGTCCTTTTTGTCATCTCGTTTTGTTGTGCTATATGTATGTGTGTGTAGATAAAACAAATGGTTTATAATCCATCAGACGAGCCACATGCTCGTTGCCTCATTCAAGCTAGTGAGAAAAGGACAGTCTTAATATATGTTGTAAATACATGTTGCGTATTTCCCTGTTATATCCTCCAGCCTCCATAGCGCAGTGGGCGAGTAGCCGACTGTGAAACTGGAGGCCACGGGTTCGATCCCCGCACCGAGACATATATTTGTATCATCCACAAATATTTGTTTCGGATCTGGGTGTTAAGAGACCGCAAGTCTCTCGTAGTTGCCGATTCCCAAGACACAAGACTCGTATCTTACTGTGGGGTCAGGACTATGTGAGTGACTGTTATAAAAAAATTAAAATAGAAGTTACCTAACGATTTTTTCTTACGATACTGACCTGGTGCTCCTTCGTGTGGTAGTCCTTCGGAGGTGTTGTATCCGTCGGTAGCGCCACGTGGTGCAGCGGCAGGACGCGGATGCCGAGCCACGACATGAACAGCAGCGCGCCACGTGGCCCACACTCCAGCAGGTACGCGCCGATCAGAGCCTCCACACAATCCGCTATGGACTTGTCTGTAACAATAAACGTTTAGTTGAAATATCAGAAGTAGCCACGGAAATTCAATTTTATTTTTATGGCATACGCCGGCAAACGAGCAAGTGGGTCACCTGATGGTCAGTGATCTCCACCGCCCATGTACGCCTACAATACCAAAAGAGTCATGGGCGCGTTGCCGACCTTAAAGGAAAAGGATAATTGAGGAATTTGGAATTTGGGTCTCCAGTATATCATACTCACGGGCAACAGCAACTGCAACCTCACCTTTAAAGAAACAGTGGTAACAACCCGGTCGAGCTGGGCCATTCCTGCTTGACAAAACAACCAGTTTACCACTCACCAGGTATACTATGCTGCGTGATGAGGTTGTATGGTATATAACATCCGCTGCTGTCCACAGATGTTTCTGTTTTTGGACCCAGCTGGTCTTGACACTCGGCCTGCAAAAAAAAACGCCCTGTCAGGTCAATTTGGCCTTCAGCGGGTAACTAGTTGAAACCAGAAAATATTGCGAGTATTTTGGGCTTGGTTAAATTTTTTGTCGTTTAAAAAATTATTATATAAGTCAAAAATTTGCGAACACTTTAGTCATTTAACATTCTATATAAAATTTTGCGAGCAAGTTTGAAAATTTAATTTTAAACTTTGCGAGCAACTTTGGTCATTATTTTTTTTCAAGATTATTTTTTTTATGAAAAATACACTCATGCAGGCGGAGCCGCGGGAACATAACCTAGTATATCATATTGTTAGCGTATTAATAATATTGGTATATTGAGGGTGTCTGAGAAAGCAACGTTGGGTACACTGTAATAGTAATGGTGCGATATAGTTGTGGAAGGGTAGTTAAATGGTGGGGTGCGAAGTCAGGAAACCTCCACGTGGTGCACCCTGGGCAACGGCGGTCAAGTTGACCGACGGCTGATATCCTGACAACAGGTGGTTGACGGTCGTTGCATGTTGCGGCGGCCGTCGTCATTTGTGAGGGGCTGTTTTTAGGGCCACCCCCGGGTTCTGTCTCGGGGGTGTCGACGGGCTCGGTGTGCGCTCACCCCGCCGCCGAGCAGGACTGCGGTCACCGTCGGAGATCGTAATCTGGTCAGGAGGTCTGTGGTTATGTCTCGCGCTCCTGATCGGACCGAGGGTCTTGGCTTAACCGCCTGGGCCGCGAGGTAGAAAACCTCTATAAAAAGTTACCCCGAATCCCAAGCGACGGCGCACCGCGAGGGGATGCATGGCCGATGGGTAGTTCGGTCGTTAGTGCGAACCCCCGCCGGAGTCCAGCCGAAACTCCGATAGCGGGTTACGCCTAGGCTTACCCAGGTACAGGGGTCTCTGCCTGGGTGGACATTTTAGTTCCCCCATTCTCGTGGGATTTATTATGAAACTAACCTTTTGTAAAAAACCCGTTGTTGTGGTGGAGAGGCTGTCTGCCTCGGGGGCCATTCGTGGTCAAGAACAGACACAGGAGGGGCGTAAGCCCGAAGGTGAGGTTGCCGAGGTGGCGCCCGTCCCGGTTCTCGAGTCCGAGGCCGGGCCGAGTGGCACTACCTCGCGCACGAAGAGGGGTCGCCGAGATCGAGATCGCATCGTGGTCTCGGTTTCGAGCGAGAGTGACAGCGAGCCGGCTGAAAAGCTGATCGCTGTTTCCACGAGTCCAACACCGGGTCCGGAGTTGGACGTCGTGGAGATGGAGGAGGCTGAGGCGCCAGTCGACGAGCTGGACTGGCGCCTGCGATTGGCCGAAACGATCCGGGACGTCTCACACAAGTCCCGGAATTTGAAGGGGACGGAGCAGCGGAGGCTGAATCTCGCCGCCAACGAGTTGTTGGAGAGGGCGGGGGAGTCAGGCTCCGCTGAGGTAGCCCGCTTGGAGGCGGAGAAGGCGGCCTTGGCAAATGAGGTCGTCAAGCTGAAGGCTGCACAGGCGGAGCAGGCCAAAGTCCTGGAGGAGGTGTTGGCGACAGTGAGGTCGCTTGGGCTGCCGCAGCCGGTGGTGCAACCGGAGGGTGCGACCGAAGAGACGTTCGCGGAATTCCAGCGGCGTCTCTTCAACATTTTGGACGCCCGCTTTGAGGCAGTATATTTGCGGCTGCCTCCCGAGCGCCCAGTTCGGCCTCCTTTGGCCGCTGACCGGGCCAGGCCGGAGAGGGCTGAGTGGCCGCCGCTGCAAGTGCCGCGGCCTC
This sequence comes from Mimas tiliae, assembly GCA_905332985.1. Lineage (NCBI taxonomy): Eukaryota > Metazoa > Arthropoda > Insecta > Lepidoptera > Sphingidae > Mimas > Mimas tiliae. The sequence continues at coordinate 5,524,915 of HG995266.1, read as the reverse complement.
GAGCCACCGTTGGGCCGCCGCCAACACCTGCGGCCGTGGCCGGTTCCTCCAGGGACCCGCCCCTTGTTGCCGGTCCGCCAGTCACTGGCAAGGGGAAAGGGAAGGGTGGGAGCGGAACTTCCGCCATACCCGCCCCAACAGAGGCTCCCCGACCTGCACCTGCAGTCGTGGCCCCGTCGGCCGTTGCGGCTTCCTCCGCCGCTACTCCGATTCCCCCCCAGCGATCATCACGCGCGGGGGGGAAAAAGAAGAAGAAGGGCCGTCCGGCTACCCCGGGTCCGCCTCCCCGCGAGCCCCGCCCGCTGCCTCCAGCTCCGACGTCTATGGACGAGGGGTGGGTGACGGTTGCGCGAAAGGGAAAGCGGAACAATCCCCAGTCCGCTCCGAGAGCAGCGGCTGACGCACAGCCGCAGCAACGGCCTCAGCTGAGTCAGCGCAGGCCCGAGCCAAAGCTTCGGCTGCACCGCAGGGCGGCCGTCACCTTGACGGTGACGCCGGAGGGTCTTGCACGGGGTGTGACTTACGCCCAGATCCTCCGGGAGGTGCAAAGGAGTGTGCGCCTCGCCGACCTCGGCATAGCCGACACGCGGGCCCGACTAATGGCCACGGGCGGCTACCTCTATGAGGTGCCCGGGCCTGAATCGGAGGCGAAGGCTGACTCCCTCGCCAACAAAGTGAGGGAGGTGTTCCGCGGTACGGAACTGGAGGGAGACGTCCGTGTCTCTCGCCCGTTCAAGACCGCGGAACTGCGAGTCTCCGGGTTGGACGCGTCAGCCGACCCGGAGTCTATCGCTACGGCCCTCGCAAGGGCTGGGGATTATGGGGTAGAGCTCATTAAGGTCGAGGAGATCCGCCCCGACCGTTCAGGTCTTGGCGCGGTATGGGTGCGGTGCCCCGCCAAGGCCGCAAGCACCATTATTGGGAAGCGGGTCCTAATAGGCTGGGTGGCGGCACAGGTCCGCCTCCTTGAGCCGAGGCCCATGCGGTGCTTCCGCTGCCTGTTCAACGGGCATGTGCGGATGCGCTGCACCTAGAAGTGCGACCGTAGCGGGATCTGCTACCGCTGCGGTCAAGAGGGCCATAAGGCCAAGGGGTGCTCCGCGGAGGCGCACTGCGCAGTCTGCGCAGCTGCGGGAAAACCCGCGGGGCACCAAGTGGGCGCCAAGGTGTGTGTCGCCTCCTCCCGTCCCCGCCGTTCTAAACGCGGCGGGCGCGGTGGGGTTGTGACCCAGCCGGACCCGACCCACAGCGTCGCACCGATGGAGATCGCCCATTAATATGGCGCAACGATTCCTCCAGGCGAATATTAACCACTGCGCCAGAGCACAGGACTTGCTCGTTCAAAGTCTGGCACAGTGGTCGATACAAGTGGCTGTGGTCGCCGAACCGTATTTTGTCCCTGCTAGGGAAGATTGGGCAGGGGACCTAGACGGTTCGGTGGCCGTCATCACTCGGGGCGCTGCCGGTTCCCCACCCTTTGAAAAAGTAGCGAAGGGTTCGGGATGCGTGGCGGTTCTGTTGGGGGGGGTCTGGATTGTGGGAGTGTATTTCTCCCCCAACAGATCCCTGGCCAAGTTCGAGCTATTTCTCACTCGGCTGGGGGCCCTGGTGGTGCAAGGCAGTCAGCCTCGCCCCGTCCTCGTCGCCGGCGACTTCAACGCCAAGTCTCTGGCTTGGGCCCAGGCGTGGCTCCCCGTACCGGAGAGGCCGGTACGGGTCGAGGAGGAGGCGGCGTGGTTCGGGGCGGCGATGTCGCACGTCTGCGACGCAGCCATGCCCCGTGTCCGACGCCGGCCTGAGAAACGCCAGGTGTTCTGGTGGACGGCGGAGCTCACGCGGCTGCGTGTTTCATGCGTGGCCGCGCGCCGTTGTCTCGCTAGGCACCGTCGTCGCCGGATTCGTCTGCCCGGCGACGAGGACCAGGAGCGGCTGCTTCACGGCCTCTACAAAGAGGCCAAGAGAGCGCTGCATGTGGCAATAGCGGGAGCAAAGTCTGCGGCTCGGAGGGAGTTCCGGAGTACTCTCGACAACGATCCGTGGGGGCGTCCGTACCGCGTGGCGATGAAAAAGTGTCGCCCGTGGGCGCCCCCGCTGACACAGAGTCTCCGGGGCGACCTAGTTGAGGAGGTCGTCGCGGCTTTGTTCCCGGCCACCGAGGATGTCACTCCTCCACCGATGGCGCCAGGTCCAGCGGCGCCATCGTCGTTGAGTTCGGCAGGGGTTGTTTCCGAGGTTTCGCCCGCAGAGTTGCGGGCGGCAGTGGTTCGGCTGCGGGGCAAGAACACCGCCCCAGGGCTCGATGGTATCCCCGGCAAAGCCTGGGTGCTAGCCCTCGAGTTCCTGGGTGCGAGGCTCCGCGGCCTTTTCTCCGCCTGTATGGAGCAGGGCGTCTTCCCGTCGCGCTGGAAGACCGGGAAGCTCGTCCTGCTCAAGAAAGAGGGCCACCTGCAGAGTCGCCATCGGCCTACCGGCCCATCGTGTTGCTCGACGAGGTCTGTAAATTGTTTGAGAGGGTTGTTCACGCTCGCCTCGTCGAGCACCTTGAAGGGGTCGGGCCGGACCTGGCAGATTGCCAGTTCGGGTTCCGGCATGGCCGATCGACCATCCACGCGATTTTGCGGGTCAAGGCACAGGCGGAGGATGCAGTAGCCCGGGGCAAGGTGGTCGTGGCGGTGTCTCTCGACATCGCCAACGCGTTTAATACGCTGCCCTGGGCCTGCATAAACGAAGTAGCACTGCGGTACCACGTGGTGCCACCGTATTTACGGCGTCTGGTACACTCGTACCTATTTGATAGGGACGTGTTGTATCCGGGCGCCGACGGGTGGCACCGAAGAGCGATGGCCTGCGGTGTTCCACAGGGCTCAGTTCTGGGCCCGCTTCTGTGGAACATCGGCTACGATTGGGTGCTCCGTGGTGCCAATCCTCGGGGCGTCGCTGTCGTCTGCTACGCGGACGACACTTTAGTGACAGCGACGGCGAGATCCTTCCAGGATGCCGCCCTGCTCGCCTCTGTGGGTACAGAGCGGGTGGTGGGCAGGATACGGCGACTGGGCCTCACTGTGGCCCTGAACAAAACCGAGGCCCTTTGTTTCCATGGGCTTCGGAGGGGGCCACCTATGGAGGCCCACATCATTGTGGAGGGGGTGCGGATTTCCGTCGGCTCTACCATGAAGTACCTTGGATTGGTACTAGATAGCCGATGGAATTTCCGTGCCCATTTCGAGAAGTTGTCGCCGAAACTGGTGCGGGCAGCAGGTGCGCTTGGAAGCCTGCTGCCGAACCTGGAAGGTCCCGGCAACCCCTGCCGTAGTTTGTATGCGGGAGTCGTGCGATCCATGGCCCTTTACGGTTGTCCCGTTTGGGCCGGGTCCCTGAACGCCCGCTGTGTCACTCTACTGCGTAAACCGCAGCGCTTAGTGGCACAGCGGATCATCAGGGGCTACCGCACGGTCTCCCATGAGGCGGCCTGCCTGTTGGCAGGTACTCTCCCTTGGGAGTTGGACGCCCAGCACCTCTCGTCTGCGTTCTTTTGGCGAGAGGGGGCGTCCCAACGTACGCAGAGATTGGCTCCGAGGGAGATTGCGGCCCGATTTCGCAGAGCCGCCGTGGAGGAGTGGCATGCCAGGCTGGAGAGCCCTAGTGCCGGTGTGAGGACTGTCGCGGCAGTGCGTCCTGTCCTTGACGAGTGGTTAGACAGGCGCCACGGTGCGCCCACATTCCGGCTGACACAGGTGCTGACGGGCCACGGGTGTTTCGGCTCGTACCTGTGTCGCATAGCCGGAAAAGAGGATTCCGCCGTGTGCCACCATTGTGGCAACTGCCGCGAGGACACGGCACAACACACGTTGGAGGAGTGTCCAGCCTGGAGTGACGAGCGCAGCGCTCTCAGAGCAGTCGTCGGAGGAGACCTGTCGCTGCCGGCCGTGGTGTCTGCCATGGTCGGCAGCCGGAGGTCTTGGCGGGCGGTAGCCTCCTTTTGCGAGTGCGTCATCTCGCAGAAGGAGAGCGCCGAGCGGGATCGTGAGCAGAACGATCCCGCGCGCCGCCAAAGGAGACGTAGGAGGCGTCGGGTGGACGACTGACCGGCGTCTCCCGCCCCGTGGGGGCGTTTGGAGAATTCCACCACGGTATCCCCTGCCTGTCGTAAGAGGCGACTGATTGGGGCCATCGGGGGTCGTAGGCGCGCAGCCGGGGGCTGTCGTAGCGCCATTATGGTACTGTTGTACATGCGACCCCGGGATGGACGGCAGCACGGGTGGTCGGCCTCGTGTCTGCCGTTGACGCCGAGGGCGTCCTTCGGTGTACGGAGGCTTCTGAGCCCCCCATAAGGAGACGGGCCGCTAGGCGGCACCGCGCAGGGGTGGTTCCGGCAGCAATCCTTAGATTTAGCTAGGGATACCCCGGGGCCGCTACACATGCGCCGAAGAAGGCCACCGCGGGGTTTTAGTTGGTATGCCGGTGTAGGTTGTATATAGTGTTAGGGACTCGGCCCAGCGGTCGCTCGGATTTAACATCTCTCCCGGGCGGCTTAACGCTGGGTCGTAAGACCGGTGAACCCAACATAACCGTTCCGCCTTCCCCCGAGGCGGGGCGGTAGCAATAATTCGCTTTCCGCGCGACAAAAAAAAAAAAAAAAAAAAGGGTAGTTAAATGGTATAAAAGAGGTTGTCGCCATAACTGGAGGTCTTTTGCCCGCGGTCATTCAGTTCACTAAGATCAGTGCTCGGTCGATGGTCCAAGTGTTCATTACGCGGTAGCTATGCTGGTTTACTATTCGGTTCTAGTTGTTTGAGTTATAATTAGAGAACGGTCTATAGAGAATCCTGACATAGGGTTGTGGTCTGTAAAGCAGTGATATTGTAAATGTAACCAGTAAAGTATGAGTTAAAGTGATTACTGTCGTTTGATATTAATAAAAGAATACTCGTCTCACGTAACTTCTAGCAAGCTATTTAACTAAACCCTATTTTATTATCTATTTACTACATTTTTTTTTTTTTTTTTTTTTTTTTGTGAATGATACCTACTAGAGTATATCATTAAAATTACAATCTAGCCTTATGACCAATGAGTAATTTAAATTTAACCTAAATTTCTAATGAGACTATGACTAAGAATATGTCCAATAACACTTTTCTTATTGTCTCTATTAAGGGGAAGACACAATGTTCACGTGTTCTTTACGAATAGCACTCACTGCACTATATTACACTAACCATTCACTACACTAACTCAAAAGGTTTTGTCCTCTTTAGTCTTCTCACTAGGTCTGTGTTGTCAAGGAGCTGGATTGCCTCGATATTCACATGATGATGAAGTCTGTGTTCGTGAGCTTCGGAATATTTTTTTATGATGTTTTTCACGAAGTCCACTTTAAGGTCCCTATGAAGATCGCCATTTCTTATGTACCAAGGAGCATTTACTATACCCCTGAGCACTTTATTCTGAAAGCGTTGAATTGTTTCTATATGGCTTTGTTTGGTACAGCCCCACAACTGTATACCATAAGTCCATACTGGCATTAGGACTTGCTTGTACAAAAGAACTTTATTGTGTACTGACAACGAAGAGTGTTTACCAAGTAGCCAGTACATCTTCCTGTAGCGAAGTTCCAGCTCGTCACGTTTCTTTTTGACATGTGCCTTCCAGCGAAGCTTTGCGTCAAGTGTCATGCCCAAATATTTGGCCGTGTTTTCATATGGTATTATATTGCCATTTATGTATACCGGTTGGTAATTTGATTTTTTATTAGAAAAATCTAAATGTACTGATTTCGACTCATTTAATTTAAGACGCCATTTTTTAGTCCACTCAGAGATGGTATTAACGGCTGTTTGGACTTTATCCGCTGCTTCCTTGTGAGTAGTGCCAGTAGCTAATAAACTACATAATAAAGATATACTTACCGCCGCCTCTGGATGTAATGTAGGAGGTGGTTTGTGACACGGCGGCAACCAGTTGTCGTGGGGTTCGAATTTGTACGCGATCATACGAGCGCCGAGACGTTTGTTCCGCCCGAGACGGTACAGGTTTAGGTTCGATACCTGTTGATAATAACAACGTTTAACAAAACTTAGAAACCGACTCAAATTTTTAGTGTAGTTGAAGCAATAGCATGTAAATTCCAATACAATAACACAATCGCGACGAGTGTACTGGTGTCCGTTGAGGAGTTTTATTTTACTCCGTACTCCGTCATCAGATATTAACCAAATTTATATGGGACCACATCGCAGCTAAATTTTATCGAGTGATATTTTTTTCAACAAAATCAGTCCACAATTGACGGAGAAATCGACGTACATATAAAACACAAAGCAAAAAAAAACGTGCCGAATTGAGAACCTCCTCCCTTTTGAAGTCGGTTAAAATACATTATTTCTTACTGCGCGTCGTGTAGGGTACGACGAGTAAGTAGTTAATGTTGTAATTGGAACTCATATACTCTCAAACTGTACACAAACTAATACAAACTGCACTGTAGACAATTTTGTCTACAGCATGAATGGGCCGCCTCGTCCGGGTCGTTACCACTGTCTCACAGAAAACCGGCGTAAAGTAGCAGCTTGCTGCTGCGTTTCGTACGGTGAGCGAGATATCCGGAGGCCCAAATATCCCTCCCCTTCCCAATCCCTTATTATCCCTTTCCTTAGGTCGGCAACGCGCCCATTTTTATTTTAGTATTGTATGCGTACATGGGCGGTAGAGATCACTTACCATCAGGTGACCCATTTGCTCGTTTGCCGTTCTATACAATAAAAAAATAAAAAAATAATAATAATAAATACACCCAACAGTCACACACATAGTCCTGACCCCACACTAGGTAAACCTGTATCATGAGTATCAAGAACTACGAGAGACTTGCCAACCCACAACACCCAGACCCGAGATCAATATTTGTGGATTAGACAAACATTTGTCTCGGTGTGGGAATCGAACTCACGGCCTCTAGATTCGCGGCCGGCTACTCGCCCACTGCCACGGACAGACTTGACTTATAGAACAACACTCAAGTGAGCTCTTTTCTGAGTGTCGATTTCCGTATACGTGATTGATTAGCGCCAAAATAGAACAGAACTAAGGGGCTAGCACGGAAAACTATCGAAATCGTAATGTAAAGGTATCGAGGGCTCGATAGATAATTCCTTAAATATCATTGGTCTATATTCCATATATATTAGTTTCATTTACGTACGATAGAGGCGCTGTACTAAAATCTCATAGAAATTGTTGTCGATGGCAGCTCGAATAACTTTTCGCAAGTTTCCGTGCCAGCCCCTCAGAACCAAACAAATACAGAACCCTTAACACTTACTTGTTTACTCCTCATGTGGCTGAGCTTCCCCTCGTGTACATTAGGATGTGCGCAGTACAAGTAAGCGGTGATGGCGAATTTCAAGAAACTGTCGCCTATCGTCTCAAGTCTTTCCAGATTAATGCCATCATTTGCGTTCGACATAGTCAATGCCTGAAATTGCAAATGCATTATTAACACCCGGTTTCTGAAAGGCTGATCAAATCGACATTCAACTAACAGAACTTTGAGTTGACATCGCTGTCAAATCAATTCGAGTTGGTGAAACATTGATTAGTGTAAAAATTAATAATATTTGATGTCTCTTTAGTACCGTATGACATACGATTTTTCATATTAATTTGAATGTTATGTTAGCTAACATGTGTGTCAAATCAAAGGTGTTGATCACGCTTCTAGCAACTCAATTTCGACTTGACATGAGATTTGACATTTGATTAGTTAATTTAACATTGATCAGCCTTTCAGAAACCGGGCGTAAGTCTGTGAAGCTAAATCATAATTTAAAAAACATACTCAATAAATTTATAGCTTAAAACCAAACACTTTAATGTATACTACTAGACAAGCTGCGCAGTACATAGAAATTATACCACTAAGTTGTGGTCAATTGACCGTAACTCAATATTACCATCTCGCTTACTCTCAACTAGAACCCCTATCGCGCTCCCTGTCTGTGAGCTGTCAAACTCCCGCGTTATGTGACGCAATTTTACTTCTAAACAGCCCGTCTAGTAGTCTACATTAAAGTCTTTGCTTAAAACATATTTTCATCAAAAGTAAAATCGACACAAAAAAACTTATAACAAAAATAATATCGACTACAAACATCGAAATAAGATAACTAGAAAGATAACTTAAGAATCTGCCAAAAAAACGGCTCCACTTACTTAAACATGCAAAGGTAAAATCACACGTAACACCCATACACCCAACAAATATTAATGAACGTTCAAAATCAACTTTATTTCATAAAAGTTAATGTCTAAATATTAATATTCTAAATCGAGATACGACGTTCTGCACCGCGCAGAAAATTTGACGTATTAAGTGTCAACTAGAGATCATGAATCAATTTTTATGAATTGATGAATGAACGAGCTACACAGACTTTTATAGCCCCGCCCCCTTGCACAGAGGTTTGGTGGGGTAATTTTTTGCTTGAGTTACGTTTCTTGTCATCTTATTTCGATGGTTAAAAAAACAAAAAAAACTAAAAATAAAACATAATTTTGAGTCGGTGCTAATATAGCTCTAGCTACTCAATGGTCAATACCACTGACTCAAAAAAAACATTTTTTTTTTTTACTATTTTTAGTGAATGAGTTCTCAAAATCGAAGAATAACGTCGAAATTTTTGTCTTTATCCCCTTAAGATTGAGCTCCTTTAATGAGGCCATCCTGGGAGTAGACCCTAGAAGGAGACATTGACATTGAAGTACATTGAAGCCAGTTAAATCACTGGGCATTATGAGACTTAACATCTCATGTCTCGGGGTGACGAGCGCAGTCCAATGCCATGCAGTGCTTTGTTATTCAAAGTACTGTGTAGTGTTGCTTCTGTTTTTGGTCGGGCGTGACGCTTACCATCAGGCGAGCGACCTACTCGTGCCGTCACTAAATACAGACGAAATCAGACCTTAATTTTAAGACAATTAAAAAGTTCGTTCGAAGAAAATTATATCAACACTAGCTGTCCCGCGCGGTTTCACCCGCAGCATACAATTACAGCACCACCTACCGGGTCCAATTGTGAATCTAAACCATCCAGGGCACCACCCAAACGCATACAAAAAAACATTCAAATCGGTCCAGCCGTTTAGGAGGAGTTCAGTGACATACACACGTACAGTAGAATTATATATATAAAGATAATTATAATGACATATATCAAGGTGTCGTTTTATTTGGTAAGTTGCTTTTACTCAGTGGTGTTGAAACATGCGGTATAAGACATACCTGTAATATAACACTAGGGCTCGGCCCCGGATGTCCTTCCAACACCGGCTGGTAGTCAAAATCGAACTCTTTACCCTTCCCCCCACCGTCCAAGTAATATGGGGTCAGATCTGTACCTAAAAATGAACAGGGCTTTTGAAGTGAAAATTTCTTTAGGCGCGTTGGGCATTTTATGAGATGGGAAAAACTAGAAGTGAAAACTAAATAACTTGTGATTTGTATCGTCGAGCTATTAGATTATTATTTTTGAATTTATTTTTGGTTTGTAAAGAAGTGTTAATGACCAATTTAATTGTATATATATAATGTATAGTAATAACGCACGGAGGTATATCTATGTACATATATACACAGTATACATATAGCTCATGGGAAGCGTTCGGTGATGATGACGCGAGTTCCATGATTTTTGTTCACCCAAAAAGTGCTCTACGCGCCTAAAGAAGTTTTCATACATACGCACTCACGCCTGTAATCCCCGAAGGGGTAAGCAGAGGTGTAACCAGTACACCCACATTTCGCCGAGCGCATCTCCGTCCCATGAAAGTGATACAGGGATAGGGGGTGAGCCTATCGCCATACCGGGCACAAATTCCAGACTCCGGGCTGATACTGAGCATATCGTAATAGAAAAACCCAATATCATTTTACCCAACCCGGGGATCGAACCCGAGACCTCAGCGTCAGCCTAAGTCGTAACGCGTACGCAATACAACTGCGCCACCGAGGCAGTCATCGATATAATCAAGAACCAAATATCGATACATCGACATATCGTCGTTTAGTTAACAAGACCCGGGGATCGAACCTGAGACCTCAGCGTTGCGTTCAGAAGTTTTCACTTCAATAAAAAAAACAACTTACCGGTAGACTTCTGACATTTACTCGCAGCGAAGCCGACGTTAGCAATTTTCTCATTAACATAACTCGGCGAATCGATATCGACATCTTTCATCGAGAAACAATTCATATTATTAACTTCTCCACCCAAATCGTTCTTCAACTTCTCCAATAAAATACGTTTGTTCTTCTCCACGCTTTCTAACGTTATCTGACCGTTATCGAACACCAACTCCTCTTTGGTGTAAGGGAACAGAGTGTTAATTTTCGATTCGTCGTAATCCCTAGACGGTATCACCTTCGGATGGACCGATTCTGGTAGAACTTCGGTTATCGTCTCGTCGTGTTTGATGAGACCAGTTTGTGTTATGGTTTTCTCGTGTTCGCAGACTGATTTGAGGAACTTTTCTATATGCTGTGGACAAATTGTTATTACAAGGTGGTAGGTCCCTCGTATGCTCTGGTCCGTCTGTGTCGGTACCACCGCGCCGTCTATTACTGACAAGCAGCCGTGTGTAAGCACTGTTGTGTTTCGATTTAAAAGACAGCTATTGAAATTAATGGGCATTATGAGATTGAAATAAAACTAGTTTATACGGATTTTATCGCGATTTAATTTTATTTTAGTCCCGATGTTCTCTCCCGTGACCACGAACGCTGAAAGGCTTTCGAAACGTCCGTATAAACTAGTTTTATTTCAATGTGTAATATTCGCGTAAACATAAGAAATTATGAGACTTAAAATCTTATGTCTCGGGTTGACGAGCGCAGTCCAGTGACATGCAGTGCTTTGTAATACAAAGTACTGTGTGGCGTTGCTTCGGTTTATGGGCAGACGTGGCGCCTACCATCAGACGAGCGACCTGCGCGTTTCGTCACTTAGACTAGTAAAAAACTGTATTCCGTCGACATCAACTAGTTCGGGGAATACAGTTGTGAATGCACATGTATATATGTATATTTATATGTATAACTAGCTGTTGCCCGCGGCTCCGCCCGTTTGAATGCCTATTTCCAGGATTAAAGTAGCCTAGTGGGCGCATCAAGCGAGTTCCGGTGAGAAACGCGCTTGACAAAAATACTAATGTCACTATTAAAAAATAGGGGTTGATCGTAGAGGGTTGAAAATTTAGGGTTTTATGTATTTTTTAATGCTGCATCATAAAAAAATAAAAACAAAAAAAAATGTCTAAAAATTACATTTAGGGGTGGAACACCCTTAACATTTAGGGGGATGAAAAATAGATAGTAGGTAGCCGATTCTCAGACCTACTGAATATGCATATAAAATTTCGTACAAATCGGTCCAGCCGTTTCGGAGGAGTATGGGAACGAACATTGTGACACGAGAATTTTATATATTAGAAGATTATGTACCTGTTTGGGCGCGGTTCCTGCCCGTATCATCTCCGCGTGCAGCAGTCTGTCCTGTGCATCATCATCCTCGTCAGGTTCTGGAGCTGGATTGACCTTCACTCTCCTCTCAAGGTCGACAGCCTCCGCCTCGTGGGCGGTCTTGTATTCGATACGAACTCCCATCGCGGCTACAAACGAAATACATAGACTCACGCCTGTTTCCCATAGGGGTAGGCAGAGACAACGGATTTCCACTTGCTACGATCCTTGCATACCATTTTGGCGTCATTCACTCTCATTAATTTTTTCATACATGCACGTCGGTTTAGGGTACTCCTGACCTGGCCTTTCTCGAGAATATCTTCAACTTGATCTATGAAAGTTCGCCGAGGCCTTCCCCTCCCAACTGTACCATTCACACTCGCCATGTATATTTGGTTCGTCAATATTCTTTCGAACGAAATTTCAGTATGGAAGCAAATGGCGATGAAGAAATTATTTTATTTTATTTTATTATTTAAGGATTGCCAACAAAGTTTACAATAATACATACGTACATTAAATATTAACACTAATAACAATTGAACCTATTGCAACTCAGATTACAGGCAAACACAGCATGCATAAATAAATACAATCTTATATAAGTACTTAGTTCAATTAAATTAAAATTAGAAAATTAGAGAATTAAAATTAATATTAAAATAATTTGCAAACTAAGACGGTCAGTATGATTTATCAGAATGTTAGGGATACGTAGAAATTTCAGACTCTTCTAGAAGAGTTTTCCTAAATGTAGGGAGCGAATCATGGAATATGTCAAGTTTATTAATTATTCTGGAAAGCTGATTATACAAAGCTGACATCCGAGGTACGGGGGAGTGTCTGCCGACGTTAGTGCGACAGCGGCGGACATGTGAGGACGTGAAGGGACATACGATAATTACTATATGATCCGAATAATGATGATGATGTTCCCTCCTTCCTATAACATAGGGTCCTTTAAACGGTGTGTGAAGAAGTTATTAGGCAGGCCGGCATAATTCCGCCGATCTACGATACACACATCTTCTGTCGTTGGTCGACAGTATTCTTGGATTGCGCTGCACTTACCATCAGGTGTAGCGTAATCACTTCGCCAAGCTAGTTAAAAAAAAATTGAATAACTAGGAAAGTTAAAGCATAGGCAGGTAAACGAGAAAATGGGTCACCTTATGGTGTTTTTATGAGTGGTAGAGCCATCCTGTAGACATGAATAACCCGGCTCAACTGGGTCGTCTTACAGAAAACCGATGTAAAGTAACAGCTAGCTAGCATTTAGTACGGTGAATGAGATATACGGAGGCCCAAATCCCCCTCCCCTTCCCAATCCCTTAATTATCCCATTCCTTTAAACTCATCAACGCGCTCATGATTCTTCTGGTGGGCGTACATGGCCAGTGATCACTTACCATCAGGTGACCCACTAACTTGTTTGCAGACCTATCTCTCTATTCTAAAAAAAAGCAACTGGCGCCGCCGCCGCCGCCGCAGCCAAAAGCTTGTCACGCTATCTCCTCCGAAACCGCTGGGGGTATGGGGTCGAGACCGATACCAATCGATGCAGAATAATGTGGGGGAGAAAGTAACATATGTCTCATATTCGTCGGACTTTGTTTCTTTTTTATTTTATGTTTTGAGGAAAAACATGGGCAAAGCCCCTAGTGTTATAAACAAAAAATACTAATATAATATTACATTCACCATTAGAATGCTTACTGCTGCAGAAACCGCTGCTGGAATCAGTTTCATCATCGGTTTCATCCAGCTCTATATCAGAGTCTTCTGTGTCGAAATCACTGGAACAAATTAACGGCCGTTCCCTATATTCTGTTTAAAGATACATACGCATTCACGCCTGTAATCCCCGAAGGGGTAGGCAGATGCGTAACGAGTACACCCACTTTTCGCCGATCGTATCTCCGTCCCTTGATGTGATAGGGGGCGAGCCTATCGCCATACCGGGCACAAATTTCAGACTCCGGGCTGATACTGAGCATTTCCTAATAGAAAAACCCAATGTCACTTTATCCGACCCGGGGATCGAACCCGAGACCTCAGCGTCAGCCTCAGTCGTAACGCGTACGCATTACAACTGCGCCACCGAGGCAGTCTTTTTTTCATATTAATTTGAATAGCCAACATGTGTGTCAAATCAAAGGTGTTGATCACGCTTCTAGCAACTCAATTTCGACTTGACATGAGATTTGACATTTGATTACTTCACTTAACATTGATCAGCCTTTCAGAAACCGGGCGTATGTCTATCGACAGATTTTGTACAAAAGATCTGTCAAAATACTATTGATAGTAAGCAAATCTATGCAGCGATAGTTCAGTGGTACGGACTGTTGAGACGAAAGTCGCAGTTTCGAAACCAGCCACAAGAGCGTGCACCGACGACTTTTCTAAATTACGTGTGTATTAATTGTTAATTATCGTTTGCTTTAACGGTGAAGGAAACATCGTGATGAAACCGAAATACCTGAGAAGTTCTTCATAAGAATTTGGAAGGTATGTGAAGTCTGCCAAGCCGCATTAGGCCAGCGTGATGGACTAAGGCCTAACCCCTCTCATTCAGTAGAGGAGGCCCGTGCCCAGCAGTGGGACGTATATAATACAGGGCTAGTATTATTATATCATTAAAAAAAAAAGGTTCTCTTACCTAGACATATATGAATAATCACTGTTAGCCACGGAGTACCTTCTCGTCGGACGAAACTGATTTTTTGACTTCTCCACCGGACTACACCAGTTAGCACCTCCTGCAAATAAATAAATAAATAAATGAATCCACGTCCAACAGTCACACACATAGTCCTGACCCCACACTAGGTTAACCTGTATCGCGAGTATCAGGAACTACGAGGGACTTGCCAACCCACTACACACAGACCCGAGACCAATATTTGTGGATCACACAAACATTCGTCTAGGTGCGGGAATCGAACCCACGGCCACACGCTTCGCAACCGGCTACTAGCCCACTGCGCCACGGAGGCTGTCAAAAATATTGATTCTAATATTATTTAGGGACGCAATTTATGGAACAAAATACGACTGTGAAATAAACTACCAATATTGCTTATTAAACATTGAAATAAGACAACTAGAACGATAACTCTCAAACGAATCTGTCAAAAAATACGGCTCCACTTACTTACACATGCAAAGGTAAAATCATACGTAACACCCATACACGCAACAAAAATTAATTAACGTACAAAATCAACTTTGTTTCGTTAAAGTTAAAGTTAATGTCTAAATATTAAATTTCTAGATAGAGATATGACGTTCTGCACCGCGCGTAAAATTAGACGTATCAAGTGTCAACTAGAGATCATGTATAAATTTTTATGAATTGATGAATGAACGAGCTGCACAGACTTTTATAGCCCCGTCGCCTTGCACAGAGTTTTGGTGGGGTCATTTTGTTGCTCGAGTAACGTTTCTTGTCATATTATTTCGATGTTATTAAAATACGCAATTGTAATGCGTATGCGTTACGATTGAGGCCAACGCTGAGGTCGCGGGTTCGATCCCCGGGTCGGGCAAAGTGGTATTGGGTTTTTCTATTACGAAATGCTCAGTATCAGCCCGGAGTCTGGAATTTGTGCCCGGTATGGCGATAGGCTCGCTCCCTATCACATCGTGGGACGGAGATACGCTCGACGAAATGTGGGTGTACTGGTTACACCTCTGCCTACCGCTTCGGGGATTACATGCGTGAGTGCGTATGTATGTATGTATGTTATTAAAATATAATGAGACACATGTTTCACATTTATGTAAAATTCCACTCGCAAAAGATTGGATTGAACTTTAAAGAGTCTGTGTCTTACCATGTCTATTTCCGCCGCCAAGCAACAGTGTGTAAGCATGGTTGTGTTCCGGTTTGAAGGACATTGAAGCCAGTGAAATTACTGGGCATTATCTCTCATCTTATGTCTCGAGGTGACGAGCGCAGATCAGTACCATACATTGCTTAGTAATTCAAAGTTTTGTGCGGTGTTGCTTTTGGACAGACGTCGCTCTTACCATCAGGAGAGCGACCTGCTCGTCTTGTCATATTCACACCATACATTTGTTTTGTGAAGACGATGGCTTATAACTCTATACAACGTGTTACAGAAAGGTGTGGTCAAATTTAAGCAACGTATAGTGTACGATATAAGTATTATACAACGTGTTACAGAAAGGTGTGGTCAAATTTAAGCAACGTATAGTGTACGATATAAGTATTATACAACGTGTTACAGAAAGGTGTGGTCAAATTTAAGCAACGTATAGTGTACGATATAAGTATTATACAACGTGTTACAGAAAGGTGTGGTCAAATTTAAGCAACGTATAGTGTACGATATAAGTATTATACAACGTGTTACAGAAAGGTGTGGTCAAATTTAAGCAACGTATAGTGTACGATATAAGTATTATACAACGTGTTACAGAAAGGTGTGGTCAAATTTAAGCAACGTATAGTGTACGATATAAGTATTATACAACGTGTTACAGAAAGGTGTGGTCAAATTTAAGCAACGTATAGTGTACGATATAAGTATTATACAACGTGTTACAGAAAGGTGTGGTCAAATTTAATCAACGTATAGTGTACGGTATAAGTATTATACAACGTGTTACAGAAAGGTGTGGTCAAATTTAAGCAACGTATAGTGTTCGATATAAATATTATACATATATCACGCTTAGACACACGGGAGCAGAGCAGTAACATGTACGAGGATAGAAACGCGCGTGACTTCTATAGATTTACCTGATGCTGAAGTACAGAAGGTCAGGTTCGAAGGCAGCGGCTCCATGTACTCGTCATACTCCCGAGGTTGTGGGAGTGAAGAGGCCATGTCGTTGCTCCACATGCCTATTTCAAATCCCTGCAAATAGGCATAACATTTAGGGATTGTTTCACACTGTCCGTTTAAATGTGAACAAAAAACACAATAAACAACAAATTTAAGAAGTACCAAAAGGGAACTGCCTCGGGGGCGCAGTTGTAATTCGTACGCGGTACTCACGCCTATAACCACCGAAGGCGTAAGCAGAGGTCTAACCAGTACATTTACATTTCGCCGAGCGTATCTCCATTCCATGATGTGATAGGGGGCGAGCTTATCGTCATACTGAGCACCAATTGTCGACTCCGGGCTGATACTGAGCATTTCGTAACAGAAAACCCCAATATCGCTTTTACCCGACCCGGGGATCGAACCCGAGACCTCAGCGTCAGCCTCAGTCTTAACGCGTACGCATTACAACTGCGCCACCGAGGAAGTAAAAAAGAAATAATCGACGTATATTGCATTACTGTTCGAGTGTTAGACCAAACTCTATATACAACGTGTTACAGAAAGATGTGGTCATATTTAAAGGTAGTTAGTTGCATCGGTGATTGTTTATGTATTGGATCTTATGACAGCCTCCGTAGCGCAGTGAGCGTGGGTTCGATCCGCACACCGAAAAAATGTTTGTGTGATCCAAAAATATTTGTTTCGTGCCTGTGTAGTGGGTTGGCAAGTCCCTCGTAGTTCATGATACCCGCGATATAGGTTAACCTAGTGTGGGCTCAGGACTATGTGTGTGACTGTAGGCCATGTATTAATTAATTTATTTTAACCACTCGTTTAATACGATGTTATTTGCAACTTTCTTGACGCTGAGACTAGATCGGAATGATATTTTGAACATTTAAAATTACGAGAATTGACCTCCAGGTTAAGCTTTGAATGCAGTAACAATTGTCATATAAAATCACATAATATATTTTAAAATTGCCACAAGTATTGATTTGTTTAATTGACCCTGACCTAACCCAATAGTGTTGTGTACTCACGCCTTCTGCCTCTTCTTTCTCCTGCAGTATTTCATTAATACTCTTCTTCCCATTCAGATCAATATCGCCGTCTTCTAGCATCTTCAGTTCCCCATCTTTCTCCAGCTTCTCTTTTTCTTCTTTTTCCCTTAAAATGAACATGTATATTTATTCATTTATATAGTATTCAGTTACATTAACAGTTAAATAACAGTTCCTTCCTCACCTTTTCTTAACAGAACCACGCGTGCTGGCTTGCGAAACCATAGCTTCGTGGTCTCTTCCATCTCGGCTCGGACCAAGACGTTAGCAAAATCATATTTCTGTCGGACCATAAAGCTGTGGAATAGCTTGCCGGCGCACGTGTTTCCTCCTTCCTATAACTTGGGATCCTTTAAACGGAGTGTGAAGAAGCAACTAAGCAGGCCGGCATAATTCTGCCGATCTGCGATAGATTCAGTGTCTATCGTTGGTCGACAGTATTCATGGATTGCGCTATACTTACCATCAGGTGTAGCGTAGTCACTTTGCCGAGCCAGGATAAAAAAAAAATCTACTACTTTATTTGAAATAACAACAAAACAAAAACAACCCAATACAGATACAAGCAATAAACTAACCCCAGTACCAACCTCACCAAGATAATTATGATTGCGTATATTGATATCTTAATATAGGCAATCTCAATACAGGTACCAGATTACAGTATAGAGCTAGGAACAGATATGTAAATAAATAAATAAATACACGTCCAACAGTCACACACATAGTCCTGACCCCACACTAGGTAAACCTGTATCGTGAGTATCAACTACGAGGGACTTGCCAACCCACAACACCCAGACTAGAAACAAATATTTGTGGATTAGACAAACATTTGTCTCGGTGTGGGAATCGAACCCACGGCCTCTCGCTTCGCAGCCGGCTACTCGCCCGCTGCGCCACGGAGGCTGTCAGTATGGAGTATGTCTTCTAAATAAGTGCCAGCTAAGGCCAAGAATTCAGATTCCGTTTGATGGAATATGTCAACAGAGTATTCCGTGCATAAGACATTTACATTTATCAGAGACCGATAACGATTCTTTTGCCACTCAACTCGCTAAACTATACTTATATATGTACATAAGCTTACACATGTGTCCCCGAAGGGGTAGGCAAGTGTGCAACTCGCTCAGCATAGGCCAGCAAACGAGCAAGTGGGTCACCTGATGGAAAGTGATCTCCACAGACCATGTACAAAGTCAAATTTTTTATTCATTATTTTATTGTTAATCATGGGCGCGTTGCCGACCTTAAAGAACAGGGTCAAGTAAGGGATTGGGAAGGGGAGGGGGATTTTCGGGCCTCCGGACATCTCTCACCCTACGAAACGCAGCAGGACAAATCAAATCAAAATAGTTTATTTGTAAGCATAGGTAGTAAATAACAGATCTTATAAATAGGTAACATTACACAAGTTCTCTATGCTTTGCCGTTAAGCCGGCATATAAATATTGCCGCCCGTTTACGCCGGTTTTTTGTGAGACAGTGGTAACGACCCGGACGAGCCGACCCATTCTGTAGACAAAACCGTCTACAGCGTGGCTCTACCACTCATAAAATGAGACTCACATCATGGGACGGAAATAAGGTCGGCGAAATGTGGGTGCACCAGTTACACCTCTGCCTAAAAACAGGTATTTATTATACTTCAACTCTAAAGTAAGTTTTTAAAAATTATTAAATAAGGTAACTAGAAACTCATATGAATCTGCCAAAAATACGGCTCCACTTACTTACACATGCAAAAGTAAAACCACACGTAACACTCATACACGCAACAAAAATTAATGAACGTTCAAAAACAACTTTATTTCATAAAAGTTAATGTATAAATATTACATTTCTAGTTCGAGATACGATGTTCTGCTCCATACAAAAAAATTGACATATCAAGTGTTAACCAGAGATTATTATGCACAGAATTTTATAGACACCCCCCCCCCCCCCCCCCCCACCCCCTGCACAGAGTTTTGGTGGAATCATTATTTGGCTTGAGTTGCATTTCTTGTCATCTTATTTCGATGGTCAAATGATAGTTAGTGTAATGTAGGTGACCGCTAAGAAATAATTAAGCTATGTTCTCTACTTTGTGTCCCTAAAAAAACATTCGCGCGGGGGAAGCCACAGGCAACGGCTAGTGTTTAATATTCGCATAAATATAAAAATGCTAGTCTACACTAATATTATAAAGAGGATAGGTTTATATATTTGAATGTAACGAATAAACTTAAAACATGGGCCGGCTCGTCCGGGTCGTTACCACTGTCTCACAGGAAACCGGCGTAAAGTAGCAGCTTGCTGCTGCGTTTCGTACGGTGAGTGAGATATCCGGAGGCCCAAATCCCCCTCCCCTTCCCAATCCCTTATTATCCCTTTCCTTTAAGGTCGGCAACGCGCCCATGATTCTTTTGGTATTGTGGGCGTACATGGGCGGTGGAGATCACTTACCATCAGGTGACCCACTTGCTCGTTTGCCGGCCTATACTATAAAAAAATACTGGACTGATTTCAAAAATTATTTTGCCGTTAGAAAGTTACATTATCACTGAGTAACATAGGCTACTTTTTATCCCGGAAAAGGCCGTTCACGCGGGCGGAGCAGCGAGAAATATATTAACTTACTTTAGTTCTTCTTGCTTCTTCTTTTCGTTCTTCTCAGAATCAGCGCTTAAGACCTGTGGGGATGTATGATACAATTTTAAAATACACTGCCAACTGTCACAAATACAATTTGGACCTCACACTCAGAAATCTGGGACCTTAGGCTATACTCGGCAACGAGTCAACGAATTTCAGCAACGTACATTTTTTTTGGCATAGGCCGGCAAACGAGCAAGTGGGTCACCTGATGGTAAGTGATCTCCACCGCCCATGTACGCCCACAATACCAAAAGAATCATGGGTGCGTTGCCGACCTTAAAGGAAAGGGATAATTAAGGAAAAAGGAAGGGGAGGGGGTTGGTGCATCCGGATATCTCACTCACCGTACGAAACGCAGCAGCAAGCTGCTACTTTACGTCGGTTTTCTGTGAGACAGTGGTAACGACCCGGACGAGCCGACCCATACACGCTGTAGACACGTGTCTACAGCGTGGCTCTACCACTCAAACTATAGTATAGAATAGCTATGACAATATTAATATTTTCGATTTTCACTTAATTATTAGAATTTGAATGATACATACACACATACATACGCACTCGCGCCTGTAATCCCCGAAGGGGGTACGCAGAGGTGTAACCGATACACCCACATTTCGCCGAGCGTATCTCCGTCCCACAATGTGATAGGGGGCGAGCCTATTGTCATATTGAATGATGTAGGTTAGAAAGAAAACAATATCCACTTACCTCCGCCAAACTCCATCCAAAATCCAGCGGCGGCCATTGGAAACCAGGCATTGTATCTTCGTCTATTTTCGGCACACCCAGACCTACGTCAATGGCCACGGCGCGTCTGATCTCATCTGCTATCAGTAAGGCGTTTATCCTATTAAGAAATACAAAAAAATAATGTGTGCAATAGGGTAGTTGCACGCGAAGTACTTCTGCGAACACGAAGCGCATGAACCTGCCAACAAGAGGCAACTTCTTCACTTCTTACAATAGAGTAGTTGACTAGATTTTTTTTATTATTTAAATCAATAAGTTACGTTACTCAAAATCTATTGCAGATAGAATTTTATAAATGGGACCAAAAATAAATAGGTTAGTAGCCATTCAAATCCTGTAGAAGGGGTAATTGTCAAATGACAGACGACGCAAACTTTGACGTCACTGTGTAAAATGTTCATTACGGTGCACGCGTGCGAGCGAGATAGTGAGATATCCCTACTACGCACCCACTTTTCCTCATACCAACATTTAAAATCATAACTGCGGGCACATTTTTGAACCAATTTTGATGGGTTTTTTTAATAAAAGGGTTTCTTTTGCGTATCATTTTCTGTTGCTTATAAAGTAATATATAAAATTCAATATAGGAAACTACCCTATTCACACGTGGTAGAAGTGAAACCTTCAAAAATTTTGGCTTCAACATAATGAGACGAATGTAACATTTCGGGAAGAGGATAATTGCAGGTTTTAGTAATGATCATAGTGATACAAAGTTTGATAATTATTTTACATTTTATTCGTATATATTACATAGATTTATTCAGACTCAGAGCTTACATTTTCGATAAATGATACAATGAATAATTTTATTATAAAAATGATGAAAAATCTCTACAAACGTATAATACGTTCACGTATACAAAACACCACGGTTGTTGTGATGCCTTTTCTCAAGCTTTGTACTACGCATGCGCGCACAACTGTATAATACTTCCTATCTCATTTTCTCTCACGTTAAATCTTATGAATTTATGTGTCTGTCTCTTTTTACTGTCGCTTTTTCGTTTCATCGACTTTCAAATCACAACGATGCTAAAGAAGTTTTCACTTCAAAAAAAACATGTCATATTGACTGTCGAGACGAGAGTCACAAGTTCAAAACCAGCCCCAAGAGCATGCTTTGGCTTTTCTAAGTTATGTGTGTATTGTTAATTATCACATGCTTTAACGGTGAAGGAAACATCGTGAGGAAACCGAAATACCTGAGAAGTTCATCATAAGAATTAAGAATGTGAATACTAGATGATACGAAACTCGTATGCGAGGCTGTCTGTGTAGGTGCCACCGCTTTGTCTATTTCTGCCGCCAAACAGCAGTGTGTAAGCACTGTTGTTTCTGTTTGAAGGACATTGAAGCCAGTAAAATTACTGGGCATTATGAGACTTAACATCTTATTCGAAGTTTTTGACTTCTGTTTAGGGGCAGCAGTGACCCATACCATCAGGCGAGCGACCTGCTTGTCTCTTCTACTTACCTGTACAAAACACATGGTAATGCCACAGTCGCGAACCACAATGGCGCTGCGAATGGATGTACTTGGCACAACTCCGGTACTAGGATCTGTTTTTGATCGAGTCTGTCCCTCTTGGCTCGGCGAGTGCGTTCCGATGAGACCGGTAGAGCCACGCCTTTACGGTTCACGTATCTGTGAGGAAATATTTATATACAACGTGTTACAGAAAGGTGTCGTCAAATTAAAGCAACGTATAGTGTACGATATAAGTATTATAGAAATAACCAGATAGAGTTATGAGTGGTAGAGCCACGTTATAGACGCTTTTGTCTACAGCATGTATGGGCCGGCTCATCCGGGTCGTTGTCTGTCTCACAGAAAACCGGCGTAAAGTAGCAGCTTGCTGCTGCGATTCGTACGGTGAGTGAGATGTCCGGAGGCCCAAATCCGCCTCCCCTTCCCAATCCCTTAATTATCCCTTTCCTTTAAGGTCGGCAACGCGCCCATAATTCTTTTGGTATTGTGAGTGTACAACAAAATTATCTAAGCCCGCAATATTAGGAAAAATCTTGACATAGGCTACTTTTCCTTGAAAGAAATTATATACATATACACACGTACGCACTCAAGCCTGTAATCCCCGAAGGGGTAGGCGGAGGTGTAACCAGTACACCCACATTTCGCCGAGCGTATCTCCGTCCCACAATGTGATAGGGGGCGAGCCTATCGCCATACCGGGCACAAATTCAGACTCCGGGCTGATACTGAGCGTTTCGTTATAGAAAAACCCAATACCCACTTTACCCGACTCGGGGATCGAGCTCGAGACCTCAGCGTTAGCCTCAGTCGTAACGCCTACGCATTACAACTGCGCCACCGAGACATTCCTATTACTATAAATAAATTACTAATCCTATTACTCACCTAGGCGTCAACAGATTCAGTCTAGCACTGGTATGGTCCACATCCAACAGCGGTTGGTCAGACTGGGTCAGTACCACTCCGTATTTACTCTGATAGTAGTTTCTGAAGCTGGTGTGTAGAGCTGATGGGAACGCCGAGTCCGGGGATAAGTTCCAGCATATTTCTGCTACCAGAAAGAACTGGGGAGGCAAAATCACTTTAGCATGTATTTATTTTTAAAACGTGACAAAAAAGAAAAGTGGTAGGTCCCTCGTATGCGAGAGGCCGGCTGGGTTGGTACCACCGCGCCGTCTATTTCTGCCGCCAGGCAACAGTGTGTAAGCACTGTTGTGTTCCGGTGTGAAGGACATTGAAGCCAGTGTAATTACTGGGCATTATGAGACTTAACACCTTATGGCTCGGAGTGACGAGCGCAGTCATGCAGTGCTTTTTTATTTAAAGTTCTTTGTGGCGTTGCTTCTGTTTATGAGCAGGCGTGGCGCTTACCATCAGGCGAGCGACCTGCTCGTCTCGTCATTCAAGCTAATAAAAAATAAAAAATAAACCTCTTTATCACGCACGGACACGCAAACACGCACGCACACGTATACGCACGCGTACAAAAGAGTCAAACTTATAAAACACCTCTCCTTGTTGATGTTTAAAAAATTGAGTGCCATAATACCGGACTAAACTAAAAATAATTTAGTTTAGGTTTAGTTTACCTGTATGCGAACATAATTACCTGCGGTTGATCCTGGTTCCTGTACCACGGCGTGACCACAGCCTCCCTGTACTTCTCTGCGTCGAAAATAAACGTTTCTCCAGGTTTGAGTAGCGGATTTTCCATCTTCTTCACTCTATTCTCTTCTTTCGTCTGTACGAAAAGAGAGTAAATAAAAGAGGGTGACCACTGAAAATCAGTATTGTGTTACGGTTTGCGCCACAGAACAGAAATATGCTGAGTGGTCACCCACCTGTCATGGTCACGACATGCAACTGCGTAATAATAGGGTAGTTGACTAGATTTTTTTAATTATTTAAATCAATAAGTTACATTTTTTTTATTGCATTGGCTGACAAACGAGCAAGTGGGTCACCTGATGGTAAGTGATCAACACCCCCCATGTACGCTCACAATAATTATGGGCGCGTTGCCGACCTTAAAGGAAAGCGATAATTAAGGGATTGGGAAGGGGAGGGGTATTTGGGCCTCCGGATATCTCACTCACCGTGCGAAACACAGCAGTAAGCTGCAACTTTACGCCGGTTTTCTGTGAGATAGTGGTAACGATCCGGACCAGCCGGCCCATTCATGCTGTAGACAACAGCGTGTGTCTACAGCGTGGCTCTACCACTCATACTCATACTAAAAATAAATCGGACCAAAAAAAAATAAGTTAGTAGCCATTCAAATCCTGTAGAAGGGGTAATTGTCAAATGACACGACACAAACTTTGACGTCACTGTGTAAAATGTTCATTATGGTGCACGCGTGCAAGCGAGATACTGAGATATCCCTACTACGCACCCACTTTTCCTCATACCAACATTTAAAGTCATAACTGCGGGCACATTTCTGAACCAATTTTGATTGTGTTTTAATAAAAGGGGTTTCTTTTGCGTATCATTTTCTGTGGCTTATAAAATCTAATATATATAAAATTCTCGTGTCACAATGTTCGTTCCCATACTCTTCCGAAACGGCTGGACCGATTTGTATGAAATTTTGTGTGCATATCGGATAAGTCTGAGAATCGACCAACATCTATTTTTCATCCCCCTAAATGTTAAGGGTGGTCCACCCCAAAATTTTTATTATTTTATTTTTTAGACAATATGTATTGTTTTTATTTTTTTATGATACAGCATTAAAAAATACATACAACCCTAAATTTTCAACCCTCTACGATAAACCCCTATTTTTTAATAGCGACATTAGTATTTTTGTCAAGCGCGTTTCTCACCAGGACTCGCTTGATGCGCCCACTAGGCTACTTTAATCCTGGAAATAGGCATTCACGCGGGCGGAGCCGCGGGCAACAGCTAGTAATGTATAAAATTCAATACAGGAAACTACCCTATTATAACGCGTACGCATTACAACTGCGCCACCGAGGCAGTCACAACAAGGTTTAACCTTACTGCCACTCTTCAGTCGTGAACGTACCTGACTCTTCTCCTCTCCTATTCCTTCATCTTCTTCCCGCCACAGCACCACGTTCTCGACTTCCGAACGCTTCTTATCTTCCGTGTGTTTGTATATAACTTCTAGAAACGCCCAGTCAACGTCTATCTTCGTGGTGCCGTCTGGTCTTGTTGCTAGAACAATTAAGAAGATTAATATTAGACTTGAAAAGATAAGTAGAAGAATTCAGACGATAAGTAGAAAAATTAAGAGATTAAGTAGGATTCAGAAGTTAAGTAGAAGAATTAAGAAGACAAAGCGTATATAATTAATGAAATAATTAGCAGAAATATGTAAAGTAGATAAAATAAGAAGTAGAATAATTAAGAATATTTATATAAATAAAGTAAGTGGTATAAGTAACCATAGTACTATAGATGCAGTCTCTTTTAAGAAGGTTTTTGGCATAAAAGGAGCCTGTTCGACCAAAGTAGTACCATTATATTCCCAAAAAAAAAACGGCATGTAAAGAATGACAAGAAATAAGTAAAAAAAATAAACTTAGAAACTGACTCCAAAGAGACATAGAAATTGTTATTTATGACTTTTCAGTGTTTTTATTTTGAAGTCGGTTTCTAAGTTTTTGTTAAAACATATTTTATATTCACTTTTTATTTTAGTTACAGCAATATCATGTAAATTCCAATACAATAACACAATCGCGACGAGTGTACTGTTGTCCGTTGAGGAGTTTTATTTTTTACTCCGTACTCCGTCATCAGATCTTAACCAAATTTATATGGGACCACATCGCAGCTAAACTCTATCGAATGATTTTTTTTTCAACAAAAACGGTACAGAATTGACGGAGAAATCGATGTACATCATCATCATAATCATCAGCCACAAGACGTCCACTGCTGAACATAGGCCTCCCCTATTGCCTATCAGGCCGACCTGTTGGAAGCGGCCTGCATCCATCGGCTTCCTGCAACCCTTGTCAGGTCGTCGGTCCATCTTGTAGATGGACGTCCTCTGTTGCGCTTGCCCGTACGTGGCCTCCATTCGAGAACTTTTCTGCCCCATCGGCTATCAGTTCTGCGAGCTATGTGGCCTCTTACTATGGGCCGCATACGTAGACTCACTGTCACTCAACGGGCTATGGAGAGGGCTATGCTTGGTGTCACTCTACGTGATCGAATTAGAAATGAGGAGATCCGTAGACAAACGAAGATGTACATACATACATAAAAAAGCAAAAAAAATATTGTGAAAAAATTGAATGGTAGTTTATACTCCCTAAATTTGGCAAAAATACTCACTTTTAATGGTAGGTACAATATAATAATTATTATGGGTAGATCCTTCACTCTGTAGTCGCATGCCACGTCTTCGCACGCGAAGCACTTCTGCGAAGACGAAACGCATGAACCTGCCAAGAAGAAGCACTTGTTCATTTCTTAGAATTCGATTATTTCCGCATTCAATGCTTTATACCCAGTCACTGACTACAGAAATCATTTTAATACATACATACATACACACTCACGCCTATAATCCCCGAAGGGATAGGCAGAGGTGTAACCAGTACACCCACAGTATGAGTGGTAGAGCCACGCTGTAGACATTTGTCTACAGCATGTATGGGCCGGCTCGTAAGGGTCGTTACCACTGTCTCATAGAAAACCGGCGTAAAGTAGCAGCTTGCTGCTGCGTTTCGTACGGTGAGTGAGATATCCGGAGGCCCAAACCCCCTCCCCTTCCCAATCCTTTAAATATCCCTTTCCTTTAAGGTAGGCAACGCACCCATGATTCTTTTGGTATTATGGGCGTACATGGACGGTGGCGATCACTTACCATCAGATGACCCACTTGCTAGTTTGCCGGCCTATGCCATAAAAAAAATAAAAAAAAAACATTTCACCGAGCGGCCTATATTATAAAAAAAAACCACTGCATTTGTACTTACTTTTTATCCTGAAAAAAGACATTAACGCGTGTGTTAGGGATGGAATAAAAAGGCTTCGAACTGTTCTAAGTAGCGCAACCGAGAGGCGTATGTAGGCGCATGCGTGATGCGGTTCGATGCATACTTTTTTTTTTTTTATAGCACAGGCCGGCAAACGAGCAAGTGGGTCATCTGATGGTAAGTGATCTCCACCGCCCATGTACGCCCATAATACACAGACTGATACGGCAGGGGGCGGACACCGCTCGCCCTTCGCCCCGCAGCCCCTCGCTCGCGTATTGCGCCGACACTCGCGTCTCGGGAATCGGTACATTGCGTTTAATAAACAAATAGGTACCTAATATAAAAAGTGTACAAATTATTCGCTTAATTGTAACATTAACGTGTGTAAAAGCTAGTAATATAGTATAATATAACAAGTAACTGACCGTCTGATGAGCCTGGCCCTGGCGTGTGTGAGCGAGACGTCGGCATCGTGCACGAGCTCCACACTCACGCGCACCTCGCCCGACCGCGTGTACACCGGGAACGGCGGGATCTGCAGGCTGCATACACATACACATACACACATACACATATACACATATACACATATACACATTTACACATATCGTATCGTATCAAAAAAATATCGTTTAGATATGATGTCGATAAATAATAAAAAATATCGATATAATTACCTATAAATACTTGTAGGATTCGAGGATAAAAATGCAGGTTTTTCAATAAGTCTTTACTATGCAATGAGTTTGATCACATCTGCACCCGATACATCGATATTCTTTGTTACCTAGTACGAAACACTATTAACAAACTACATTCAGTGGTAGATAAAATTTATAATTAAAAAAAAGAGAGTAGTATAATATGAAGATTAATTTGAGATTTGTTAGTGGACCCAAATTCTTCGCAGGGGGCTTGAGCCGTTGCCATGAATCGGCTTTTTTTATTGGCCTGTAAAGGCAGACGAGCAGACGACCCATGATGATGGTAAGTGATGGTGGTGTGTGCGTGTCCCCGTGTCCCCGTCCCCCGCTGTCGCTGACCTGGTGGGCGTGTGGCGCGCCATGAGTATCCCGAGCGCCTGGTGCGCGCGCTGCGGCGCGTGGAGCCTGCGCCCCCGCGTGTTGTAGCGCTCTGGTAATGCGCACCATAACTTCGACACTATGGCGTACAGCATGTTCCTTTTACCGCCTGCGGACACTACAAATACACGTCCAACAGTCACACACATAGTCCTGACCCTACACTAACCTGTATCGTGAGTATCAGCAACTACGAGGGACTTGACAACCCATAACACACAGACACGAAACAAATATTTGTGGCTTAGACAAACATTTGTATAGGTGCGAGAATCGAACCCACGGCCTCACGCTTCACAACCGGCTACTAGCCCACTGCGCCACGGAGGCTGTCGATATTATATATGTGTACGGAGGTTAAGTAAACGATTGTTTAAAAGATGGGTTAATTTCATCCCTTTTGTTTGTCTGTGACATCCCTTAAATAAAGCCTTTTTTTTTAATAATTTCTGCTTAATTTTACAAGTAGTAGAGCCATCGAAATAAGACGATAAGAAACGTGATTCAAGCAAAAAAATTACCCCACCAAAACTCTGTGCGAGGAGGCGGGAATATAAAAGTCTGTGCAGCTCGTTCATTCATCAATTCATAAAAATTAATTCATGATCTCTAGTTGACACTTAATATATATAATGTGCGGTGCAGAACGTCGTATCTCGATTTAGAAATGTAATATTTAGACATTAACTTTTATGAAAAGAAGTTGATTTTGAACGTTCATTAATTTTTGTTCCGTGTATGAGTGTTACCTTTGCATGTGTAAGTGGAGCCGTATTTTTGGCAGATTCATATGAGAGTTATCGTTCTAGTTAACTTATTTCGATGGGTAGAGCCATGCTGTAGACAATTTTGTCTACAGCATGTATGGGCCGGCTCGTCCGGGTCATTACCACTGTCTTAGAAAACCGACGTAAAGTAGCAGCTTGCTACTGCGTTTCGTACGGTGAGTGAGATATCCAGAGGCACAAATCCCCTTCCCAATCACTTAATTCTCGCTTTCCTTTAAGGTCGCCAACGCGCTCACGACTCTTTTGGTATTGAGGGCGAACATGGGTGTTGGTGATCACTTACCATCGGGTGACCCACTTGCTCATTTGTCGGCCTAGACAATAACAAAAAATACCTTTTTGCTCTTCATTCACTGGACTAGTAGTTGTGTCTGGTTTCTTAGAGCCTTCCGCAGGTTCGAATTCCGTATCGCTTGTGTCTATCACAGGTTGACAATCTGTGAACGCCCATGCAGTCTATGGGAAAAAAAGGATTATTATGAAATACATGACTACGACAATAAGTGGTGTATCACGCTGTAGACAGAGGGTCTACTACCAAAAACGAAATACGTAGTTTCGGCTGACGGATCGCACGTTTTGTTACTACGAAGTGTTACGGATCCGATGTTTGAATTTCAGATTAATGTAGAAATCCAATTTATGTTTTTTTACAAGAATGTCATAATCGGTGAAAAAAATGGTTTTTAAAAATACACCTCCCTATTTCGAACAATATGTTCGAACGATTGTTTATGGGTCCGAAAGAAACGGTGACGGATTCGAAGTAATTTGGTAGTAAGGTTAAATACGAAGTTCGTCGTTTCTTCGTTTCGGACCGACGTTTCGACGATCGCTTTTGGTAGTAGACCCTCAGGTACGTCTACAGTATGAATCTCGGCTCGACCGGGTCGTTACCACTGTCTCACAAGCGACAAGCGACAGTTTGCTGTTACGTTTGGTACGAAGATTTGTCACGCTTGCCCATAAACAGAAGCAACATAATCTTAAATTTCAAAACAATACATGGACTGCGCTCGTCACCCCGAGACATAAGATGTTTAGACTCATTATGTCCAGTAGTTTCACTGGCTTCAATGTCCTTCAAACCGGAACACAACAGTGCTCACACACTGCTGCTCGTCAGTAATAGACGGCGCGGTGGTACCGACACAGACGGACCAGAGCATACGAGGGACCTACCACCTAGTAAACTCTGTAATTTATGCTTTCGTTGGTACCACATGACTCACTCGTTTATAATAGTACTTAATAGTAGCTTGCTAATAATACTTCCTCCTACCTTTCTAACCTTAAACGCAAGGGATAATTAAGGAATTGGAAAGGGGAAGGACAATTTCTGCCTCCGGATATCTCACTCACCGTACGAAACGCAGCAGCAAGCTGATACTTTACGCCGGTTTTCTGTGAAATGTCTCGACGTAACGGCCCGGACGAGTCGACCTTGACTTAGGGGACACCTATGTTTCTTTTTTTTATAGTTTAGGCCGGCAAATGAGCAAGTGCGTCACCTGATGAAGTGAGCTCCACCGCCCATGTACGCTCACAATTACAATGCAAGAATTATGGGCCCGTTGCCGACCTAAAAGGAAAGGGACAGTTAAGGGATTGGGAAGGGGAGGGGGATTTGGGCATCTGGCTTTCTGTGCGACAGTGGTAACGACCCGGACGAGCCGGCCCATTCATGCTGCGGACAAAATTGCCTACAGCGTGGATCTACCACTTAATTTTTTTTTTAAAGGAAGTTTTTTTTATATAGAATAGGCCGCCCACATCCCCGGATCTACATTTTTTTTCGAACCCAGGCAGAAACTTTATAGTGGCGCCCCTCTCTCCAGCCTTGGAGATAAATTACTTAAAAACTCACAAATATAAAATGGTTGGTATTTTTCGTGAATGGGACATAAAAAACCCTTATATTTGTACTTTTCAGTGGTGGTGTGGGCCTGTGTGGCGGCCATATTCTTACAAGTGGACGGTGAGCCAACCAGGCTTCCGTATGCTAGGCGCTTTGTGGAGCAAGTTTTATTTTTAATCATATTATATTATGACTGGCTCGGTGACGCTGTTGTAATGCGTACGCGTTACGATTGAGGCCAACGCTGAGGTCTCGGGTTCGATCCCACGGAGTCTGTCCGGAGCTTGGAATTGTGTCCGGTATGGCGATAGGCTCGCCCCCTATCACATCGTGGGACGGAGATACGCTCGGCGAAATGTGGGTGTACTGGTTACACCTCTGTCTAACCCTTCGGGGATTACAGGCGTGAGTGCGTATATGTATTATATTATGATTTTGCGGTCTGAAACTGTCACCTGGTGGGTGCCCCGGTAAACAGCCCCCCCCCCCCCCCTCAGTGGCCTGCAATACGAGCAAGTGGACTCAACTAGAACAATCGTCTCACCCGTTTATAATAATACTGCCTCCGTTTAGTGGTTCCAGGTCTTGCGTTGTCGTTCGCCTCATCATCAGTGTTGCTGCTGGTCTCCAGTTCAGCTGCTTTGAAGTTCTCTTTACCTACAATAATAATACACCCAACAGTCACACACATAGTCCTGACCCCACACTAGGTAAACCTGTGTCGTGGGTATCAGGAACTACGAGGGACTTGCCAACCCACTACACCCAGACCCGAGACCAATATTTGTGGTTCACACAAACATTTGTCTCGGTGCGGGAATCGAACCCACGGCCTCTCGCTTCGCAGCCGACTACTCGCCCGCTGCGCCACGGAGCTGTCAAGAATACACGGCCAAGTTACACACACAGTCCTGTAGGCCTAGTAAAAGTTTTTATAGTTTTCCTAAACGATGAATAGACTCGCCCCCTATCACATATCACATCATGGTACGGAGATACGCTCGGCGAAATGTGGGTGTACTGGTTACACCTCCGCCTACCCTTTCGGGGATTACAGGCGTGAGTGGGTATGTATGTGTGTATGAAAGTTTTCGTTTTCTCACATTACGTCAAGTATTAGTAGCCACTAGTGGGAACTATGATGAATTAAAATTAATTATATGGTTAATTTTATTTCATACTAGCTTTTGCTCGCGGCTCCGCCCGCGTGAACGGCCTATTCCGGGAGAAAAGTCTTATATAGCCTATAGCCTTCCTCAATAAATGGGCTATCTAACACTGAAAAAAAAATTCAAATCGGACCAGTAGTTCCTGAGATTAGCGCGTTCAACCAAACACACTCTTCAGATTTATAATATTAGTATATTTAGTCGAATATTTGCCAAGATTTTGAAATTTTTAGCGTAAAGATCAACCAGATTAAGCGTCTTCTAAATAACTAATTTAGACAACTTAACTTACTTAAACTTACTTAACTTATTTAGGTTAGATGTATTTTTATTTTGATTAAATATGAATTCAGCTAAATTCCCCCAACCTGTAATGTTTAACTATTCTTTTTGTTTTCTAGTTTGACTGCAGTGTACTCAATAACATAAACTTATTTCTAATTGCATGCAGTGTTCACTTCTAGATAGTCGTACACTATTAGATTGTTAATTTATTATTTATTTTTAATTATTTCTACATGTATTTGTGTTAACGACCAGTTTAGTGGACCAAATAAAAAAAAAATAAAAAAAAGAATATAAAATTAGTTCAAACGATTATTTCCTTTATTACCGTATGAATTACTAGTTTGACAATTCGACGGTAGTAAATTTATACGAGTACGAAAACTGTGAACGTATTTGTAACTCGCCTAATATGCCTACTGAAGGCCAATTCTCGTATTTAACTGATACTGCGTCTGAATTTTAACCGAACTGAAATTAAATTGAGAGTTGACCAAAAAATCGTATTCTGAAGTCCAGTCCGATGTCAATGCAATCTCAATTTAGTCACAATTTTGACGTTTATTTAAGGACATATGTCATTTAGACTGCCTCGATGGCGCAGTTGTAATACGTACGCGTTACGATTGAGGCAGACGCTGACGTCTCGGGTTCGATCCCCGGGTCGGATACAAGTGATATTGGGTTTTATTACGAAATGCTCAGTATCAGTCCGGAGTCTGGTATTGTGTCCGGTATGGCGATAGGCTCGCCCCCTATCACATCGTGGGACGGAGACACGCTCGGCGAAATATGGGAGTACTGGTTACACCTCTGGCTACCCCCTTCGGGGATTACAGCCGTGAGTGCGTATGTATGTCATCCATAACAGTACTAGTACTATGACTTACCAATAGGCATCAGGTTGTCATCCAATTCCCCAGACTTGTGTAGTATCCTGCAAGCCTGCAGGGCTACCATCCTCTTCGCTAGGACTACGGTAGGCATGGGATGACCCTGAGGGCAAAATTATATCCTAAAATCCATTAAGAGATGCGACGATTACACCTGCGCCATGATGTATGGGTACACTCACTGCATCTCTACAGTAAATGTGTCTATAGGTGCAGTTGTCACACCTCTATAATTAATGTGCCTATAGGTGCAGTTGGCGAAACTCTACTAAGAATCTGTCTAGGTGCAGTTGTGACACCTCTTCAGTGAATGTGTCAATAAGTGAAGTTTACAGCGAATTTTTCCAAGTGCAGTTGTCACACCTCTACAATGAAAGTGTATATAGGTACAGTTGTCACACCTCTAGTGAATTTGTCTATGCACCTATATAGCTATCACACTTCTACAGTAAATTTGTCTATAGGTGCAGTCGTCGCACCTCTGCTTAGGTCTAATGCGGTACATTATTAAATTCTCACCACTATATTATATTTGACTGGACAGTTAAGCGGCAATCGTAGAGTACATATATAAGCGGTCCGACGAGTGCCACTCTCGTCATCTAACTGCACGCGCTCCGTCCAACATTGCGGCGCTAGACGAGTGAATGTGTCTGACGGTAGTTTACCGCAGTATCTGAGGACAGAAACATTATTTTTATTCCCCATGCTATAATCCATGACGTTTGGAAACGTACATAACTAGAGCCGCTCTAAACAATAGGGTAGTTTCCTATATTGAATTTTATACATTATTTTATAAGCAATAGAAAATGATACGCAAAAGAAACCCTTTTATTAAAACACAATCAAAATTGGTTCAGAAATGTGCCCGCAGTTATGACTTTAAATGTCGGTATGAGGAAAAGTGGGTGCGTAGTAGGGATATCTCACTATCTCGCTTGCACGCGTGCACCTTATTGAACATTTTACAGGTGACGTCAAAGGTTGTGTCGTCTGTCATTTGACAATTACCCCTTCTACAGGATTTGAATGGCTTCTATTTTTTTTTTTTTTTGATCCGATTTATAAAATTCTATCTGCAATAGATTTTGAGTATAGAACGTAACTTATTGATTTAAATAATATAAAAAATCTAGTCAACTACCCTATTTTGTCTACAGCAGAGGTTCCCAAACTTTTTTCTCATAGACCACTTCCAAAATTCAAAGTTCCGGTGGACCCCCTGCAGCTACATTTCTACCATATTTCCAAAACATGACAAAAAATGTGAAGATTATATCTAACTATGGACCCCCGTCGAGTCTCCCGTGGACCCCTGTGGGTACACCTGGACC
Source organism: Mimas tiliae (assembly GCA_905332985.1). Lineage (NCBI taxonomy): Eukaryota > Metazoa > Arthropoda > Insecta > Lepidoptera > Sphingidae > Mimas > Mimas tiliae. Next base: position 5,490,264 of record HG995266.1, on the reverse strand, counting down.
ACTTTGGGAACTAATGGTCTACAGCATGAATGGGCCAGCTCGATCGGGTCGTTACCACTGTCTCACAAAAATTCGGCGTAAAGTAGTAGTTTGCTGCTCCGTTTCGTACGGTGAGTGAGATATCCGGTGGCACAAATCCTTTAATTATCCCCTTCCTTTAAGGTCGGCAACTTACCCATGATTCTTTTGGTATAGTGAATGTTCATGGGCGGTGGATATCACTTACCATCAGATAACCCACTTGCTGGTCTGCCGGTCTTTTAAACTTTTATCGGAATAAAAAAAATACCAAAAACTCTCCAAACAGACAGACAGAAATAAGGCTTGAAATTTATAACACCCCTCTTTTATTAGGGGTTAAAAAAACACTCACCTATTAATCAAAGCAATAGCGGTGTTCAAATCAACACTAGCTATAACGTCCGCGTCAGACTTCACTTGGTATCTGACGTTGTCAGTCCTGACCGCGTCAGTATCGTTGACGCACAAACACTCCGCACTTGCGCACTGTTTCACACCAGTACATTTATTACACACAAGGTTCTCATTTTTTAAGCACTTCTCCGTTCTGACGTCAGCTGCGTCAGACACATCAGAGATTTGAGCATTTTTGTCAGGTTTTTCTGTTTTCGAATCATCAGTGACTAAATTATCTTTTGGATCTATGGTGTTTTCTGTGTTTAATTCATTTTTATTCGTCATATTTTCTTTAGTTGAGTCAGTCACATTAGTATTTTGTGCATTTTTGTCAGCTTCATCTGTTTTGGACTGATCAGAGACTAAATTATGTTTTGTATTTACATTAATATCTGTTTTTAATTCTTTTTTATTTACTATATTTTCTTTAGTTGCGTGAGACACATTAGTATTTTGAGCGTTATTGTCAGGTTCATCTGTTTTTGACTGATCAGCAACTAAATTATCTTTTGTATCTATTGTATTTTCGTTTTTTAATTCGCTTTTATTCACTATGTTTTCCGCTATGTCTTTTGGCTTTGTTAATAAAGGTATGTATGGCTTTATAATATTGTTTAATGTGTCCGCATGATCCTCTTCCGCTTGCGGAGGCTCGTTTTGAATTCCACATCCGCATTTTCTTGTTATTATCTGTAAAGAAAAAATGTTAAAAGACTTGGTAACTAATTGATACACAGTAAAATTACATTTGAGATGTTGCCAGTTTTTTGTTCAACATATAGAGCCGTAGTAAAAAATTCGCAGCTGAAGTTATAGTTTATGATTATAGAGGTCGAATTTGGACCGCTACGCGACCACTAGTTATAAGTCTCAATGTCCAATTATACATACCTGATCTAACTCTCTATATATAGCGACGTTCCGCAACAGTTTGTCCGTCTGTCCATCGTCGGACGAGCTCAGCAGCGCGGCGGATGAGCGCGGCGCACGAGCACGACCGCGGCATAGTAAATACGATCTATAACTGAATTTAAACAGATATCCGATAAAAACTACTGCTGTACTGCCTCGGTGGCGCAATTGTAATGCGTACGCGTTACGATTGAGGCCACGCTGAGGCCTCGGGTTCGATCCCCGGGTCGGGTAAAATGGTATTGGGTTTTTCTATTACGAAATGCTCAGTATCAGCCCGGAGTCTGGAATTGTGCTCGGTATGGCGATAGGCTCGCCCCCTATCACATAAGGGACGGAGATACGCCCGGCGAAATGTGGGTGTACTGGTTACACCTCTGACTACCCCTTCGGGGATTACAGGCGTGAGTGCATGTATGAGTGCGTACTACTGCTGTACTCTTCTTCTTCTTTCACCTGCCCTTATCCCACTCGCAGTGGGGTCGGCGCAACATGCTTTATAAAACATGTTACAGAAAGATTTGGCTTGTAGTTATTACGACCGGCCGCCTGCCTGACGTCAACCCCTCTGTGGTGATAAAACCTGGACCCGAAACATATATTTGTGGATTACACAAACATTTGTCTCGGTGCGGGAATCGAACCCGCGGTCTGCTATGCAATACTAATTATTTTTATAGTTTTTTCTTTGCTTTTTAAAAACCTTTTTTTATTGCATAGACTGGTAAATGAGCAAATAAGTCATCTTGCGGTAAGTAATCTCCACCACACATGTACACCCATAATGGGAAGGGGAGTGGAATTTGGTCCTCCGGATATCTCACTCACCGTACGAAACAAATCAGCAAGCCGCTATTTTACATCGGTTTTCTGTGAGACAGTGGTAACGACCCGGACGAGCCGGCCCATACATGCTGTAGACAAAACTGTCAACTCTAAAGAAACATTTATAAAATATTACCAGGCCTAGCGAAGCCTAGGACCCAAGTCCCAAGCCACCGGTTGTTAGGACCCCAGAGATCAATTAACTATTTTACCGGTAAACTGATTTGACAAGCAGAATTCAACCTTGTTGACACTCGACCTGCCCTTCACATTTGAGACGAACGCCCGGTTTTTGAAAGGCTGATCAATGTTAAATTAACTAATCAAATGTCAAATCTCATGTCAAGTCGACATCGAGTTGCTAGAAGCGTGATCAACACCTTTGATTTGACACACATGTTAGCTAACATAAAAAACGGTCAAACGGTACTAAATAGACATCAAATAGTATAATTTGTTTTCGTTGAATAACGTTTCAGCAACTCGAATTGATTTGACAGCGATGTCAACTCAAAGTTCTGTTAGTTGAATGTCGATTTGATCAGCCTTTCAGAAGCCGGGGGTTAATGTATTATTAATAAGAGCTATTATGCCTTAAAATACACTGACGTTTAGATAATTCTACCATAGAATTACCGGTAAACCATCCGGATTGATTTATATAGTCAATCGAACTCACCATGGCGGCACGTCCCATCTCAACACCAAATTACATCTGGGAAGATCGATTCCTTCTTCTAAAGCTGGCGTTGCTAGAAGAAGATTGCATTCATGCATACGAAACCTGAAAAAAATATATAATAAATGAAGGCCATAATAATAAGAAAAAAAAACAACTGACTGCCTCGGTGGCGCAGTTGTAATGCGTATGCGTTACGATTGAGGCTAACGCTGAGGTCTCGGGTTCGATCCCCGGGTCGGGTAAAGTGGTGTTGGGTTTTTCTATTACGAAATGCTCAGTATCAGCCCGGAGTCTGGAATTTGTGCCCGGTATGGCGATAGGCTCGCCCCCTATCACATTGTGGGACGGAGATACGCTCGGCGAAATGTGGGTGTACTGGTTACACCTCTGCCTACCCCTTCGGGGATTACAGGCGTGAGTGCGTATGTATGTAAAAAAAACAAAAGACATCGATATTCAATGTTCAGCACACTGAATCAAAATATCGATATTTCAACTTCTTATTTTATATCGATAATGAATAAGTATCGATACTTGGCGTTCAACACACAGAATTGTCGATAGTTTACCCTTAAACATTCTATACTTATATATAAACATTCATCTTACTCATGTAATAGATAAAAAAATATCGACTTTGAAGCTGGTCAAAATATACTCAAAGCCCAAAGAAAAGTATTCAACTCGATACAAAATATTGATATTAAAACGAAATTTTATCCTACCTCCTACTAAGATTAAAAGGGTGAAAGATTGATTGATTGTGATTTTGAATCACGCATTAACAACGGTTCCATGGATTTCGATGAAATTCGGCACACAAATAGACTATAACCTGTATTAGGATATACATAAATACGCACTCACGCCTGTAATCCCCGAAGCGGTAGGCAAACGTGTAACCAGTACACTCAATTTTCGACGAACGTACCTCCGTCCCTTGATGTGATAGGGGGCGAGCCTATCGCCATACCGGGCACAAATTCCAGACTCCGGAGTGATACTGAGCATTTCGTAATAGAAAACCCCAATATCACTTTTACTCGACCTGGGGATCGAACCCGAGACGTCAGCGGTCAGCCTGAATCGTAACGCGTACGCATTACAACTGCGCCACCGACACAGGCTATAATTATAACAAAAAAACCTTTTGTCGATGTATTGCAATTGGGTACTATGACATCTTAATTTAATATCGATATTCAATGGTCAGCACACTGAATCAAAATATCAATACTTAAACACCTTATTTTTTATCGATAATGAATAAGTATCGATACTGACGTTCAAGAAACACAGATAATTGTCGATACTTTAGCCTTCAACATTGTGCACCTTATTCATTGAATAAATAAGAAAATATCGACTTTGAAGCTGGTTAAAACATACTCAAAGCCCGAAGTTTTTTTTTATAGTATATGAGCAAATGGCTCATCTGATGGTAAGTGATCTTCAACGCCCATGTACGCCCATAATACTAAAATAAACACGGACGCGTTGCCGACCTTACAGGAAAGGTATAACTAAGGGTTTGGTACATGGTGGCGGATTTGGGCCTTCAGATGTCTCACTTACCATACAAAATAAAGCAGCAAGCTTATTGTGTACGCAGTTGTAATACGTACGCGTTAAGATTAAGCTAACGCTGAGGTCTCGGGTTCAATCCCCGGGTCGGGTAAAGTTTTTCTATTACGAAATGCTCAGTATCACTCCGGAGTCTGGAATTTGTGTCCGGTATGGCGATAGGCTCGCCCCCTATCACATTATGGTACAAAGATACGCTAAGCGAAATGTGGGTGTACTGGTTACACATCTGCCTACCCCTTCGGGGATTACAGGCGTGAGTGCGTATGTATGTATGTATTATTTATTGCGTTGCCATTTAAGAAACTGAGTGACAGCGCGGCCATTTAAAAGTCGACAATGTTTACTTACTTTTTAAGCACATCCTCCTGCTTCTTCCCCTGCCTTTGACACTCTTTAGGCTCCAACGGATCTGAACTCTGTTCCACTGCACAGTATTGTGCACATAGATATGATAGTTTAGGATGGCATCGTGACATATCCTGAAAATCATACTAATATTATAAATGTGAATGTAAGTTTGTTTGTTACGCTTTCACGCGAAAACTACTTAACCGATCATCATGAAACTTTGTACACACATTCTTGGAGGTATAAGAAGTAACATAGGATACTTTTTATGAAAAAAAAACTATATGTTTGTTACGCTTTCACGCCCAAATCACTGAACCGATTTTGATGTAGAGATAGATAAGGCCCTGGAGACGGTTATAGGCTACGTTTTATTTCGGAAAAGTCTACTCACTCGGGCGGAGCCGCGAGCAAAAGCTCTAATGAAAACACATTTTTGATGTCAGACATATAGACAGTTTTGTCTACAGCATGAATCGTCCGGGTCGTTACCACTGTATCACAGGAAACCGGCGTAAAGTAACGGCTTGCTGCTGCGTTCCGTACGGTGAGTGAGATATCCGGAGGCCCAACCCCTTAATGATCCTTTTAATATTGTGGGCGTACATGGGCGGTGGAGATCACTTACCATCACGTGACCCACTTTATCTTTTACCGGCCTATGGTATATAAAAAAATGCATACGCACTCACGCCTGTAATCCCCGAAAGGGGAGGTGAGGTGTAACCAGTGCACCCACATTTCACCTTTAGTAGAGCTTAGTCCCATGATGTCATAGAATACTAGATAAAAATACATGTATCAAACTTATTGCCTAAATTATCTATATATGACTAGCTGTCCCGCGCAGTTTCACCCGCAACATCTATCGATTGCAGCGCCACCTACCGGGTCCAATTGTGAATATAAACTATCCCGCTCAAATACATACAAAAACAAATCATCGAAATCGGTCCGATCGTTTAGTAGTTTTTGAAAGACTAACGAACAGCAATTCATTTTTATATATATAGATAAACGATTTTATTCTTTAAAATTTCATATAATAATAATACTAGCCCTGTATTATACATTTCCCACTGCTGGGCACGGGCCTCCTCTACTGAATGAGAGGGGTCAGGCCTTACTCCATCACGCTGGCCTAATGCGGGTTGGCAGACTTCACATACCTTCGAAAGTCTTATGCAGAACTCCTCAGGTATGCAGGGTTCCTCATAATGTTTCCTTCATTGTTAAAGCAAACGATAATTAACAATTAATACAAACACACGTAACTTAGAAAGGTCAGAGGTGTATGCTCTCGGGGCTGGTTTCGAACCTGCGACTTTCGTCTCGACAGTCTATACCACTATCACTGCTTAAAAATTTCATATACTCACCACAATCAGCATAAATAATATTTTTGCCATGAGCGGTTCCTTCACAAATACAATCCCACACAATGCGTCTGGATTTAGCAATGTCATCTGCATTCTCGCCGCGTTCGACCTTTGAATCCTACGCCCACGAATCCTACCAGTCCTTCTAGTGAATCCCATCCTTTGGACATTGTGGGATTCGGGTTGATTGGACGTGTCTTTTGGCGTATTGTCTTCTTTGCTTATTTTTGCAGTGTCTTTTTGATCAATTACTTCCCGTGTATCTTTTGTAGTGTCCTTTTGATCAATGACTTCCAGCGTGTCTTTTGGTGTATTATCTTCTTTGCTTTGTTTCGTAGTATCCTTTTGATCAATTACTTCCTGTGTTTCTTTTGGTGGAATGTCTTTGCTTTGTTTCGTAGTATCCTTTTGATCAATGACTTCCAGCGTGTCTTTTGGCGTATTGCCTTCTTTGCTTTTTTTCATAGTGTCCTTTTGATCAATTACTTCCCCATTTTGTATATGATTTGAAGTCTTATTTCGCGTTGCTTCAACAACATTTTCAGACCCATTTTCAATTAACTGTACATTTTCATTAAGTATTCTATTGTTTTTAACAACACCATTATGTTCTACATAATACTCGTGTATTTCTTTCAAATTAGCTTCCATTGTGTTGACTCTGTCTTGGATGGCATCACCCAGTTTATTAAAATCACACTTATCTAAATCATTTAACATTCTAAGCGTATTGTCTTTGGTTGATTCTCTATTACTTTTATCTAAATTAGGATGAAATTTCTGTAAAATTTCCGCAAAACGCAGCACTTTTGGCGTACAAAAGAATTTGATTTTGTCCCAATCGTTTTCGTATTTGCCAAATATGAAATCTGCGTATCCTCTTAGCTTTAAAAAAGTCGTCATGCAGAAACATAAGAGAAGAAAATGTCTTTCGTAGGGTACTTTGATTTTTAATTTCTCTAACGTTATCAGTAGAGAGAAAGCTGCCTTGTCCGCTCCGTATGGACCTTAAAAAAACACCCAACAGTCACACACATCTATCATCTCTATATACAACGTGTTACAGAAAGGTGTGATCATATTTAAGGGTCGTTACATATACCCGACAGTAAGTGTTTATACAACGTGTTACAGAAAGGTGTGATCATATTTAAGGGTCGTTACATACACCTGACAGTAAGTGTTTATACAACGTGTTACAGAAAGGTGTGATCATATTTAAGGGTCGTTACATACACCTGACAGTAAGTGTTTATACAACGTGTTACAGAAAGGTGTGATCATATTTAAGGGTCGTTACATACACCTGTCAGTAAGTGTTTATACAACGTGTTTCAGAAAGGTGTGATCATATTTAAGGGTCGTTACATACACCTGACAGTGAGTGTTTATACAACGTGTTACAGAAAGGTGTGATCATATTTATGGGTCGTTACATACACCTGACAGTGAATGTCTCACTGTGAGACACCCTATTATATTCTATTTTTTAGATTATAGCCCCATCGTTTTTTGATGATTTCGCCAATGTCAACAAATATTTTAATAGCAATATGTAAAAATAAAGATCAAAACGTAGACATCTTTCTGTATATACCCTACTAAAGTTTGGATCATACAATTTGGTCAGATGATATTTTGCATAATGTAGGAGCCCGCTAAGAATTTTTAATTTAAGAAAGCGATAATTAACAATGAATACCTACGTAACTTAGAGAACTCAGAGGTGCATGCTCTTGGTGTTGGTTTCGAAACTGCAACTTTAGTCTCGATCTCTTTCTATCTCTGCTTTGCCCAATATAAATAAAAAAATAAAATAAAACTGAATGCCACCCAATCTCACTTACCTAATTGATCTAGAACGTATAAAAACTGTTTAAATATGTTCTTTGGGTCCGTCGTGGGGTCTGGAATGTTTTTAAACTCATCATATAACTCCTCTCCGTATATCTCTGTAGGATCGTGCCTGAAAAATAAAATATTATCATTAAAATAACTTTAAACAAAACTTACAAAGCGTCCCTGGCAGTTTACCGGTAAACGATTTTGACAAGCAGAATTCAACCTTATAGACACTCAACCCTTCAAATTTGGGACTTAATGTATTATTAATAAGAGCTACCTGCCTGCCTCGGTGGCGCAGTTGTAATGCGTACGCGTTACGATTGCGGTCAACGCTGAGGTCTCGGGTTCGATCCCCGGGTCGGGTAAAGTGGTATTGGGTTTTTCTATTACGAAATGCTCAGTATCAGCCCGGAGTCTGGAATTTGTGCCCGGTATGGCGATAGGCTCGCCCCCTATCACATAAGGGACGGAAATACGCTCGGCGAAATGTGGGTGTACTGGTTACACCTCTGCCTACCCCTTCGGGGAACACAGGCGTGAGTGCGTATGTATGTAATAAGAGCTATTATGCCATAAAAATATCACTGACGTTTACAGAATTTACTATAGAATAATATCCTGCCGCAAGCTTCGATCGATTAATACAATAACACTCTTATGTCAAAAATAGTAAATTGCAGATGTTTTTGCAGTTCAGCTGAAATTGTATCAACTTACAAATGCAGCCGAGTACACCCGAGTGCATCCGAACAATATCTACAACTTGTTACAGAAATGTGTGGTCTAATTTAAGCAACATATAGTGTACGATACAAGTATTTCAACCCCCATAGTACCGAAAAGTTCTGTGTCCTGTTTATGGGCAGGCGTTGCGCTTACCATCTGGCTCCTGCGACCTGCTCGTCTCGTCATTCAAGCTAATAAAAAAAACACCTTTCTGTAACACGTTGTATAAACACTCACTGTCAGGTGTAACGACCCTTAAATATGATCACACCTTTCTATAACACGTTGTATAAAACTGCGGCACATGAGCACTGTGGACTAGCTTCAGGACGTTACAACTCCTAGAGCCACACACATAGTCCTGACCCCACACTAGGTTAACTTGTATCGTGGGTATCAGGAACTACGAAGGACTTGCGGTCCCACAACACCCAGACCCGAAACAAATACAATCAACGACGTTGGGCAGAGAACAGATATCTTTGATTGTTCATTGGTGGAATTCGTAAAGGTAACTATAGAAATACTCACTAATGTATCGACTACATAATGTAAATTGTATAACAATATAGATCGGATTGGGTGTAAATCCTGTTAAGATTGTATTGATACTGTAATAAATAAATAAATAAAAGTAGATAGAACAATACAGAAGGCCAATTCTCGTAATTTTAAATGTTCAAAATATCATTCCGATCTAGTCTCAGCGTCAAGAAAGTTGCAAATGGCATTCTCTTAAACCAATAATCAACGTCAAATGTGAACATAGATCGTAATGAGATTGAATGAAGAATAAAAGTTGACTGAAGCCAAAACGGTATAATGCTACTGCTAATGCTAGGTGCATTTGACGTTGATTATTGGTTTAAGAGAATGCCATTTGCAACTTTCTTGACGCTGAGACTAGATCGGAAAGCTATTTTGAACATTTAAAATTACGAGAATTGGCCTCCTGATGTTTGACGATAGCTATCTATCTCTCTATTCTAAAAAAAAAGTAACTGGCGCCGCCGCTGCCAAAAGCTTGTCACGCTATCTCCTCCGAAACCGCTGGGGGTATGGGGTCGAGACCGATACCAATCGATGCAGAATAATGTGGAGAAGAAAGTAACATATGTCTCATGTTCGTCGGACTTTAAGTTTATTTTTTATTTTGTGGCGCAGCGGGCGAGTAGGCGGCTGCGAAGCGAGAGGCCGTGGGTTCGATTCCCACACCGAGACAAATGTTTGTGTGAACCACAAATATTGGTCTCGGGTCTGTGTGTTGTGGGTTGGCAAGTCCCTCGTAGTTGATACTCACGATACAGGTTAACCTAGTGTGGGGTCAGGACTATGTGTGTGACTGTTGGGTGTATTTATTTATTTATTGCTATCTATCAATATAAAAAAAAGTTACTAAGAAATATTTGGAACTCACAGCCTCTCGCTTCGCAGCCACGCGCGTCACGGAGGCTGTCCTTACCTGTGATCGTTCAAGAACTCCAAAGCATCGTTGACAGTGTCTCTCATGTACTTCTCCAATAGCACATACTCTTCGGTTAAAGCCTTTTTGCATGGCTGCGAACTATACTCTATAATCAACTCGCGGGGTTTTATTAAACTTGTCAATATCCTGAAATATACATATTAAATAAAAAAAACAGTGATAGCTCAATGTCGAGTGGTACGGACTGTCGAGACTAAAATCGCAGGTTCAAAACCAGTCTCAAGAGCATACACCTTTGACTTTTCTAAGTTATGTGTGTATTAATTGTTAATTATCGCTTGCTGAAACGGTGAAGGTAACATCGTGAGGAAACCTGCAAACCTGAGAAGTTCTTCATTACAATTTCGAAGGTATGTGAAGTCTGCCAAGCCACATTAGGCCAGCGTGGTGGACTAAGGCCTGACCCCTCTCATTCAGTAGAGGAGGCCCGTGCCCAGCAGTGGGACGTGTATAGTACAGGGCTAGTATTATTATATACATATTACAGGTCAACAAGGATTATAATGAACGTGTGACAGTTGCGGGAGGGCATTACGGAATCCTCAGTGTGCCAAGTATTAAACAATATCCAGATTTTTAGGGATACTAGTAAAAAAAAAATTGTGGTAGCAGCTTGCTGTTGCGTTTCGTACGGTGAGTGAGATATCCGGAGACCCAAATTCCCTCCCCTTCCCAATCCCTTTCCTTTAAGGTCGGCAACGCACCCATGATTTTTAGGTATTTTGGGCGTACATGGGCGGTGGAGATCACTTACCATCAGGTGACCTATTAGCTCATTTGCCGGCCTATGCCATAAAAAAAACCATACCATACCAATGCAAAACAGAACCTTCTTTTTTTAAGCCGGTTAATAACCTACCTCTTCCCGCCATCTATATCTTCTGCCAAATCCATTTGACAACACAATGAATCTTCTAACTGCGATATATTCCATTCCAGCTTTTCATACATTTCATAGTCATCCAAATTCTCATACACACCAAACTCTTCCTTCTGTGTTACTTCTACCTCCTTCTGTAATACTTCTACCTCCTTTTGTAATACTTCACCCTCCTTCTGTAATACTTCTCCCTCATTCTTTGCTACTTCTGAGTCATGATTTGTAACTTCCAAATCTTGCTCTGTAACTTCTGACTCACTATGCGCATCTTCTGTTTCCTTCTCTACAACTTCTGTCTGTTTTTTCTTAGGAGACGTGAATATTGGGTAAGTTAAGGCTAGTATTCGAGGTCTCTTCTCTTCCGGACATTGTTTGTAAAGTTTCATTACCTATAAATCATTGAAATACATGTGTTAACTATGCGAGTGGTATAATTACCGGCATGGCTCATGAGAACAAAAGGACAGTAGCGGAGGCAGTAGAGAGACCAATATACGACGAGCATCGACGGATGAACCAACCGTGTAAAGCGACGGCACCCCGCTCATCTTCATTCCACCAATCAGAACCATAAATGAACTGGCGCGCATGAATTTATGCTCACGAGTCTTGGCTATCTGTTCAAGGCGTATGCGTGCGAATTATTTGACTCCTTCTATAATTGTTGCCTGACAATTTATATTCCAAAATGTATATACTTACATATTTCAAATCGTCATCCTTGTATATCAAATGACAGCTGTCTAATATCATGACGTTTATGTCCGTCATCTTCAACACTTCTGCTTCTAGAACATGCTTGATCACTTCCGAAGTGCCCACTAGTACCTGTGAATAAAATATTATCATTTATCGTACTCAGAGTAGCGGTGGATGACCCACGCGCATTACCGCGCTCCGATACTCATTAGGTATATCGCACCGCGTGTCAACCCGCTCAGCTCAGCTTTACATTGTGTTATTCAAGAAAAATACCATTTTAATGATTATTTGAATAAATCAACATTGTACTTATTGGTCCAAGAATTAGCCTGAAAAATTTATTTAAAACTAGCCGTTGCCCACGGCTCCGCCCGCGTGAAGGCCTATTTCGACTATTAAAGTAGCCTAGTGGGCGCCCCCGGTGAGAAACGCGCTTGACAAAAATACTAATATCGCTATTAATGCTGTATCATAAAAAATAAAAAATTGTCAAAAAAATAAAAAAATAATTAGGGGTGGACTACCCTTAACATTTAAGGGGATGAAAAATAGATGTTGGCCGATTCTCAGACCTACCCGATATGTACACAAAATTTCATACAAATCGGTCCAGCCGTTTCGGAGGAGTATAGGAACGAACATTGTGACACGAGAATTTTATATATAAGATAATGTAACTTATTTCGCGATTTTTTAGCGGTATCATGACTGTAATCATCAGCACTATCATCTGTCTTCGTTTTCGGAAGCGTTTCCCTTACACCCAGTACAAGACTTCATTTTATTACCTCTTTAACCTCCAACTTCTGACTCCAATTCTCCACCTGCTCAGGCTCCGTAGCTTCTACCACTTGGAGGTCAGTCATGATCTTCAAGTCATACGTCACTAACGCCACGCGCGACTTTCTCGTCACATATATGGATCTGCGTCGGCCGTCTGATAGCAGTCTGTGGGTAGGAATTATTAAACTAGTACAGTCTTCATTATTAAATAAATACATCCAACAGTCACATACATAGTCCTGACCCCACACTAGGTTAACCTGTATCGTGGGTATCAGGAACTACGAAGGACTTGCGGTCCCACAACACCCAGACCCCAGACAAATATTTGTGGATCACACAAACATTTGTCTTGGTGTGGGAATCGAACCCACGGCCTCTCGCTTCGCAGCCAGCTACTCGCCCACTGCGCCACGGAGGCTGTCATGTTATTAGGGTTTATTATATGAATAAAAAACAGTGTACTACAACATGAATGGGTCAGGTATAGGTTGGCTTGCTGCTGCGTTTCGTACGGTAAGTAAGCTATCCGGAGACCCAAATCAACTCTTCTTCCCAAACCCTTAATCATCCTTTTCTTTTAAGGTGCCGACCTTAACCTTTTCTTTTAACGCGGCCATGATGCTTCGGATATTGTGAACGTGAAAAGGGTGATATGGTTCCACAAATTTGTGCTGTTTACCCGTATGTGCAAATCGCAGACTTCCCCACCATATTTTTATTTTTTTTATTACATTGAATAAAGAGACGTGCAAGTCGTTCGCCTGATGGTAAGCGCCACGCCTGCTCATAAACAAAAGCAACGCCACACAGAACTTTAAATAAAGCTCTGCATGACACTGGACTGCGTAATAAGATAAATCAAAAATAGCAGGAGAAAACGAGATTGCAAACTTTTATCGTGGCGTGAATACCACTGGCATGTTAGCTTCGATAAATATTAGAGATAACCAGTTAAAACTAGTTTTTTACGACAAAAAATCGACAAAATTATCTAAAGGTGCGTATGTTAAGCTCGCTGGTATACGACATACAGTTTCTCTAAAGACCACTACCACTACTCACTAGAACGGTAATTTTTTTATATAGCATGCCTATGCGGCAAACGAGCAATTCGATCACCTGATGGTAAGAGATCTCCACCGCCCATGTACGCCTAAAATCCAAAAAAATATCGGCACGTTGCCGACCTTAAAGGAAAGGGATGATTAAGGGATTGGGTTGGGGCCCCAGATATCTCACTCACCGTACGAAACGCAGCAGCAAGCTGCTACTTTACGTCCGGCTTCTGTGAGACAGTGTCAACGACCCGGACCATTCATGCTCTAGACAAAAGCAAATACCAAATTGTTTCCACTCACCCTCTAACATTATAAGCTTCTTCACAGATGAGCCTGGTAGATATGAACCCACTATACTCTGCGACGAGCAGATTCCTAGTGCTGGCGGCTGCAGCGAGCCTAGTCCCGCCCTCCGCAGCCGTGTACCGGCTGCTGCAAGGCTCCATCTGCAACACCATACTAAAATTGTTTGACCTTATTCCTTCCTCACCTTTCCTTAACAGAACCACGCGTGCTGGCATGCGAAACCATAGCTTCGTGGTCTCTTCCATCTCGGCTCGGATCAAGACGTTAGCAAAATCTCACTTCTGTCGGACCATAAAGCTGTGGAATAGCTTGCCAGAGCACGTGTTTCCTCCTTCCTATAACATGGGATCCTTCAAACGGAGTGTGGAGAAGCAACTAAGCAGGCCGGCATAATTCTGCCGATCTGCGATAGATTCAGTGTCTGTCGTTGGTCGATAGCATTCTTGGATTGCGCTACACTTACCATAAGGTGTAGCGTAGTCACTTTGCAGAGACAGGATAAAAAAAAAATCCATACAACCAACACAACTATAGAAATGAAATAGAAAAAATACATAATAAATTTGTAAAAATCTTATATTTAAAATGTTGAGTGGTACAGCCACACTGTAGACAAGTTTTGTCTGCAGCATGTATGGGCCGGCTTGTCCGGGTCTTTACCACTGTCTCACAGAAAACCGGCAGCTTGCTGTTGCGTTTTGTACAGTGAGTGAGATATCCGGAGAAAAAATCCTCCTCCCCTTCCCATCCCTTACTTATCCCTTTACTTTAAGGTAGGCAACTCGCCCATGATTATTTTAGTATTACTTGCTTGTTTACCGGCCTTTACTATAAAAAAAATATATATGGACCCACCCAGGATTTCCTCTATTGTATTCTACTTAATTTATCCTTGGTATGGTGGGTTACTACAAATTAGAAATAAGAAGAGAAGTAGCTTTAGGGATTTATATATTTAAGATATTTCAGGGTGGTGTACATAATGCGTGTGTGTAAGGCAATACTGACACATTGTTATTTTTTATTATTAATTATTTCATTTTGTTTTTTTTTTATGTGAGTGTGAGTGCTAAACAAGTCTGGTATACTCTTGGCTATTTTTAAAAAAGGCCAATCCAGGAATTTCTGTACATTACACTGGCATAATTCTGTAAAACAATGTGTGGACATTAAAAGAGGCCATAACCCGAGTTTGTTTCGACATTTCTTCTCATGGCTAGCCCCGAAATGCCGTCATAAATGTAATATAGCTTAAAAAATTATTGACACGTAAGTGATATTTATGATCCAATTTACAGAATAAATGATTTGTATATACTTGTTATTGACGGTAGTATGTTTGTACACTTTATATTATATACATAATATAATGTAATATATAAAGATAATACCAAAGACTTTTATGTATACTACTAGACGGGCTGTTTAGAAGTAAAATTGTGTCACATAATGCGGGAGTTTGACAGCTCACAGACAGGGAGCGCAATAGGGGTTCTAGTAGAGTAAGCGAGATGGTAATATTGAGTTACGGTCAATTGACCGCAATTTAGTGGTACGATTTCTATGTACCGCGCAGCTTGTCTAGTAGTATACATTGTCTTTAGATATTACAAATAGAAAGACATAACCAAAAAAACGCTTTATTAACAATCAAACATGGGATAATCTAGAAATAATATTCACAGTGTGAGTTTAAAACATTACGAATGTATAGTTCCCTTTCAAAAGTATGTAACTAAAGATTAGAATAAAGCACAATTCAATTTAGTTTTCATGTATACATTTTTGCATCACAAATGAAAAATGACGTTATTTGAACTATGCATAAATAAATTATCTACCTTTTTATTTCTTAATATTTAAATATTGATAATTGTTCTTAATAAATTCATCAAATTAACTTTCGAGAGTTTCGAGACAAAATGCTGTTGGATTTCTTATGTGACGACGATGTAAACAAACCTTAAAATCAATACTACTCCATGAACTTTCACAGTAAAACAACAACAATCGTCTTATTAGATGTGGATTTTAATTCTCCTTAACTAAAACTGCACATTGAACTCGAAATTTACTCTAAAACATAGCTAAATTTAAATAATTGGAGGTTAAATATCATTTTAATAAATTGGCATCATAAAACTGTAAGGCAGGGCTGCCAGTAGAAGCTAAATAATTTATACATTTAAACGTCAGATTCTACTTGAAAGTTGAAATAGTGGTTGATATTAAATTAAAATCCGTTGCGTAGTTTAAAAGATCTAAGCATACAAAGAGCGAGAGCGACTTTGTTATAAAATATGTAAAGATTACACACAAGATTTCACGATACAATCCAAAATATAATTCTACACTTTTTATATCTAAATATTTATTTTAGCAGAGTCGAGTCGTCTTTCCAGTTTTTTCCTTATAGCACTGATGCCAGATTTGGAGGAATCCACCCTAATTGTTGTGTATGGCATAGGCGAGAAATTAAATCGGGGAATTTCGAGTGCTATAAAAGACATTTATACTTGCCAATCCAGGATTTTCTGTAGAAAAAGTAAAAAAATAAATGTCTACTTTTGGGTAGTTTTGTTTTGATTATATGTTTTTTATGTTGCTCGAATATATTTCTATATAAATTTTGGGGAATCTATGTACAACTCGGGGAATGGAAAATGTTCATCTGGCAACAGTGCCGTACAGGGAGTTTTTATTGTTCATTGTTCACTCAGTTAATCTGTGGTTCACTCTTTGATATAAAGCTAAGTTGTCTTCATTAAAATGTGTTCGGATCGTTGTTCGAGTAAAACACAGACTACTTAGAGATACTACGTATCAGACTGCCAACTGTAGAACAAAAAATTCATTAGTGAGTTTTAGTGTCATTTGACGTTTCTTTTTTTTCTGTCGAATACATAATCCACAGACTACATAAAATATGCTTACTCTATGGCTTATTAAATGCAAATGGCAAAGGAACTAGTAACGTACAGCTCAAAACGCTAGGCTTATACACCAGTATAATTTACTGTTTTATCTCATTTGTTTAAGTAGAGGAAAATTAAATAAAAGTACACATTATTTATTAAAAGATTTATTTTTTAATTTATTTTTATAATTTTCAAAAGCCTTTTTTTGCATCGCATTTTCCTTGCTGAACTTTAGAGCTTTTTTGGCTCTACGGTAAAAGTCAGTTTTGTTGTTTTGCCTTTGTATATTCATTGTAGATTAATGAGCATGTTGGTGTCAAATCTGCCACTTTCTTAATTAACCGCTTCCTGGAAGCTTTCACACTTCGGGGTTTATCCAAACCTAGAAAATAATAAAGTAGTTAGTCCCAACTCAAAGCTGATTACTTAATTCCATCATAAATGATGTGAAAGTCTAGTATATATTGCTTAAATAAAGTTATATATAATTTAATGTTGATTGTATTCCTGAGTAACTAATAAAGGTAACTGAGAAATTGCCCAGCACATCATACCTATAGTGCACCAAATTCACATCATAGCATCTACTGCTTTTCCACATATTAAATCCTATGTATAATATTATAAATTTTGTGAGTATGTATGGAAGTTTATTATTCAAACACACATACACTGATAGCCCATGTTCTGTAATATACATACAAAACAATACCCTTTCTTTGGGTACATTAAGTAGTTGCCTAGGATTTGAGTAAAGCCACATGGGCAAGAGATAATCTAAGATAATACAGATTCACTAACCTGTAAAATGTGACCGGCGCTTGACATCTAATTGTCCAGACGTAATTATCTCTGGGTTAACAAAGTTTGCTAGAAAAGTAAAAATTATTGTAAAGTTCTTGTTCGGAAAGATATTAAATAAACAAATAATATGTCACAAGATAAATAAGAAATAAAAAGGTAACACTTTATTACCTAAATCGAGACTGGTTAATGGATTTCCTGGTAAATTCTGGATGTCACTTGAGCCAGAAGCAATAATTTCTGAAAAATACACCAATAACTTATTTATATATTTTTTTAATTAGGGATGTGTTTTACGAACATTTAGAAGCATAATGTTTGATCGCCTCATCAATTATCAACTATTGGTCTAGTAGAAGCATTCTTAGGCCGGGAAAATTACAATTTGTGTTTGAGTTTTCAATTTGAAAAAACATACATGAGTTGTCCAGGGTTGAAATAGAAGTAGGAATAGGATCATGAGACAGAGAAGTAAGGTCAGCAAACTGTGGGTGTACTAGTTGCATCTCTGCATACTGTTTCAGAGATACAGGCGTGATCTTATATTAAATTATTATTGCAATTTGTGTATATACAAAAGGTATACATTAAAAATATTATATTTACCAACCTGTCAATGGTTCACAATATGTGTGGTCAATGTGTCTTTTACGTGAGTAGCTATGATCAGTATTAGAATCAATATTTTCTGAAATTGATAAAAATATACTTTAGTATCTAAGAAATCTATTGTAATCTCAAGTGTCATTATGTTACAATTGAGAGTTTTGCATCACTTGATGGGTTAAAAAATACTTTGGCAAGGCAAAGCTATAATAAGAAAGTAAAAATAACTGCATTAACCTTTACCTTCTCGCATTGTTCCCGCGGGGAACGTTTTCGCCGCGCGACAATGGTCCCCGCGGAACGCGAATCCGCGCCCGCGAAACGCGAATCCGCGCGCCGAGGTCATATTAAAACAATCATAAAAACAGTTTTATTGAATGGATCTTTATTCTGTAAATGATATTTTACTTATAGATACATTCTCTTATAATAAACAATAACAAATAAAATGTAGTTACGATTTATAATATGTGTATCCGAATTTAGAATTTTTTTATGTTGGTCAACCGAATCGGTGCACGTTTTGGTTGGATAATTTGAAATTAGCGCCGTAAATGATAGAAATCTATGGTCCCTGCCACAGTGTACACAAACTTATAGAATAAAAACACAACATTGACAGAACTATGCGAACAAAAAATATACCCACCCACTTGAAAAAACCGGACAAAAAAATCGTTGCGTCACCTGTTTCGTTCCGATATGTTTTGGTTGGTAGCGCCGTAAATATTATGAAAACGCTGTTCAAAACTACAGTAAAGCATATTTATAGTATAAACACAACATTGGACACAAACAATACGAGGTCAGCCACTTGAAAGATGCGATAAAAAATGGTTGCGGTCACAGATGTTTACGTTCGTAACTGAACCGTTGTAAACAGATGTATGTTTATATTCAAACATTATTACGTGTCGAAATGAGCTAATAATAACAGGATATACTCTTGAAAACATAATTATGGTAGAATTACCGTTATATATTGTGTAAAAAGTGCATAAAAAGACATGTTTGTGACAAAGACAAAGTTCATTGAACTTATCGAATTTACGGAAGGTTGGAAAACAAACTCAAATTACAATAAATCACAATGAATATGCTATATATCGTCGCAATATCACTGTAAGTAGTTATAAAATAGCACATTTCAATGTATATTGACAAAACTTACCCAAAATACTTGGAATTATCGAATATACGGGGCCGGTTTTGAAGGTTGGAAAACAAACACAAATTACAATAAATATACAATATATTGTCGTAATATTACTTCACAAACATTATTCTAAATAAATAACGTACTAACAATCAAACAATCCACACAAAAGCACTAAAATATATCACTTTATTGTCATTCACTGCATTGTTTACACAAATGGCCGGCCGACTGACCTTCGCTCCTTTGAAATCGTCTTTTTCACTCGCACGTGTTGCTACAATACGATTAAAAAATTCTACAGTGTTCTACGATATATTATCTAAACGTCAGCGAATGTTCATGGCATAATAGCTTTTATTTTTAATACATTTAAATCTCAAAGTTGGCGGGCGGGTTGAAGGTCATTAAGGTTGAATTTTGCTTGGTTTTTTTTGGGCTGTCTCGTTCTCGCGGGATCAATGCGAGACAGCGTTATCACTATTCCAAAAACAGTGATTTTTTTTATTCAAAGTAATAACATGTATGTTAGTGTAAGTGGGCCATCAACATCTTACACTCAAAACCAACCTCATCTTTTTGTGGTACACTCTGCTGATTAACAGCCGAGGCAATGGTGAAATGTGGTTCCCGTTGCGGATTGTGGGACACCAAATCGCCCCAGAGAATACCAAATCCACCGTCAAATCATAATGGGAAGGCGGAACCTACCATAACTCATATTAGTATACGGCATAGTGCAGCAATATACTACTGGCCAAAATATACACAGAAAATAGAATAATAGACTTACCAGCGTAATCCTGAGATAGTATTCCACTAGAAATCTCTTCTTCAGTAAACAAAGAAGGATATGCTTTGCCTATGAGACGTGATTTGCAGGTAATGAACTTCTTTTCGAAATGTTTTTGACAAACAAAAAGCTTCGAAAGTATAATAGTGTTCTATAATGTCCAATAACGCCGGTCAATGTCACTTGTCAATCAACTGTCAAATAAATCCGTCCGGCATTCGCTTACACGTCAGCCAATCACGGCCAAGAATGAAAACCCTAAATGTCATACAACATTAAAACAATATGGCGCTATGTCGAGCGTTTCGTTGTACGTAGATTAACAGCCGTGGAGTAAAAACCTTCGTTAAGGAACCGAGTCGGTAAAAACGGGTACTTCCCTAGTAAATACTATGGTTTATCAACACATGCTCATGTATCAAGCTTTATTCATAGGTCGTACTAAAAATTAAAAATCATTCCTTCGAGCTTATCATTTCACACTGGAAGTTTGTAGGAGTAGGTACTAATCGGTCGCGTTATTATTGTTGCCTTTGATTGTTGCAATCTTAAAAATAATTGGTGCGAATTTGAAGTTGGAACGTGGAAGAAAATTAGTTTCTAAGTTATATGGACGTTATTAATCTAAGTTCTGAGTATTCTAATTTTAGAACGCTAGGTGTACTGTTAGGCATATAAAAAAATAGAAGATATGGAATGCAGTGATTAACAGGAAATACTAGAGAGGTAAATACCATTTATTTTATATAGAACTAGCTGTTGCCCGTGGCTCCGCCCGCGTGAATAGACTTTTAAAACAAACAAATAGATATTTTTTATTTTTTCATAAAAAGTATCCTACGTAACTTCTTATACCTCCAAGAATATGTGTACAAAGTTTCATGATGATCGGTTAAGTAGTTTTCGCGTGAAAGCGTAACAAACAAACTTACATTCACATTTATAATATTAGTATAGTATGATAACAAATGCAACCATTATGTGGAAGGTCTCTCGTATACAAGAGGCTCTCTGGGTTAGTACCATCGCTTTGTCAATTTCTGCCGCCAGCAGCAGTGTGTAAGCACTGTTGTATTCCAGATTGAAGGACATTGAAACCAGTAAAATCGCTGCATTATGAGACTTAACACACCTTATGTCTCAAGATGACGAGCGCATTCCAGTGCCATGCACATGCGATTTACGATACACATGCATTTTTGAGTTGTAGAGCCACACTGTAGAATTTTGTTTATAGCACAAATGGGGCGGCTCGACAGGGCCGTTACCACTGTCTCACGGAAAACCGACGTAAAGTAGCGGATTGCTATTGCATTTCGTACGGTGTGTGAGATATCCGGAGGCCCAAATCCCCCTCCCCTTCCCAATCCTTTAGTTATTCGTGGGTTCGATTCCCGCACGTAGACAAATCTTTGTGTGATCCACAAATATTTGTCTCGGGTCTGGGTGGTATTGGCAAGCCCCTCGTAGTTCCTGATACCTATGATACAGGTTTACCTAGTGTAGGGTCAGGACTATGTGTGTGACTGTTGGGTGTATTTATTTATTTATTTTATTCCTTTTCTTTAAGGTCGTCAACGCGCCCTTGATTATTATGGTATTGTGGGCGTACATGGGCGGTGGAGATCACTTACCATCAGGTGACCCACTTGCTTGTTTGCCGGCCTGTGCTATAAAAAAAAAATTACTTGATCTCCCACAGATGTACCAACAATTATTTAAAGATAAACATTTTTGGGAAGACATGATAACAGTCTGAATGTGCTATTTATTTAAAGACTTCTTTGTCTGAAACACATGTTTTATCTTTTCAGATTACACAATGGACCTTAACACTCAAGGAAATAAAATACCGCCATATTTGAGGCGATTCGATCCATTCGCGGTACTAGAACCGGATAAAATAGCGGGAAATTCTTCTAGAAATGAAAATAAGGATTCAAAACTGGATTTATTCGGTTCTTTGCTAACTGTTAAGAAAGATGCTGACATAGTTGATGTTTTTGATAATTTATACGTAACACCTAGGCATGTTACGTGTAATGGAAGTACTAGTTCTTATGAAGAGGGATTTAAGAAACTTTTTGATAAATATGAAGAAGAAAAAGTCACAAAGCTAATAGATATACCTGGTACAAGTCAAAACAAGTTGCAGAACTTAAAGCTGTATCCCGAGGAAGATATTAAAGTTTTAGAGCCGAAATATATTTTAAACGATGACGTAGACGAAGATTTGATTGACGAATTAATTTTAGAAAAGAGTATAGAGAAGATACGTTTAAAAGAGATTTCAGATAATAATTATTTGCCAAATAAAGTACCAATTAATAATTTTCCATCAAAAGTTGACGATCAAAATACAAACCATTATGTTAGCAATGTGATTGGAGCAAACCCTAGCATTGAAAATGATAAAAAACCAAACAACTATCTAAAACCTACAATTCCAGCTAATCCTAATATGAAATCTTCTAGAGTAATCCCAAATAATAAAGAATCAAAAACAAGCCAAGTATTGGCTCAACAAAATACACCTAAACTAACTCCTATTCCAGAAAATTCATATAAATGCAAAGTAATTATCGAAACGGTGTCAAAAGATCCGAAAGTATTTCAGAAACGACGCATAGTTAAACCAGAAAAAGAGATATCAAAATACACGAAGGGTGCTAGTTTGTATGAGAAATCTATTGTTTTACCACAAATTATGGACCGTTTGATGAAAAGAAAGATCGCTGATGACATTAAAAAGAATTTACCGAGAAAATTATCGCTTGACACTGGTGTTACAATTGCTTCTAAAGACAATGAACCAGACAATGAACTTACGCGTACGAGAGAAATTAGACGGAAAAAAATGGAGGAGTTTATTAATCATCAACAAATTGGCAATTTAAACGTAAGCTTAAGAGACAGTCCGAAATTGTATCCAAGTACTAATAAAGACATTGCTGGTGGAAATAATGATTTAAATAAATCCAATATTGGTGCTACACTAAATAAAACAAATACAAATGAAGTTTTTACTACTAAGGAAATACAACGGCAGATATTATTGGCAATGATTTCTAAAAACCATATTAAAGGAGCGTCTACTTCCATAATTAAAGGAGTAAAATCAGACGAAAGTTCAGAGATAGAGGTTTCGCTTCCAGAAGTTCTTATGGAGAATTGTAACAGACAAAGACTAATAGAATTCAAGAGAAGACGGTTATTCGAAAATTTTGTTCTTAACCGCAAGATGAGTGGGTAATTTCGTTCCATAGTCCAGTGCTACCATAGTGCTTTTACCGTGGTTTCATAGAACCACACAATCTTTTTTTTGTCTGATAAAAGAACACAACACCACACAGTACAAAGCACTGCATGACACTGGACTGCGTTCGTCACCCCAATACATAGTTGACAAATCTCACAATGCCCAGTGATTTAATTGTATTAGTTTATGGGAATAAATTTATGTTAATGGCTTTATTTTGTAGTTGCTAAAAGCATTTAAAGATGTTAAGTTTAACTGATATTTATAAGTTTCACCGACCTTTGCTTGATTATAGTTGACATCAAATAGTCAACCCTTAATAGGCGGTGCGATGGTGCCGCAATAAAAACATCTAACTAATGAAAGAATTCAAGGCCTCAACTCAGTAAAACTACACAATATCACTTCAAATAACAGTTTATTATCGCTTTTCAAGAGACGTCTTGCCTCAACGACTGCGCACTATCGAATGCCACTCACAATGCAGTCAACAAAGAAGTGAAGTTGTCAACCTCAGTGTTGCCAACAAAATAAATGTCTTGTCGATATTTACATCGATATGATTTAAAATATCGATACACATTATAAAAGCATCTAAATTGTCATTATGTAAATGTAGTTTTTATAATGTACCAATTAGCTTTAATATACTTGTATTTTGATGGCACAATGCTTGTATGATGCTTACAGCTCGGCCATCCTCAATTTCGTGAGTCCTCTCACAGAAAAAATATAATGAATAAGCAAAGAAAAATAATAATTATAACAAATGTAAAGCATATAGGTAAATATTATCTACAATCAAATTCAAGTTCTATTTAAAAGTCATTTCACATTTATACAGTCTACTATGATCTGCGACTATCTATACTTCAGCACTGATCGCTCATAGCCCATGAAGGTGTACTCCAACACAGTGAAACCAAACATGGTCTGCCATGATCTACGACCATCTATGCTTCAATACTAATCGCTCATAGCCTGCATATTTTCGACTATAATCTGCCATGATCTGCGGTCAATTGAATTTACCGCTCATAGCTCAAGTTACAATCAAATTAACTACATATTCTGGCATAGTCTGCTATGATCTACGATTAACTATAATTAAGCACTAGTCGCTCATGGCCTATGAAGGTTCAGTCAAAATCATCTCTAACCAGCACAGTCTGCCATGATCTACGACTATCTATGCTATTACTAATCGCTCATAGCCTATGCTCAAAAATACCACTTTAAAATATATACATTTATATATCCATATTTTTATTATACTCAAATCACTTTCATATACAAAATTTACTTACATGTACATATTTCAAACAATCTGACTTTAATCATTTATGTCCAAATGCGTATTGTTATCTATCGTATCGTTTCTTACATTTTGCTTTGCTTCTTCCGAATCATCAATACTACTATCGCTTTCACTGGCCTCAGTCGAAATGTTCTTAAACACTAACCAAGGGTGCATCTTATCCAAAGCAACTACATTCTCATATTTTTTTATTACTTTTCCTAGTTAAGGGGGTATCTTCAATTAAATATCTATCATTATCTAATATCTTAACTATACGATATGGGCCATGAAACTTTGGTACAAGTTTCTTTGACTGACCTACATGTGCTTTATCATAAATCATTCTTTGCACCCTAACAAGATCGCCGACATTATATTTTGTACCTGGTTTTCTATGTTTATCAAATCTCCCTTTTGAAATAAGCTGTTGATTTTCTATGCGATCCTTAGTTTCTTCTCTTAATTTAACTAAATCATCACCAACTACCCGATTAGTAGCCTCAATTATAACATCATTTAAAATGTTTTCCGACGAATTAACTAACCTACACCCAAATAACAATTCGGATGGACTCTTGCCCGTAGCTTTATTTACAGTAGTGTTTAATCCCAACTGTATGTCACCTACATATTCGTCCCATTGATTATCGTTTTTCCCATGACACTTTGTGCCTAGCGCATCTAAAATGGTTCTGTTAAAACGTTCCACCTGTCCATTTGCTCTGGGAGTGGCCACGGCATTGAGTATATGCTTAATACCTAAATTATTCACAAATGATTTGAATTTCCCACTAGTGAAGCATGTGCCGCGGTCAGTTATCAATCGTGATGGTGTGCCAAAAAAACTAAAATGTCCCTTAAAAATCCTAATAGCCGTAGCACTTTTAGTATCCCTTACCGGCTGAATATTAATAAATTTCGTAAATGAATCTATGATTGCCAACATATATGTATTTCCTTTCCTAGAACGAATAAAAGGACCTAAGTGATCGGCGTGCAGAGTGTGGAATGGTATTTCCAGTTTAGGAATAGGATGCATCATTCCCTCCTTACAACCACTAGGGCCTTTATGATGAGCACATTCTAAACAAGCAGAAACGTACTTAGTAAAACGGCGCATTTTTGAGAACCACAATATGGCCTTTAAACGACTTAAAGTTTTTTCAAAACCGAAATGCCCAACATCATCGTGGTTCATCTTTAATACCTGCCACCTTACCGCGCGTGGAACTACCCATCTAATCCCATTCTCAACTATCCTATATACATAACCTCCCTTTAACTGATATTTTTTATAAATATCTGCTACTCTTTTAGTTTCCGAATCCATCAGAATATCTTTTATTCTCTTTATCTCATCATCATTACCTTGTACAGTGGAAATCCAGTCTTTTAAATCTAAACTTAGAACATCTAATATTGGACAATCTTCATCACCGGGTACGGGTTCAGTTACAGGTGCGCGACTAAGCGCATCTACATGCCCCATACGACTACCTGCTCTAAATTCGATTTCACAATCATACTCTTGGAATTGTATCCACCATCGAGAAATTCGTGGTATGAGATCTCTTTTAGTTAAAGTAGTCTGCAGTGCATTACAATCTGTGACAATTTTGAATTTAAGACCCAAGAGATATACTCTAAATCGTTTAAGGGAAGCAATAACTGCCAAAGTTCCCAATTCAAAAGAGTGTAGTTTGTGTTCCTCAGTTGTAGTTTTTCTGCTATAATAAGCAACGGCTCTTAGAATCCCGTCAGGATGTCTTTGCATCAATATACCTGCAACCCCTAATTTGCAGGCATCTGTATGAAGTGCAGTCTCTAACGTAGTATCGTAAATTGCCAAAATCGGTCTTTCTGCAAGTTTTTGTTTGAGTAGTTCGAAAGCAGTAATTTGATAAGTACCCCATTTCCAATCAAAATTTGATCTCAACAAATCCGTCAAAGGCCGTGCGATTAAAGCAAAACCCTTTACAAATCGCCTAAAAAAATCTAGCCAAACCTATGAACCTTCTGATATCATGTGCGTTACGGGGTTCAGGAAAATTAGATATAGAAATTGTCTTACGAGATCCTGGTCTAATTCCTTGACTGTTAACTTGGAATCCCAAAAAATCTATCTCTTTATAGAAAAAATGACATTTACTTATTTTTAAAGTTAACCCTGCATCTAATAAAAGTTTTAATACATGTTCTAATCTAGAAAGACCCTCTTGATAAGACTTTGCCGGGATCAAAATATCATCCATAAAGATTAGAGCAAAGTCTACTTTCGATTTAGGTAATATTTTGTTCATTGCTCTTTGAAAGACTGACGGAGCATTAGCCAATCCAAACGGCATACGTCTGAATTGGTATTGCCCGTCAGGTGTAACAAATGCAGTCTTATCCTGAGAGGATTCTTCTAAAGGAATTTGATAGTATCCCGACGCACAATCTAGTGTAATTATAGTCGAGCACATTCATCAACTTTTCCAAGCCACATGTGAATCATCTGCCCCTTAATCATAGGGTCAAACTCTGGTATGACATTACCAAGTATCGGAAATTTATTTCCTTCCTGACGACTATATCCTAAAGAGGTTATTAACTCTGACAAAAGTTTTACAGTGTCGTTGGTAATACTAGACTCACCTACCTGTTGCTGCGGCACAGGCGATCTTAAATCACCCTTATCACTCATGCAATCATTTCGGCTGTACCTCCGTTCTTCTCGCTGTCTGCTCAGCTGGCTGCGACTACGAGAACGGCTACTATGGTGGCTGCGTGATCTGCCGCTCCGGTGATCTCGAGATCTGCCGCTCCGATGATCTCGAGAACTGCTGCTCCGGTGATCTCGAGAACTGCTATTCCGACGTGCACGAGATCGTTTACTCTGGTATTCACAAGATCGACTTCTCTCGTCACGATGTTTTCCCGAAGATGTTTTGCCACTCTTGGTAGCATGACTGTCAGTAGGCGATGTTATTTTCTTCTCCATTTTCTATCACTCGGTATTTTATTTTCAATGTAGGTAATAGTGCAAAAACAATAATATAATCTTTAATTGCCGAACAGTATATTTTGTGAGCTTTTTATAATCCCACTTCTGAGTTGAAAGAATTCAAGGCCTCAACTCAGTAAAACTACACAATATCACTTCAAATAACAGTTTATTATCGCTTTTCAAGAGACGTCTTGCCTCAACGACTGCGCACTATCGAATGCCACTCACAATGCAGTCAACAAAGAAGTGAAGTTGTCAACCTCAGTGTTGCCAACAAAATAAATGTCTTGTCGATATTTACATCGATATGATTTAAAATATCGATACACATTATAAAAGCATCTAAATTGTCATTATGTAAATGTAGTTTTTATAATGTACCAATTAGCTTTAATATACTTGTATTTTGATGGCACAATGCTTGTATGATGCTTACACTAATCAGAACTGTTCCGATTAAATCGGATTTCAAACAAAAAACCGCATTCAAATCGGTTTATTCGTTTAGGCCCTTTAGGCGCTACGATGACACACACACACGCACGCACGCTCTCACACAGACAGACAAAAGGTCATTTTGACAAGAGACAAAAATGGCCGACATCAATATACAACAAGTCAATTATAGCATAGTAGCAAAAGCATAGTCGGTGAAATCGGGCAATAGGTTTGCTCATAAAAAAAGTATACCTAATAAGATAATATTATTATGTAGCTAAGTCTGTAAGTGCATTTAATATATTTTTACATTAATTACAGTGTTTTATTTACATTTACGTCCTCATATATTTTTTTTTACTATTACAGTACCAGCACTTTGACAGCCTCCGTGGTGCAATGAGTAGCCGGCTGTGAAGCGAGAGGCCGCGGGTTTGATTCCCGTACCGATACAAAAATATTTGTGTGAATATTTTATACAAATATTTGTTACGGGTCTTGGTGTTTTCTCCCCTTTGGGGGTTGACGTCAGGCAGGCGATCGTAAAAACTACAAGCCAAATAATTTGCATCAAGTGTTAAAAACAATGGTGCGCCGACCTCATTGCGAGTGGAAGAAGAAGGATTACAGTACCGGCATATTAAGATGTCACTTGTGACAACACTGTAGTTTTGTAACACACAAGTGTTGTCGCTTTTGTACATTTTGAACAGAGATCGACAAATCGTCGCTTACCTAACAATACCGCGCAAGTTAAATTGGCTTAGTTTTCAGGTGAGACATAAAACTGAATATTTTTATGAACATGTGTGATGTAACCAATGAATTGCGCGGTCACAGAACTATTTGAATATCGTGCTTTGTATGGTTAATTTAATTTTTATGTAAATTTATTGGATACCGGAGGCCCAAATCCCCCTCCCCTTCCCAATCCCTTATTATCCCTTTCCTTTAGGGTCGGCAACGCGCCCATAATTCTTTTGTATTGTTGGCGTACATGGGCGGTGGAGATCGCTTACCATCAGGTGACCCACTTGCTCGTTTGCCGGCCTATACCATAAAAAAAAAAAGATTCGCGCCAATAACAATTTATACAATGACAATATCACATGACCAATTTTCGAATTACGCGGTATGGTTAACTAAGCGACGAAATGTAAAATGAATCAGTTGTTAAGTCTCCTATTGCCTAGTAATTTAAATGGGTTTAATGTCCTTGAAACTGAAACGGAACAGTGCTTACACACTGTTGCTTAGCGGCAGAAATAGACAAAGCGGTGGTACTAACCCAGACGGCCTCTCGCATACGAGGGACCTACCACCTTGTAAATAAAATATAACTAATGGTTAGAAGAATTAATAATGCACTCGCACAAAGCCAGGGCTGGGCGCTAGTAAATATTATTGTCTATAATCAGTCAGGCCTCATGTACACTATGAAAGAGTTTGAGAAGCATAGATAGAGTAAACTATAGAATTTATATGATAACGTTTTTCATCTCTATTACTTCAGAGCAAAAGAGACCTAATAAAATACTACTGATTACTATTTACCATAGAGGTCAGTGTAAAATACACTAAGTGTGAAAGAGACAAAATTATTTAATTGTTGGCCTTATCGCTGTTACTATTTGACTCCAAGTTTGTGGAATCAAACATTGGTGTCTGAAACTATATTTTATAAAATTATCGATTTCTGGATAAGTAGTTGTGTTCTCGCATTATAACGTGCCTGAAAGTGCGTGCGGCGTATTTTAAAATAAAAAATGGTTTAGTGTAAAAACCGATTCAAAAAAGGGTTGTGTGATGTCATACGTAGTTACATGGTGCCTTTATCTATCGGTTCCTCTATCTATGGGCTGAGTGGAATTTGGATATTTATTCTCTTTGATAGGCTGTCACTGTTCCGGGATGCCCCCGATTTATTCTATTTCATAAAGCGTTCGGAGGAAACCGGAGCGGGGATTTGAAAATTTTTCGTGTGAAATAAGCAGATTATCGTCAGAAGTTCCCCATACTAATTTAAACTGAATTCAGTAAGTATCTTAATACTTTTTATAAACTTTGATGAATATTTGACAATTATTATATTTGTATGTGTATTGCAGGATTTAAGGACGTTTAAATTTCTTGGTAAAAATATCATTATGATAATGTCATACCATTGTTCCCACTTCCCGCGAACACTGATCTTCAAGTTATTGTTAAGCAACCCTTCTAAACACTACAGTAAAGTTATTAATAACTAATAACAACTCATATAGTATAGAAAATCCCTTATGCATTGAATCCGCCTGTAATAGTATAAATTGTAACATAATAATAATTGCCTTTTGGTATTTTTAGAGTAATTTTGGTATTCTCGCAAATTTTTATCAGGTCACACTGCTTGAAATGTCAAACTGAAAAATAAACAATACTTTTTATTTGTGAATTATGAAATAATCAATTAAAATAAGAATAAACTTGCAAAATGGATCGTATACGTGTATTAGAACAAGAAATCGCCGATTTACGTAAAGTACTCCACGAAAAAGAGTCGGAATTGTATCAAATTAAAAATGATTGGGTTAAGTTTAAACTTCATATTTATTTTTAAGTATTTCAGAATACCTTTACAGTGTTTTTTTTTTATACCAGATGACTGTATTTTATGCAGTTGCCTATAAAATAATAAATTATATTTGGCGTTACGTAGGCTTTGGTAGAAATTAAAGTAAATATTTTATTTCTCAAAATATATTACAAAAATGTATGCCAATCAGCTACTAATTGCTTTAATAACAAGTTCACACGGTTCCATTTTAGTTGACCAACTGACTTGAATCAAAGGTTGTATGGATTTATTGATCAATTGAATTGAAAGACTTGTGGGATCACGTTTAAACCTCATGAGAATTAGCACTTGATCAACAAAAATGGAACTGTATGAATACGCGTTATGTTTGTTTAAACAATTGCTTCATATTACAGAGACAGCAAACAAATGTCACAATGCAACAAGGCCAACAAAATAATGTGAAATTAAACAATATTCAATACAGTGGGAATATGCCAAAATGGGCTATAGAGAGGTAAGTTTTTTTTTTTTATAATATAGGCTTGCAAACAAGCAAGTGGGTCACCTGTTGGTAAGTGAACTCCAGCACACATGTACGCCCACAATCCCAAAAGAGTCATGGGCGCGTTGCCGACCTTAAAGGAAAGGGATAATTAAGGGATTAGGAAGGGGAGGTGGATTTGGGCCTCCGGATATCTCACTCACCGTACGAAACGCAGCAGCAAGCTGCTACTTTACGTCGGTTTTCTGTGAGACAGGGGTAATGGCCCGGACGAGCCGACCCATACATGCTGTAGATAAAAGTGTCTACAGCGTGGCTCTACCACTCATTCTCATTGTTCCCAGATACAGTCGTCAAATCCTGCTGCCCGATATAGGAGTAGCAGGCCAGGAGAAGCTGTGTTCAGCCAAGGTGCTGGTTGTGGGTGCTGGAGGTCTCGGCTGTCCAGCGTCTGTGTATCTGGCAGGTGCTGGTGTTGGTATGTTCTCATTTTTTTATTGTCCACTTAGACGAGCATGTGGTTTGCTTGATGGTAAACATCTCCACCACCCATGGACAGCAATCCTAGGGCACAGCAAAGCCACTGAATACCGTAAAATCTATTATAAATGAGTTGTAGAGCCAAGCTGTAGACAATTTTGTCTACAGCATGATTGAGCCGGCTCATCCAGGTCATTACCACTGTCTTACAGAAAACCGACGTAAATTAGCGGCTTGCTGCTGCGTTTCGTACGGTGAGTCAGATCCCCTTCCCCTTCCCAATTCCTTAATTATTTTTTCCCTTTAACGTCGGCAACGTGCGCATGTTTTTTCTGGTATTGTGGCCGAAAATGCGTGGTGGAGGTAATTTTTACCATTAGGTGACCCACTAGTTTGCAGGCCTATGATATATAAAAATAAATAATTGTTTTTCTTTCAGGCGAGATTGGCATAATAGACTATGATACAGTTGATGTGACTAACATCCATCGTCAGATCTTGCATTCTGAGAGTGATGAGAACGTCAGCAAGGCGGAGTCAGCAGCACAGACTCTCAGAAGGTAAGTTTTATCATCATTGTCCGGGTTGTGTGCCGGGTGGTGTATGTCGGTCACTTCCCTGTAACATGGTTGAGGAGGCCGATGGCTGGCACATGCGTCATACTCGTGAACGGGTGCTGCTTGTGTGGACTGGTCTGCTCAAACTGTTATTTATTGTTATAGTTTTTTTACTTTATAGTCTTAATTTATTCGTCGTGGTCACGGGAGTCATGGTCAATAATCATTATTTTGTTATAATGTCTTCTTGGCATAAACTGAGCTGCTCTAACTCTAATTAAATTGTATTAATGTAGTATCAATATTGTTAATCATTTTTGAAAAGAGCTACGTTAGAGTTTCTAGTCTGTTCTTCTCTAGCGAAACAGCATTCCGAACTGGCGGTAGAGTTAAAATTTGACTGAATCTAAATGATGTATAACATTTTATGGATTCAATAAATAATTTGAATTTGAATTTGTGTGTCGGTCACTTCCCTTTAACATGGTTGAGGAGGCCAATGGCTGGCACATGCGTCATACTCGTGAACGGGTGCTGCCTGTGTGGACTGGTCTGCTCAGACTGTTTTGCTAGTTATATCTAATCTTATTTCATAGTTAAATTGTGGAACAAGTTGCCAGAGTCTTTGTTAAATATAATCTGGGTGTCTTCAAGTCGCGAATGAATCGTTTTTCGCTAGGCAGGCGTGCTTCATCTTAGGCCACATCATCGCTTACCATCAGGCATGATAGTGGCAAACGCGAGCCTATGACGTATAAAAAAAAATAGTCATCACAGTATTAATTTATTCACCGTACTCATGAGGATCATGCGCAATAATCATTATAATTTCATTATTTTACTGAATAATGTTCCTCATTGGCCTAAGTTGAGCTCTAAGTCTATTCAAAATTAATTGTATTATTTCAGAATTTCAGAATTGTTTATTTGCCTAGAATGTAGGTACAATAATAAGGTGTTAACATAACATTTAGTTCCGTTACATTCTGCCAGGTGGCGTGCAAATTATAGTAGTGCAAATATTGTAAATGAATTTTGAAACAAGCAACGAGAGTTTCTTGCCTGTTCTTCTCTAGCGAAACAGCATTCCGAACTGGCGGGTTTAAAATTATTATTTCATAATATTTTTTTTCAGCATAAACTCCCGTATAAAGGTTACTCCATACTCGATACAGCTGGATTCCAGTAACGCGATTTTTCATACTTTTTTTATTATTTTTTCAGCATAAACTCCCGTATAAAGGTTACTCCATACTCGATACAGCTGAATTCCAGTAACGCGATTTTTCATATTTTTTTTATTATTTTTTCATAATATTTTTTTCAGCATAAACTCCCGTATAAAGGTTACTCCATACTCGATACAGCTGGATTCCAGTAACGCGATGCAGATAGCATCCAACTACGATATTATTTTGGACTGCAGTGACAATGTACCAACTAGATATTTACTGAACGATCTTAGTGTTATGTTAAAGGTAAGAATATTATCTGAGAAAAAAGCAAAAATAAACTTTTTATAAATCCAAAAGTCTTATTGATATCACATCTGTTACTTTAACTATCAATAAAAAAAAACTTTAATTCATTTTTTTCAGATCCCTTTAATATCAGGCAGTGCCTTACAACTAGAAGGACAATTAACAATATATGGATATAGAGCTGACAAAAATCAAAAAGAAATGGTAAGATATTATAAAAACGCCAAAATTACTGTTTGCGCTGTTATCAAAAAACAGAGTGGAAATAGGTTATTTCCCTTAAGGCTTCACTAGTGAGAATTTGATTCATTTTTTCTCGTGTATTGGTGGGGGGGTGTTTGATATCGTGCGTCAAAAGTTAAGCATGATACTGTTTTATCTATATGCCTATACGTAAACAGAATTGTAAAATATAAAGTGGTATGACAGTTATGAGCCTTGGAATATCCATATTCCAGTATTAATTATCACGCAACTTTGGGCGTGAATAAATAACGTAAGGAGTATGAAATGTCTAAAACTAAATTCATACAGGCATAGATTAATTATTCTAGAGCTCAAATAACTTTATTTTGAAACTGCACATTCAGTATTTTTTTATAAAAACCCTTCCGCCTAGTCATGTATTTTTAGGCGTTTTTGACCTTATTATTGTGCATTACACTCCATTGTGCCACCTCGCGCGATCTTAGGATCTTAGGGAGATAGCATGCGTTTTTGACTCCGCCCACTGACGTGTTCAAGCAAGCATCAAGCATCATTTTACAAGATGGTAGGTCCCTCGTATGCGAGAGGCCGGCTGGGTTGGTACCACCGCTTTGTCTATTTCTGCCGCCAAGCAACAGTGTGTAAGCGCTGTTGTGTTCCGGTGTGAAGGACATTCAAGCCAGTGTAATTACTGGGTATTATGATACTTAACACCTTATGTCTCGTGCTGAAGAGCGCAGTCCAGTATCATACAGTGCTTTGTTATTTAAAGTTCTGTGTGGCGTTGCTTCTGTTTATGAGCAGGCGTGGCGCTTACCATCAGGCGAGGGACCTGCTCGTCTCGTCATACAAGCTAATAAAAAATAAAAAAAGTAAGTATGATTTATATTTCAGGATAGTAAGTACATAGGGCCGTGCTATCGTTGCGTGTTCCCCACTCCTCCCCCTCCGGAAGCTGTGGGTAGTTGTTCCGCCAATGGTGTGGCTGGACCTGTGCCGGGTGTTATCGGTAAGTACTGGGAATGTAAAGGACGTTACGCTTGGGTGTCGTCAATCATTGAAATAAGATGACTAGAAACGTAACGGACGCAAAAAAATGACTCAACTAAAACTCTGTGCTATGTTGCGGGGCTATAAAAGTCTGTGCAGCTCGTTCATCCATCAATTCATAAAAGTTGATTCATGATCTCTAGTTGACACTTAATACGTTTATTTTTTTGCGCGGTGCAGAACGTCGTATCTCGATTTAGAAGTTTAATATTTGGACATTATTTTTTATGAATTAAAGTTGATTTTGAACGTTCATTAATTTTTGTTACGTGTATGAGTGTTACGTGTGGTTTTACCTTTGCATGTGTAAGTAAGTGGAGCCGTATTTTTGGCAGATTCATGTGAGAGTTATCATTCTAGTTATCTTATTTCTATGTCTTCAATATTATACAGATTCTTGTGAAAAAGTTGTTCGGCCGTGTCTTTATTTACTACTAGCTTTTGCTCACGGCTCCGCCCGCGTGAATAGAC
Organism: Mimas tiliae; assembly: GCA_905332985.1. Taxonomy (NCBI): domain Eukaryota; kingdom Metazoa; phylum Arthropoda; class Insecta; order Lepidoptera; family Sphingidae; genus Mimas; species Mimas tiliae. Next base: position 5,454,754 of record HG995266.1, on the reverse strand, counting down.
TTTCCGAAATAAAAAGTAGCCTATAACCGTCTCCAGGATCCCATCTATCTCTACATCAAAATTCATCAAAATCGGTTCAGTAATTTAGGCGTGAAAGCGTAACAAACAAATATATATTTTTTTTCATAAAAAGTATCTTATGTTACTTCTTATACCCCCAAGAATATGTGTACAAAGTTTCATGATGATCGGTTAAGTAGTTTTCGCGTGTAAGCGTAACAAACAAACTTACATTCACATTTATAATATTAGTATGATGATATCTTTTTTTACAGGAGCCTTACAAGCCTTAGAGGCTATAAAGTACATAGTGGGACATACGCACACTCGATTATTAGTCGAAAGAATGCTTTTATTTGACGGAGATGACGTCACGTTTAGAACTGGTAAGTGAAACTTCAATAAGTTAACCGTTAAGGGCCCTGACATCAATTAGAAAAATCATTTGTCATTTGACTGGCTCGGTGGCGCAGTTGTAATGCGTACGCGTTACGATTGAGGCTGACGCTGAGGTCTCGGGCTCGATCCCCGTTTTGGGTAGAAGTGATATTGGGTTTTTCTATTATGAAATGCTCAGTATCAGCCCGGAGTCTGGAAATGTGCCCGGTATGGCGATAGGTAGAGTGGTAGAGCCACGCTGTAGACAATTTTGTCTACAGCATGAATGGGCCGGCTCGTCCGGGTCGTTACCACTGTCTCACAGAAAACCGGCGTAAAGTAGCAGCTTGCTGCTGCGTTTCGTACGGTGAGTGAGATATCCGGAGGCCCAAATCCCCCTCCCCTTCCCAATCCCTTATTATCCCTTTCCTTTAAGGTCGGCAACGCGTCCATAATTCTTTTGTATTGTGGGCGTACATGGGCGGTGGAGATCGCTTACCATCAGGTGACCCACTTGCTCGTTTGCCGGCCTATACTATTAAAAAAAAAAAGGGTCGCCCCCTATCACATCATGGGACGGAGATACGCTTGGCGAAATGTGGGTGTACTGGTTACACCTCTGCCTACCCCTTCGGGGATTGCAGGCGTGAGTGCGTATGTATGTACTATCATAATTTGATTGATGGACAGTCTCCGTGGCGCAGCGGGCGAGTAGCCGGTTGCGAACTGTGAGGCCGTGGGTTCGCATCTAGACAAATGTTTGTCTGATTCCAAATATTGGTCTCGGATCTGGATGTTATGGGTTGTCAAGTCCCTGTTAGTTGATACTCAGGATACAGGTTAACCTAGTGTAGGGTCAGGACTATGTGTGTGACTGTTGGACGTGTATTTGTTGTTGTATTTTGTATAAAAATCTTTATATACGATATGTACGTATTGTTTTTATTATTTCAGTAAAATTACGTCCACGAAACCCACAATGTGCTGCATGTTCCGATACACCTACTATATGCCAACTGCTGGATTATGAGACCGTTTGCAAATCACAAGCCAAGGAGAAGGTATTATATTGTTCTTTATACTTCTTTTTTATGAATATATATGGTAATTTTCATGCCTTTGTTAGTAGAAAATGAAATGAGTGGTAGAGCCACGCTGTAGACACTTGTCTACAGCATGTATAAGTCGGCTCGTCCAGGTCATTACCACTGTCTCACAGAAAACCGGCGTAAAGTAGCAGCTTGCTGCTGCCTTTCGTACGGTGAGTGAGGTATCCGGAGGCCCAAACCCCCTCCCCTTCCCAATTCCTTAATTATCCCTTTCCTTTAAGGTCGGCAACGCACCCATGATTCTTTGGCATTGTGAGCGTACATGGGCGGTGAAGATCACTTACCATCAGGTGACCCACTTGCTCGTTTGCTGGCCTATACTTATAAAAAAAATAACAATAAAATGATTCAAAGTTTTTTTTTCTTAAAAAGGTTTTTTTGAAAAAGAAAAACTGATATGTGGAATAAAAATATATTCGAAAACAGGATAATTTGAAATAGGATATTTTTTTGTTGACGTCAGCTGATGAAAAATAAAGATATTTGGAATTACAATTTTTTTTGGTGTCATTGTAGGTCTTTAATTTTTAATCTATTCTTTTTACATTGTTTAAACGACGCGGTTTTTTTGCAAAAAATAAGTGTTTGAAAAGCGCCCGTGAAGAACCAAACCTACGAATGTTTTAAGGTAAGTAAGTAATTTTCAAAGAAATTATGATTATTTTTGTAATAATATATTTTTTGGATTTCTTTACATTTGACTTAAGACATTCGTGGTGATGGGGATGAGTTATTGGAATAGTATGTTTGCATCGAGCTGGTTTGTAAGCTCGAACTCATGCAAAGGTATTTTTACAATGTTTGTATGTCCGGCTGGACCGATTTTGACGGGACTTTCACTGGCAGATAGCTGATGTAATAAGGAGTAATTTAGGGTACTTAGGTACGTTTTTACGCACTCACTCACGCCCTTAATCCCCGAAGGGGTAGGCAGAGGTGTAACCAGCACACCCACATTTCGCCGAGCGTATCTCCGTCCCATCCCTCCGTCCCTTCATACTAAGCATTTCATAATAGAAAAACCCAATACCACTTTACCCGACCCGGGGGTCGAGCCCCAGACCTCAGCGGTAGCCTCAATCGTAACGCGTACGCATTACAACTGAGCCACCGAGGCAGTCCCTTTTTTTATCCCGGAAAATAACATTCACGCGTGGGGAGCTGCGATCAAAAGCTTGTACTTAATATGGTTTTTGAAAACTGGCGAAATGATCGAGGAGTGGATCGGCTTACAAGAGCGCGTTAAGCATCATGTATTACGTCATATGTTTATGAATCACTATGAGTCACATGTCACGATAGTACACACATTTTTTTTTATTGCATAGGCCGGCAAACGAGCCAGTGGGTCACCTGATTATAAGTGATGTACACCCATAGTACCAAAAGAATCATGGGTGCGTTGCCGACCTTAAAGGAAAGGGATAATTAAGGGATTGGGAAGGGGAGGGGGATTTGGGCCTCCGGCATTAATGAGTCGCGATATTTATTACAGACGAAACAAGACGCCCGTTTAAAATCAGAGAGGAGAAAGCAAGAAATGGACAAAAGAATGACGGGGCAGAGTTACTACGGATTTAGGGTCAAACCAGATGGGACTAAAAAATGGGTCCAAGATGTCCCCAAGTCAGGAAGGCAGTTGGGACCGCGATGTAAATCGGATTTATGCACCAAAGGGACCAGTAGAAAATGCGTATTAATAAAAGAAAATGATAGAATGGAGATTTTTAGGTAGGTTTTTAATTAATATACATACAACAGCCTGTAATCCCCGAAGAGGTGGGCAGAGTACACCCACATTTCGCCGAGCGTATCACCGTCCCACGGTGTGATATGCAACTAATATATTTCGTTACGATTGAGGCTAACGCTGAGGTCTCGGGTTCGATCCCCGGGTCGGGTAAAGTGGTATTGGGTTTTTCTATTACGAAATGCTCAGTATCAGCCCGGAGTCTGGAATTTGTGCCCGGTATGGCGATAGGCTCGCCCCCTATCACATCGTGGCACGGAAATACGCTCGGCGACATGTGGGTGTACTAGTTACACCTCTGCCTAACCCTTCGGGGACAGGCGTGAGTGCGTATATGTATATTTATGTTTGTTGATATATCCTTGTGTTAATACAAGCAAGTAAAAAAAAGATGCAACTAATATATTTCTTTTTTTGCGATATATTCTAGCCACTTCTGGAACGATCTAGACTGGCGTCAGAAGAAGGCGTACGTCCGTTCGTTAGTGGATTCAGTTCCGGCGAAACGACGCCGGCTGAAGATCAAAGGTGACGTCTCCAGGAAGGGAGAGTCAAAACGATATCACTTGAAATGCAAAGACGATAGAGTCACTGTGTGTAGAGTTATGTTTTTAAATACCTTAGGGGTAAAGGAAGCTATGGTGAGGTGAGTTTTTTTCCATTGTTTTTTTTTTTATTTTTTTTTGTTTTTTTTTTTATTTTTTTGTGGACTAAATATCGTTCGTGCTTTCGGTCACATTAGACGGTAGAAAAAAATAGTTTAAAAAGAAATAATAAAATTCCCACTGTATTGAGAAATACATACGCACTCACGCCTGTATTCCCCGAAGGGGTAGGCAGAGGTGTAACCAGTACACCCACATTTCGCCGAGCGTATATCCGTCCCTTATGTGATAGGGGGCGAGCCTATCGCCATACCGGGCACAAATTCCAGACTCCGGGCTGATACTGAGCATTTCGTAATAGAAAAACCCAATACCACTTTACCCGAACCCGAACCCGAGACCTCAGCGTTGACCGCAATCGTAACGCGTACGCGTTACAACTGCGCCACCGAGGCAGTCAGTATTGAGAAATGTAAAACGTATTAAATGGCATTTTTGTGTATTTATAGTACAACTCTTAATAGATTTAGTGATTCTTGCATTAGGCCCAAGCAAATGAGGAAAAAATTCTAAAAAATAAATGATATTTGGAACCCAAACAGTTGCATATAAAAAATAGACCCATTGCAAATTTTAACATTGTCTGGATAAATGTATTTTTTTTAAGATATTTTTTTGATTTTTATTTTTTTTTCTTTTTTTTTGTTTCAGATCATGGCTAACCACACCAGACCGTCCGAAAACTCCCAAAAAAGCGCTAAAAGCTCTAAACGTCAACACATTCATAGACTGTTTACCAAAAATAGCTCCAAATTGTAAAAACTGTGCCAAAACGGAATGCTTAGCTTTAGATTCGATAACTAATTTGCAGCAACTGTACACTTTATATGTTAGGGAATGCGCGGTCCAAGGTTCAGTTCCCGCGTCGAGAAAAACTTTTTCAAAAGTCATGGCGTCGAGGAACGTTAAGATGAAAAAAGATTTGTGTCGGTGTAGGACAGATGTGGGATGGGAGGCGGAATGTATAAATTTGGGGTATCAAGCTTAATGACATGGGTTAAATAATAAACTACGACTGGCTCGGTGGTGCAGTTGTAATGCGCACACGTTTCGACTGAGGCCAACGCTGAGGTCTCGGGTTCGATCCCCGGGTCGGGTAAAGTGGTATTGGGTTTTTCTATTATGAAATGCTCAGTATCAGCCCGGAGTCTGGAATTTGTGCCCGGTATGGCGATATGCTCGCCCCCTATCACATAAGGGACGGAGATACGCTCGGCGAAATGTGGGTGTACTAGTTACACCTCTGCCTACCCCTTCTGGGATTACAGGCGTGAGTGCGTATGTATATGAGTGCGTATTAAATAATGAACTAGGTGTGTAGAAAATATCGAAATAAATTGTTTTTATAAATTTATTGCTTTATTTATTCACTTATCTTTCTATTATTTTTATTAGCTTGAGTGACGAAACGAGCAGGTCGCTCGCCTGATGGTAAGCGCCACCTGTCCATAAACAGAAGCAACACCATACGGAACTTTGAATTACAACTGCGTGGCATTGAGACATAAGATGTTAAGTCTCATAATACCCAGTAATTTCACTGGCTTCAATGTCCTTTAAATCGAAACACGCGGTGGTGCCAACCCAGACCGCCTCTAGCATAAAAATTACCAAGTCAAATATATGTGTAACATGTGATACAGCATGTTGCGTCGACTCCACTGCGAGTGGGATAGGGTCAGGTGGAAGAAGAAATAAGCCCTATGAGTATGTTTGTGGCGCACTTTTTTCTTAAACGCACGGGATTTTTTTTTATGCGTCTCGGCGTGGGCCTTGAGACTCATCGAAATAAGATAACTAGAACGATAACTCATATGAATCTGCCAAAAATACGGCTCCACTTACTTACACATGCAAAGGTAAAATCACACGTAACACTCATACACGCAACAAAAATTAATGAACGTTCAAAATCAACTTTATTTCATAAAAGTTGATGTATAAATATTCAATTTTTAAATTGAGATACGACGTTCTGCACCGCGAAAAAAAATAGACATATCAAGTGTCAACTAGAGATTATTATGCACAGACTTTTATAGCCTCGCCCCCTTGCACAGAGTTTTGGTGGGGTAATTTATTTGCTTGAGTTACGTTTCTTGTCATCTTATTTCGATGTTTAGACTGCCCTTTATTAACTGACCATTAAGTGTCATCATCTACACTATTATAAAGGGGAAAGATTTGTATTTTTGAAGTGAAAACTTCTTTAGCATCGTTGCGATTTGAAAGTCGATGAAACGAAAAGCGACAGTAAAAAGAGACAGACACATAAATTCATAAGATTTAACGTGGGAGAAAATGAGATAGGAAGCATTATACAGTTGTGCGCGCATGCGTAGTACAAAGCTTGAGAGAAGGCATCACAACAACCGTGGTGTTTTGTATACGTGTACGTATTATACGTTTGTAGAGTTTTTCATCATTTTTATAATAAAATTCTTCATTGTATCATTTATCGAAAATGTAAGCTCTGAGTCTGAATAAATATATGTAATATATACGAATAAAATGTAAAATAATTATCAAACTTTGTATCACTATGATCATTACTAAAACCTACAATTATCCTCTTCCCGAAATGTTACATTCGTCTCATTATCTTGAAACCAACATTTTTGAAGGTTTCACTTCTACCACGTGTGAATTGCACACATATTTTTTTTGTTTTATGTAACGAATAAACCTACAACTACTGGACCGATTTCAAAAATACTTTTTATCCCGGAAAACGCCGTTCACGCGGGCGGAGCCGCGAGCAAAGGCTAGTATTAAAAAAACAAAATATAAAATTATTTTTCAGGACCTAGATCTCCACATACTGCTTCCGGAAAATAGAATGATGGCTACAGACTTGGCTGAAGTATTGAGGAATAAAAATGTGAATCAACGCCATCTGTTGGTGGACGTGAGGAGTGAACCGGAGTTCCTCATGTGCAGGATAGATGGCGCTTTAAACTATCCTATAGACAGGATTGACAGGATGTTGGCAGATTTGGTGGAGGAGATCAAGGAAAGTGAACAAGGTATGGCAGAATTACCAAAATATTTATACATACATACATACGCACTCACGCCTGTAATCCCTGAAAGGGTAGGCAGAGGTGTAACTAGTACACCCACATTTCGCCGAGCGTATCTCCGTCCCTTATGTGATAGGGGGCGAGCCTATCGCCATACCGGGCACAAATTCCAGACTCCGCGCTGTTACTGAGCATTTCGTAATAGAAAAACCCAATACCACTTTACCCGACCCGGGGATTGAACTTGAGACCTCAGCGTTAGCTTAATATTAACGCGTACGCATTACAATTGCGCCACCGAGGCAGTTAAAAAGGCAGGCAAAATATTTTGTACATGTTATTATTTTTATTATTTATTTAATTATTAAAATACAAAAAAGAAAAAATAACTTATGAACTACTACAATGTCTCACAAAACTACACAAACAGTTTGACTGCAGGATCAGCGAAAAAAATACAGAAAATTAATCTACGAGAACCTTCATAATGCTATGTTCTTATAAATTACAAAAAAAAATTATTAAGGTAGGTACATACATACATAGACTCACGCCTGTTTCCCATAGGGGTAGGCAGAGACAACGGATTTCCACTTGCTACGATCCTTGCATACCTCTTTGGCGTCATTCACTCATTAAATGTTTCATACATGCACGTCGGTTTAGGGTACTCCTGACCTGGCCTTTCTCGAGAATATCTCCAACTTGATCTATGATCTATCTATCTTGATCTTTGATCTTGTATTATTAGATAAATAAGTATTTCTTTAAATTAACTTTAAACTTGTGTTTTTTACTTTCGCCTCTCATATCATTGAGTAAGCTGTTAAGTATATAAGGAATACGCTTTCTAAGTGTTCTCTCTTACTCTGGGTACCACGTATTTACAGGACTATGATTTCCTTGTATTATAACTGTTCTAAATGTATAAATGACTGCCTCGGTGGCGCAGTTGTAATGCGTACGCGTTACGACTGAGGTCTCGGGTTCGATCCCCGGGTCGGGTAACAGTGATATTGGGGTTTTCTATTACGAAATGCTCAGTATCAGCCCGTAGTCTGGAATTTGTGCCCGATATGGTATGCTCGCCTCCTATCACATCTTGGAACGGAGATACGCTCGGCGAAATGTGGTTGTACTGGTTACACCTCTGCCTACCGCTTCGGGGATTACAAGCGTGAGTGCGTATGTATGTATAAAGAAAAATAACGATAATAACCGACTTCAAAAAAGAAGGAGCTTCCCTAATCAGCATTATTTTAGTTTTTGTTCTGTTTTTATGTTACAGTTACGTTCATATGCCGTCGCGGGAACGATTCTCAGATCGCGGCCAAAAAAGTTCTAGATGTCATTGACCCGGAACATTCTGGAAAAGTTAAAGATTTGACTGGAGGCTTACACGCTTGGTCTAAACACGTGGATAAAGAGTTTCCTGTATATTAGCCTGGACGCGTCAAGCGTCAGACGCCGACGTCGGCGTTAATGACGCTCCAGTCCGCCAACAGTATATTAGAAAAGGGATTTATTGGGGAAGAGTTGGGGTTTTTTTTTTAAATTATATATTTAATAAGACCAAATTATAACATCATTGCACATTGAAATAAAACTAGTTTATACGGATTTTATCGCGGTTTAATTTTTATTTTAGTCCCGACGTTTCGAAAGCTTTTCAGCCTTCGTGATCACGGGAGAGACTGAGGTGTAGGTCGTCTCGAAAAGTTAATGTTACATTGGCTACCTTCATTTTAAAATTATACATTTATTTTTTAATTATTTAAAAAGTTAGTTGACACTAGTCCGATCTACTAAATCAAACCGCGATAAAATCCGTATATACTAGATTTATTTCAATGTTAGATTTTGAGAGTGAGTAGTGGCAACACACATTTACAATGTTCCCTTTTTCTGTTTCCTGGCAACTCTCTCTTGCCCGGATGTCCGCCGTACAGTGTCAGGTTTTGCTGTCTTATATTTTATAACTTCTTAGTTAAGTGTAATGGGCCTAAAATAAACAGTAAATATTTTCGATAAATAAATTGTTTCAATATTAACAGTAATATTCTCGTAAACCTAAGAAATCATTACATCATTACATAGGCTAGGCTGTGCTCTGGCATTGCTGAGGTCAATGGGTGACGGTAACCACTTACCATCAGGTGGGCCGTCTACTCGTCGTATCTAGGGCAATAATAAAAATCAACCTCAAATATATTAGTTGCATCTTTCTTTTTAATTGCTTGAATGACAAGACGAGCAGGTCGCTCGGCTGATGTTAAACGTCACGCCTGCCCATAAACAGAAACAATGTCACACAAAACTCGGGTTACAGAGCACTCTGTGGCAGCGGCTTGTCTGTGCTCTGGCATTGCTGAGGTCAATGGGCGACGGTAACCACTTACCATCAGGTGGGCCGTCTACTCGTCTGTCTATCTAGGCAATTATTTATAAAAATAATTGTACATATTGTATACAATTTTGAAGTGAAAACTTCTTCAGGCGCGTTGAGTTTTTTGGGTGAACAAAAATCATGGAACTCGCGTCATCGTCACCGAACGCTTCCCATGAGCTATATGTATACTGCGTATATATGTACATAGATATACCTCCGTGCGTTATTACTATACATTGTAATATGTAGGATCAGAACCTGCAGGCCAATTCTCGTAATTTTAAATGTTCAATATATCATTCCGATCTAGTCTCAGCGTCAAGAAAGTTGCAAATGGCATTCGCTAAAACCAATAATAATCAATTCAATCAATCATTAAATTTTCAAATCATTCAATCATTTTTATTTCCCTAATTTATTTTGGTATGATAAACCGGACCAAAAACAAGCCCACTGAGTTTGACTAGCTGGATCTTCTCAGGACTGGGTCGCGCCGCGTAAAATCCAATGGTAAAGTAAGCCCACTGAGTTTGTTTCGCCGGGTCTTCTCAGGTTGGGTCGTTTTGGATCCGGTGGTAGTTTTAAACCACGTGCCGTTTCCGTAATACCTATGGTCCATATCGACCTTTAAAACAGAGAAAAAATTACAATAATAATAATACTTAACAATTCTGGACTAATATAAAAATATTGTAAAATTTATAGTTGCCCAGTGTATTGTGACGATGCTATGTATGTTATGTATATATTAGCTGATATGATTTCTGTACTTACATAAGTTTCTTTATTTTGTACTGACTTGTCATAAGCGCTATTTTAATTGCCTACATGATGAATAAAACTATTTCATTTCATTTCATTTCAACGTCAAATGCACCTAGCATTAGCAGTAGCATTATACCGTTTTGGCTTCAGTCAACTTTTATTCTACATTCAATCTCATTACGATCTATGTTCACATTTGACGTTGATTATTGGTTTAAGAGAATGTCATTTGCAACTTTCTTGACGCTGAGACTAGATCGGAATGATATTTTGAACGTTTAAAATTACGAGAATTGGCCTTCTGTCCGCCCGACAGTATCGCAGGGCATACGGCGGCTCTCCCAGGCAGAATTCACCCTTATTCAATGTAAATAAGGTTGAATTCTGCTTGAAGCTGTCGTATGCCCTGTGATACTGTCGGGCGGACACTGGAGTGCCGCGAGGTATACCGTCAGGATTTGGAGTTCCCATTGCTAATGGGTAAACAAGACCTCCCGGTTACAGTTCGTAGAGCGGTCTAAGCCACCCAAGAACAAAGTGTATTGCTCGCTATTAGCAAGTCATGAGTGGTAGAGCCACGCTGTAGACACTTGTCTACAGCATGTATGGGCCGGCTCGTCTGGGTCATTACCACTGTCTCACAGAAAACTGGCATAAAGTAGCAGCTTGCTGCTGCGTTTTGTACGGTGAGTGAGGTATCCTGAGGCCCAAACCCCCTCCCCTTCCCAAATGCCTTAATTATCCTTTCCTTTAAGGTCGGCAACTCACGCATGATCTTTTGGTATTGTGGGCGTACATGGGCGGTGGAGATCACTTACCATCAGGTGACCTACATGCTAGTTTGGCGGCCTAGTAGGTAGTAATAAGACTTGCATTACAAAGTAATCAAATAATACAAGAATATTTGTCGTAATGGATATTTCACAAAGTAAATCATTTAAAATGAAAGAAACATGTCATAAATAGGGTAGTTGACTACATTTCTTTTATTATTTTAAATCAATAAGTTATGTTACTCAAAATCTATTGCAAAAAGAATTTTATAAATCGGACCAAAAATAAATAAGTTACAAGCCATTCAAATCCAGTAAAAGGGGTAATTGTCAAATGACAGACGACGCAAACTTTGACGTCACTGTGTAAAATGTTCATTATGGTGCACGCGTGCAAGCGAGATAGTGAGATATCCCTACTACGCACCCACTTTCCCTCATACCAACATTTAAACTCATAACTGCGGGCACATTTCTGAACCAATTTGGATTGTGTTTTAATAAAAGGGTTTCTTTTGCGTGTCATTTTCTGTTGCTTATAAAGTAACGTATAAAATTCAATATAGGAAACTACCATATTGTTTTGAACAAATCCCTTGGTTATAAATATCGGAATAAGTTGCCAAAATCAATTAGTGCGTACACAGAGTACTCAATAAATGATGTTCCGATTTATTAGACAATAATTGATAGTAAAATCACTTAAGTTATTTAAAAAAATACTAAAGAACAAATTTCGTTGATTACCTACAATCTTAATTGGCTACCAACTCCGACATATACAATTAGATTGCTCATTAACACTTCTTTACAAACCAAAAATAATTTAAAAATAATAACCTAATAGCTCGACGATACAATTCACAAGTTACTTAGTTTTCACTTCTATCGGCAGTCCCTAAAGACTGCACCGCATGTTTTTTTATTGTTCAATAAGTAATGTAATCTATTGAAATAAACATTGTATTGATATTATGTGTTTCATTCTAAATATTAATCTTCAGAGGGGCTAGCACGGTAAACTATAGAAATCGTAATGTAAAGGTATCGAGGGCACGATAGATAATTCCTTAAATATCATTGGTCTATATTCCATATATATTAGTTTCTTTTACGTATGATAGAGGCGCTGTACTAAAATCTCATAGAAATTGTTGTCGATGACAGCTCGAATAACTTTTCGCAAGTTTCCGTGCCAGCCCCTCAGTTGTCTCGCATGTTTTTACACACTACACAAAACAATTTTGTTTATACAATATGTAACAAAAACCCTGTTGACCCTTTCTAGGTCGTGAAGATAGACATATAGACAGCGTAATCAAAATAGATAAATAAAAAACTGAAATGACTGCCTCGGTGGCGCAGTTGTAATGCGTACGCGTTACGATTAAGCTAACGCTGAGGTCTCGGGTTCGATCCCCGGGTCGGGTAAAGTGGTATTGGGTTTTTCTATTACGAAATGCTCAGTATCAGCCCGGAGTCTGCAATTTGTGCCCGGTATGGCGATAGGCTTGCCCCCTATCACATCGTGGGACGGAGATACGCTCGGCGAAATGTGGGTGTACTGATTACACCTCTGCCTACCCCTTCGGGAATTACAGGCGTGAGTGCGTTTGGATATAGATACTCGTAATACGCATTATCAAAGACAAAACATATTTGACTCGCATCAACCCGTGTATATCCAGAAACACGATTTATTAATATGTATCAGCCTACGTGTAGTAGGTGATTAAGAGGCTGCGAAGCGAGAGGCCGTGGGTTCGTTTCCCGCACCGTGACAAATGTTTGTGTGATCCATAAATATTGGTCTCGGGTCTGGGTGTTGTGTGTTGGTAAGTCCCTCGTAGTTCCTGATACCCACGATACAGGTTAACCTAGTGTAGGATCAGGACTATGTGTGACTGTTGGGTTTACAGGCGTGAGTGCTTATATATGTTTTATGAAACATTTTAAAAATCCTTGAGCAGGAGACAACGTGTGTATATTAACAAAATTGTAAGGAATAGATTTAAGAAGTTTCTTACCTATGTTAAGGCATCGAAATAAGATAACTAGAACGATAACTCTCATATGAATCTGACAAAAATACGGCTCCACTTACTTACACATGCAAAGGTAATGCAACACGTAACACTCATACACGCAACAAAAATTTATGAACGTTCAAAATTAACTTCATTTCATAAAAGTTAATGTCTAAATATTAAATTTCTAGATCGACATTCTGCACTGCGCAAAAAATTAATGAGACGTATTAAGTGTCATTTATAGACCATGAATTAATTTTTATGAATTGATGAATGAACGAGCTGCACAGATTTATATAGCCCAGCCACCTTGCACAGAGTTGTGGTGGGGTAATTTTTTGTTTGAGTTACGTTTCTTGTCATCTTATTTCGATGGGTTAAGGGACCCTTAGTTTGGAATTGTTTGAGGACACGTTGGTGAAATCGGGCATGAGTCTCTACGCATTGTTGCGACGGAGTTCGGGCAGACAATTAAATTTGTGCGCATTATACGGAGCGCACAAATAGAACATCCGTATTTGTTGCTTTACGTTCATATGACGTGTATGTAAGTTGTAACCGCAAAATAAAGTTGATATCGCAGTTTAATTTTCCCTAATAATAATGTTATAGTTTTTAATGAGCAGAACGAGTAAAGCTACTGAATATTAGACCGTCAGCTTCGTAATCGGAAGTGCGTGTAAAAAATATTACAATTAATTTAGTGTGGATAAAATGAATAAATATATTTTTGCGTTTATATTTTGTTTCGCGATTGGGCGTTTCGTAGCTGACGCATCAGGTATGATTTTTATGTAGTATTAGTCATATAATTGTAGATAATAACCACAGTATGGTTTTTTATGGCGGGAATTCGAAATTTCGGGATTCCCGAATTCGGGATTTCGGGAAATCTGGACAGCCGACAGTGCCTCACAGTAATCTCTGATTTAATTTATTTCCTAAACTAGTTTAAAGTTATAATAAATAATATTAATAAAATGTTTTATTGTATAAAAGTGTTGTGGATTTATGCAATAAACATTGACTGTGATGAACAGTGTATGAAATCATTGAAATTGGTGTATTTAGGTGATTTTTGACCAAGTGTATTGATCGACCTTGGTCGTTTGATCTGCTTGGAGAAATTCGTCTATGAAGCATCGTACGTTTCCTCACGATGTTTCCTTCACCGTTAAAGCATGTGATAATTAACAATTAATATACACGTAACTTAGAAAAGTTAGAGGTGTATGCTCTTGGGGCTGGTTTCGAACCTGCGACTTTCGTCTCGACAGTTTATACCACTCCCCACTGAGCTATCGCTGCTATTGGCTATATGCATGCATAAATAATGCGAACCCTTGAACAACAAATCTGCACTAGGCTCTAAACCTGTATTGCAGAGACCAATATGTTTTTTATAGCATAGGCCTGCAAACGAGCAAGTGGGTCACCTGATGGTAAGCGATCTCCAACGCCCATGTACGCCTACAATACCAAAAGAATCACGAGCGCGTTGCCGACCTTAAAGGAAAGGGATAAAACTAGTTTAGTTTTATTTCAATGTGTAATATTCGCGTAAACCTAAGAAATCACTAGGAAAGGGATAATTAAGGGATTGAGAAGGGGAGGGGGATTTGGGCCCCAGGATATCTCACTCACCTTACAAAACGCGGCAGCAAGCTGTTATTTTACGTCGGTTTTCTGTGAGACAGTGATGGCGAGCCCATAGATAGCTATAGTTCATATCCAAAAGTAACATGTCTCTAATGTCTGTGTGTGTTTGTATGAATGGACCGATTATTTTTTTGAAAGCTAAGGTTGCTTTCACGACAAAAGTACCTATGTACCTACATAACGATACAATAAGGATACAATCATGTGAAATAATCAAACACTATGTATACTAGGTACTAGACGGGCTGTTTAGAAGTAAAATGGCGTCACATAACGCGGGAGTTTGCCACAGACAGGGAGCGCGATATGGGTTCTAGTTGAGAGTAAGCGAGATGGTAATATAGAGTTACGGTCAATTGACCGCAACTTAGTGGTACAATTTATATGTACCGCGCAGCTTGTCTAGTAGTATACAAAGTTTTTGGAAATAATAAGGAAAATTATCACATGTTTTGTCGATATTTACGTAGGTATTGTAGAGCTCGTATTCTAGGGGTTATTGAAGCTCTGACGCAATGATACTTGACTCAATCAAAGGCAGGAATTCCCTACTGAATCTATATATATAAAACCGAAATACCACTCACTCACTGATTAATCACGATTTCTCAAAAACTACCAAAGGTAGGACAGGTAATATATAAAACACAAGTACAAAGGTGGACTTATCTCTAAAAGAGATTTCTTCCAGCCGGCCTTTGAGGAATAAAATATATAAAAGAACTATAGTCCCGGGCATGTGTACTTAAAAATGAAATAAAATCTTATATATAAAATTCTCGTGTCACAATGTTCGTTCCCATACTCCTCCGAAACGGCTGGACCGATTTGTATGAAATTTTGTGTGCATATCGGGTAGGTTTGAGAATCGGCCAACATCTATTTTCATCCCCCTAAATGTTAAGGGTGGTCCACCACTAGTTTTAATTTTTTATGAAAAAAAATTTGTTTTTATTTTTTTATGATACAGCATTAAAAAATACATACAACCCTAAATTTTCACCCTTCTACCACCGACCCCTATTTTTTAATAGTCATTTTAGTATTTTCTTCAAGCGCGTTTCTCACCGGGGGCGCCCACTAGGCTACTCGGGCGGAGCCGCGGGCAACAGCTAGTAGACTATAAAATAAACGATACATAGTAATAACGCATAAATAAATACATATATAACTACATATATTCAACAAATATTATATACAGTATGTAACAAAAACCCTGCCCCTTTTTGGGTCGTGAATATAGACAGCTTAATAAAATCAGCTACTCGTAAATTTAAAAAAAAAAACAAAAGAAAGAAAGAAAGAAAATATCGTTTATTGTCATCCAAGAGACATGCAAAATGAGATTAACAATACAGAAACAATATTAATTAAAAAACAAGAAATAATAAAAAAAAAGTGAAAGAAAAGCGAGATATTACACGTACACGCTTAGAATGAAATGAACATAGTTAAAAATTGTTATTTATACTTGAATTCCTGTGCGTATTGACGAAGGCGCGCGGCGCGGCGAATTTGATGTACGTGGACGCCGCAACTTGCTATCTCACTCTGGCTTTAAGACATCGTTCTGTTGGCGCAGCGGGCGAGTAGCCGGTTGCGAAGCGTGAGGCCGTGGGTTCGATTCCCGCACCGGACAAATGTTTGTCTGATCCACAAATATTTGTCTCGGGTCTGGGTGTTGTGGGACCGCAAGTCCCTCGTAGTTCTTGATACCCACGATACAGGTTTAACCTAGTGTGGGGTCAGGACTATGTGTGTGACTGTTGGGTGTATTTATTTATTTATTTATTCAATCGAAATACGGTTTACAAACAATAAATTAATTAAATTTGTAAAAAAATATGATTATTTTTATAGTCTAAATTTTCGTATGCGAGTTATTTCATTACGTTTGAATATCGATTCTGATATCACAGTTAAAACGCCCGACATGGTTTTTGTTACATATTGTATATAAGAAATATAGAGACAGGCATGTGTACTTAAAAATAAAATAAAATTATTAGGTAATAAAATAGACTATAAAATAAACGATACATAGGAATAACGCATAAATAAATACATATATACCTATATTCAACAAATATTATTCATTTGACAGCTCCGTGGCGCAGCGGGCGAGTAGTCGGCTGCGAAGCGAGAGGCCGTGGGTTCGATTCCCACACCGAGACAAATGTTTGTGTGAACCACAAATATTGGTCTCGGGTCTGGGTGTTGTGCGACCGCAAGTCCCTCGTAGTTGCTGATACCCACGACACAGGTTTACCTAGTGTGGGATCAGGACTATGTGTGTGACTGTTGGGTGTATTATTATTATTATGGATTTTAAGGGTTTAAACTTCTCCCAATTCTGGGGTATTACGCCAAAGTTGCGGGCTTTTGGCCAAACAACTTTGGTGGTTGATATTTATGTTGTTATTCTATTGACAGAAACTTTCTCACGATTCTGCATGTGTTTAATATGACTGCTTTCTGTAATAGTGTGAATGTGAGCGGATGAATGTTTAAGCTTTTCAGGCTTGTGTGAAGTGTTTTAGGAATAACGCCGGTGCTAGATATAATAATAGGGATTGTCTTAACAGCTTGAACTCTCCACTGAGTTTTGAGTTCATTTGTCAAGTCTGCGTATTTTGCGAGTTTGTTTGTATGTGTGGCTGTCAGATTATGTGTATTTTATTATTATTATTATTATAATTTATAACCCATTATAACGTAAATAATAAGTGATACTATCAGGGACTCTAGATAGAATTTTTCCTTATCCAATTAAACTTGTTAGTGTGTTTGTTACATAAAAAATATATTGTTGTTATTTTTTGTTATCAATTATCATAGGTAAAACGGTTTAGTTATCGTTTCCAGGTGGGTCTTAGCGCGAGGCAGGATTGTTATGTTGAGTTTACCACTCATTTTATTTATCTTATATATAAAATTCTCGTGTCACAATGTTAGTACCATACTCCTCCGAAACTGCTGGACCGATTTGTATGAAATTTCGTGTGCATATCGGGTAGGTCTGAGAATCGGCCAATATCTATTTTTCAAACCCCTAAATGATAAGGGTGACCCAACCCTATTTTTTTTTTAATGTTTGACAAATTTATATTTTGAATTTGTTTATAATGTGGCATTAAAAAATACATACAACCCTACATTTTCACCCTTCTACTATCAACCCCTGATTTTTAATAGCGTTATTAGTATTTTTGCCAAGCGCGTTTCTCACACCGATCGCGATGACGGGACTCGCTTGATGCGATCACCCCCCACGCCGCGCGCACCGCTCGACCCCACTATAGGCTACTTTAATCCTGGAAATAGACATTCACGCGGCAACAGCTAGTTTATTTATAGAATTCATTACACCATCGACACATCATAAAACACTACATCAATCAATACATTTAATAAGACTTATAACTATGTGAAGTGCCTTTACAGGTGTATACAACATTCAAATGCACTTGTATGTCAACATTCCTAATAGACTATGCCGCCCACACACCCGCCACTGTAACTCCTGTACACCAGGATCGACAGTGGCGCGCATTTTTGTTGACACCGAGCAGTGAGTCAGA
The DNA here is from genome assembly GCA_905332985.1 of Mimas tiliae. NCBI lineage: Eukaryota > Metazoa > Arthropoda > Insecta > Lepidoptera > Sphingidae > Mimas > Mimas tiliae. Next base: position 5,436,632 of record HG995266.1, on the reverse strand, counting down.
GCTTGGCGAGTTTCTGGAAATGCTTAATAGTAACAATAGTTAGTCATACAAAAACTTTATAAAATAAATATAAACCAAATTAATTAAATTCAAATGAATACTTACGGTTAATATCATAACCGTCTTATAGTCATACCCAGTGTCGGAAATGAAATGAAATAGTTTTATTAATCATGTAGGCAATTAAAATAGCGCTTATGACAAGTCAGTACAATATAAAGAAACTTATGTATAGAAATCATATCAACTAATGTATATATGGGCGCAAGTCGCCATCTACCGACATAATAATTGTCAAATATTGATCTTTATGTTTTTGGTGATCCTTTAAATGATTATATTATAGTGAAAATGTTTAAAATACATATGATTGATATTTAAATAGTTATTTGAAAGCATTAAACCGTTATTTATTAAGTTCCAACATTTAACAGACACTGGTTTGACCGTTTGAATGATTTGAAGACATTCAATGTTTAATTCGTTGTTAAAATACTCAATTTACTGCTTAAATAATCAATATAAAATCTATTACAAATAATGTAATTATTCTAAATCAAATTTAATCATTTTACGCGATAAGAGAATCTTCATTTCATTTGAATCCTCCTAGTAGCGCCATCTGTTGACGGGCGATGTAAGAAGAATGTCTGTTTGTATTTAAATAGATGCAATTTGTGTAAAATAAATCATTTGGAGTTATGTAAATTTCATAGATATATTTATTGTGAAGACTAAACTATATATCAAGAGTTATTTCGCATTAATTTCATTTGTTTGTTATAAAAGTAGTTGTAGTTGGTATAACCCGTTAATCCATTATAAAAACGGCAGAATTATGTAAAATTGATATACTTCTGAGTTGGCATTCGTACGGAAATAAACTACTCGAGTGATTCAGTGTATTTTCAATCGTGATGGATTCTGAACCCGTTAACCCTGGCTTATCGCCGACAGCAGCGGTGGGATCACTGCCCCAAAACTCTTCTGGACCTCCGGATGGGACGACCTTCACTATTGAACAGGTGATGGGTCTCTTAACCTCCATTACAAAGACTGCTGCGACAAGCGCTGTGAGAGCGACGTTATCTACAGAGGCTACACCCTTGCGGCGGCACCAAGACTTCTACCTACCGCCGTTCAACCCTGATGAGAGATCGCATGACATCAGGGACTGGTGTGCTAATGTGGACGAAACGATTACGAAGTTGAATGTTCCGCCACATGAAGCTCGAATGAAGGCCATTCTGCAATTAAGAGGACGAGCTAAGACATGGGCTGACACCTGGTCGCTGCATTCAACCACGTGGGAACAAGTAAAGGAAGAACTGATCCATACGTTTGGAACGGAGTTCCGGTATGCGGATGATGTACAGAAGTGGCGCAACTACACTTCGGACCATGCAAGCAGCTACGCTGAATACGCTACAACGGCTTGGACACTTTTCAAGAGAGTTCGACCAGGAGCTACTGATGCCGAGGTGGTGGATGCATTGATCACAGGTATTTATCCTGAATTTATTCGGTCTGAGTTGTTGAGAAATACCCCCGACTCGCTTCCCAAATTAGTATCTGTTCTAAAAACGTTCCGGAAACGTAAAATCGAAAATAGAGAGAGTAAATATAATGATGTTAAAAAACCACGTGTTGTGGGCCCTTTAAGGGATCAGGTCATATGTTTCAATTGCAATAAGCCGGGTCATTTGTCACGAGACTGTAAAACCAATAATCTCTCTAAGCCTAGCACTGTTTTGCCACAATCAAATAACAATTCTAGTTCCCGTGGCACATTTAGTAACGCTAAGGTTATTGAGTGTGATTACTGTCATCGTAAGGGTCATTCAGAGAAAAGTTGTTACCGCCGTCAAAGTGACGAACGTAATGCCCCAAATAAAACTATCAACTATTGTTCATCTATTAAACGTAGCACTATTCATGTTATTATCGGTAACAAAAAGCATAACTGTCTTTTTGATACTGGAGCCGACTGTTCGTTAATTCGAGAGAAAATTGCTGGTTCCATTCCCGGTAAACGTAATCAAGTCGATGTAAAGTTTATCGGTATTGGAGGTCAAACGATTATTTCAAAACAAAGCATTGTAACTTTGGTTGAAATTGACAATGTTAGCTTAGAACTTGAGTTTTATGTAGTAGGTGATAATGAAACTCAATTTGACATCTTAATAGGATTTAATCTTTTAAAAATACCCGGGCTTAGCGTCACACTTAGCGAGGACAATATATCTATTAATCGCAAGTTCTTTATCAATGAATGTTCAAATCTGACACCCTCTTTTGAATTAAATACCGACCTTGCTGATCCAATACAAATTAAGGAAATATATCGTATTATCAATGATTTCAAAGATAATTTTACGTCTGGAAATCGTGTCTCTCAGGTGACAACCGGGGAGCTAAAAATTAGATTAAAAAATCCTGATAAGATTGTGCAACGCCGACCATATCGTTTATCTCCTGTGGAACGTGAGAAAGTCAGGGAGATTATCAAAGACTTAAAAGAAAATGGGATAATTAGAGATAGCTCATCCCCATTCAGCAGCCCTATATTATTAGTCAAAAAAAAGGACGGAACAGACCGACTTTGCATTGATTTCCGTGAGTTAAATTCAAATATTGTTAGAGATAATTATCCATTACCCCTTATAGCGGACCAAATCGATAGATTAGGCAATGCTCGTTATTACAGTTGTTTAGATATGGCCTCTGGGTTCCACGGTATTCCTATAGCGGAAGACTCTATCGAGAAGACGGCATTTGTGACACCAGATGGACAATTTGAATATCTTCGAATGCCATTCGGTCTTTGCAATGCTCCGTCTGTATACCAACGCGCCATAAATGCCGCCTTAGGCGATTATAAAGATAATATTGCTTTAGTTTATGTTGACGATATTCTGGTGGTGTCTGAAACTGTGCAGCAAGGTTTGATAAATTTAAATCTTATTTTGACTAGATTAACTCGGGCAGGATTTTCCCTAAACATTTCTAAATGTTCCTTTTTAAAAAGTAAAATTGAATATCTTGGTAACATTGTAGAAAATGGCACTGTAAGGCCAAGCCCTAGAAAAATTCAGGCTCTTACCCATTCTCCGACGCCTAAAAATGTAAAAGAGGTTAGACAGTTTAACGGTTTAGCAGGCTATTTTAGAAAATTTGTACCCAATTTTTCCAAAATCATGGCCCCTTTATACAACTTAACTAGAGCAAATGTTTCTTTTAAGTGGACTGAACATCATAACCTTGCTCGACGAGAAATAATTAACGTACTCACATCTTCTCCCGTTTTGACTATATTCGATCCTAATCTGCCATCAGAACTACATACAGATGCCAGTTCCATTGGTTATGGTGCTGTACTGATTCAAAGACAAGACGGAAATCCTTTAGTAGTAGCTTATTTTAGTATGAGAACTTCAGATACAGAGAGTAGATATCACTCTTATGAATTGGAGACTCTTGCTGTGGTAAAGGCTATAAAACATTTTCGCCATTTCCTTCATGGCCGGTCATTTAAAGTAATTACAGACTGTAACTCATTAAAGGCTTCGCGTCACAAACGGGATCTAACTCCCAGAGTGCATAGATGGTGGGCCTTTTTGCAAAATTTCCAATTCGAAATTGAGTACCGCAAGGGCGATAAACTTGCTCATGCTGACTTTTTTAGTCGTAACCCAATTAAAAATTCTAATGAACGTCGATTAAACCATTGTTCGGAAATCAATAAATCTAGCTCCTTAATTTGGTCCATTAATACCGCTACCCTTGACCATAACTGGCTCCTTATTGAGCAAAAACGAGATTCAATTCTAGCTAGTATTGTAGAACAACTGAAAGGTGATTCAATTCCCAAAAACATTGCTGATACTTACGTTATACTTCAGGATAAATTATTGAGACGCAAAGTACAGATAAATAACAAGACACATAAGTTAATTATAGTCCCACGTAATTACAGGTGGAATCTAATATCTCATTACCACGATAATCTCCAACATTTTAGCTGGGAAAAGATTCTTGCAAAATTGCGAGAGCAGTATTGGTTCCCTAATATGACCAAATTAGTTCGAAAATTTGTGGAAAACTGTGTTATGTGTAGAATAAGAAAAGGTGCATCGGGCGCTAGACAGATTACTTTACATCCAATTGACAAAATTGCTGTTCCCTTCCATACTGTTCATGCAGATATAACTGGGAGAATGAACGGAAAACGTAATGAATCTGAATATGCTTTTGTATTTATTGATGGCTTTACTAAGTATGTTCATATGATTTATACAAATGATCGTACAAGTGAATCTGCTATCAAATGTTTTAACAACCTTATTGCTATATTCGGCACCCCATCACGATTAATTACTGACCAAGATAAAAGTATGACGTCTACAGAGTTTAAAAACTTCTGCGAACGGTATGGGATTCAACATCACGTAGTAGCAAAGGGAGCAAGTAGGGCCAATGGGCAGGTTGAACGACTGATGAAGGTAATAAAAGATAACATGTCTGTTGTAGAAGTTAATAGGCCGTGGCACACGGCTTTACAAGAACTACAACTAGCTATAAACTGTACAGTAACAAAAAGTACAGGTAAAAGTCCCATGGAATTATTATTAGGTAAAAGATGTTCTCCACCTGCCATTAAGATATTGCAAATTGACGATGACGTAATGACAGATGACTTAGAGGAAGTTAGATCTACCGCTAAAAAACGGATGGACGAGCGGTCCCTTAAAGATAAAACGCGCTTTGATAAAGGCAAAGCCACAATCCATCCATTTAAAGTAGGTGATTTTGTTTTAATGCGGCGCCATGAACGGCACACTACTAAATTAGGTTCTAAATTTGAAGGTCCGATGGAAATTTTAGATGTACTGCCAAATGATCGATACAGACTTAAGCACGTAAATCTTCGTGGCTGTTCCGAAAAACTGGCAAGTCACGATGCTTTACGTCCTGCCCCCACAGCTCAATCAGATCCTTTTAACGATTCCGACAACTCAGACGAATTGGCCGTATGGGCGGAGGGATCAGTGGAGACTGATTGATGTGTATTGTATTGTTATGATTTGATTTATTTTATGATGCAATTGTTTGTACGTTTATTTGTCCTATCCAATATCCTTCCTAAAACGCTGGCTGGCCACCATGCGTATCCTTAAACCTGGTCTTGTTGGCTAGATCCCAGGATGGGTGATGCCTTGTGTGTTGGCTAGATCCCAGGATGGGTGATGCCTTGTATATTGGCTAGATCCCAGGATGGGTGATGCCTTGTATATTGGCTAGATCCCAGGATGGGTGATGCCTAGGGGTTAGCTATATGAAACAGCGCAAGAGACGCGCTGGAGTCAGTATGGCCGTATGGGCGCAAGTCGCCATCTACCGACATAATAATTGTCAAATATTGATCTTTATGTTTTTGGTGATCCTTTAAATGATTATATTATAGTGAAAATGTTTAAAATACATATGATTGATATTTAAATAGTTATTTGAAAGCATTAAACCGTTATTTATTAAGTTCCAACATTTAACAGACACTGGTTTGACCGTTTGAATGATTTGAAGACATTCAATGTTTAATTCGTTGTTAAAATACTCAATTTACTGCTTAAATAATCAATATAAAATCTATTACAAATAATGTAATTATTCTAAATCAAATTTAATCATTTTACGCGATAAGAGAATCTTCATTTCATTTGAATCCTCCTAGTAGCGCCATCTGTTGACGGGCGATGTAAGAAGAATGTCTGTTTGTATTTAAATAGATGCAATTTGTGTAAAATAAATCCTTTGGAGTTATGTAAATTTCATAGATATATTTATTGTGAAGACTAAACTATATATCAAGAGTTATTTCGCATTAATTTCATTTGTTTGTTATAAAAGTAGTTGTAGTTGGTATAACCCGTTAATCCATTATAAAAACGGCAGAATTATGTAAAATTGATATACTTCTGAGTTGGCATTCGTACGGAAATAAACTACTCGAGTGATTCAGTGTATTTTCAATCGTGATGGATTCTGAACCCGTTAACCCTGGCTTATCGCCGACATATACATAACATACATAGCATCGTCACAATACACTTATACTCTACTTGTAATACCTTATTATATTGTTTTGAGTGGTAGAGCCACGCTGTAGACAGTTTGTGCACAGCACATATGGGTCTTACAGAAATCTGACGTAAAGTAGCGGCTGTTTTCTACGGTGAGTAGGATATTCGAAGGCCAAAATCCTCGTCACCTTCCCAATCCCTTAATTATCCCTTTTCTTTAAGGTCGGCAACGCGCCCATGATTCTTTTGGTATTGTTGGCGCACGTGGGCGGTAGAGATCACTTACCATCAGGTGATTCACTTGCTCGTTTGCCGTTCTATGCTATAAAAAAATCCTTTTACGCGGGGGATTAAAAAGACACTGCCTCGGTGGCGCAGTTGTAATGCGTACGCGATACGATTAAGCCAACGCTGAGGTCTCGGGTTCGATCCCCAGGTCGAGTAAAAGTGATATTGGGTTTTTCTATTACGAAATGCTCAGTATCATCCCCGAGTCTGGAATTTGTGCCCGGTGTGGCGATAGGCTCGCCCCCTATCACATTATGGGACGGAGATACGCTCGGCGAAATGTGAATGTACTGGTTAAACCTCTGCCAACCCCTTCGGGGATTCGGGCGTGAATGCGTATGTATATGTATTAAAAAGACAAGGGAGCGGATTCGCGTGTAGAAGATTTAAATACATTTATTTTTCAGACGAAATTGTTGATATATCGCCAAGCTATGCAGTGCGACGTGTAGGCAGTAATCTTACTGTACTCTGTAAGGTCCAGTACCCCATTGAAGGGTGCCGGTAAGAACACCCTATTTATTGTCTTCATCCACCTTTTTTTCCCGCGCGAAAGTCCTGATTACGGACTTCCTAGCCCCGGGGAACCTACAACCTTGTAAAGATAGTTAGGTCTAACTTCGACCAATATGGGACTATTAGTATCTATTACTTTTAATTGACTGCCTCGGTGGCGCAGTTGTAATCCGTACGCGTTACGACTGAGGCTGACGCTGAGGTCTCGGGTTCGATCCCCGGGTAAAAGTGATATTGGGTTTTTCTATTATGAAAATGCTCAGTATCGGCCTGGAGTCTGGAATTGGGCCCAGCATGGCGATAGGCTAGGCAGCGGCTTTGCTGTGCCCTGGCATTGCAGAAGTCTTTGGGCGGCGGTGACTACTTACCATCAGGTGGCCCGTTTGCTCGTCTGCCTATCCAGGCAGTAAAAAAAGGCTCGCCACCTATCACATCGTGGGACAGAGATACGCTTGGCGAAATGTGGGTGTACTGGTTACACCTCTGTCTTCCCCTTCAGGTATTACAGGCGTGCGTGCGTTATATGTATAAGTAGAAATAATATTTTATTCTACTGTACTTTTTTTATTAGTTTGAGTGACGAAACGCGCAGGTCGCACGCCTGATGGTAAGCGCCACGCCTGCTCATAAACAGAAGCAACGCCACACAGAACTTTAAATAACAAAGCACCATGATGTGATAGGTAGCAACCTATCACATCATGGGACGGAGATACGCTTGGCGAAATGTGGGTTTACTGTTTAAACTTCTGACTACCCCTTCGGGGATTATAGCCGTGAGTGCGTATGTGTGTATGTATTAATCAACAGATTTCTCTATTTTACAGAATGAAAATAGGTTCTGTAACATACATATTGAAACCTGGAAAAGTTATAGATGAAAATATGATGTATTCTGGAGAAGGATTTGAGGTAAGTAGCTTGTTTTTATTAGCCCTGTATTATACACGTCCCACTGCTGGACACGGGCCTCTAATGAATGGGAGGGGTTAGGCCTTAGTCCACCACGCTCGCCTAATGCGGGTTGGCAGACTTCACATACCTTCCCAATTCTTATGAAGAACTTCTCAGGTATTTCAGTTTCCTCACGGTGTTTCCTTCACCGTTAACGTAAGCAATAATTAAGAATTAATACACACATATCTTAGAAAAGTCAGAGGTGTGTGCTTTTGCAGCTGGTTTTGAACCTGCGACTTTCGTATCGACAGTCCGTACCACTCCCCACTGAGTTGCCTATTACTATGCTTTTTTTAAGACTTTTCTATCTGTAATGAAATGAAATGAAATAGATTTATTAATCATGTAGGCAATTAAAATAGCGCTTATGACAAGTCAGTAACAAAATAAAGAAACTTATGTATATAAATCATAGTGATTTCTTAGGTTTACGCGAATATTACACATTGAAATAAAACTAGTTTATACGGTGAAACGTCGGGACTAAAATAAAAATTAAACCGCGATAAAATCCGTATAAACTAGTTTTATTTCAATATAAAAATCATATCAAGTAATGTATACATAACATACATAGCATCGTCAAATACACTAGGCAATTACACTAAATTGTTTATTTGTTGTCTTTTTATTTTACATTATTAACAGTATTTGTAATATGGAAACGTCCATTATTAATTATTAAATATTTTGAGTCGGTATGGACCACTGCATTTACCGAAACGGCACGAGTTTTAAAACTACCACCGGATCCAAAACGACCCAGCTTGAGAAGACCCGGCGAAACAAACTCAGTGGGCTTAATTTACCACTGGATTCAACGCGGCGCGACCCAAACTCTGAGAAGATCCAGCTACTTGAACTCAGGGGGCTTGTTTTAGGTCCGGATTTTCAATAATTTATATTAGGAAATACAAAGTCCTATAGTTAACTTTAGGGAGATTGAATGCGGACCATGTGTATCTCCGAAGTGTTGTTTTAAAACTACCACCGGATCCAAACGCGACCCAGCTTGAGAAGACCCGGCGAAACAAACTCAGTGGGCTTGTTTTTTGTCCGCTTACTATATTCTTGAAAAGCATGACTTGTCTTTTAAAAAATTGCCAATTTTCCGTTAGGTATTATTTATTCGCGATCGGTCGTCTTTTGTTTATTTGATATCGTTTTATTTTTTTTGGTTTAGGTAGGTATTTTATGTTAGGAAGCATTCCATTTTAGCTTGCTCGTAGAATAATACAACTCATTGGTCAATTTGTCTGTCTGGCGTTACGTTAGTCGACGGCTCGAACTCGTCTGTGGGTGAAGTCAAAAATGCATGCTGTCTCATCCTAACATCGCGCGACGTGAAGCGTTCGAGTGAAATGCACAATAATTCGTGATAAAATTAAGCACCGAAAAATATTTTATTAGTTTGTAATCGGCGTTTTTATGCAAAATCACTGAATGGACTGATTCAAAGTAAAGTTATTTATACTATCGGATAATTAAACTATGCTTGTATGAATTTAGTTTTGGATATTTCATACTACTTATTTATTTACGCTCATAACTGTGCGGAAATGAGTGTTGTAATATGGATTTTCAGGGTTTATAACTTTCAAGTAACTTTTTATTATATAATAATGTTTACGTACAGGCGTAGATAACGGTAAGATAAATCAATATCATGCTTTTCTTTCGATGTACGATGTTAAATAACCGAGTAATCACCCCACAACATTTGTATGGAAATAGTATCGACTAGTGACAATTTAATATCACGGTCGGTCTTTGCCATAGATTTGACGGTTTATTTTTATTATTTTGATTTGGGAAACAGAAACACCTTGAGTGGTAGAGCCACGCTGTAGACAATTCTGTCTAAGCATGAATGGGCCGGCTCGTCCGGGTCGTTACCACTGTCTCCCAGAAAACCGGCGTAAAGTAGCAGCTTGCTTCTGCGTTTCGTACGGTGAGTGAGATATCTGGAGGCCCAAATTCCCCTCCCCTTCCCAATCCCTTATTATCCCTTTCCTTTAAGGTCGGCAACGTGCCCATGATTATTTTAGTATTGTGGGCGTACATGGGCAGTGGAGATCACTTACTATCAGGTGACCCACTTGCTTGTTTGCCGGGCTATACTATAAAAAAAAACAATTTTACTTACAAATGATAAAAAAATGAAATTACTATTTTAAGTTTTTTTATACAATATGTAACAAAACCTTGATATTCCTTTTAACCACATTATCAGAATCGTTATTCAACCGTAAAGAAAGATCTGAATTAAAAAAAATCTACCATTGAAATAACGATTGGCGATCACCCGGTGGTTTATCAAAAGTGGTAGTTACTCGGTACGGCACCTTTTTACTATTACAGCAAGTCGCCGCTTTACTAATACGCACATAAAACACATAAAGTCATAGTTTTTAGTAGTATTTGATTTAAAATACCACTTTCATTGAGCTGCTGCCCCACCATCTGTCCCATTTTTATGTTAGATTTTTCACATTAGAGATATTTCCTTATGTTTGAATATCGATTTTCATAACACAGCTAAAAGCACCAACAGGGTTTTTGTTACATCTTGTATACTTGCACATTTGCCTCCCTCTTATTTTATTTTTAAAATCGTGAATTAAGAAACGTCTAGGTCGCTCCTGTAAGCGCCGTCGCCTGCACATAAACAGAAGTAAGGTCACACAAAACTCTGGGTTACAGAGCACTGTGGGGCAGCGGCCTGGCCGTGCTCTGGTATTGCTGAAGTCCATGGGCGGCGGTAACCACTTACCATCAGGTTGGCCGCCCGCACGTCTGTCTAAGAACCATAAAAAAGTGTGTGCAATTCACACGCGGTAGAAGTGAACCTTCAAAAATTTTGGCTTCAAGATAATGAGACGAATGTAACATTTCGGGAAGAGGATAATTGTAGGTTTTAGTAATGATCATAGTGATACAAAGTTTGATAATTATTTTACATTTAATCGGATATATTACATAGATTTATTCAGACTCAGAGCTTACATTTTCGATAAATGATACAATGAAGAATTTTATTATAAAAATGATTAAAAAAACTCTACAAACGTATAATACGTACACGTATACAAAACACCACGGTTGTTGTGATGCCTTTTTTCAAGCTTTGTACTTCGCATGCGCGCACAACTGTATAATGTTTCCACTGCTGCTTGTCAGAAACAAACGGCACGGTGGTACCATCCCAGACGGCCTCTCGCATACGAGGGACCTACCACCTATTCCGGGATACAGGCGTGATGTCATTAGCTTTGGTTACAGAAAGGACAATGCGGTGTCTATATAAAGAAAGTGAAGGAAGAGTGGAACGGCAATATAACTTGTATCCTGCCTCCGAAGACTGGTAACATAGAGGTGTGGACCACGATGAAGCTACTAGTGCCAAGTATGTCGATATTATGGTTTTGTATTAGCTTACGAAGAGTTTAAGAGTTGCAAGAAGCCGATGGATGCAGGCCGCTTCCAACAGCGAGGCCTGGAAGGCATTAGGGGAGGCCTATGTTCAGCAGTGGATGTCTTGTGGCTGATGATGATGATGATGGATGCAGGCCACTTCCAACAGGTCGGCCTGGAAGACATTAGGGGAGGCCTATGTTCAGCAGTGGATGTCTTGTGGCTGATGATGATGATGATGGATGCAGGCCACTTCCAACAGGTTGGCCTGGAAGACATTAGGGGAGGCCTATGTTCAGCAGTGGATGTCTTGTGGCTGATGATGATGATGATGGATGCAGGCCACTTCCAACAGGTCGGCCTGGAAGACATTAGGGGAGGCCTATGTTCAGCAGTGGATGTCTTGTGGCTGATGATGATGATGATGATTAGCTTACAAAGGCAGACGTGATGACGGCTTCGATTTAAGTGGTAGAGCCACGCTGTAGACACTTTTGTCTACAGCATGAATGGGCCGGCTCGTCCGGGTCGTTACCACTGTCTCACAGAAAATAGACGTAAAGTAGCATCTGCGTTTCGTACGGCGAGTGAGATATCCGGAGGCGCCAATCCCTCTCCCCTTCCCAATTCCTTTATTTTCGGTGATCCACTTGCTCGATTGCCGGCCTATACTACATATAAAAAAGTGCTGTTTGTGACTACGGGCATAAGTAAATCTTTTGTTTTAGTTGCCCCTGGAGCACCAAGTCTGGTCTCACGAAGTGAAGAGACGATTATAGAGGGAGATTTGTTCAACGCAAAGTGTGTTGCGCCTGGCGGTAGACCAGTCGCCAACATCACCTGGTTTTTAGGTAAGTAAAGCAGAGGCTGGATATAAATACTTGAGTGATAGAGCGGATTGACCAGGAGGCCAATTTTCGTAATTTTAAATGTTTAAAATATAATTCCGATCTAGTCTCAGCGTCAAGAAAGTTGCAAATGGCATTCTCTTAAACCAATAATCAACAACAAATGCACCTAGCATTAGCAATAGCATTATACCGTTTTGGCTTCAGTCAACTTTTATTCTACATTCAATCTCATTACGATCTATGTTCACATTTGACGTTGATTATTGGTTTAAGAGAATGCCATTTGCAACTTTCTTGACGCTGAGACTAGATAGGAATGATATTTTGAACATTTAAAATTACGAGAATTGGCCTCCAGGTCGTTACCACTGTCTTACATAAAGCTGACGTAAAGTAGCGGCTTGCTTCTTACAATAAGTTAGATATCTGGAGGTCCAAATCCCCTTCCCCTTCCCTATCCCAATTGTGGACCGATTTTGTTGGAAAAAATTGCATTCGATAGAGTTTAGCTGCAATGTGGTCCCATATAAATTTAGTTAAGATCTGATGACGGAGTACGGAGGAAAAAATGAAACTCCTCAACGGACAACAGTACACTTGTCGCGATTGTGTTATTGTATTGTAATTTACATGATATTACTGTAACTACCACTAAAAATTTAAAAATAAATAATTTTTTAACAAAACTTAGTATCCGACTTCAAAATAATAAGTCGATGCCTGTGTCGCTGCCGGCCAAAAATTTTGAAGTCCGTTTCTAGGTTTTGTTAATCAAGACTCATTTTTTAACTTTACAGATGAAGAACCCATAGTAGCAGGAGTGCACCAGCCCATCATAACTGATGATGGCTCCGATAAGCAAACCATCAGTCAAAATATCAGCAGGCAATTAGGAGCTGATGATAACAATAAGATACTGTCCTGCAGAGTGACACACGACGCTCTAGACAAGCCTATAGAGCAGAAAAAGCAGCTGACTGTACATTGTGAGATTTCGTTTATATAAGCGTTAATGACGAGACGAGCAGAACACTCGCATATGCTAGTTAGTTCAGCTAGTGCTAGGTAGTTTCCTATATTGAATTCTATACATTATTTTATAAGCAACAGAAAATGATACGCAAAAGAAACCCTTTTATTAAAACACAATCAACATTGGTTCAGAAACGTGCCCGCAGTTATGACTTTAAATGGTATGAGGAAAAGTGGGTGCGTAGTAGGGATATCTCACTATCTTGCTTGCACGCGTGCACCATAATGAACATTTTACACAGTGACGTCAAAGTTTGCGTCGTCTGTCATTTGACAATTACCCCTTCTACAGGATTTGAATGGCTTCTAACTTATTTATTTTTAGTCCGATTTATAATATTCTTTCTGCAATAGATTTTGAGTAACGTAACTTATTGATTTAAATAATAAAAAAAAACTAGTCAACTACCCTATATGCTTTCGCTGGTGACTTATCCAGCGTGAACCGCATTTTTCGGGATCAAAAGTATATGTCGCAATCCAGGTCCTAGTCTACCTGTGTGCCAAATTTCATTCGAAACGGTACAGTCGTTAAGGCATGATTGACTAATATAACAAATATCCAAATTCCTAAACTCACAAAGTTTCACATTTAAAATAGTATTAGGACTAGCTTTTGTCAATGACTTGACCCATATAAATGTATTTTCCGGAATTGGTAGACCATTATCAATAACTAGTGGGCGAGTAGCCGACTGTGAAACGTGAGGCCGCGGGATCGATTCCCACACTGAGACACATGTTAGATTATTTGTTTCGGGTCTGGGTGTTGTGAGACCGAAAGTCTCTCGTAGTTCCTGATACCCACGACACAAGACTCGTATCTTACTGTGGGTCTGCGCTATGTTTATGTTGTAAATTCTAGTATTTAAACTCAATTCTTATAACCACTTTATTTGTGGGACCGCATGTCCCTCGTAGTTGCTGATACCCACAACACAGGTTTACCTAGTGTGGGGTCAGGACTATGTGTGTGACTGTTGGGTGTATTATTATTATTTATTCACCGGAGGTCCTCTTATTTCAATGTATTCGCTTTGTGGCAGAATGACTGTTTCTAACAACCTATAAAGGGGTGACACAAATTAACTAGTACTCAATTGATTCGATTTTCCAATTTTTTTTTAAGTATTCAAATCTTTGTCGCTGAGCGACCACATCGCCCTTTAAAGGCAACAAAAGAAAAATACAACACAAAAAAGGATTTTAGTACCAATACTGATACTACCTACTTAAAGCCAGGATTAACAAATTTAATCAACACTTTGACTTTTTCTAAAATCGGGCTGGCCAAAATACTATAATACACACTGAAGAAAATAGTAAAATAAACAATAACGCCTGATTTCTGAAAGGCTGATCAATGTTAAATTAACTAATCAAATGTCAAATCTCATGTCAAGTCGAAATTGGGTTGCTAGAAGCGTGATCAACACCTTTTATTTGACACACGTGTTAGCTAACATAACATTAAAAATATTATGTATGAAAAATCTTATGTCAAACGGTGCTAGAAAGATCAAATTTTATTATTTTTTTCACTAAATAACGTTTCAGCAACTAGAATTGCTTTGACAGCGATGTTAAATCAAAGTTCTGTTAGTTGAATGTTGATTTGATCAGCCTTTCAGAAACCGGGTGTTAGTGATATAAAATCAAGACATTCATTTCCAATAAGCTTACTGTTGGCTGTTATTTATTATTTATTTATTAACTATTTTGTTCCAGACCCACCCAAAATGGTGTCAGGCACTATTATTACATTTGACGTGAAAGCAGGCGATGATGCCAAACTGAATGTGACAGTGAGGTCTAACCCCGCACCTACAGCCGAGTGGACGATCGGTGACATTAAATTCATTGCCCCACGGACGCTCAACGAGCATATTACTGCATACACACCTACACATCTGGTAAGTTGGTAGCTTTTTTTTATAGCATACGCCGGTAAACGAGCAAGTGGGTTTGGGCAAAAAATGGACGCGTTGCCGACCTTTAAGGAAAGGGATAATTAAGGGATTGAGATGGGGAAGGGGATTTGGGTCTCCGTACGAAACTCGAACTCGTGACTCTACCACTCGTAAAAAATATTATGGGATACTTACGCCCGGTTTCTGATAGGCTCATTAAATCGAGATTTAACTTTGATTTTGACACCGCTGTCAAATCAATTCGAGTTGCTGAAATGTTAATTAGTGAAACATTTTATAATATGTCTGCCTCGATGGCGCAATTGT
This sequence comes from Mimas tiliae, assembly GCA_905332985.1. Taxonomy (NCBI): domain Eukaryota; kingdom Metazoa; phylum Arthropoda; class Insecta; order Lepidoptera; family Sphingidae; genus Mimas; species Mimas tiliae. The sequence continues at coordinate 5,421,257 of HG995266.1, read as the reverse complement.
AATGCGTACGCGTTACGATTGAGGTCAACTCTGAGGTCTCGGGTTCGATCCCCGGGTCGGGCAAAGTGGTATTGGGTTTTTCTATTACGAAATGCTCAGTATCAGCCCGGAGTCTGGAATTTGTGCCCGGTATGGCGATAGGCTCGCCCCCTATCACATAAGGGACGGAAATACGCTCGGCGAAATGTGGGTGTACTGGTTACACCTCTGCCTACCCCTTCGGGGATTACAGGCGTGAGTCCGTATGTATTTTATAATATGTAATATACTCGTAACTCTAATAGCGTTTGACATACAATTTTGAATATTAATTTGAAATCTATATTAGCTATCATGTGTGTTAATTAAAAGGTGTTGATCACGCTTCTAGCAACTCAATTTCGACTTGACATGAGATTTGACATTTGAGTAGTAAAAAACACTCGTATATAGAAAATCCAATTAAAAAATAAAAAATAGTTTAAAATATTTTATTGTAAAAAAGCGAGGGGTGCTTTTTAAGATATTATCAAAATGATAATCCTTCTACTCATGGCTGACAATAAAATATTTCTAACTATTGACACCATGCACCCCACGCTTTTTTTACAATAAAATATTTATTGGGATAAAAAGTAGACTCTATCCATGATACAGGTTAACCTAGTTTGAGTTCAGGACTATGTGTGTGACTGTTTGGATATATTTATTTATTGGAAAATACCGACTTAATAAAACCTTGTTTTAGGGTGCCGGTTTCTATAACGTGACCTTAGTCCTTACTAACATCACAAAGGAAGATGCTGACGAGAAGTATTTACTGGAAATAGACAACTATGTGGCCAGAGACAATGTGACCATAAAGATTAATATCACAAATGGACCGGCAGGTGGGTACTTTCAAACACTTTAATGTATACTACTAGACAAGCTGCGCGGTACATAGGAATTGTACCACGAAGTTGCGGTCAATTGATCGTAACTCAATATCATCATCTCGTTTACTTTCAACTAGAACGCGCTCTCTGCCTGTGAGCTGTCAAACTGCCGCGTTATGTGACGCAATTTTACTTCTAATCAGCCCGTCTAGTAGTATACATTAAAGTGTTTGGTACTTTTAATACCTTTAAAAAGCCGTTTTGTTTAAAAAAATGTTAAAGTATTATTTTTTCCATCTTTTTATTTCTATTAATCAAAGTAACTCATGCTATTGATGCATGTTTGCCAGCGCAGTGGCAATTTATCGATGCTGTTCTTGAAATCGGCTCGTCGGGAGACAAAAAAACTCTTCAAAGGCATTTTGCATTTTGGGTATTGATTTTTCCCGCCAAAAACTTGTCAAAATGATGAAGTATTGTGTTCTGATGGAGAAGCTCGCACCGTGCCATTTAAAATTGACCATTAAATTGCAATAATAGCAATTCAAAATTATATTTAGCGTCAGTTTTATTTTTGTTTAAAAGTTTTTCTAATACATGTTAGTAGGTTTTAGAGGTTAGGTTAGGTTATAAAAGTTAGGTTGTAATGTTACAGGTGGGGCTGGAAAGTTGGACACTGGCGTAATACTCGCCATCGTGCTATTAGTTTTATTTATTATATAATTGTAGTTTATCTTGGAATCGTCCTGTCAGACGCAGATAGTTCTGCTGGTAAGTGATTTTTTTACGGCAAAGGTCATCAAACAAATAAGTGTGTCGTGTATGAACACTTTTTCTTATCTTTTAATCGACTTCAAAAAAGCAGGTTCACAATTCGACGCGTTTTTTAAAATTTATGTTTTTTTTGCTCGCCTGATGGTAAGCGCCACGCCTGCTCATAAACAGCAGCAACGCCACACAGAACTTTAAATAAAGCACTGCATGACACTGGACTGCGCTCGTCACCCCGAGACATAAGGTGTTAAGTCTCATAATGCCCAGTAATTACACTGGCTTCAATGTCCTTCACACCGGAACACAACAGTGCTTACACACTGTTGCTTGGCGGCAGAAATAGACAAAGCGGTGGTACCAACCCAGCCGATCTCTCGCAAACGAGGGACCTACCACCTTGTAAGACGTCGATAGAAAATAATATAAGTGGTAGAGCGACGCTGTAGACAGTTTTGTCTACAGCGTATGAATGGGCCTCGACAGGGTCGTTACCACTGTCTCACAGAAAACTGACGTAAAGTAGCAGCTTACTGCTGCGTTTCGTACGGTGAGTGAGGAAACCGAAGCCCAAATCCCCCTCCCCTTCCCAATACCTTAATTATCCCTTTCCTTTAAGGTCGATAACGCACCCATTATTCTTTTGGAATTGTGGACGTACATGTGCGGTGGCGATCACTTACCATCAGGTGACCCAATATCTCGTATGCTATAAAAACCATTCCTCCGTCAATAGTGGACCGATTTTAATAGAAAAAAAAACATTGTAAAGCCGAGTGTAGCTTCGACGTCGTCTTATTAATTTGGTTATTTTTAAACCATTTAATTTTTAGGACAAGCCTAAAATCCGAAATAATAAAAACAATCAAAATATCATTAGCGCGTCGAAAATCAAGACACTGTGTCAAACGTTGGCTCCAACAAGCACTTGACTGCACTTCTACTAACAAAGTGATAAAGAGTGTCTTTTTGGATGAAGTTTAGAACAGCAGGTCTTCGTCTCCTTCGTCCAAAAAATCAAGACACTAGATATGTTAGGTGGTAGGTCTCTCGTATGCGAGAGGCCGTCTGGGTTGGTACCACAGCTTTATCTATTTCTACTGCCAGGCACAAGTGTGTAAGCTATTGTGTTCCGGTTTGAAGGACGTTGAAGCCAGTGAAATGACTGGGCATTATGAGACTTAGCACCTTATGCCTCGGGGTGACAAGCGAAGTCCAGTGCTATATAAATTCAAATTCAAAATTCAAAATATTTATTGAATCCATAAAATCTTATACATTATTTAGATTCCGTCGAAATTCTACCGCTAGTTCGGAATGCTGTTTCGCTTGAGAAGAACGAGCAAGAAACTCCAGCGTTGCTCTTTTCAAAACTAGTTTACAATTATTATGAGTCCAGCATAAGCATATTCTCATTTCCGCTGTAGCATATTCTGCTCATGTTTAAAATTTAGCGAGCATTTGTATTGTTAATATTTTCTATTTCTTTTCCTTGATATCTTATACTTGTCTTATTTCTTTTTTTTTGTACTCTATGTGTTATCCATATGGTGTGTATTATATAAACATTGAATTAATGTAATTGGTTATAAACGTGTTAATTGAATTAAATAAATAAATAAATAAGGTTTATATAAATAAACAATATTAATTTGGAATTAGAGCAGCTTAATCAAGGAATTACAGAAATGACATCTACGCATTGGATTAACTTGCATGACCTCCATAAGCATGACGAATAAATTAAGACCTTAGTATAGTATTTTTTAATTCCAGGCTGTTGGCGTTATGGTTTATGGGCAGGCGTGGCGATTACCATCAAACGCGCGATCTGCTCGTGTTGTCTATCAGGCGAATTCCAATAAAAATGTGTTGTTTTTTATACCAGAGATATAAGTGTACAATATAAGTATTATATAATTAAATAATGCTTGTTAAATCATTAAATATTTTTATTATATTGTGTGTTTCATTTATAAACTGCTGAAGGATGGTGCATGATAGGTTTATGTCTGATTGGATTGATAACACCCATCGAAATAAGATGACAAGAAACGTAACTCAAGCAAAAAAAATTACCCCACCAAAGCTCTGTGCAAGAGGGCGGGGCTATAAAAGTCTGTGCAGCTAGTTCATTCACCAATTCTTAAAAAATGATTCGTGATCACTAGTTGGCACTTGATACGTCTAATTTTTGCTCGGTGCAGAACGTCGTATCTCGATCTGCAAAAATGATTTATAAAAATTCACTTTTATGAAATAAAGTTGATTTTGAACGTTTATAAATTTTTGTTGCGTGTATGAGTGTTACGTGTTGCATTACCTTTGCATGTGTAAGTAAGTGGAGCCGTATTTTTGGCAGATTCATACGAGAGTTATCGTTCTAGTCATCTTATTTCGATGATAACACTACAATTTATAGGTTTCACCTTTTCACTATCAATACTAGGGACGCAATGTCTCTTGACTGTAGACATTATATTATGTGGACCGTTTTTTAATCGGTCTTTAAAAAAAGGAGTATCTCAATTCGTCGGAATTATTTGTTTTTCTTTATAACATAGGTCAGCCAACGAGCAGGTGGGTCACCTGATGGTAAGTGATTTCCACCGCCCATATACGCCCACAATACTAAAAGAGCCATGGGCGCGTTGCCGACCTTAAAGAAAAGAGATAATTAAGGAAATGGGAAGGGGAGGGAATTTGGGCCTCAGGATATCTCACTTACCGTACGAAACGAAGCAGCAAGCTGCTACTTTACGCCGGTTTTCTGTGAGACAGTGGTAACGACCCGGACGAGCCGGCCCATTCGTGCTGTAGACAAAACTGTCTACAGCATGGCTCTACCACTCAAAAATGTATTATGTATAATTATGTGTTTGTATGTATGTTCCCCGATTACTCGAAGACGCCTGGACCGATTCGAGAAATTCTTTTTTTATTTAAAAGGGTATACTTTCAAGGTGGTCCTATTGGCACCAAGTCAGGATCTAATGATGGGATCGAGGAAAATCGAGGGCAACCCTCAAATTTTATAGGGATGCATAATTTGTTTTATATATTTTCTAAAATTATTCAAGTATTTGCGTCTCATCATCTCATGTTGGTGAGCTGATGACGGCAAATATAAAACTCCTTAACTATTAGGAGCTATAGTGGATATTATGGGCAAAGACTTTAATTTATACTACTAGACAAGCTGTGCGGTACAAAGAAATTGCGCACTTAGTTACGGTCAATTGACCGCAAATCATTTTCTCGCCCGCGAGAAAGCGACAAGGGCAGTTGTTGTTGTTTGAATAGCTGCGAACGTTAAATTTGATAAACTAACACGAAATTGTTTATTGTGACCCATAAAAGGCTGCCATTATTTACGTACGTGCATATATTATTCATTCAATTTGAAGTTATTTTACGGAAGAAACTATATTATTTCTTGGTTATGATCGAAAAATTCATTTACTGTGAATGAAAACTAATACCAAACAAAACAATCGTCTCAATATTTCCATCTCGCTTACTCTCAACTGTTCTCGCTCCCACGCCCTAGACATCATTCCCGCCTCGCCGGACGCGTATGCAACACAATTTTACTTCTGAACAGCCCGTCTCTGTTAAAGTCTTTGATTATAGGCTCGTATAGACCGCTACTTATGTTCCTTCGAGTTATTCAGGTGAGCTGATGGAAGGTACAACTCCTTGTTAGTTAGGAGTTAGGGATCATTCTTAACGTACCGTATAGACCGCTAGTTTTTACCGACTTCAAAAAAGGAGGAGGATCTCAATTCAATGATTTCATGATAGGATTAGGTACATTTTCGAATCAAAAACTTAAACGCATATTGATTGTAACTGCTTCGAACCGGATCTCACCGATTTCTTACGATAAATAGACTGTAAATGATTTAATACGCACTCACACCTGCAATCCCCGAAGGGGTAGACAGAGGTGTAACCAGTACACACACATTTCGCCGAGCGTATCTCCGTCCCATAATGTGATAGGGGGCGACCCTATCGCCATACCGGGCACAAATTCCAGACTCCGGGCTGATACTGAGCATTTCGTAATAGAAACACCCAATACCACTTTAACCGACTCGGGGATCGAACCCGAGACCTCAGCGTTAGCTTAATCGTAACGCGAACGCATTACAACTGCACCGCCGAGGCAGTCTTTAATAAATTTAATTTAATGAGTTAATAAATTTATTTAAATGAAATTCTTAAATCAACGTCTTCGATGTCGTAAAGTAAGGCATCATCAAAATGGCGCGTCACGGGAAATTCATTCCGTAACTTTTCTTTTTTCATCATATTCACTGTAGGCAAAGGAATGTCTGACGCAAATCTTGTGGAGTTTGATTTATTTATATCGATCGGTCTGACTCTTGTATTATCTGGATTCATGAAGAAATTTCTGGAATCTGTGTAATTAACAATTGCTGGAACAAAAATGTAGTCTATTTTTAATTTTAAGTACAAAATGACGATAGATATTTCTTTTAAGTATAAAATGACGACAGCTAGGGTTACTATCCATTTTTTTTAATTAGTTTTAATGACGAGACGATCAGGCCGCTCGCCTGATGGTAAGCGCCACGCCTGCCCATAAACAGAAGCGACACAGAACTTAAAATTACAAAGCACTGCATGGCATTGGACTGCGCCCGTCACCCCGAGACATAAGATTTTAAGTCAGAATGTCCAGTAATTTCACTGGCTTCAATGTCAAACCGGAACACAAGTGCTTGACGGCCGAATACATGATGCAGTGTTACCGAACCAGACGCCCTCTCGCATAGAAAGGGCCTACCGCCTTGAAATATCAGAATATCAAAGCTGATGGTAAGTCTTTTCCCCCGCTATAGACACAATATACTAGCGGGATCATAGATGCATTGTAGTAAAAAAATGAAAGGGAATATGGATTTAGTGTTTTTTGGGTGCAATAGTGGATGAAACGGGTGACCACAGCCTTGAAATTAAGTGTAGGATTGAGCAAGCTAGAACCACTTTCACTAGACTTAAAAAAGTTCTCTGCGACCGTAACTTAAAAATTTCCCTTCGAATGAGACTGGTAAGGTGTTATGTATTTTCTGTACTCCTATATGGCGTTAAAGCATGGACGTTAACACAAGCCACAAGTAAAAAGTTAGAAGCATTCGAAATGTGGGCGTACAGACGCATGCTCAAAATATCCTGGGTAGACCATATTACGAACACCACAGTACTGGAGCGAATGGGAAAATCCACGGATATACTTAAGTCAATTCAAACAAGGAAATTGGAATATTTTGGCCATATATTGAGAAATAAAAAGTACGAACGCCTCCAACTAATCATTCAAGGGAAATAAAGGGCAGGAGGAGGTCCGATCGTAGGAGGATATCCAGAATTATCTTATATATCCTTCCAAAATTAAGATAGCCTGTATGATCGCCAACCTCCGATAGGAGATGGCACTTAAAGAAGAAGAAGAAGTTTTTAAGAGGTAGAGCCACGCCGTAGACACTTTTGTCTACAGCATAAATGGGCCGGCTCGTCCGGGTCGCTACCACTGTCATAGAAAACCGACGTAAAGTAACAAGCCGCAATTTTGCCTTGCGTACGGAGTGAAATATTCGGAGGCCCAAATCCCCTCCCCTTTTCAATTCTTTATTTATCCCTTTCTTTTAAGGTCGTCAAGTCCATGAATCTTCTGGTATGGGTGGGCTTACATGGGCTGTGGCGATCACTTACTATCGAGTGACACACTTGCTCGTTTGCCGGCCTATGCTATTAAAAAAAAAGCTGATTTTTTAACTTACTGATAAGCAAGAATAGGAATATATACATTTCAAAGTCTATTTTCCAAATGCTCATGAAATCGTCGAATTAATAACCTCTCAGTTGTTAATGTGGCGTTAAATTGGAAATTCTGATCGCCTGTTTCATCGCTACTGAATAAATAATAATACAACGTGTCAAATAGAATGTATATAGTAGTATATAATAGGTAGTTGTGGAAGGGTAGTTAAATGGTATCAAAGAGGTGGTCGCTATAACTGGAGGTCAACCGTCATTCCGTCCTCGCCGAAGAGGACCTCGCCGCGCTCCCCGAAGCACCCCCGACCCTTCGACCGGCCCGCGTGCCGATGAAGTTAATACAAATTAGATTATAAGTAGTTTATAAAAATCCCCCTAAACCACCAATCGCAAATGTCTTTGCCCCCCTCCAGTGGCCGTCCTGAGCCGAGGTCCGTATCCCCCATTAGGGGTGGATGCCCTCAGCGAAGGTCACTTAAATTTTAGGGTTGGAGTGCCTAAAGCATTCGCCTGAAAGTCCGGTGTCGCTGACTAAAGCCGACTCACGGTCAGGCTATCAGCAAGCGTCCAAACAAAAAAAAAAAAAAACTGGAGGTCTTTTCCCCGCAGTCGGTAAGACAGTCTCCAGATCAGTAAGATCAGTACTCATTCGATAGTCTAAGAGTTTATTACGCTGTAGCTATGCTGGTTTACTATTCGGTCCTAGTTGTCTTAGTTATAATTAGAGAACGGTCTCTAGACAATCCTGACATGGGGTTGTGGTCTGTAAAGCAGTAACATTGTAAATGTAACCAATAAACTATGAGTTAAAGTGATTACTGTCGTTTGGTATTAATAAAATAATACTCGTCTCACGTAACTTCTAACACACGGGTCACCTAGTTGCTAGTATTTAATCATAATTGTTTTTTTTCCTGTGGTCATCAAAGACTTTAATACCATAGACGGGCTGTTCAGAAGAAAAAATGTGTTGTATACGCGGCCGGCGACGCGGGAATGACGTCTAAGGCGTGGGAGCGAGAGAAGTTGAGAGTAAGCGAGATGGCAATATTGAGACGGCTGTTTTGTTTGGTATTAGTTTTCAGTCACAACAAATGACATTTTCGACCAAAACCAAGAAATACTTCCGTAAAATAACTTCAAATTGGATGAATAATATATGCACGTAAATAATAACAATGTTTTATGGGTCACAATAAACAATTTCGTGTTAGTTTATCGAATTTAACGTTTGCAGCTATTCAAACAACAACGGCTCTTGTCGCTCTCTCGCGGGTGACTAAATGAGTTGCGGTCAATTAACCGTAACTAAGTGCGCAATTTCTTTGTACCGCACAGCTTGTCTAGTAGTATACATTAAAGTGTTTGGTGATCATACAAAAAGGATAATCCATATGAAGGGATTTAAAAAAATAGGCTATGACGTGACTACGAGGTTTAAGCTTTATTAATTAAATTATATGCTGCGGTAGCTTAGCGGGGAGTGATACGGACTGTCGATACAATGTCGCAGGTTCGAAACCAGTCCCAAGAGCATGCGCTTGACTTTTCTAAGTTACATGTATTAATTGTTAATTATCAGTTGCTTTAACGGTGAAGGAAACATCGTGAGGAAACCGAAATACCTGAGAAGTTCTTCATCTAACCCGCATTAGGCCAGCGTGGTGAAGTAAGGCTTAACCCCTCTCGTTCAGTAGTTTTACGAGTGATAGAGCCACGCTGTAGACAATTTTGTCTACAGCACGAATGGGCCGGCTCGTCTGAGTCAGTTACCACTGTCTCACAGAAAACCGACGTAAAGTAGCAGCTTACTGCTGCGTTTCGTACGGTGATATATCCGGAGGCCCAAATCCCCTCCCCTTCCCAAATTCTTAATTATACCTTTCCTTTGAGGTCAGCAACGCGCCCATGATTCTTTTAGTATTGTGGGCGTACATGGGCGGTGGTGATCACTTACCATCAGTCATGACCCACTTGGTTGTTTGTCGGCCTATGCCATAAAAAAAGGAGGCTCGTGCCCAGCAGTGGGGCTTTACAGGGCTGGTATTGTTTATTAGCCTCCTTTGATACATACATTTGAGTGGTAGAGCTCCGATGTAATTTTGTCTACAGCATGAATGGACCGGCTCGTCCGGGTCGTTACCACTGTCTCTGCTTTGTGCTCCGGAAATCTCACCGTACGAAATGCAACCATTTATGCTGTAGACATGCAGTGCTTTGTAATTCAAAGTTTTGTGTGGTGTTGCTTCTGTTTAAGGGCAGGCGTGGCGCTTACCATCAGGCGAGCGATGTCATTACTCAAGCTAATGAAAGCTTAAGGTAAAGCGGTCAAATTTATAACACCCCTCATTTTTATCGAGGGTTAAAAATCGGAATCACAAACGCGCCTATAAATTCACCCCAATCGCAAATTACTGAAAACAAAACGCATTTACTGTGTTTAAGTTCTATTTTGAACCATTATGAACCATATTCCATTGTTATAAAGAACACAACCGGGTCCATGACAGCATCGAAGCTTGTTGTTGGAGCCCTTTGGAGAAGTAACCTGTGATTGGCTGGCTACGCAAATGCGCGCGCAATGGGAAAATTGGCTTGCGAATTTTTTATATTGTTTGATTTACATTGCTGCTTAAATGACCAAAAGTATTTGTCGTCTATTTTTAACCGACTTACATTTAGTGCGTTTTTTATGTATGTACATCGATTTTTTCCTTCAACTATGAACCGATTTTGTAGAAAAAAAATCATTCAATAGAGTTTACCTGCGATGTGGTCCCATATACATTTGGTTAGATTCTGATGACCGAGTACGGAGTAAAAAAATAAAACTCCTCAACGGACAACAGTACACTCGTCACGATCGTCTTATTATATTGGAATTTCGTGTTATTGCTGTAACTACCACAAAAAATTAAAAATAAAATATGTTTTAACAAAACCTAGAAACCGACTTCAACATAAAAAGACTGAAAAGTCAAAAATAACAATTTATATAGGTCTCTTTGGAGTCGGTGCCTATGTCGCTGCCTGTCAAATAAAATGGCACCGACTCCAAAGAGACCTATAGAAGTCGGTTTCGAGGTTTTGTTAAAACTTATTTTTTATAGCAACTGTCACGGTGGCGTAGTTGTGTACGCGGTACGACTACTGTGCTAAGGTCTCTGGTTCGATCGGGTAAAGGGATATTGGGGTTTTCTATTACGAAATGCTCATTATCAGCCCGGAGTCTGGAATTGTGTCCGGTATGGCGATAGGCTCGAGCCTATCAATATGTACTGTTTACACCTCTGCCTACCCCTTCGGGATTACAGGCGTGAGTGCGTATGTGTGTATTTTTATAGCAAAACTCAACTTAAAAGGAAATTATTCTAGTCTAATCTTTATTACTAGACATTAAGAGACATACATCTTATGTTTCGGGGTGACGAGCGCAGTCCAATGCCATGCAGTGCTTTGTAATTCAAAGTTATGTGTGGCGTTGTTTCTGTTAATCATCAGGTAAGCGAACTGCTCGCTTCGTCATTCGAGCTGATAAATCAAAAGTGATCACCACCACCCAAAATACCAGAAAAATCGATGATGTGTCGCCGACTTTATAGAAAAAAAAAATGGCAGTTGTAGAGACTGCCGATAAAAGTGAAAACTTATAACTTTTAGTATTAAAATTAAATAATTTTAAATAATATAAAATTTAAACATCAAAATAAATACGAGGATTTTAAATAATTTTCTGTTACTTATTTTTTATCTTAAAAATATTAGTATAGGTATTTATTTAGTACTCACTATTGTACTGTACAATAATTCTACAATTAAACCATTCAAATAATAATCAAACAAAAACACTATTTCAACAATGCACAGTATATACACATTGAACTTTTCAGTAAATCCATTTCATTTCACTTATAAGATATACACAGCACTAATGTTGCACAATACGTCTGCTGTATAGCTACAGATATACTGCTATAAGCATGTCGGTGACGCGAACGCACGAGATTTCACCCATCCAACAAAGTATTTAACAGCACACGGCCGCTGCGCGTCATGAGCATGTCGGTGACGCGAACCCATAGCATAAGATTTCCCCTACCAAAAGTGCCCAACGCGGCTAAAGAAGTTCACTTCACTTCAAAAAGAATGGGGATTTGGGTCTTCAGTAATCTCTCTCACCGTACGAAACAAAACAGCGAACTGCTACTTTATTTCAAGCAAGCAATGGACACGATCCAAACGAAAAAAATGGCGAACCATCTCTCCTTTCAGATGCATTAACTCTTTAGTTCATTTGCGAAGATAGTTTACACTATCCAGAGGTTTTCGCGAAGGCAAAACGGGTTTTTGTGTATAGTGCCTTATTTAACTTTTAAAGTGATTATTGAAATTTGATTTAGGAAACTATTCTATAGTGCCTTGCTTAGAAAATAAATGAAAATAAATAGTGCCTTAGCTACAAAAAATAATAATTAATTATAATTATTAAAAAATTGCTACTGTATTCGAAATATTGTGATTTTTAAATCTTGCAATATAAAATACAAGAATACTTACAAGTTCTAAAAAAATGAAATATATTTTACAAATAACAAAATGTAGCTTTGTCCATCGTTGCGTAAAAATATTTATACCAACAATAAAAAGAATTATAAAAATTTCACAAAAATGTTACTTATTTATTTAAAGTTAGCATTATTACGAAAAATATAACCTAAAATATATACCTATTTATAAAAACCGCGCTAAAAATCATCACAGATTAAAAATGATTTAAAGTTTGAAATCCAACGTACAAAGGTCGTCAAATCGTGATGCCATTTCGCGTATAACAAAATGGCGAATATCGGCAAAGTATTGGCTACAATCAAGGCAGTTATTACAAGACTGGTCTTTGCCTGCCACGGCATCATTGCTATATGGCAAGTAACGTTTTTTAAGGACAGTATAGAGTATTGGTATTTGGCGTCACCCATTTTACTTTTAATTTTCGAAGGACTCTTCACATTGACTATAAAAGAAAATCAAGAATGGAAATGGTAAGCATTTTATTTTTGTATCTATCAACACCATAGAATAATGCCTGTAATACCATCGAAATAAGATAACTAGAACGATAACTCATAAATGAATCTGCCAAAAATACGGCTCCACTTACATCACTACATACAAAGGTAAAATCACACGTAACACTCATACACGCAACAAAAATGTATGAACGTTCAAAATCAACTTTATTTCAGAAAAGTTAATGTCTAAATATTCAATTTCTAAATCGAGATACGACGTTCTGCACTGCGTAAAAAATTAGACGTATTAAGTGTCAACTAGAGATTATGAATCAATTTTTATGAATTGGTGAATGAACAAGCTGCACAGACTTTTATAGCCTCGTCCCCTTGCACAGAGTTTTGGTGGGGTCATTCCTTTGCTTGAGTTACTTCTAGTCATCTTATTTCGATGTGTAATACACATATTGGTTACTACGTATTAGCAGAAATCATGCAAATGGAATTTAATTTTAAGCGTAAACTTACCGGGGAGTGGTATGAACTGCCCAGACGAAAGTCGCAAGTTTGAAATCCACGATACAGGTTAACCTAATGTGGGGTCAAGACTATGTGTGTGACTGTTGGCCGTGTATTTATTTATTTATTTATCCCTAATAGCATGCATCGATGAGACTTAAAGGTATCATATACAAGACCATCATTCGACCTGTACTCCTGCACGGATGCGAGACCTGGCCTACACTTAAGCGTCATGTTAGGGAGGTCCACGTTGCGGAAATGAAAACGTGAATGTGCAACGTTATACGACTAGATCGTATACGTAACGAGTAAATCCGCGGCAGCGTGGGTGTCCACGACGTGCCTGATAAACTTCAGGAAAGTCGCTTAAGGTAGTTTAGTCACGTTTTGAGGAAACCACAGGAGTACGCCGGTCGCAAATGTCTGTGCCAGAAAGTACCAGACGTACGATCCCGCGGACGGCCCAAAAAACGCTGGCTTGACGTATTAGAGGGAGATATGAGAGCCAGTGGTCTTACTACAGAGGATGCTCAAGATCGGGCCAAGTGGAGGCGTCTTAGTGGGAAGGCGGACCCTGGTACTAGACGGGATAAGGCCAGGTAGAAAGAAAAAAAGAAAGCATGCATAAACAACTTTTCTCAGTTACGTCTGTATTCGTTGTTGATTGTCGCTTGCTTATTATAGTAGTTTTTACGCGCGTTGAGCACTTTTTGGGTGAACAAAAATCATGGAACTCGCGTCATCGTCACCGAACGCTTCCCATGAGCTATATGTATACTGTGTATACTTACATGTACATAGATATACTTCCGTGCCTTATTAGTATACATTATATTATATATACAATTAAATTGGTCAATATAAAAATGTGTAACTAATTTCGTACCTGAACCAAAATAGTTTATACCTTGTTTATTAACGCTATGCTTCGATAATCTTTCACAAAACAATAAAATGTCGCTCCCTCCAATGTACCCTTTCCAAGGTCAGTAAACATAGGGTAATGATGGATTAAGGGGTAACCTTTCAAAATGACTCAATACCACTTTAACTTACTTAAAAACACTTCTCGGGCTTATTTCATATATTTTTTTTATAGTATAGGCCGGCAAACGAGCAAGTGGGTCACCTGATGGTAAGTGATCTCCGCCGCCCATGTACGCCCACAATACTAAAATAATCATGGGCGCGTTGCCAACCTTAAAGGAAAGGGGTAAGTAAGGGATTGGGAAGGGGAGGAGAATTTGGGCCTCCGGATATCTCACTCACCGTACGAAACGCAGCAGCAAGCCGCTACTTTACGACGGTTTTCTGTGAGATAGTGGTATAAACCCGGACCAGCCGGCCCATTTATGTTGTAGACAAAATTGTCTATAGCATGGCTCTACCACTCAGAAACCACCGTATTTTTATTAGCTTGAGTGACGAAACGAGCAAGTCGCTCGCCTGATGTTAAGCGCCATGCTTGTCTATAAACAGAAGCAACACCACACAGAACTTTGAGTTACAGCTGCATGGTATTGGACTGCGCTCGTCACCCCGAGACATAAGATGTTAAGTCTCATAATGTCCAGTAATTTGACTGGCTTCAATGTCCTTCAAACCGGAACACAACAGTGTTTACACACTGCTGTTTGGCGGCAGAAATCAGCCCTGGATCTTTCAAACCAGTGCACCCGGGCGGCAGTTTCGGGGGGCGCCAAAATCATAATATAATATGATTAAAAATAAAAAAACTTGCTCCACAAAGTGCCTAGCATACGGAAGCCTGGTTGGCTCATCGTCGACTTGTAAGAAAAAGGCGCCACACAGGCCCCACACCACAAGTGAAAAGTACAAATTTATTAATTAAAGGATTCTCTTATTGTTCCATTCACGAAAAATGCTGACCATTATATATTTGTAAGTTTTTTAAGTATGTTATCTCAAACGTGTGATAGCTCAGCGGGGAATGGTATGGACTGTCGAGACGAAAGTCGCAGGTTCGAAACCAGCCCCAAGTGCATACACCTCTGACTTTTCTAAGTTATGTGTGTATTGTTAATTATCACTTGCTTTAACGGTGAGGGAAACATCGTGAGAAAACCTGCATACCTGAGAAGTTCTTCATAAGAATTTCGAAGGTGTGTGAAGTCTGCCAAGCCGCATTAGGCCAGCGTGATGGACTAAGGCCTAACCCCTCTCATTCAGTAGAGGAGGCCCGTGCCCAGCAGTGGGACGTGTATAATACAGGGCTAGTATTACACTATTATTATCTCAAACGTTGGAGAGAGCGGCGCCGCTATCAAGTTTTTGTCCCGGTTCGGAAAAATCGAAGGGCTGGTAGAAATACACGTCGCGGTGGTACCAACCCAGACGATCTCTCGCATACGACAGACATACTACGTTGTATGTTTGTTCCCGACAGAAACCTGTCTTATAATATTTGGTAACCAGTATTTATTTATTTATTTATTCACATACATACGCACACAAGCCTGTAATCCCGTAAGGGGTTGGCAGAGGTGTAACCAGTACACCCACATTTCGCCGAGCGTATTTCCGTCCCTTATGTGATAGGGGGCGACCCTATCGCCATGCCGGGTACAAATTCTAGACTCCGGGCTGATACTGAGCATATCGTAATAGAAAAATTCAATACCACTTTACCCGACCCGGAGACCTCAGCGTTGACCTCAATCGTAACGCGTACGCATTACAACTGCGCCACCGAGGCAGTTTTTTTTTTATTATTATTTATTCAGGGAAAACAAACAATTACACACATGTATTATTTGTACAATATTACAGCTAAATTAATAAAATTAATAAATAAAAAAATAAATAAATAAATAAATACACCCAACAGTCACACACATAGTCCCGACCCCACACTAGGTTAACCTGTATCGTGGGTATCGGGAACTACGAGGGACTTGCGGTCCCACAACACCCAGACCCGAAACAAATATTTGTGGATTAGACAAACATTTGTCACGGTGTGGGAATCGAACCCACGGCCTCACGCTTCGCAGCCGGCTACTCACCCACTGCGCCACGGAGGCTAATTCACAACGTTATCCACATTTTAATAAAGCGAAGTGTTAATTATGAACTGTAAATATCGAAAGCGAGTGAAACTTAGTATGTATAAAAGTTACTTTTAAATTAATTTTATAAATTACATCAAAAGCGCAATATACACATGAAATTACTTATAATTAACATAATATAAATCTATTTTTGATCAATAATGTCAATCACTGACTTTTTTATATCTTTAGCAGTAGTTGCAAACAAATCTAAAGTTGAAAAAAAGGTATTAAAACTATTAGCTAAACGACGTAAAGGTGCGCGCACTCCCACATTGGTCCGGAAAGAAGACACTGCGAATAACGGACGAGCACGCACCTCTCGTCTAATAGGGTAGTTTCCTATATTGAATTTTATACATTATTTTATAAGCAACAGAAAATGATACGCAAAAGAAACGATTTTATTAAAACACAATCAAAATTGGTTCAGAAATGTGCCCGCAGTTATGATTTTAAATGTTGGTATGAGGAAAAGTGGGTGCGTAGTAGGGATATCTCACTATCTCGCTTGCACGCGTGCACTATAATGAACATTTTACACAGTGACGTCAAAGGTTGCATCGTCTGTCATTTGACAATTACCCCTTCTACAGGATTTGAATGGCTTCTATCTTATTTATTTTTGGTCCGATTTATAAAATTCTTTCTGCAATAGATTTTGAGTAACATAACTTATTGATTTAAATAATAAAAAAAATCTAGTCAACTACCCTATTACAGTCCTCGGTACAATGTAGCTCAATTTATTTATTTATTTGTTAAAGCGGGGCAGTCGTATCTGTTACATAAATCAAACAAACACATAGTGCAATACCAACAGCATTACAATAAAATATGAATAAACGTAACTTGTAACATATAGCCAATTAAGGTCCTCACTATTAAACCTTATGTAATTATAAGTAACAATATAACATATGTGGATATCAAACACTAAAATATAACTAACTTAGAAGTAAAAAAAATTAGTTAGTATAAATTCTGCACAGATCTACGTTGATTAGGCAATTAAAGTGTACAAGTTAATATTAAATATCAACATTTTGAGAAAAGTTCACTTTTACTTATAAGTGGTAAAGCAGGCGTTTAAATCAGCTCCGTGGCGCAGCGGGCGAGTAGTCGGCTGCGAAGCGAGAGGCCGTGGGTTCGATTCCCACACCGAGACAAATGTTTGTGTGAACCACAAATATTGGTCTCGTGCCTGGGTGTTGTGGGACCGCAAGTCCCTCGTAGTTCCTGATACCCACGACACAGGTTTACCTAGTGTGGGGTCAGGACTATGTGTGTGACTGTTGGGTGTATTATATTATATTATATTATATATAGACTGCCTCGGTGGCGCAGTTGGAATGCGTACGCGTTACGACTGTGGCTGACGCTGAGGTCTCGGGTTCGATCCCCGGGTCGGGTAAAAGTGATATTGGGTTTTTCTATTACGAAAAGCTCAGTATCAGCCCGGAGTCTGGAATTTGTGCCCGGTATGGCGATAGGCTCGCCCCCTATCACATCATGGGACGGAGATACGCTCGGCGAAATGTGGGTGTACTGGTTACACCTCTGCCTACCCTTTCGGGGATTACAGGCGTGAGTGCGTATGTATATAAATATAATCTTTCACCTGTCCTTATCCCACGTGCAATGGGGTCGGCGGAACATTGCTCTTCTTAACACATGTTACAGAAATATTTGTCTTATAGTTTTTTACGACGGGCCGCATAAACGCCAACCCCTATGAGGGGAAAACCCAGATCCGAAACAAATATATAATACACATACAATTTGTTTCGATGCGGAAATCGAACCCACGGCCTCTCGCTACACAGCTACCTACTCGACCACTGTACCACTGGCTTAGTACCCTAATTAACATTATAAATGCGAAAGTGTGTCTGATTGTTACGCTTTTACGCCTAAATCGTTGAACCGATTTTGATGAATTTTCTAACAGAGTTAGATGGGACCTTGGAGACGGTTATAGGCTACTTTTTATCGCGGAAAAGGACGTTAACGAGGGCGGATCCGCGAGCAAAAGCTAGTCTACTATATATCCGTGATCTGTGCTTACATCCAATCCAAATACAATATTCCATCATACATACATACACACTCACGCCTGTCATCCCCGAAGAGGTAGGCAGAGGTGTAACCAGTACACCCACATTTCGCAGAGCGTATCTCCGTCCCTTATGTGATAGCCTAGCCAAGCCTATCGTCATACCGGGCACAAATTCCAGACTCCGGGCTGATACTGAGCATTTCGTAATAGAAAAACCCTATATGACTGTTACCCAACCCGGGGATCGAACCCGAGATCTTAGTCTTAACGCAAACGCATCACAACTGCGCCACCAAGGCAGTCAACAAAGTCACAAAGGCATCATAATAGAATGTATATGCATATGTCATCAAAACTGCCAGTCATAGACGCTAATGGCACTTCCGGAGTCAATGGTGACCTAATTAAGCTGCAAAAACGACCCCTAAAACAAACTATGGAGTCTGATAATATACTAGCTTTTCCTCGCGGCTCCCCGCCTTTTATTCCTGGTAAAAGTGACAAATGGACCTGTGGGGCTGGCAGTTGGCACGAATAACTTGCGAGAACGTATTCGTATAGAAATATCAAAAAAATGGCAGTTGTAGAGACTGCCGATAGAAGTGAAAACTTAGAACTTTTCGTATTAAAATTTGAAATTTAATACTGTTTCAATTAAAATTATCAACATCAATCTGGTATTCACATCTATTGACACTCGGAGCAACAATTATATGCATGTTTATATGGTTTTTTAGTACTCCCTATTGTACTGCACAATGATTCTACGATTAAACGATTCAAATAATAATCAAACAAAAACACTATTTCAACAATGCACAGTATATATACATTGAACTTTTCACTAAATCTATTCAATTTCACTTATAAGATATACACAGCACTAATGTTGCACAATACGTCAGCTGTATAGCTACAGATATACTGCTATAAGCATGTCGGTGACGCGAACGCACGAGATTTCACCCATCCAACAAAGTGTCTAACGCGCACAGCACACGGCCGCTGCGCGTCATGAGCATGTCGGTGACGCGAACCCATAAGATTTTCCCCTACCAAAAAGTGCCCAACGCGGCTAAAGAAGTTTTCACTTCAAAAATTGTTTGAACCTTCATACAAATTCTATCTTTCTCAATTCGAATACTTATTCGTTAGTTGTTCGTGCTTGCCCCTCAGATTTTAAGTCCAGTGCAGTCCGAATGTTGACCGTCAAGACAATTGCATCCGTCGACAGACGGCAGATACCAGAAGTTCCTTAGTCACAGCTGTAGGGTATGGCTATTGAGGGTTTCGCCACTATTAAGTATTCTAGAACTCCGATACTTTTAAAGACGCCGCGTCGCATCGTGTACACTTTCTTGCCGCATTCAGTCATCAATCTAATATCTACCTCTATGTATACAGTATGTAACAAAAACCCTGTTGGGCGTGACTAAATGTGATATCAGAATCGATATTCAAACGTAATGAAATAACTTGCATACAAAAATGAGCCTATAAGAATAATCATATTTATTTTTTATACTTCAATTATTTTATTGTTTGTATTTTGATTGATTACCTCTGCAAGAGCGATGACTCGGAGCCAGAGCGAGATGGCAAGTTGCGGCGTCCATGTACATCAAACAGGCCGCGCCGCGTGCGCCCGGCTTCTTCAACACGTCACATCAGTCAGCTGTTCAGACTCCGGGCTGATACTGAGCGTTTCGTAATAGAAAATCCCAATATCACTTTTACCCGGCCCGGGGATCGAATCCGACACCTCAGCGTTAGCCTAAGTCGTAACGCGTACGCATTACAACAGCGCTACCGAGGCAGTATCTCAAATTTTAAATAATAATACTAGCCCTGTACTATATACGTCCCACTGCTGCGCACGCGCCTCCACTAGTGAATAAGAGAGGTTAGGCCTTAGTTAACCACGCTGGCCTAATGCGGGTTGGCAGACTTCACATACCTTCGAAATTCTTATGAAGAACTTCTCAGGTATTTCAGTTTCCTCACGATGTTTCCTTCACCGTTAAAGCAAGTGATAATTAACAATTAATACACACGTAACTTAGAAAAGTCAGAGGTGTATGCTCTCGGGGCTGGTTTCGTACCTGCGATTTTTTCGTCTCGCCAGTACATACTATTCCTCACTGAGCTATCACTGCTATTCAAATTGCTTCTCAAATTTTGGATTTATAAAATGATTTTTTTCCAGGTTCTGCCCTTCAGTATTCATCTACCTAGGTCTTGTGGTTCCAGCTATATGGCTTCTAGAACTTCACAAGGTAGACCTCCGGTTACAGAAGAAAATCATCAATATGACATACGTCGAGGTAAGTTTCTGGTATTTACAGACCGATTCGATTTAGAGACCTTAAAAAAAGCAATCTCTTACTCCAAAAGCTGGTGGTGATTGTAAGAAGTTACGTAAGACGAGTATTATTACCCGACTGCCAAGGAAGGGTTATGTTTTCGCGTTTATCTTGCATGTACGAGTGCATGTACGACAACGAGTGGTAGAGCCACGCTGTAGACAATTTTGTCTACAGTATGAATGGGCCGGCTCGTCCGGGTCGTTACCACTGTCTCACAGAAAACCGGCGTAAAGTAGCAGCTTGCTGCTGCGTTTCGTACGGTGAGTGAGATATCCGGAGGCCCAAATCCCCCTCCCCTTCCCAATCCCTTATTATCCCTTTCCTTTAAGGTCGGCAACGCGCCCATAATTCTTTTGTATTGTGGGCGTACATGGGCGGTGGAGATCGCTTACCATCAGGTGACCCACTTGCTCGTTTGCCGGCCTATAGTATAAAAAAAAAAAAAAATGTACTTATTTTTGCTTGTACATTTCTTTATTACCTCGTGTCTTCCAAACGGCTGTATGGATTTCGACATTTAAGGTATTGTTATATTCGTCTTATGGCCGTTCCCTATATTCTGTCTGTCTCTAGTTTTGCTATACCGGCGATAGAAAATTTTATCTATTTTCCGTTTTACCGTCCCAATAAACTTACTAATGATAGGTTATCCTATTTTTCATTGCTGTCTACTGATGAGAGGACTGATAGCTGACTACAGATATACAACACTATGAAAATGACAGTTCAAGCGTCCCAATATTTTTTATATGCTATCTGTCGATAAAGTTATTCAGTTTTTTCTTTATCGGTAGATTTTGACCGATAAACAGATATCCTCGGCTGTAAAAAAACGAAATAAATAACGCATTTTGAAGAAATAGCCATGAGTATACAAGGCTTACATGGTACTTGCACTGCAATACAAAAAACTAAATAAATTATGTAAAAATCTAAAAGAAAATATAAAAAAAATCTAAAATTCCCATAAATAAAAGTAATGCACCGTTTTGATAATTAAATTAAGTGCAAGAGACATATAAATATTTGTTAATGCGAACAAAATAATTCCCCACTTCAGTTAAATCCCCCAAATTCGCTTGGGATTTTTTTCAAAGGACTTGTATTCAGAGCCGTAATGTATTGACAGTAAAACGTTTCGTTATTACATTGTGGTTTTGGCGGGAATTCTTACAGTGCGGTGGCTCTCTTGTTTTAATTATTTCCTAAACTGGTTTAAAGTTGTGTTTGTTGTATAAAAGTGGTGTGGTTTTGTGCAATAATCATTAACGATGATAAATAGTGTATGGAAACATTGAAATAAGTGGATTTGGGTGATTTTTGATCAAGGGTATTTTCGACCTTGTGCTTTCGATTCTCTTGAAGAATGTCGTCTAAGAAGCATTGAACTGAAAGGAATTATCACCAAAACTCCAGCAAGACCTTGAAATCGGCCACACCCCTGTTTCATCGTTCTTGGAATATAAGAAAAGATATAACTAATGACTTGGCAGCATGGTCTCTGATCTTAGCCGGTTCCTTATGGAACAAAAAAACAAAAATAAAAAAAAGGAACGAAAAAAATAAAATACATTGTGTTTTGCAACATAATAAGTATTTCTCGTTAGTATTATTTCATTTACAGTGGTAAAAAATAAGAATTATAGATAAATGTTAAATTAAAACTTATATTTCTAATCTAAATGACTGACAGCCTCCGTGGCGCAGCGGGCGAGTAGCCGGCTGCGAAGCGAGAGGCCGTGGGTTCGATTCCCGCACCGAGACAAATGTTTGTGTGATCCACAAATATTTGTATCGGGTCTGGGTGTTGTGGGACCGCAAGTCCCTCGTAGTTCTTGATACCCACGATACAGGTTTACCTAGTGTGGGGTCAGGACTATGTGTGTGACTGTTGGGTGTATTTATTTATTTTATTTATTTAAATCATATCTTCATATTTTGTAACATAAATTAAACAATAGTTCCTCTTTCTCAGCTTGTATGAACATAACGCACAAGAGGGCCCAGATAGACTGCCTATCTATTGTTATCATAGTATCCGACGTGCATATCTAAAAAATAGGGACGATTCCAAGCAGTAGATACAACAATACGGATGTTTGACGATAGCTATCTATCGTGAAATTGAAGATTAATATTGGGAACGGCCATTAAAAACCCAAGTATCCTTAGATAGTTGTTTGAAAAAAAAAATGGCGGATTTTTGGCGCGAAATAGTAATAAGTTAATAAAAAAATTACCATATCTATCGAGTAGGGTATCAAAATAAAGGAAATTAAAAGGGGATTACAAAATATATAGGTACATATAAGTATATATTACCACATTGTAAAGCTTCTTCGCCAGATCTTGAGCATCCTACAAGGTAGGGCTCTCGTATGCGCGAGACTGTCTGGGTTGGTACCACCGCTTTGTCTATTTCTTCCGCTAAAGAGCAGTGTGTAAGCATTGTTTGGTTTCGCTTTGAAGAACATTGAAGCCAGTCAAATTACTGGGCGATAAGTTAAGTCTTAACTTAACATCTTATGATTCTGGCCAATACCATGCAGTGCTTTGTAATTCTGTGCGGTGTTGCTTCTGTTTATAGGCAGGCGTGGCGCTGACCATCAGGCGAGCGACCAGCTTGTTTCGTCACTCAAGCTAATAAAAAATAAAAATAAAAATCCTCTTGAGATTCATTTTTCACCAAAGTCTTCTTTTCAGACGGACATCCTGATTCCTGGCGCAACGAAAATTCCTACAGATATGTGGGTGACACTAATAGAACAGTTTCTGATGCTAACCCTCATCGTGGGGCGGTGGCTACTGCCCAAAGGAGACTTGACCAGGGATCAGCTAAGTCAACTGCTTCTGGTGTATATTGGTGAGTACTTTTTTTTTATGGCCAGCAAACTAGCAAGCGGGTCACCTAATGGTAAGTAATCTCTACCGCCCATGTACGCCTACAATACCAGAAGGCCAATTCCCGTAATTTTAAATTTTAAAATTACGAGAATTGGTCTGCAGAAGTATCATGGGCGCGTCGGCGACCTCAAAGGAAAGGAAGGAAGAGGAGGGGGATTTGCGCCTCCGGATATTTCACTCACCGTACGACACGCAGCAGTAAGCTGCTACTTTACGCCAGTTTTCTGTGAGACAGTGGTAACGACCCGACCGAGCCGGCTCATTCATGCTGAAGAGAAAAGATGCTTGATTATTTTTTGACTGCCTCGGTGGCGCAGTTGTAATGCGTACGCATCACGATTGAGGTGAACGCTGAGGTCTCGGGTTCGATCCCCGGGTCGGGTAAAGTGGTATTGGGTTTTTCTATTACGATATGCTCAGTATCAGCCCGGAGTCTGGAATTTGTGCCCGGTATGGCGATAGGCTCGCCCCCTATCACATAAGGGACGGAATACGCTCGGCGAAATTCTTCCTTCGGGGATTACAGGCGTGAATGCATATGTATGTATATGTATGTATATATATGTATATATACAACGTGTTACAGAAAGGTGTGGTCATATTTTAGGGTCATTACATACACCGTACAATTAGTACTTATGTACCGGATCTTTTCAAAACCAAGACATCCGAAAATTTCATGTAAAATTTAATCACTCGTTTATTAAGATCGATCAGATTGATGACATCACTGTTAAGTATTATGAACGATACTCACTTTTTAATAAACTTGAATAAGATGCACGTAATTCTATGGACATACGTACGTAACTTTAAACACAAATTAACACCTGAAAGAGATTGTGTGTTGAAGACAAATAGGTACCATCCTTTAGAAGCATGTTAAAGACTTCATTCACGAGTCTTCCATCTATGAATTTGGCTTATTACAGTCGACGATCTTCTTAAAAACTTTTATCAGTTACACCAATACATAATACTTATTTTTAGTCAATTACAACATATTTTTTAACTCGTAATCATACTTCATAAAATCAGAACTTGCCGAACTGACTGCGTCAAATAAATATTGACATTTGACAACTGTTTAATGTTTTTTTAATTATAAAATAATTAAATGAAAGGAGGTCTATAGTATCATTGTTTATCATTTAGTGTTGTCCAAAGTTGAAAGTCGATATCGACATGTTACTCATTCGATAAAAAAGAAAATTCTATAATTATTGTCCTAGCAATGCAATCGGATTTGGAACTATAGGAGATAAATACTTATATCCTACACTATACATTGCTTAAATTTGCCCGCCCCTTTCTATAACACGTTGTATATGTTTTTTTTTTTGTTTTTTTTTATAGTATAGGCTGGCAAACGAGCAAGTGGGTCACCTGATGGTAAGCGATCTCCACCGCCCATGTACGCCCACAATACAAAAGAATTATGGGCGCGTTGCCGAACTTAAAGGAAAGGGATAATAAGGGATTGGGAAGGGGAGGGGGATTTGGGCCTCCGGATATCTCACTCACCGTACGAAACGCAGCAGCAAGCTGCTACTTTACGCCTGTTTTCTGTGAGACAGTGGTAACGACCCGGACGAGCCATTCCATTCATGCTGTACACAAAATTGTCTACAGCGTGGCTCTACCACTCGTAAAATATATTATGTGCTTGATTATTTAAATCTACTTTAGGCACAGCGGCCGACATAATTGAATTCTTCGACTCCTTCAAAGATGAGAAGGTGGCGTCTGAGAAAGTGCTGGTGCTCCTAACCCTGGCCATCTGGTCGTGGTCGCTGATGCAGTTTACGGTCGTACTGACAGCGACCAAGTCGAGGAAATCCCGAGGAACAGCGAATAGGTCTGACATGTACGTAAATTTGTGCACGCAGGCTCATCCACTACGCACAAAGTGCTGTTCATATCAGACACGTGCAGACATGCACCGGCACAGGCATAACAGTTCTTTCTAAGTAGTCTGTGGAACGTCAGAAGGCCAATTCTCGTAATTTTAAATGTTCAAAATATCATTCCGATCTAGTCTCAGCGTCAAGAAAGTTGCAAATGGCATTCTCTTAAACCAATAATCAATGTCAAATGCACCTAGCATTAGCAGTAGCATTATACTGTTTTAGCTTCAGTCAACTTTTCTTCTATATTGAGTTGGGTATAACTCTGGGTTGGTACCACCGCTTCGTCTATTTCTGCCGCCAAGTAGCAGTGTGCAAGCATTGTTGTGTTTCGGTTTGAAGGACATTGAAGCCAGTGAAATTACTGGGCATTATATCACTTAACATCTTATGTCTCGGGGTGGCGAGCGCAGGCCGATGCCATGCACTATTTTGTAATTCAAAGTTCTGTGTTACTTTTGTTTATGGGCTGGCGTTGCACTTACCATCAGGCGAGCGACCTGCGCGTTTCGTCACCCAAACTAATTTATTATATTTATTAAATTATTTCTATTGTGAATTAAATTGTAAGCTATTATTGAAGTAAATAAATACATGCATCAAACCTATTGTGCGGCAGTAGCACAGTGTGTCGCATATCTAGTCGGTGACCGTCCTTGTTTGTGCGCCAGATTTAAATACAATTCAATAAACATTGTTTTAATGCATGTGCTGGTACGTGTCTGAAACATACGTTGTCTGAAGATATGAATGGAACTAAAATCGGATAAAATGTACACATAACTCACTACAAATCTTTTTATACTTAATCTTTTAAACCGACTTCAAAAAGGAGTAGGTTCTCAATTCGCCTGCTTTGTCGACTTAAAAAAGTTCTCATTTATTACGGGATATATATATTTTAAATTAAATGAAGTGACGGTACAAGCAGGTTCGAAAGAGAAACACACATTTCAACAAGTAAACATTCATTCGAAAGAGTTACAGCTCAAAATTGACCTAATTATAATTTCAAGAAGAAATTCCAAACTTATGGGCATCGAAATAAGATAACTTGAACGATAACTTTCATATGAATCTGCCAAAAATACGGCTCCACTTACTTACACATGCAAAGGTAAAATCACACGTAACACTCATACACGCAACAAAAATTAATGAACGTTCAAAATCAACTGTATTTTATAAATGTAATTTCTAAATCGAGATACGACGTTCTCCACCGCGCAAAAAAATTAGACGTATTAAGTGTCAACCAGAGATCATGAATCAAATTTTATGAATTCATAAATGAACGAGCTGCACAGACTTTTATAGCCCTGCCCCCTTGCACAGAGTTTTGGTGGGGTCATTGCTTGAATTACGGTTCTTGTCATTTTATTTCGATGTAAGTCAAGTCAAAAATAAACAAGTTAGAAGCCATTCGAATAAAGGGGGTAGTTGTTAAATGATCAAAAGAGGTCACCTTTGCAAGTGTAAGTAAGTGGAGCCGTATTTTTGGCAGATTCATATGAGAGTTATCGTTCTAGTCATGTTATTTCGATGTTGACATATATAATTCTTTCGATAATAAATGTTAGTGTACGTAACTTATTAATTAAGGTACCTATTAAAAATAATCGAGTCCAATACTCTATTCTTACGATTAAGCATTAAAATAAAAAACTCTTGCCTCGGTCATACGAAAATATCCATTTAAATTAAAACCTCCAATCTCTCCTAATTCCCCTGACATACATTCACACAACCATCTAACACAACGCTGTATAAAGCTGACGCTGAAGCTTCAATCTAACGTCAAGCCGTCAAGCTGAACTGTCAACTCAACCGTCTATAATTCCAGGAACAGCCGTGCTTGTTGCTGTACAATCGAAGTGTGTGCTATTATAATGAACATAGCACTTCAAGACGCGCCGTTTTTGGCATTTCGACTATTAATCATTTGCCATTACAAAATTATTAATTACATGAATATATTTTTTACTTGCAAAAATACTTTGGTAAGTTACTTTTTTATAGCATAGGCTTTGAGCTCCACCATCCATGAAAATCACGTAAAATGGTTCAGTTGCCGACCTTGCAGGAAAGCGATTGGGAAGGGGAGGGGGATTTGGGCCTACAGATATACAAGGTGGTAGGTCTCGTATGCGAGAGGCCGTCTGGGTTGGCACCACCGCATTGTCTATTTCTGCCGTCAAGTAGCAATGTGTGTTGTGTCCCGGTTTAAAGGACATTGAAGCCAGTGAAATTACTGGGCAGGGACTTAACATCTTATGTTTCGAGGTGACGAGCGCAGTCCAATGCCATGCAGTGCTTTGTAATTCAAAGTTCTGTGTGGTGTTGCTTCTGTTTATGGGCAGGCGTGGCGCTTACCATCAGGCGAGCGACTTGTTTCGTCAATCAAGCTAATAAAAAAATAATAATAAAATATCTCACCCTACTCGACTCGACTGCCTCGGTGGCGCAGTTGTAATGCGTAAGCGTTACGATTGACGTCAACGCTGAGGTCTCGGGTTCGATCCGCGGGTCGGGTAAAGTGGTATTGGGTTTTTCTATTACGATATGCTCAGTATCAGCCCGGAGTCTGGAATTTGTGTCCGGTATGGCGATAGGCTCGCCCCCTATCACATAAGGGACGGAAATACGATTGGCGAAATGTGGGTGTACTGGTTACACCTCTGCCTACCCCTTCGGGGATTACAGGCGTGCGTGCGTATGTATGTAGGAAGAAAGAAAGACAATTTATAACAATTATAAGTTTATTTTCAGGTAATTCTTTTGCAAATATACAGGTTATATGTACTCCATTTGGAGACCGTTGACGAGGGTAATGGAGGATCAGTGTATAGAAAGAGACGCAAGCACAGGTCCAAAGATAAGAAAGAAAGAGCCAGAAGACATACGTAAGTATTTATGTCATATAACCAAATACTTTAAATGTGTACTACTAGACAAGCTGCGCGGTACATAAAACGTATGTACAGCACTAGCTGCAATCTGCCTACCCCTTCGGGGATAACGGTGTGATTTTATGATGTCTGTTACAAGTTGGTATTTCTTGCAGTGACCACAAAGCAAAGAGACACAAGAGGAAGCGAGATATTGCGGAGACAACTGTATCCGTGATCAGTGACCCTCGGAAACATGATAGAGTCGACGGGGGCAGGATCAGGTAAGCATCGCCATCAACTAACAAGGTGTAGGTCCCACGTATGCGAGAGGCCGGCTGGGTTGGTACCACCGCGACGTCTATTTCTGCCGCCAGGCAACAGTGTGTAAGCACTGTTGTGTTCCGGTATGAAGGACATTGAAGCCAGTGTAATTACTGGACATTATGAGACTTAACACCTTATGTCTTGGGGTGACGAGCGCGGTCCAGTGTCATGCAGTGCTTTGTTATTTTAAGTTCTGTGTGGCGTTGCTTCTGTTTATGAGCGGGCGTGCGACATGCTCGTTTCGTCATTCAAGCTAAGAAAAAATAAAAAAAACTAATAAAGTCACGAGGTCAATTCTCGTAATTTTAAATGGTTTAGGAGAATGCCATTTGCAACTTTCTTGACGCTGACACTAGATCGGAATGATATTTTGAACATTTAAAATTACGAGAATTGGGCTCCTGATAGACGCAGGTCCAAGGGGGAGAGGACAGTAGGGGAATATTACCACCCCTGACCTAAGTAAAACATTTAAACGATAAAAAAAATGGCAGTTGTAGAGACTGCCGATAGAAGTGAAAACTTAGAACTTTTAGTATTAAAATTTGAAATTTCATAATGTTTAAATTAAAATTATCAACATCAATCTGGTTTTCACATCTATTGACACTCCGAGCAACAATTATATGCATGTTTATATGGTTTTTAGTACTCACTATTGTACTGTACAATGATTCTACAATTAAACGATTCAAATAATAATCAAACAAAAACACTATTTCAACAATGCACAGTATATACAAATTGAACTTTTCACTAAATCAATTCAATTTCACTTATAAGATATACACAGCACTGATGTTGCACAATACGTCAGCTGTATAGCTACAGATATACTGCTATAAGCATGTCGGTGACGCGAACGCACGAGATTTCACTCATCCAACAAAGTGTCACAACACAGCACGCGGCCGCTGCGCGTCATGAGCATGTCGGTGACGCGAACCCATAAGATTTTATATAGGTAATAGTTTCTGCTAATGGGCTGATACCAAAGAGCCTCGATAAACACCTCCAGAGGCTCTCGATTGATCGTTGGGTCAGGAGACAGATTCATAAAGCTGTGTTATTGGACACGGCACGCATTGTGAGGAGGTTCCTTACTCTGGGGTCCTAACCACCGATGGCTTGGGTCCTAGGCCTCGCCATTGGAGGGTGATACTTTTATATTTTAAAATGTTTTATTTTTTAGAATTGTAATATTTAAAAATGTAAAGAACCCTTTTAAAATAAAGAGTACTGTACAAATAAATAATAAATACACCCAACAGTCACACACATAGTCCTGACCCGACACTAGGTAAACCTATATCGTGGGTATCAGGAACTACGAGGGACTTGCCACAACACTCATATTTATGGATCACACAAATATCT
Source organism: Mimas tiliae (assembly GCA_905332985.1). NCBI lineage: Eukaryota > Metazoa > Arthropoda > Insecta > Lepidoptera > Sphingidae > Mimas > Mimas tiliae. The sequence continues at coordinate 5,391,391 of HG995266.1, read as the reverse complement.
GTATCGGTGCGGGAATTGAACCCACGGCCTCTCGCTTTGCACACGCCACGAATGCATACAATATAAATTCCAGGCAGTTTCTTGGCGGGAATTCTGACTAATTTAAAGTTGTGTTTGTTGTATAAAAGTGAATACATACATACGCACTCACGCCTGTAATCCCCGAAGGGGTAGGCAGAGGTGTAACCTGTACACCCACATTTCGCCGAGCGTATCACCGTCCCTTATGTGATAGGGGGCGAGCCTATCGCCATACCGGGCACAAATTCCAGACTCCGGACTGATACTGAGCATTTCGTAATACAAAAACCCAATACCACTTTACCCGACCCGGGGATCGAACCCGAGACCTCAGCGTTGGCCTCAATCGTAACGCGTACGCATTACAACTGCGCCACCGAGGCAGGCAGTAATTTAATTAAATTTAAATTATTTTTTAAATCAATATTTTGCGTTATATAATATGTATTAGCATATGATGTGTTATAAGTGCTGCCAGTACTAAATAATAACACAACGGTTATGACGTCACACTATTATTGTATGACGTTATATTGTCTGTTAAATCCATAAGATACTCTGACTTATTTAATTATTCAATTATAAATAATATACACGTTATTTAGAACGATCTAACATGTTCAATAATAAATATAATTACTAATGTGAACTATTTGTGAAAAGGTATAAATAAGGTGGAATATTTATTGTCCTTTGAAGTCGGTTAAAAAAAGAAAGAAATCCCAGACAGTTCATGTGTTCTCGAATATAAAATGCTCGAACCGGGAATTGAATTAAGTACGCTGTTAGACTTATCAGGCGATCAATGAACTTGAAGTATATATGGTTTGTAGAACCCAAGTTAATCTAACAAAGCGTGTATCTATGTATCTATATATCTATGTATCTATAGATGTAGGGATGAAGGGACGAAGCTTTGTCACCTTGACATGGACGGGTTGAATCACGACCGGTAGGGATGCGACACTTATCGATAAAACTTTTAAACATAAAATAAAATGCCCCGGTGGCGCAGTTGTAATGCGTACGCGTTACGATTGAGGCCGACGCTGAGGTCTCTGGTTCGATCCCCGGGTCGGGTACAAGTGGTATTGGGTTTTTCTATTACAAAATGCTCAGTATCAGCCCGGAGTCTGGAATTTGTGCCCGGTATGGAGATAGGCTCGCCCCCTATCACATTGTGGAGATACGCTCGGTGAAATGTGGGTGTATTGGTTACACCTCTGCCTACCCCCTTCGGGGATTATAGGCGTGAGTGCGTATGTAGTGGGTATGTATAAAATAAAATCTTCTTCTACTTACCCCTATTCTATTTGTAATGGATGCTGGGTGCTGCTTGTGTGGACTGGTCAGCTCGGACTGTTATCTTTTGTTTGTTTACACTATTTTAAGGTCTTAAATTATTCGTCATGCTTATGGAGGTCATGCAAGTTAATCCAATGTGATATCATTTCGGTAATTGCTTGATTGAGCTGCTCTAATTCCAATTAAATATTGTAAAACCTTAGGCTGTAATAATTTTAAACTAGTTTTGAAAAGAGCAACGCTGGAGTTTCTTGGTCGTTCTTTCGAAACAGCATTCCGAACTAGCGGTAGAATTTTGACGGAATCTAAATAATGTGCAACATTTTATGGATTCAGTATGTATTTTGAATTTGTATTTGAATGTGGTCGGCGTTACATGCTTTTTAACACATGTAACGTAAATATTTGGCTTGTTGTTTTTACGTCTGCCTGAAATCAACCCCCCTGGGGAGAAAACTCTCAGATCCGAAACATGATATTTGTGGATGATCCACAAATAAAATAATAACACGCGCCACGGAGGTTGTCACAACGTACAATAAAATCTATGTAAAAAAGTCTAAAAGGTTAAAAATTAAATTACTTAACCAATTTTGATACCACCAACTCAATTAAATTTTATTGAATTTTTAGCTTGTTACCCACATTTCGCCGAGCGTATCTCCATCCCATGATGTGATAGGGGGCGAGACTATCGCCATACTAGACACAATTTCCGACTCCGGACTAATACTAAGCTATAAAAACCCAATATCAATTTTACCCGACCTGGGGATCAAACCGGAGACCTTAACACAGCAATCGTAACGCGTACATTACGACTGTGCCACCGTAGCAGTGCATAAAAGATAGTTGTAAAATCGATAAGAAATAGAATTATAAATCGAAAAGATAGTTGTATCGATATCGATATAATTGACGTCACTATTGGGTGTGGCAGAATGACTCGCCTCGCAATTGACCGTTCCACTAATAAAAATGTATAACTAACTGGATGGACTCAGGGATTTATATTGGGGGTTTAAAACTAAACATTGTAGCGGATACTGGAGATATAGAAGGCCCACGGAGCTTATTTATAAAAACATGCGGGGCAGTCTTTGGGGACTGCCAATAGAAGTGAAAACTAAGTAACTTATGAATTGTATCGTCGAGCTATTAGATTATTATTTTTGAATTATTTTCGGTTTGTAAAGAAGTGTTAATGGACCAATTTAATTGTATATATATAATAATGTATACTAATAACGCACGCAGGTATATCTATGTATATATTATATATACACAGTATACATATAGCTCATGGGAAGCGATCGGTGACGATGACGCGAGTTCCATGATTTTTGTTCACCCAAAAAGTGCTCAACGCGCCTAAAGAAGTTTTCACTTCAATAATAAATAGGTAGACTGCTGCTGCCTCGGTGGCGCAGTTGTAATGCATACGAGTTACGATACATACATACATATATATGTAATGCATACGAGTTTGTAAACAATAATATAATACTAAATCCACAGTCAAATCATTATAGGAAAGCGGACCTGGCACTAAACCAAAGCCAGGCAGAAAAAAAGAGTAATGCTATAAGAGCGGGAGGCTATACCCCCATATCGGGCCTTGAATTCGTTTTAATTCACCTTTATACATTGATGAAGATATATAGAAGTTTGTTTAGATTAGAAAAAAACGCTTAGACTATTTGTGATTTCAGTGACTATTGTTCATTCAAGTTCAATTATTATTAGGCTCAGGGCCTGTTTTACAATATGCCATGAAATGAAATAGTTTATTAATCATGTAGGCAATTAAAATAGCGCTTATGACAAGTCAGTACAAAATAAACAAACTTATGTATAGAAATCGTATCAACTAATGTATACATAACATACATAGCATCATCAAAATACACTTGGCAATTACACTAAATGTATTTTTATTATGAAAACGATATTTTGAGGACCATAGGTATTTACCGAAACGGCACGTGTTTTAAAACTACCACCGGATCCAAAACGACCCAACCTGAGAAGACCCGGCGAAATAAACTCAGTGGGCTTGTTTTTGGTCCGGTTTTTCAATTTAAATTACGATCTATTTTTAATATTAATTGAAAGGGGTATATTGGCACCAAGTCAGGATCTGATGATAGGATCCCAGAAAAATCGAGGGCAACCCTCAAATTCAATCATTCATTCATTCAATCTACACTAATATTATAAAGAGGAAAGATTTGTATTTTTGTATGTAACGAATAAACTTAAAAACTACTGGACCGATTTCGAAAATTCTTTTATCTTCTTTATCACTGAGTAACATAGGCTACTTTTTATCCCGGAAAAGGCCGTGTACGCGGGCGGAGCCGCGGGCAAAGGCTAGTGAGTAATATTCGCGTAAACACTAAGCATAATATGTTTTATACATACATATACGCACTCACGCCTGTAATCCCCGAAGGGGTAGGCAGAGGAGTATCCAGTACACCCACATTTCGCCAAGCGTATCTCCGTCCCATGATGTGATAAGAGGTGAACCTATCGCCATACCGGGCACAAATTCCAGACTCCGGTTGATACTGAGCTTTTTCGTAATAGAACCACCCAATATCAATTTTATCCGACCCGGGGATCGAATCCAAGACCTCAGCGTCAGCCTCAGTCGTAACGCAATTCGCATTACAACTGCGCCACCGAAGCAGTCGTATATGTTTTCTTTATTTTCTAAAACTATTAATTCTATTACAGAGCCATTATATTAACAAATTCGGACGATATCAAAGAATTGGAGCTGACGAAGTTGTTTAATGATCAAGTTTCTATTGAAAATGAAAGGAAAAAGAAGTGAGTATTTAAAAAAAAGCAGCGATAGCTCGATAGCTCAACGGGGAGTGGCATGGTTGTGGAGACGAATGTCGCAGGTTCGAAACCAGCCTCGAGAGCACAAGACAACTTTTATAAGTTTCTTGGCATAAACTGAGCTGCTTTAACTCGAATTAAATTGTAATAATGTCGTAACAATATTGTAAACCAGTTTTGAAAGGAGCTACGTTAGAGTTTCTTGTCTGTTTTCTAGCGAAACAGCATTCCGAACTGGCGGTAGAGTTACAATTTGACTGAATCTAAATGATCTATAACCTTTTATGGATTCAATAAATAATTTGAATTTGAATTACAAAGAGCAAGAATGTAAGAGTGACATTTTTTTTCAGTGCCAAAAAGAAACAAAAATCGGAAACGTCCGAAGAATCGGTAAATGTCCACCACACGACCGACGATTCGGGTATTTGACATCATCGAGTACGGCGTGAGAGCCCAAAACGAAGCCCCAGACATAAAGACAAACATAAAGATAAGAAACATAAACGGAAACACGATAGTAGTGAAAGCGATTCTGGTAGCTCTAGTTGAAAAATATGTCATTCTGTCTTGTCTGAAATAAATTGTCTATGGATTTTGAGGGAAAACGTTGGCTGTAACGACCTTTGAGTATTCGAAAAAAGGATAAAATGTTGGGTGTTTAAATAACGACCTTTGTCTGAAAAAAGTTTTAATGTTGGCAGTATGTGTTTTGATCCTCGTCATGTAAAAATAGGCAAATTGAATGTTGTATGACGTTTTCATTAAATGTCTAAAGTTGGACCTTAGTGTTGGACCAACGGTTGGACCGTATGTTGGACTTATGACCAATGATAAGAAATAAACGGCCTTTGAAAAAAATAGTCTGTCAGTAGATAGGAACTTATTGTTAAAATAATAATAAATATTATATTGTTTATTTATTGTTCATTCAACTGTTTTGTAAGTAACAAAACAACAGTTTGTAAGTACAGAACAAATATTTGACGTCAGTTGACAAAATCAGTGGCGCTGTCATTAAGTGCTGATATGAGATTTTCAGTTTTGAGAGATTATTATATACATTATCCAATAATTTTTTTAAACTTATCATCGCCAAATTACGATTGTCGCACTCTAACATTGTTGTGTAAGTAAAACATTGTTTTGTAACTTACTATGTACAGGCAGTACGTACCTAATGATCACTGCCTCTGTTCTAAGCAAAATAAAATAATTATCGATGGGCGATATTCGTTAGGTACCTTGATTTATAAAAATGTATATTTATATTATTGTTGTTATTAATTATTGTGAAAAGCAATTGTTGTTTTTTCTGAAGCCTGAATTACATTTGTAAGTTTCACTTACTTAGATTATTACGTAAGTGTACTTACGAATAAATTACATAAGTATCAGCATTAAATTACAAAGGTTTTTTTTATCCTGTCTCGGTAAAGTGACTACGCTACACCTGATGGTAAGTGTAGCGCAATCCAAGATTACTGTCGACCAACGACAGACGATGTGTCTATCGTAGATCGGCAGAATTATGCCGGCCTACCTAATTGCTTCTTCACACACCGTTTAAAGGACCCCATATATAGAAAGAAGTAAGCTGTCAACTTAGAATAACTACTTACAGAAGATAGCTGTCAAACAACGCATACTCACAATCGTAAGTTGAAAATTAGCTAAGTGTGCGTGACGTTGCAAGTAAAAAAATGCAAAAGAAATGTCAACTAAAATATATTTTCCTTAATTTTTTGTAATTTGTAGATGGATAAAATGTGTTTCATACATTGATTTATAAGTGAGGACCATAAACATAATATAGTAAGTAGTTATTAGAATGGTGATCGTAGTTTGGAACCATATATGGGTCCAATTGAACGGCTTAAATTTCGCGTGTGTACTTAGTTTCTATAAGTAGTTATTCTAAGGCTGTAACGTATTATGTCGGATTGTTATGTAAGCATAAAAATCACTTGCGCACTTCTTATGTATGTCTGTAAGTAAAACTTACAAATGCCATTCAGGCCTATTGCTGTAGATACTGCTGACATTTTGGCGGGAACATGTGTTAATTTATAGTCAATTTATATATCTTTATATTATTTTATATATATAATCATCGAAATAAGATGACAAGAAACGTAATTCAAGCTAAAAATGACCAACACCCTGTGCAAAGGGGCGGGGCTATAAAAGTCTGTGCAGCTTGTTCATTCATCAATTCATAAAAATTGATTAATGATCTCTAGTGGACACTTAATACGTCTAATTTTTTGCGCGGTGCAGAACGTCGTATCTCGATCTAGAAATTTAATATTTACCTATACATTAATTTTGATGAAATAAAGTTGATTTTGAACGTTCATTAATTTTTGTTGCGTGTATGAGTGTTACGTGTGATTTTACCTTTGCATGTGTAAGTAAGTGGAGCCGTATTTTTGGTAGATTCCTATGAGAGTTGTCGTCCTAGTTATCTTATTTCGATGATAATAATAGAGGGGTTCACGTCAGGCAAGCGGCCGGTTGTAAAAACTACAAGCTGAATCTTTCTGTAACATGTATTCAAAAGTATGTTGCGCCGACCCCACTGCGAGTGGGATAAGGGCAGGTGGAGGTAGAAGATTTTATATATCCGGTACATAAATACTCACTGTCAGGTGTATGTAACGACCCTTAAAGATATGATCCACGAGAGCCGACCAATAACATCCAAGCGGGTAAAACTGCGAGGGATAGCAAGTTTAATATAAAGATTCGTAAATGGGTATACCTAATATGTTCCAACCGGGAAAGTTGTTTAAGAAGTATTTAAGAAGTTGACTACGAAGTTCAACTAAGACAAACGTAGTGGCTTGTTCAGGCGATGAGTGTTCCGGAGTCAGCCAGTGTATCTCCAGTAAGTACTTCAGGCATTCTGCCGACCGTCATTGCGGTCGACATTATAATTGTACTGCACTGAACTTATCATCAGATCGAGTATAGTGATTCTGAACGCCAGGATTTAAAAAAAATATTACGATAAAGAGAATAAAAGTTGTTAGGTTTCGATTCCTTAGCCTGTTTCTTAAAGGAGACAAATTTATATCTTGATTTGGAATTTGGTTTGAATAAAGTGTCATATATTTTTCAAAATTAGAATTCAACAATGAAACGCCTATTTATAGTTGGAGCGTTAAATAAAAAATCTATTTGAAAATTATTACGATCAAAATTATTAATTCATTCGGGTTCGCGCCATTTTTATAATTCCGCTCACATTTCGAGCTGACAAGTCAATTGAGATATTTTTGTATTACATATATTTTGTTATTTTTCGTGGACATAATATTATCGTTATTATAACTTAGTATTGAAGTGTAAATTTGCGCACAATATTTTAATAAACTTTAGATTTTTTAATAAAATTGTTTTGAAAAATGGAATGTTTATTTAATCAACTCCTGTTTCCTTTGCGAAGTATCTATAAACCTTTTTTTAGGCTTCCATAGCCTCGTAGCCAGTAAAAAACAAATAATTTATTATGGTTTATTTTCAATATGACTAGGTTTTAAAGGAAATGCATGGGCATGCAGACCTTGGGTAGGTATCCAATTTTGGGACTCTTTTTAACTGACGTATAAAAAGAGGACGTGCTTAATTTAGTTTTTTAAAGAAATAATACTTTGCAAATTGATAATAAAACTTCACTTCTTTCACGTACATTAAGTTGCAAAATTGCGTTCTGCGTCACTTTTTTATAATCAACTTGGATAAAAAATGTACATTTAGGTACATTGGAATTCAACATTTGGGCCCATCGGCCCGGAGGCTCTGCTTTTTGCGCTTTTACGGGGGAAGGGAAAGTTCAAACAAGGGATCAAAGAGTTACAAAATGAAGGTGGCTCGCCTGATAGTAAGCACGATGTAGAACTTTGTATTTCAAAGTTGATTACCTAAGTTAATATTTTTGTTTTTCTATGTATTGACTGCCTCGGTCAGTTGTAATGCGTACGCGTTACGATTAAGCTAACGCTGAGGTCTCGGGTTCGATCCCCGGGTCGGGTAAAGTGATATTGAGTTTTTCTATTACGAAATGCTCAGTATCATCCCGGAGTCTGGAATTTGTGCCCGATATGGCGATAGGCTCGCCCCCTATCACATCGTGGGACAGAGATACGCTCGGCGAAATGTGGGTGTACTAGTTACACCTCTGCCTACCCCTTCGGGGAATACAGGCGTGAGTGGGTATGTATGTTTTTTATGTATTGTGGCAAATAAATGTTTTAAATGGTTAAAAGTTCTGTGTGTTTGTTGCTGGGCAGGCATGGCGTTTATCATCATGCGAGCGAGCTGCTCGTATTATCATTCAGGGTAATAAAAAATCAAATTCCAATGCGAGAACCGCTTAAAAATCAAACTGGAGACTTTGTATTTTATTCATTGAAATTAAAAAAGTTATCATATAATATAATTTACTTAAATTAAATATTATTTACAATAAATAAATAACTTAAATAATAAACTAAGTAATATTAATGCAACTAGATGTATCGCCAAATGTTTATTTATAAAGTACGTAAATCCCAAAGTGCGATATTACCAAAAACAATGTGCAAAAAAAATATATTTTTTTTATAAAAGTTGAGCATAAATTTTAACATATTGACAGTTTTAAACAGTAAAAATTAATGTGCTAAATGAGCAGATGTTTGACCAAAACACAATTTATAATTTTGTTGACATTTGAAACATATTGATAACTACCAAAATCAATTTTTATTAAAGTTTGAAATTAGAATATGCTATAATTATTTGAATAAATATTACTCAGAAGTCAATTTAAGTATAACCAGATTAAGATTTTTAAAGAATTAATTCTAATCTAACGGTTAAATAATCATCTAAGTTTTTCAATTTTCTATTTCGGCGCCATATTTTTGGTACAGATCCCTCCAAAACTGCGCTCTTTCTGGAGTCAAAGACATCACGTATTGCGGCTCGATGGCCAGAGCCAAATTGTGGGGATATGGTAACCACTCCCCACTACCGGAATCGATCGTTGGTGTGCTGGAAAATAAAGAAATACATACGCACTCACGCCTGTAATCCCCGAAGGGGTAGGCAGAGGTGTAACCAGTACACCCACATTTCGCCGAGCGTATTTCCGTCCGTTATGTGATAGGGGGCGAGCCTATCGCCATACCGGGCACATATTCCAGACTCCGGGCTGATACTGAGCATATCGTAATAGAAAAACCCAATACCACTTTACCCGACCCGGGGATCGAACCCGAGACCTCAGCGTTGACCGCAATCGTAACGCTTACGCATTACAACTGCGCCACCGAGGCAGTCCGAGAAAATAAAGAAATATTTATTAAAACTATATTAAGGGTTGCAGGAAGCCGATGGATGCAGGCCGCTTCCAACAGGTCGGCCTGGAAGGCATTAGGGGAGGCCTATGTTCAGCAGTGGACGTCTTGTGGCTGATGATGATGATGATATTAAAACGCTAAGCGACGTTTTTTTTTAATTAGTCCGAAGAACGAAACCAGCAGGTCGATCGCCTCGTAAGCGCTATGCCTTAGACACAACACCACACAGAACTTTAAATTACAAACAACTGCATGACACTGGCCTACATCCGTCACCCAGAGGCATAAGTTAAGTCTCATGCTCAGAATTTTCACTGGTTTCCATATCCTTTCAACTGAAGCACAACAGTGCTTACACAATGCTGATCGGTGGCCACTTAAATTAATCCTGTAGGTACATACACACATTCCTCGCGTACTTATTAGGGAGCCACTTTTGTTTTTATGACCGGTTGCTAGCCTTAACCCTCTCTGGACGTTCCTCCCTATTATAACTCCAACTTACCCTGTCGCCGAATCGAACATAATTACTTCAAATTCACCGCTCGTACAGCCAGAGAAACAATTCTGCACTTATAATACAGAAACTTTACACCTTTATAGAACTGTTAAGCAGTAACTTTCGGTAATACTTAAAAAAAACTCACCCATATTTCGCGAAGTTTGTCCACATCATGGTCATAAACGTGATGATTCTCGCATCATCCTCTTCCATTGGAAGGGGGAGTCTTTCCAATTCGAAGATATAGAACAATTCATCATAATGAGCGGTTGCTGGAAGGCTGGAATTCGTCAGCAATCTACCCAGATTCCTTGTTCCAATATGGTTAAAGATGTATTGGAAGACAGGTTGGCCAGACACGTTGGCGTATAATTCCACAAATAATGACATTGGACCAACAAATGAGAAATCGGAATTGTAGTTAATAAGTCCTCCAACTAAGGCTTCCTCTGTTGTATTCGCGAAATAAGTATCTTTTATCAAGTTTCTAAAGTCTTCTTTCTCGTCTTTCGGTACGATTAGATTCCTCTGATCAACTACAGAGTAATCTTCGTTTATCAATCGATCTAGCTGACTTGTTAATGTGAAATAATCTAGAGTGCTTGTCAACCCTTCTACAGTGTTAAGTCCAATCAAAATTGGCACAGAATGCGTCTTGTTTTGGGTCAAAATATTATAAGGAGTGTCAGTTAAAAATGGCTCCTCATTTTCAAAAATTGTTTCAACTGACGGCACGAACACAGAACGTGAGTTCATTTGTTTCATAATAGCCTCTTCAAGTGCAATTATAGGTGTTTCAGAGAAAACTTCGTAAAGTTTCTCCGGGTCATCTGTATTCACTTCCAAACATTTCGCAATTTGGCTGGCAGTTGCAATAGGGTCAGGATCGAAAGACTGTGGTGTAAACAGTGCCCCGCTCTCAGAAATTACTCTAGTGAACAATCCTTTTGTAGACTCAGACATTGTCATCAAAATCGCAGCTGTACCGCCGGTTCCATGGCCAAAAATAGTCACATTATCGGGGTCACCCCCGAAATTACCTATATTATCCTTCACCCATCGTAAAGCAGCTCTAATATCTTTCAACCCTGCATTACCAGGTGCTTCCTTGGTGTGCAGGTTAAGGAAGCCATACGCATTCAGCCTGTAGTTGACAGTTACTACGATTACATCATGAGTGAGGAGATATTGGGGACCGTAGAAAACAGGAGATCCTGATCCAACGCCAAAACCACCTCCATGGATGAAGACCATGACGGGAAGGGTGTCATTATGGAAAGCAGGGGTGTAAACGTTCAAGACTAAGCAGTCAGGGTTGTCGCTAGGGGCTGTTAGGGGATCATTGAAGGGGAATTGTGGGCACAGTACTGCCCGTAAATTGGCTTTGTAGACATCAGAGTGTGTTGGCGGTTCTTCGGGAGCCTGGAAAGAATATTTTTCGTTATTATGGATCGATAGATGACTTTTTTTTTGAGTCATGGATAAGACAGTATATCGCTCATATGATGGTAAGCATGCTTGTCTTTAAAGAAAACGCAACCCCACTCAGAACTTTAAATTAAAAAGTACTATAAGGCGGTGCACTACATTCGTCACCCCGAGACAAAATATTGCCCAGTAATTTCACTAAAAATTGACGTAGAAACTCTGTTCATTACAGTTTTAGTAGCTAATTATTACAAAAAGTACTAAAATAACTGTGGTCTGTGTACTAATCGTACTGAAATGTTAGATATTGAAACTGCGCTGGTAATTTAAGAGTCTAAATACGACGGCATAATGTCATCCTGCCCACTCATTCATGCTATAACATATAATAAGCTTATTTGTTTGATTACAATCATATCAATAAACGTTACCTTGAATTTCACAGGAACGGCGTATTTTATACCCAAAAACTCGTAATAAAGACCACTGAAGGCCATACCACCCTCCACTTTACCATACTTAGTTTCCACAATCTTAGTTTTTATGGGAACGTCCACAAAATTCATTTCTTTATCGAGGATGTCTACATCAGCTTTTTCTTCGGATATGTCTTCAGTTTTCGCTTTTTCTGCGGGAATGTCTTCAATGTTAGCTTTGTCTTCGGATATGTCCGCAGTATCAGCTTTTTCTTTGGATAAGTTTGCAATTTCACTATCGTCAGCTACGGCTAATGTAACGCCGTATACAGCCAGCAGCAGCACAAGGCTGTACGCTCGCATTTTATATATACTCTATGGTTTCGATTGTATGCTTAAATCATGAATGAATTTGGTTGGCCAGTGTTTATATTTGAAAATGAACGTGATGAGTACAATGTAATTGTTATCGCTCGTGCAGTGATTAAAACGTGAATTATAACAAATTTTGCGACTGTTTTGTAACTCTTTCATAATTGTTACATAAGCACATAATAACTTGTCTGTATCATCGAAGGTGTAGGCAGAAGTACAACGATAGTTCGGTAATGGGGTTTTTAATAGCTTGAATGACAAAACAAGCAAAGGAAACAAGCACGTCGCGTCGGTTGAGCGACAACTGCCCACACCACACGAAATATTATTTCAAAGTACTGCATGATATTGGACTACGCTCGTCACCCTGAGACAAATGTACACTACTAGACAAGCTGCGCGGTACATATGAATTACCATTTACCACTAAGTTGCGGTTAATTGACCGTAACTCAATATTACCATCTCGCTTACTCTCAACTAGAAGGTCATTAGGCCCATTGTTGGCGCAATAATTACGTAGTATTTTTAAGATTTTGTGTATTTTTTGTTTGTGTTTATTTTTTATATACTCTAATTATTGCTCTAATAATAAACTTCCTTCTTTCTTTCTAGAACCCCTATCGCGCTCCCTGTCTGAGAGCTGTCAAACTCCCGCGTTATGTGACGCAATTTTACTTCTAAACAGCCCGTCTAGTAGTATAAGTACATTAGTCTTTGGGTATGCCCGATAATTTCACGTGCTTCAATGTACTTCAAACCGAAATACAAAACTGTTGCTTGGCGGCAGAAATAGATAAAAAGGTACCATCCCAGATGGCCTTTCGCTTACGAGAGACTTACCATCTTGGTAAACAATAATATTATGTATCTCAGTTTTAATGCGTACGCCTTACAACTGAGGCTGACGCTAAGGTCTCGGGTTCGATTCCCGGGTCGGGTAAAGTGGTATTGGCTTTTTCTATCATGAAATGCTCAGTATCAGCCCGGAGTCTGGAATTTGTGCCCGGTATGGCGAAAGGTTCATCCCCTATCACATCATGGGACGGAGATACGCTAGGCGAAGTGTGGGTGTACTGGTTACACCTCTGCCTACGGTTTAGGGGATTACAGGAGTGAGTGCGTATGTATGTATGTATTGATTTAAAATATAATTTTACTGTCCCACTGCTATGATTGGATATTTATCACGCTGGACTAATGCTGGACAGACTTCACATACCTTCGAAATTCTTATGGAGTACTTCTCAGGTCTTTCGGTTGACGATATTTCCTTCACTGTTAAATCAAGCGATAGGTAACTCGTCCGAGTTGTTACCACTGTCTCCCAGAAAACCGACGTAAAGTAGCAGCTTGCTGCTGCATTTCGTACGGTCAATGAGATATCCAGAGCCCCAAATCCCGCTCCCCTTCCCAATCCTTTAATTATCCCTTTCCGGTCGGCAACGGGTCCATGATTCTTCAGCGATTGTGGGCGTAGGTACATGGTAGGTGGAGATCCCTTACCATCAGGTGATCCACTTGCTCGTTTTCGACCTATGCCATAAAAAACAATTCAATTAACTTAGAAAAGTCAGAGGTGCGCACTCTTGGGCTGGTTTCGAACATTACGCCCTCTGTTTTGTATTCCATTCCACTCCCCAATAAGCTATCGCCGTTTTAAGACATATGTTCACGCCTTTATCCCCGAAGGAGTAAGCAACTAGTGCTGCGAGCCTCCGTCCCATGATGTGATGGGCGAGCCAGGGCGAGCCTATCGCCATGCCGGGCTAATGCTATGTTACGTTCTAAAACTATAAACGATATAGTTATTAAACTAATTTGTAGTCATGACTTTTATTTTTGTGGCCAATGCTTTGAATAATAGCTATCATAAATGATTGAAAGTATATAAGTATCAAAATTTAATTTATATCGGTATAATCATTTTGAATTAAATATGATAATAATCAAAAAATATTAACAAAAGTGAAAGTTTGTTTACACAAAGTTTCAAAACGCACAGCAAACGTATTTTGACATAACAGAAATATATATTTTGATTGCAAAATACTCATTCAAAATTACATTTTTGTTTATTAAAAGTGTAAACAAACGTAGCATTCGCGTCGTTAACCACAAATCATCAGTCAGCGTTAAAAACAGAGTGATTGATGCGCAAAATTGACCAAACCCTTCAAAATCTCTTTTGCCTACGTGTAGTCTCAAACATCACTTAAAAAATGTTTATTGATTGAAGTAAACCACATCCATACATCATTATTATGAATAAGAAGCCGAGAACTGGTCCCAGGATCCGGATCACGAGACCAAGAACACGCAAAACCGAAGATTTCGAAGAGCAAAAGTACATCTTCCCGTGTCAGTATTGTCGGTTAAAATTCACCACGAATCACCATTTTCTCCGCCACATGACTTCTAACCACGAAGTACAGCAAAAGGCCGCGACTTTCGAGTGTAATGACTGCCAAATAGTGTTCAACAAAAAGAGTAATTTGGACTTGCATTGTCAAACTCATCATCAGGTAAAAAGTAAGTTGAAATGCGAAAGTTGCGCGGTCACGTTCAAATCTCGATACTGCCTTCGACGTCATCTGAAATTAAAGCAGATATTAGCTGAAAACTCGTGCCTGAAATGTCAGAAAAAGTTCACAAGTAAAGATGGGCTTGCGAAGCATGTAAAAAATAAACACTCAAACAAAAATGTAATTTTCCAATGTCAGTTGTGTTCTTTAAAGTTTAAGGCTGAGGAATCGTTGATGAGCCATCTCAATAGAATCCATAAGAGATTATGATAAGTATCAGGTGTTTTGGTCACAGATGTAAATTTAAATAGATGCCACACAATTTATATGAAACTTATAGCCGATTTCTGAAAGCCTATTCAATATAAAAATTAGTTAATCAACAGTAAATTCTCAAGTCAAGTCAATATTGAGTCACTAGAAGAATGTTCAATGCTTTTGGCTTATCAAAGGCTGATCGAATTAACATTCAACTAACATAACTTTGATTTTGACATCGCTGTTCGAGTTGCTGAAATGCTATTAAGTGAAAATTTTTATAATACTCATTGCCATTCTTCATATTTGAAAGTTATGTTAAAACTAACATGTGTGTCAAATCAAAAGTGTTGACCACGCTTCTAGCAACCCAATTTCGACTTGACAAGAGATTGGACAGTTGATTTTTACATTGATTAGCCTTTCAGAAACTGGGCGTTAGTGTGTCACATTTTTAGTATTGGACTGTTTTATCATTCTGATCTGATCATCTGTTTTTATCTTTTTTAGGATGCACAATATCTTATAACGTCACAAGATATTTTTAACTTTTACAGTGCATGTGTGTAAGGAAGATAGTGAGATTTGCCCACCTTTGCTTATAACAATATTTAAAAATTTAATAGTTACCTCATTTTTAACCCAATTTCAATTTTATGTTATTTTTCCTTGCATGCACAATACACACATGCATACATAGACTCACGCCTGTTTCCCATAGGGGTAGGCAGAGGCAACGGATTTCCACTTGCTACGATCTTTGCATACCTCTTTGGCCTCATTCACTCTCATTACATTTTTCATACATGCACATCGGTTTAGGGTACTGCTGACCTGGCCTTTCTCGAGAATATCTCCAACTTGATCTATGAAAGTTCGCCGAGGTGTTCCCCTCCCAACTGTTCTTTATTTTATTTTTCCTTGCATATACAATAATGTATAAAATCAATCGTAGTGTAATCTTACTTTGTGGTTTCCTCTTGTGATGTCACGGCTAATATTAAAAATGTGACACCCTTGGTTGCATATAGATTGAGCTTGCAACATCTATTTTGTATTGTTGGTCTGTGGTCACAATAATTATATACATTATGTATTAATGTATATACAGTATATATTAGTACAGAGATATTTTTGTAGGAGAACTGTTGTACAAATACATTTATACTCAGAATATGTTTTATTTAATAGGTTAAGGGCATAGACATTGGATAATATATAGATTTTGTGTTCCCTTAAGCGGGATTAAGCGCAATATAACATGCAAAAGTGTACTGTAAATTCTATGAGCAATTTAATGACATCTGTTTATGAAGTAAAAATTGGTATGCTTGGTTACTATACAGATCTCTCTGGCTGGCTTTACCCCGGTTTAATGCCAGAGTCTGCCTTCTCCTACCATAGATTTGACGGTGTTTGGGATTATATGGGGCAACCTGCCGTCTGACCCCCAGAACCTGGAACGTGAACCAAGTTTCGCCATCACCTTGTCCGTTAATCAGCAGAGTGTATGTCCTACATGCAGATGAGGTTGACTATGGGCCTAAGATGTTGGTGGCCCATTTACACCGAAACATTATAAAAAAACATGTCTTTTGAACAAATGGTAATTATAAGAATAAGTAACATTAAAGTAAGGAGATAAGGTATATTTAATATTTAATTTAAAATTGCATTAATTAAAATTGATTTGGTGTATAATAGTTTACCATTTCATGGATTGGTCGCATTTATATCAATTTTATGATTTGGTCACAACATAATGTAATAGTATGATAATTCGTTGGTAAAGATCTAAAAGTGTATAAGTAAAAAATCTGATGAATCTTCCCCACTTAGTATATTAATATAAGCTCAAGAAATACATCGCTCATGAGAGAGAAATCTTTATCGATATCGATTAATTTCGCGTGTGTACCGTAATAACATAGAGAGTGATAGTATACCGGGTGTAAGGGGACCACTTCCGAAGCCGAAACGGTAATAACTAAATACACTACCTTAACATAAATGGAAAACACTATTCCTTTGCCCTTTACTTGAAAACAATATTTTGGAAACGTAAGCACGCAATGTAAAGCGTATTGATGCTAAAGCGGATCAATGACCCGCGCACATTACCGCGCTCCAATACTCAGTAGGTATGTCGCGCCATGCGCACACCCGCACAGCTGATTCCGAGCTTCGATGATTTTTTGTTAGCTTAACATTACTTTATTAATTTACATTATTTTAATTATTATTATTGGACAGCCTCCGTGGCGCAGTGAACGAGTAGCCAGCTGCGAAGCGAGAGGTCGATTCCCACGTTTGTGTGATCCACAAATATTTGTTTCGTGTCTGGTTGTTGTGGGTTAGCAAGTCCCTCGTAGTTCCTGATTTCCACCATACAGGTGAACCTAGTGTGGGGTCGGGACTATGTGTGTGACTGTTGGGTGTATTTATTTGAATAAAATGAGATTGTATTTATTGGTCCAAACGCAGTCTTGCTGCGTGAAGAAAAAAATAGTTATTTCGCGATTTTTTTAGGGGTATCATGTCTGTAATCATCAGCACTATCATCTGTCTTCGTTTGCGGAAACATTTCCCTTACACCTGGTATACAATAGACGATAAACATTTGTACATTTGAATATGATCTTTTACGTTTTTATGTTATTTATGAAATGGCCGTTCTGTACGAGAAAAGGATTTTTTTAATCAGGATTTATTTCTATTAATTAAAGTAACCACCCATGATATCGATACATTTTTATCGATGCCCTTCTTGAAGAAATCGGCTGGACAGGAGGTAACAAACTCTTCAAAGGCATTTTGTACTGCCTCTCGGGTATTCATTTTTTCGCGCCAAAATGTTGTCGTAATGCATATTGTCACTACCGCCTGTTTAGTTTTAGGAAGTGTTTCGTTTACACCCAGTATCTTAGGCATATTTCACACCAGTTATATTTCTCTTACGCTGTACATATAGATAAGCCCTTTTTGTATTAACTAACAATAAGATAAGGTATATGCCAATGGATTTTCAGCGAAATGTTATCAGCAATGAGATAAGAATAGGGTAGTTGACTAGATTTATTAATTATTTAAATCAATAAGTTACGTTACTCCAAATCTATTGCAGAAAGAATTTTATAAATTGGACCAAAAATTAATAAGTTAGAAGCCATTCAAGTCCTGTAGAAGGGGTAATTGTCAAATGACGGACGACGCAAACTTTGGCGTCACTGTGTAAAATGTTCATTATAGTGCACGTGTGCAAGCGAGATAGTGAGATATCCCTACTACGCACCCTCTTTTCCTCATACCAACATTTAAAGTCATAACTGCGGGCCCATTTCTGAACCAATTTTGATTGTGTTTTAATAAAAGGGTTTCTTTTGCGTAGCATTTTCTGTTGCTTATAAAATAATGTATAGTATTCAATATAGGAAACTACCCTATTGTCAATTTTTAGTATGCCCTTAAAGCAGTATAAAATTAAATTACCTTATGAAATTCCCGTCTCACCAACGCTCTCTTAATTTCATATACATTGGACTACTACAGAGATCAAGTTTGTGCAACTGGTGCCGATCTTTTAGTTAATTTTAATTATTTATTTCATATCTACAAATTGTATACAAATTCTAGAAAAAAAGACTTAATTAGTCGTTCGTCCCCTAATATAAAAAATATGAATCCATATTGCCTTACAGTTTTACCTATTATTAACGTGGTTGTTTACTGCAATAATATATTAATTGTAGGTTAGGATTCTAAAGTACAGAAAATCGGGTAATAGTTACCGACACGATTTGTGAATACACAGATTGGCGGTAGTGAGGGCAGGTGAGAGTCCAATAGTTGACTAGCATCGACTCACGAACCAATCGCGCGAAGCGTCCGTGTCCGCGCTCTCTTATACCGCCAATCAGAACTGTACATGAACTGCGCTTGTAAATTTTGTGATCATTATTCGTGCCGATACCTGAAGGCCAATTCTCGTAATTTTAAATGTTCATAATATTCCGATCTAGTCTCAGCGTCAAGAAAGTTGCAAATGGCATTCTCTTAAACCAATAATCAACGTCAAATGTGAACATAGATCGTAATAAGATTGAATGTAGAATAAAAGTTGACTGAAGACAAAACGGTATAATGCTACTGCTAGTGCTAGATGCATTTGACGTTGATTATTGGTTTAAGAGAATGCCATTTGTAACTTTCTTGACGCTGAGACTAGATCGGAATGATATTTTGAACATTTAAAATTACGAGAATTGGCTTTCTGTATAAGGAAAGTGCTTAGAAAATTGTCCTATTGGATGTTCAAGGTGGTGAAGATTAAAAATATGGACCCATTAAATTACGCTTAAAGTTAGAATGGGATGTTATTCTATTTAATATTCGAATATTTCTTATTTTTTTTTTAAAGTCTGTAACTTAGTTTAATATTATTTTAAGTTATAAGAATTAAGATGTACTTATGGTTTAGCGATTAAGAACTAAGCAATATGCCATGTATAGAATGTTGTATTAGATTGTTGAAGTCGATGATTAAACAGAGTCTGCAAAGGCTTTAAACTTGTACATATTACTTTGTAATGTGCATTTCACGAAAATGCCCGCATTCTTCGCGTGTCTTTATAGTGCATACGTGTCATCGAAATAAGATAACTAGAAAGATAACTCTCATATGAATCTGCCAAAAAATACGGCTCCACTTACTTACACATGCAAAGGTAAAATCACACGTAACACTCATACACGCAACAAAAATTAATGAATGTTCAAAATCAACTTGTATTTTTCTTGAGTGGTAGAGCCACACTGTAGACAGTTCTGTCTACAGCATGAATGGGCCGACTCGTCGTCGTCGTAGTTACCACTGTCTC
The DNA here is from genome assembly GCA_905332985.1 of Mimas tiliae. Classification (NCBI taxonomy): domain Eukaryota; kingdom Metazoa; phylum Arthropoda; class Insecta; order Lepidoptera; family Sphingidae; genus Mimas; species Mimas tiliae. Next base: position 5,371,483 of record HG995266.1, on the reverse strand, counting down.
ACAGAAAACCGGCGTAAAGTAGCAGCTTGCTGCTGCGTTTCGTACGGTGAATGAGATATCCGGAGGTCCAAATTCCCCTCCCCTTCCCATCGCTAACTTATCCCTTTCCTTTAAGGTCGGCAACGCGCCCATGATTATTTTATTAATGTGGGCGGTGGAGATCATTTACCATCAGGTGACCGACTTGATCGTTTGCCGGCCTATACTAAAAAAAAAAATTAATTTTTGTTCCATGTGATTTTACCTTTGTATGTGTAAGTAAGTGGAGCCGTAGTTTTGGCAGATTCTTATGAGAGTCATCGTTCTAATTATCTTATTTCGATACATAAATCTTAATTGACTTCTCTTTAAAATAATAGAATTCTATGAAATGCCTAATTGACAATTAAAGTTAATCGGCATATCTGACAGTCAATACCAAATGGTAATAGGAACAAAATAAAACCATAGTAAAGTTCGAAATTCAGAGTGCATGCTTTATGAACTGCGCATTGGTAGTAAATACTGCCAAGTTAGGCCAAGGGCCGAAAATATAAGTTCTGGGACATCTTATGATAAGTATGCTATGATGACTATGTATAATTTTCCAAAAAAAAAACCTGAATATGAAATTGTATTAATAAGTATTAAATCATATTGTTTACGTTTGTTTATTATTTTCGACAGTTATTGATCGACTTCAAAAATGAAGTTCTTACTGTGTCTGTATTTTTTGTAGCAGTCCGGAGAACGAGCAAGTGGGTTACCCGATGGTAAGTGATCTCCACCTCCCATGTACGCCCACAATACTAAAAGAGTCATGGGCGCTTTGCCGACCTTGATGGAAAGGGAAGATTATGGGATTGGGGAAGATAAGTAAGATTAGTTCATTTAATTTCTGTAATTTTGCAGAAATCGCCGCTTCTCCAACGAAATCTGTGTTAAGAAGTGGGTACTTATTAAAGAAAAACACGAAACAATAAAATTATATATTTATTATTAACAGTTTTTACATATATATACAATATATAATATTGGAGTGTATTTCAAATAATACAAAGCTATAACAGACCATGACCATAAACTTTAATGTATAGGTACTACTAGACAAGCTGCGCGGTACATAGAAATTGTACCACTGAGTTGCAGTCAATTGAGCGTAACTCAATATTACCATCTCGCTTACTCTCAACTAGAACCCTTATCGCGCTCCCTGTTTGCGAGCTGTCAAACTCTCGCGTTATGTGACGCAATTTTACTTCTAAACAGCCCGTCTAGTAGTATACATTAAAGTTATTGACTATAACGTTCCGCATGCGGGACGCCGCAATGGCCACGCCGCCAAATCATTGCAGCTTGCCAGATGTGAGCTGTTTGCTAAGTGTCGATTTTTGTACACGTGATTGGTAGGTATATTTTTGGCGCCAAACAAAAACGGACCAATCATGTGTTTATACAAGGTTAGTCAGAAAAGGTGTACTCAGCAGAAAGGACGTAAAATTACCCGTAACTCTTAACAACTTTTACATCTTCCAATTGTTCAATAAATCCTATAATTTCAGAGATATTGCTATTTAAAGATTTAATAAAAACTACGCTAACTAAACTATGATTACCTGTATGCTCATTGGAAGGGGGCGCGGCGCGGCGTGCGGTGTGGTTCCTTTGTATTTCGCCGCCCAGTCGTGATATTAAAAATAAAATTAAAAAGCAAAAAATGATTTATATATGGAGCTTAAAAAAATGTGATGCGATATACATAGTAGAAATCAGTGATACTTTAAGTAGGCCACGGCTTAGTACACCCTTTCTGACTAACCTTGTATAGGTTTTATTTAGGATGAATGAAACACTTACGAAAGGTATTTATCGAGTGTATGCGAATGGGAGGGGCGCCCTCTGCCCGAGGAGAACGTATGCAAATCAAATAAATGATTATATCCGAAAAGGGCACGTCACGAGTACCCTCAACCATCGAAATAAGATGACAAGAAATGTAACTCAAGCAAATGACATGGCCCCACCAAAACTCTGTGCAAGGGGGCGGGGCTATAAAAGTCCGTGCATAATAATCTCTAGTTGACACTTGATACGTCTAATTTGTTGCGCGATGCAGAACGTCGTATCTCGATCTTGAAATTTAATATTTAAACATTAACTTATATGGAATAAAGTTGATTTTGATTTTGAACGTTCATTAATTTTTGTTGCGTGTATGAGTGTTACGTGTGATTTTACCTTTGCATGTGTAAGTAAGTGGAGCCGTATTTTTTGACAGATTCTTTTGAGAGTTATCGTTCTAGTTATCTTATTTCGATGCCCTCAACCGTCGAAAATGTATATATGTGGAAGAAGCGAAAGCAGTGTCAGGATCGTAGCTTGTGGAACTCACTAGTCATTGCTTACCCCAAACTTTAATGTATACTACTAGACAAGCTGCGTGGTACATAGAAATTGTACCACTAAGTTGCGGTCAATTGACCGTAACTCAATATTACCATCTCGCTTACTCTCAAATAGAGCTGTCAAACTGCCGTGTTATGTGACGCAATTTTACTTGTAAACAGCCCGTCTAGTAGTATACATTAAAGTGTTTGGCCTACCCCCATTAGATATTATAAGGTTAAGTGTGTATTTTGTCTTAATGTTTTTATCTATAGGAATATATCAACCCCATTGAATCTTAGACTAGTACAAGCACATTAAACAAATAAATTATTAAAAAATTAGGTATGATTACCAAAGACTTTTGTATACTACTAGACGGGCTGTTTAGAAGTAAAATTGCGTCACATAACGCGGGAGTTTGACAGCTCACAAACAGAGAGCGCGATAGGGGTACTAGTTGAGAGAGCGAGATGGTAATATTGAGTTACGGTCAATTGACCGCAACTTAGTGGTACCATTTCTATGTACCGCGCAGCTTGTCGAGTAGTATACATTAAAGTCTTTGATAATTACTAAATAATGAACCAGAAATGGTGGCGCAGTTGTAATGCGTACACATTACGACTGCCAGTGGCGGATCCAGTTGGGGGGGGGGGGGCTTGACCCAAAATTAGAATTAAAATAATTGAGAATATACTATACCTACTCAAAATGGAATGAGTATGGAAAGTAATGTAATGGAAGGATAAGGGGTGCTTTTTTATCGTCCCGGCAATGAAGCAAGTGGGTCACCTGATGATAAGTGATCTCCACCACCCATGACGCCCACAATACCAAAACAATTATGGGCGCATTGCCTACCTTAAAGGAAAGGGATTGGGAAGGGGAGGGGAATTAGGGCTCTTGATATCTCACTCACGGTACGAAATGGAGCAGCAAGCTGCTACTTTACTTCGGTTTTCTGTGAGACAGTGGTAACGACCCGGACGAGCCGGCCCATTCATGCTGTAGACAATAGTGTCTACAGTGTGGCTCTACCACTCAAATTATATTATAGGTAATAGTAGTACTAAAAAGTAGGATAATATCAAGATTAATTTGAGATGTCAGTGGACCCAGTGCTTTTGGTTGAGCCCTTAGCCCCCTGCCCCCCTGGATCCGCTACTGACAACTGCTGTTCTTAGGTCTCAGGGGTCAGGTAAAGTGATACTGGGTTTTTCTATTACAAAATGCTTAGTATCAGCCCAGAGTCTAGAATTGTACCCCGTATGGCGATAGGCTCGTCCCCTATCATAGGTCATGGGATGAAATTAATCTCTGTGAAATGTGGGTGTACTGGTTACATCACTACCCAACCCTTCGGCGAGTACAGGCATCTATTACGACAATGTGAGTTCATCTGGTGTGTTGAAGGTCAAAGAAGAGGGGAGAGGATTTGTAACTCTAGTATTTTGCAAGTAATTTAGTTATGTCTGGAGAATTTTGGTGCAGAGGGTGAGTAGCCAGCTGCGAAGCGAGAGGTTGTGGGTTCGATTCGCACACAGAGACAAATGATTGTTTCGGGCCTGAGTGTTGTGTCCCTCGTAGTTCCTGATACCCACTATACAGGTTAACCTAGTGTGGACTATGTGTGTGACTATTGGGTGTAATTATTATTATCAAATGTTATTAATCTTTTCACTAAATAACATTCAGCAACTCACAACTGTTAGTTGAATGTTGATTGATCATACATACATACGCACACATGCCTGTAATCCCCGAAGCGGTAGGCAGAGATGTAACCAGTACACCCACATTTCGCCAAGTGTATCTCCGTCCCATGATATGACATAATGGGCACACATTTCAGACTCCAGGCTGATACTGAGCATGTCATAATAGAAAATATTCTATCAATTTTACCCGACCAAAGGAGTGAACCCGAGACCTCAGCAGCAGCCTCAGTCGTAATGTGATGCACAACAACAGTGCTAATGAGGCAGCCTTGATTTGAACAGCCTTTCAGAAACCGGGTGTTGGGCTGTTCTCTTACAATACATTCTAAAGTATGTCACTAGATTTTATCAACTTCCCATTCAAGAAACCCATTTTATGTTTCTCCCTGACATGTCTAACAACATGGTCTTTTCTTTTAAAATTTTGCTCACAAATTGGACATATTACAGACTGATTCAAATGTTGAGACTTAACATGCCTCAACATGTGATCTCGCCTTTTAAAACTAGTCTTACAATGAGGACAGAAGTGTCTTTCAGTTGTTATGTGTGTAACTTCATGGTTAACTAGGTCTGAGAGAGAATTACATTCAAAATTACACTCTCTACACCGAAATATCTCAGGTTTCTCAGAGTGTTTGGTTTTGATGTGGTTTAAAAGGTAATCTTGGCGCTTACACTCCAACCCACACACTGGGCAACGGCTGTATTTCTGACTGTTGTGCAAAGATTTCATATGTCTCTTCAAATGGTCTTGTCTACCGAAAATTGCGTGGCAAATTTCGCAAGTCAGAATTTTCCTTCCCGCATGCATTTCTGTGTTGTGATGCTCGTATTCCACGTTGTCTAGGAAAGTTAAGTTGCAATGAGGGCAGTACTGACTCAAGGACTCGTAAAACCGGGTGTTATCTGTTATTTTTTTCTGTATGTCCATTGGGCCGATGGTTATTGTATACTTTGTTACGCCAGGAGTGTCGTACACAGGAGCTGGGTAAACGTTTTTATCCGCCATTGTGGAAGAAATTGTGCAAATAACGTAATGTTTTCAAAAATAGGTCCAAGCACTGTTGTTTCACAATAAACAATTTTGTTTTTTTTCACAGCGATTAAAGAATCTTGGGCACTTAACTTCACATAATTAGCTTGTTTGGATTCTTATTGCGTTTTTACAATGTATTTACAAAAATATACTGTTTTTAGTTTACAAAATACAACAAGAAAGTTGTCAGATTAGTAAAATTCCATCTTGACATATAGCGTACAGAATAATATTGTATGTTTCTCTTACTCTTGTAATAATAGTGACTACTATACTCTTTTATATGATGGAGTGTAATGCTTAATATACTAAAGATGTATTCAGGTATGGAACATTATTCCAACAATCGATGCTAAAATTGACACCAAACATGTAATGTTGCCAGCATAAAATTGGAAGACAAAACAGCTTTGAATTGAGCCGCTCACTCCTTACAAAGTTGGCTGTACCTAGGTCTCTTCTTTTATATAATATATTGTTTAAATTGACTGCTCTATTGGCGCAATATTAGTATTTAAGGCAATACTGACATGTTGATTTTTTAAATTTTTATAACATTTATTTAATTTTTTGATTTTTTTTGTGAGTGCGAGTGCCAAGTATGTCTGGTATACTCTTGGCCATTTCTTAAAAAGGCCAATCCAGGAATTTCTGTACATTACACTCGCATAATTCTGTAAAACAATGTCTGGACATTAAAAGAGGCCGTAACCCATGAGTTTGTTTCGGCATTTCTTCTCATGGCTAGCCCCGAAATGCCGTCTTAAATATAATGTAGCATAAAAAATCATTGACATGTAAAAGTGATATTTATGATCCAATTTACAGAATAAATGATTTGAATTTGAATTTGAATTTAAAATATGTACATATTACACAGGTAATTTAATAAAAGTCATTCATTCAATAACTGTGCTTCCACATCATGGCCCAACTATTAATTATTGTAGTCCTAATGATTCTATGCTGAATTCATAGATGGCGGTAGTATGCGGATTTCTGCAATAATAAAAAAGATCCGTATCGAATCATTCGTGAATGTTGTAATTTATAATCACAATAATATTTGTTATATAAACAGTTTTCCAGTAAGCACTAATTAAACAGCCTGAAACCAATCGTGTCAAAGCTAAGTGCTGAAAACTGTAAAGCACACATTTTATTATTTACGTAGTTATAAAATAAGTGTACATTATACATACCTATGTCATCCCGTAAAATAAATAATTTTAAATATACGCGCTCTTAATTTTGTCCTGGTGAAACCCTTGACTGCTCATTTGGATTGCCGTAGGACCATAGATTATTACTTTATGGGTCTGAATGTTGTGAGACCGTAACTCGTAAGTCCTTCGTACCCATGATACAGGTTAGGGTCAGGACTGTGTGTGTCTTCGGTGGGGGGGGCTTCTGAGCCCCCCATATATGGAGACGGGTCGCAAGGCGGCATCGCGCAGGGCGGTTCTGGCTGAAGCCGGGGCCGATCCTAATGCGCCGAAGATGGGGTTTTTACTTGGTATGCCGGTGTAGGGTGTAGGTATATAGTGTTAGGGACTCGGCCGCCTGGATGCTTACCATCTCTCCCGAGCGGTTTAACGTTGGGTCATAAGACCGATGAACCCAACTTAACTAGTCCAGTGTGGCTTGCGTGCCACACAAATTCCAGACTCCGGTTAGATATTGAGCATTTCCTAATAGAAAAACCCAATACCACTTTACCCAACCCGGGGATTGAACTCGAGACCTCAGCGTTGGCCTCAATCGTAACGCGTACGCATTACAACTAACTAACTGTTCCATGATTATTGTAGTTTAAGTAATATTGCTAATTAAATACAAACCCCGACTATATTTCATTAATGAAATCAATATATCTACTTTCTATTGACTGCCTCGATGGCGCAATTGTAATGCGTACGCGTTACGATTGAGGTCAACTCTGAGGTCTCGGGTTCGATCCCCGGATCGGGTAAAGTGGTATTGGGTTTTTTTATTACGAAATGCTCAGTATCAGCCCGGAGTCTGGAATTTGTGCCCGGTATGGCGATAGGCTCGCCCCCTATCACATAAGGGACGGAAATACGCTCGGCGAAATGTGGGTGTACTGGTTACACCTCTGCCTACCCCTTCGGGGATTACGGGCGTGAGTGCGTATGTATGTATACAACGTGTTACAGAAAGGTGTGGTCAAATTTAACCAACGTATAGTGTACGATATAAGTATTATACAACGTGTTAGAGCAAGGTGTGGTCATATTTAAGTGTTGTTATATACACATAACAGTGAGTGTTTATTACTGTTTATGTACCGAATCTAATTAGAATCCAAAAATACTTATATCGCACACTTTACGTTGCTTAAATTTGACCACACCTTTCTGTAACACGTTGTATAATACTTATATCGTACACTATACGTTGCTTAAATTTGACCACACCTTTCTGTAACACGTTGTATAATACTTAATTCGTACACTATACGTTGCTTAAATTTGACCACACCTTTCTGTAACACGTTGTATATCTACTTTCATTTTAAATGTAATAATTATATATATCATGATTGTGTTATGAATCTTATTAATATTTTTAATCACATTACATACTGAAATGAAAATAGAATTAATTATACTACTTAAAAGTACTTACTAAAAGTCTGAATAATCAAGGTTTAACCATGTTATTTTTATTATTTTTTCTATAAGCATTTCAAAATGCACTAAAATTAATAAAATAAACTTGAAATCACGAATAATTTTGCATGCATATTGTTATCGATATTGAAATTGTACTACGAATAAGCAAGAGATAAAAGGCTTTTTATTTTATTTATTATTTATTAGGTAATATTAAAAAAAAAATTATGTAGCCCAACGAAAATGTAGCATATAATCCGTTGACTGAGTATCCCTCTACGATATAATCAAGTTACAAAACAAGGCTTGGTGCTGCAGATGCTCGTTACGTATACGATCTAATGTTGCGCATTCCTCGTCATTGCCAGCTAGGGCTGCGCATGTTTCAGCAGCGATTCATAAAGTGGGTTTCGCATAGCGTAAGGTTTCTTTCTTGGCAGGCCAATGTTTAGGAACTACGAAATTACTTTTTTGATTATTTCAAAATATATTTTTTCTCAATTAGTCTTTACTCTTTTGTATTTCTCCACCAAATGTGGACCGATAATTATTATTGTATTCGATGAACCGTTTTCTAATCGGTTCATTTATTCAGACGCTATAATGTCACAGTTAGACACACAGACAGACAAAGAGGTCGAACCTATAACCCCCTCTTTTTGTCCGGGGTAATGACTGCCTTCTTTCCACCTGCCCTTATCCCAGTCGCAGTGGGGTCGGCGCAACATGTTTTTTTACATGTTACACAAAGATTTGGCTTGTAGTTTTTACGACCGGCAGCCTGCCTGACGTCAACCCCTATGGGGAGAAAACACCCAGACTAAACAAATATTTGTGGGTCAAATATTTTATCTCGGTGCGGGAATCGAACCCGTGGCCTTTTGCTTCACAGCCGGCTACTCGTCCACTGTGCCACGGAAGTTGCCAGTCGGGGATAATGATCTGAACTGAAGTCTGACTGCAATGAAAATATCTTGTCGCTCATCAAAATGTACATTTCATTGCCTACTGTATCATAAAAAAACTAAACGGAGGTTCTAAGCTACTCTAAGGCCACTCCACGGTTCACATAAAGTCATAATATACTTAATACCTTGATAATTTAATAAGCTCATGGTTACACTTCAATGCGGTAAAATTTTCTTTATAAAAACGTTATTTCCAAAATTATTCCGTTAGATGCCACTAAATGCAAAATTCAACACAAAGTAAAATTAAAGTAAGAATAAATTGACCTCGCTTTAATAATTCCACAGCAAATATTACAAAGAAAAATAAATAAATGTCATATATTTTGAAATTTAAATATAAAAATACTGCAGTTGTATAAAATTGAAAACACCGCCATCTGTCGGCGACCTGACGTATCACGAGCAGAGGGGCGTTTTGTTTACAAGCGCCAAGCGACCCCAAGTCAGCTGAGTAACGATTACATTACTATGTACATGTACCCATGTATATTTGACACACTGCCTTACTTAAATTTTGGTATATCGCTTGTTTTTGCGCCGGTGCGTCGGGCGGCCATTGCGCCATACAAACCCGTGTTGCGCTATCATCCGCAGCGAGAAAATGGCGCATCACAGCATTTTACATACATTATATACCTACTTAGGTACATAGTCATACAAAATTGTGTGAAAACTGAAGTATGATGACGTCGCAACTCTCATTGCGAGTCTCGCAACCTTCATAAACCTACAACCGCCAATTTAGTAAATAATAGAAAAGAGCATTCTAAACAGAATTCGAAATTAGAACACACAAGAGCCTATGACACTGTCCGTATATTTTTTTTCAATTCGAAATTCGAATAGCATGCGCGCGCATGCTCGATCGACCCGATATCTGTTATCTCAGTACACGTCGCTCCGTCGTCGGAGGCGGACGGTTGGCTGATGGGTGAGTTACAGTATCCAGGCGCCCCTAGCGTCGCGGATGACGAGAGGCAGTACCGTGCGCCGTTCCGCCGCGCCCCGCAGTACAGATGGCCCGCGCCACAGCCCCCGCAGCCGTCGGCCTTCGCCCCGTGGCGCAGGGCTCCGGCCCCGCCGCGGCCTCCGGACTACAGGCGTAGCACTTCCTACCCTGGGAAACCTGATGAGCCATATCAGGTACATATTTTAACGTCATGGGTGTCATAATGCATAAACGTGTCATTTCAGCTTATTACGTCAAAAACAGCGTTTTTTTGGTAAGAAAATGTGTGTAAAACGTCGAAAAACATGTTTTTTTTTGTAAGAAATTGTGAATTTTAGGTAAAAATGTGTTTTTTTGTAAGGAATTGTGTCTTTTATATCAAAAATATAGGTTTTTTGTTTCGTAGGGCGTAATTTGAAGGTTTTTATAAGGAGTATAGAGGAAAATAAAATACCTAAACTGAATGTGATATTTTCGGTTTTTGGCATAGGACAAATGTCGTTACGTACTAAAATAAGTAAATTAGATCGAAAAGGTCATTTTTATCTGCTTAACTATTGCATCACGAGAATGCGTCTTTCTTTCCCATATGGGTGGGCCCCACGTAGTCCCATTGCCGGTTTGTGGGATACATTTTTCCCTTCTATATCCCTTATTCATCCTTTTCCTTTAAGGTCGGCAAAGCGTCCATGATTTTTCTGGTATTGTGGGCGTTCATGGGCGGTGGAGGTATCAGGTGACCCACTTGCTCGTTTGCCAGCTTCTGCTGTAAAAAGTGTAAGATGTACCTAATTGAAAAAATACACTTATTCTATCTTACAAAAACATAAAAAATATTTTTTTAATTAAATAAAATTATGAAAAATGCAACATTTCCAGATACTACTATCGGTTTTAAAAAAATCTGTAAAAACGAATATTTTACAGAATGTACGAAATATGTTTACGTACCGCATCCATTTTGAAGTGATTTATAAAAGAGATCAGTATTATATTCATCTTGATATATAAATAAATAAATACGCTCTCACGCCCGTAATCACCAAAGAGGTAGGCAGAGGTGTAACCAGTACACCCACATTTCGCCGAGCGTATCTCCGTCCCATAATGTGATAGGGGGCGAGGCTATCGCCATACCGAGCACAATTCCAGACTCCGCGCTGATACTGAGCATTTCGTAATAGAAAAACCCAATACCACTTTACCTGACCCGGGGATCGAACCCGAGACCTCATCGTCAGCTTAATCGTAACGCGTACCGCATTACAACTGCGCCACCGAGCCAGTACAATTATACAGAATTTACGAATTATGTTTACGTATCGCCTAATTTCTTGAAGTTTGTTAATATGGAGCTGAAAATTGTATTACTTAGAAAAACTAACTTTAATCGATTTTTAAATTAACATAATGATGATATCAGAGGGCCAATTCTCGTAATTTTAATAGTTCAAAATATCATTCAGATCTAATCTCAGCGACAAGAAAGTTGCAAATGGTATTCTGCTAAACCAATATTCAAGAACTTAGAACGCAATGATATCGAAAGTAGAATACAAGTTGACTGAACCAAAACGGCATTCTGGTAACAATTTTGACACTTAACTATCTTCTTCTTCTTTTAATTGTGTTTGGCTCCACCGTAGATTGGTGATTTCGCCAGTGTCCATTGTGAGACACTTAACTATATAAAATGCATTTCGTCTACAGACAAACGTCAAAATATTGAGAACGAAATGTGACTGAAGGTGAAGCAGTGTTGCCAAGTGCACTGTAATTACAGCAGATCTGCCGTATTTTCATGCCATCTACTGGACACGGTATTTTTATAAATACCTTATATGGAGACACAGTATTTTTTTACAGTAAAAATTTCGTAGTATTATTGTATACTACTAGACAGGTTATTTAGAAGTAAAACTGCGTCACATAACGCGGGAGTTTGACAGTTCACAAACAGGGAGCGCAATAGGGGTTCTAGTTGAGAGTAAGCGAGATGATAATATTGAGTTACGGTCAATTGACTGCAACTTAGTAATACAACTAATTTACTATACTACAATTTATTATACTACAATTTCTATGTACCGCGCAGCTTGTCTAGTAGTATACATAAAACTCTTTGATTAAACACATAAAAAAAAACCGATATCATCATCATCGCAGCCATCCATTTCTGCAGCGATCGATATATACAAATAAAATGTTAAGTTAGTTTAGGATATAAAGTTTAAAATAAATTTATATTTTATTTAATAATTAAATTATTTCCTTTTTTGTATGACATTTTATTGCACTGTAAAATAGACTGTATTTTTTCCCATCAAGCACTGTATTTTTGACGCAAATGCCGTATTTTAATGTGGACAACACGGTTTTTTCAAAAATCTGACTTGGCAACACTGAGGTGAAGTGACTGTGAGTTAACTGCAGACAAATTCAGTTAACTTTATTCTCTTTTACTGCAAGCAACTAAAAGTAGTCAAAATTGTTCGACTTTGTGTGCTCGTTATTCCAGTAAAGTATTAGAAATGAGTTTACATCCTATGTTACTCAGTGATAATGTAGCTTTCTAGCGGCCAAATTATTTTTGAAATCGGCCCAGTAGTTTTTAACTTTATTTGTTACATACAAAAATACAAAAATATCTTTCCTCTCTAGAATATTAGTGTAGATTAAATTATGAGAGCAATCGCACTGTCAAAATTCCCGCCAAAACTCTCGCACAATTTTTATTTAGTATAGATATGTCCTCAGCAGTGTTGCAAAATAAATAAACCGCAATTCGTTAGAATTTCAAATTTCAATAAAATAATCGCGATTGTGGTTATTTCCGGAAAGGACTGCCTGTTGTGCCGTTTTCCTTCAGTTATGCCATGGAATAGATAAATTAATGAAATAAATAAAATACATGGAATTAGTCAAATCAATTAATTAAAAAATCATAACCTCCAGTTACGTAATTTTTTAATCACTGAAATTAGTCATATTGTGGGTATTTTATTGTGAGTTGGTAACATAGATTTTGTCGCTTAGGTCATTTTTAATTTCTAGAATTTAGTCTGGCAGCTGATACGTAAAATTCGGTAAAATACTTGTCATTGGCGAAATGCATAATAATGCGAAGCCATATTTTCAACAAAAGAAAGACATTGAAAGTTGATCGAATTGACAGTTTATATGCAATTTAACTGAGATGATATCGAATTTTTAAAGGAGCAGAATGCCATATTTTTAATTAATTCAAAATGTAATCTCAGTTCGGTTAAAATTCATTCGCAGTGTCAGTTAAAATAGCAGAATTGGCCCTCAGGCCCTTATAAACTGCCCACTGCTGGGCGTGGACCTGTTATATTCAGAAATCAGTAGTTGGACTTTATTAGATTTGTATTAATGGTGGGGACGTCTGCGAGTGGTACAGACGGGTGATCAGCTCACTAAAGTTGAACCATTTCACCCTTAATCCCAGTCTGAGTGGTACTACCACTTTCGCTTCGGATTTGGCTCGGTTTCCCCGCACCCCTCTGAGAGAAGGTCTCCACCGATAGAGTTTCGGCTGCAGCTCAGACGGGCCAATTCCATTCCCAATTACTTAAGGTCCACTTTCTTTAAGGTCGGCAACGCGCTCATGATTCTTTTGGTATTGTGGGCGTACATGGGCGGTGGAGATCACTTACCATCAGGTGACCCACTTGTTCGTTTGCCGGCCTATGCTATATAAAAATGTTTGCTATATAAAAATGCCCATTAAATTGGAATACAACAATGCTTACACAGCGCTTGGTGGCAGATTAAATTTACCTCTATCTCTCTTAGTTAATGTAAATTGACAAGTAATTCTTTTTAACCGACTCCAAAAAAAGGAAGAAGGAATAACGCTGAAAAGTCAAGAATAATCATTTCTATAGGTCTCTTTGGAGTTTGTGCGATTTTATTTCACCGGCAGCGACACAGGCACCGACTCTAAAGAGACCCATATAAATTGTTATTTTTCACTTTTCAGTGTTATTTTATTAAAGTTGGCTTTCAAGTTTTGTTAATCGAGAATAGAGTAAACGGACCAAAAACAAGCCCACTGAGTTGGTTTCGCCGGGTCTTCTCAGGCAAGGTCGCGTTTGGATCCAGTGGTAGTTTTAAAACGACAATTTGGAGATACACATAGTCCGTTTTAATCTCCCCAAAAGTTAAATATAGGACTTTGTATTTCCCTAAGTACCTAATTTAGATTGATAACCCGACCAGAATCAAGCCCACTGAGCTCGACTAGCTGGATCTTCTCAGGGCTGGGTTGCGCCGCGTTGAATTCAATGGTAAACTAAGCCTACTGAATTTGTTTCGCCGGGTCTTTTTGGATCCGGTGGTAGTTTTAAAACACGTGCCGTTTCTCAACTCGACTCAAAATATTTAACAATTCTGGACGTTTCCATAATAAGAGTATTGTAAAATTAAAAGATTAATAAATAAATTTTGTGCTATATATGTTATGTATACATTAGTTGATATGATTTCTATACATGAGTTTCTTTATTTTGTACTGACTTGTCATAAGCGCTATTGTAATTGCCTACATGATTAATAAACTATTTCATTTCATTTCATTTCAACATTCGGTAAAATTACGTCGTCATATTAGGAAACAAACATTCGTAGACAAAATTCCACAGAGCGGTTTAAAGTACAATTTGCTTTACGTTACTTTTTTAACAGTATTCTTATGGTCGTTCCCAATATTCTGTATATCAACAGATATAAAGACCCGGCGAAACAAACTCAGTGGGCTTACTTTACCACTGGATTTTACGCGGCGTGACCCAGTCCTTAGATTTTTTTTTTTGAGTATGGATTTGTGCTGTTAGCCTATATTGCTTTTACAGCTTCACCTGAAAATAAAGCCGGCGCATATGGCGCTTTAACCAGAAATATGTATAGTGTATTTAGTAGCGATTAAGCACAGAGGCGCCTTTTAGAAGGCTCAGACCTCAGCTTGAGCAATCGCTGGGGAGTATAGTTTAGGGTCGTCTCTGCACATCATTATGCCGAGGGCCAGTTGTGGGAGCTCTTTGGACTCGCAGGCGTGTCCTATGTCAGGGTCGCGTATTATTATTGCGATTCGGATTGGGCAAGGAAAGTGCTGCTTCGATAGCGACTGTGATGGAGTCGTTGGGATCTACCAAAACATGTTTGGGTCGTCCACGGAGGAAGTTCTGAGGAGATTCAGCTAGTCTAACTAAGTGAGCTTGTTATGCGAGGTATTTGTCGCCGATATATCTCACTTGTGCGGGAGATATGTAGTCTTTCTTCTGCCCAAGCCGGCCCATTCATGCTGTAGACAAAAATATCTATAGCGTGGCTCTACCATTTAAATAATTACTACGCGATTGAATTTAAACGCCACGTTCTATGATAATATTATCTATGGTTTATACTATTTCATAATGATATTTGATAAGACGCTACAAAATGTGGTTTGAAAATAATGACAGCCTCCGTGGCGCGGTGGGCCGCTGCGAAGCGTGAGGCAGTGGGTTCGAATACAAATCGAGACAAATGTTGGTGTTATACAAAAATTATAGTTTCGGGTCTGTGTGTTGTGGGTTGATAAGTCCCTCGTAGGTCCTGATACCCACTTTACAGGTTAACATAGCGTGGGGTCAGGACTATGTGTGGGACTGATGGGTGTATTTATTTTTATTTTTATTAGTCTACTTTTATTAATGTGGTAGGTCCCTCGTTTGCGAGAGACAGGCTGGGCTGGTACCACCGCTTTGTCTATTTCTGCCGCCAAGCAACAGTGTGTAAGCACTGTTGTGTTCCGGTGTGAAGGACATTGAAGCCAGTGAATTTACTGGGCATTATGAGACTTAACACCTTATGTCTCGGGGTGACGAGCGCAGTCCAGTGTCATGCAGTGCTTTATTTAAAGTTCTGTGTGGCGTTGCTTCTGTTTATGAGCAGGCGTGGCGCTTACCATCAGGCGAGCGTCCTGCTCGTCTCGTCATTAAATCTATAAAAAAAAAAACTCTATATTACGTAACGATTTGTATTAAGAATCGATACACTGAAAACTGAAATAACTGAAATACCTTTTTTATCAATAAATATTAAACTATAGTACCACCGAATTAAAGCTTAGTTTAACATTTTAGTTTTTTGAATCGTTTTAATCAGATGTTAAAAAGGTTTTATTTTACTATTTTTTGGTGAATGAATAGTCCAAATTAATGCATGAAACAGTGCATCAGGATATTTAATTCTTTAGCCCCGATTTCATCCCATTAGGGGTGGTATTATTTATTCAAATTGAAATGGGTCTACCGCCGTAGTAAACCGAATACAAAACTTAAAAACCGACTTCAAAAAATAACACTGATAAGTCAAAAATAACAATTTCTATAGGGTTTTTATAGCATAGGCCAGCAAACGAGCCAGTGGGTCACCTGATGGTAAGTGATCTCCACCGCCCATGGACGCCCATAATACCAAAAGAATACAATCTGATAGTCAGCTCCAGCGGCCATGACCATCCACAAAACCTTTTTTAATAGCTTGGGTGACGAAACGAGCCGGCCGCTTGCCTGATGGTAAGCGCCACGCCTGCCCATAAACAGAAGCAACACCACACAAAACTTTGAATTACATGACATTGGACTGCGATCGTCATCCCGAGACATAGGATGTTAAGTCTACTAATGCCCAGTAATTTCACTAGCTTCAATGTCCTTCAAACCGGAACACAAAAGTGCTTACACACTGCTTGTCAGAAATAAACAAAGCGGTGGTACCAACCCAGGCGGCCTCTCGCATACGAGGGACCTACCACCTTGTAGTAACACACTTATAGACTCGCCCCTGTTTCCCGTAGGGATAGGTAGAGTCAATGGATTTCTACTATGATCCTTGCCCACCTTCTTCTCTCTCTCTCTCTCTGGTCGTTCCCTTATGTCTGAGGATCTTGATCATCATTGGATGGTGCACTTGGATCGAAAGGCATTAAGGGCAATACTGACATGTTGTTTTTTTATGTTTAATTATTTCATATTTTTTTTAATGTGAGTGCGAGTGCCAAGTACCTATGTCTGGTACACTCTTGGCTATTTCTTGAAAAGGCCAATCCAGGAATTTCTGTACATGACACTCGCATAATTGTGTAAAACAATGTCTGGACATTAAAAGAGGCCATAACCTATGAGTTTGATTTGGCATTTCTTCTCATGGCTAGCCACGAAATGCCGTCGTAAATGTAATGTAGCATAAACAAATATTGACATGTAAAAGTGATATTTATGATCCAATTTACAGAATAAATGATTTGAATTTGAAAGATTTGCCTCCAACGATTTCTGTCCATGGCGCTTCTGACCACTGAGCTGAACTTGGATGCAGATGAGTCCTTTATTCCATCGGTCCATCTGGTTGGGGACCGTCCTCGAGCTCTCTTGCCCTCCATGTTCCCAATTAATTCATTCTCATTACGGGTCTAGGTGTTGTGGGACCGCAGGTCCTTCGTAGCACCTGATACCCACGATACAGGTTAACATAGTGTGGGGTCGGGACTATGTGTATGACTGTTGGGTGTATTTACTTATTATTTTATTGGAACGAAGTTCCTTATCGCGCGTTGTGAAAGGGGGCTAGACAGAAAAAATTCTTACGAAAAGTTGTCACGACACTTTTTTCCATTTTTGAAATTATGTAGACAGTTTTAACGACTAAAGTTGGACATAATAGTGTTCGATTTTCAAAACTTTTTTGTGTTTAAGTGGCCAGTGTTGTCAATTTGTGAATCAAGTGAAAACTAGTTGGATGAGGTTGTTAATCGATACATCTTGGATTCAGTTTGGTAAGATATTAAATAATATCTAATTGGAACGAAGAAGAACGAAAAAATTCTTACGAAAAGTTGTCACGACACTTTTTGCTATAGTAAGCTATTGTAAGCTGTGCGGCGTCGCATGTTTCTCTGTCTGTCTCTCTCTCTCTTATAGAAAGCAAGCCAGATATTTTCATTTCTATTTCGCATTGAACAGTGTTACGAATATAATATATAATAATAAATAATAATAAATACAAAAATTAATAATTAATTATATATTAATTAATTTCCTACTTCAGTTACCACAAGCCAATTATTACGAAAATTGAGCCTACTGATTAAGTTTATATAACATTATATTTGTTAATAAAAAAAAAATATTATAACTTAAAAAAAATAAAATTTTATTACAATTCCTTCACTAATTAATCGAAAGGAACTTCGTTCCATCCGGGTGTCCCTTGACACCTCTCATTAATTTTCTATACATATAATGGGACCTTGATTATTATATGTGTATCACTATTTTAGCATGTACTTACTAATTAGTACACCATGTGGTACTCGTATGTGGTGTTTGGAAACCATCTTCCTTCTTTCAAATCAGGGCAAAATTTATACAACGTGTTACAGAAAGGTTCAGTCCAAAACACCCTTTTCTTCTTAATCTCTTTGATTATCTCTTTCCTTTAGGGTCGGTAACGCGTCCATGACTCTTCTGGTATTGTTTTTTTAGCACTAGGGGCGTTGCCCATGTTTTTCCACAAAACATAAAATAAAAAGAAACTTAAAGTCCGACGAATATGAGACATATCTTACTTTCTTCCCCACATTATTCTGCATCGATTGGTATCGGTCTCGACCCCATACCCCCAGCGGTTTCGGAGGAGATAGCGTGACAAGCTTTTGCCAGCGGCGGCGGCGGCGCCAGTTACTTGTTTTTAGAATAGAGAGATAAGCCGGCAAACGAGCAAGTGGTACCTGATGGTAAGTGATCTTCACCGCCCATGTACGCCCACAATACCATAGGATTATGGGCGCGTTGCCGACCTAAAAGGAAAGGGATTAAGGGACAGGGAAGGGTAGGTGGATTTGGCACTCTGGATATCTCACTCACCGTACGAAACAAAGCAGCAAGCCGCTACTTTACGTCATGTGTGAGACAGTGGTAACGACCCGATCAATGCTTTCATGGATGGTAGAGATCACTTGCCATCACACCCACTTGGCCATCTCCCGCTATCATACTATATACTATCATCATACTAATATTATAAATGTGAATGTAAGTTTGTTTGTTACGCTTTCACGCGAAAACTACTTAACCGATCATCATGAAACTTTGTACACACATTCTTGGAGGTATAAGAAGTAACATAGGATACTTTTATGAAATAAAAATTATCTATTTGTTACGCTTTCACGCCTAAATCACTGAACCGATTTTGATGAATTTTGATGTAGGGATAGAAGGGACGCTGGAGACGGTTATAGGCTACGTTTTATGTTGGAAAAGTCTGCTATAAAAAAAGAATTAAGATCTTAGTTACAGTTAGTTACAGTCGGACAGCGTCCGTGGCGCAGTGGGCGAGTAGCCGGCTGTGAAGCGAGAGGCCGTGGGTTCGATTCCCACACCGAGACAAATGTTTGTGTGATCCATAAATATTGGTCTCGGGTCTGGGTGTTGTGGGACCGCAAGTCCCTCGTAGTTCTTGATACTCACGACACAGGTTTACCTAGTGTGGGGTCAGGACTATGTGTGTGACTGTTGGGTATATTTATTATTATTAGTTAATGTTGTCGCTATAAAGTTATGGAGAATTGACGCGTTTACGTTCACACAACATTTTTATGTTGTTCGAAGCATCCGGCGGACCCAAATAGTCAACAATCATGAACAATGGATGATTCTAGTTATACGGCGAGACTTGTAACTTGCATTCTTTTAGTGATTTCTTATGTTTACGCGTATATTACACACATTAAAAATAAATGTATAATATTAAAATGAAATGAAATAGTTTTATCATATAGGCAATTAAAATAGCGCTTATGACAAGTCAGTACAAAATAAAGAAACTTATGTATAAAAATCATATCAACTAATGTATACATAACATACATAGCATCGTCAAAATACATTTATAGTTGCCTAAACTATAAATTTTACAATATTTTTATTATGGAATAGTCCAGAATTGTAATGTATTATTATTATTAATTTTTTTCTTCTTTTTTTATGGGTCGATATGGACCATAGGCATTACCGAAACGGTACGTGTTTTAAAACTACCACCGGATCCAAAACGGCCCAGCCTGAGAAGACCCGGCGAAACGAATTCAAAGAAGAAATGAATGTAGGCAATGTAACATTAACTTTTCGAGACGACCTACACCTCAGTCTCTCCCGTGACCACGAAGGCTGAAAAGCTTTCGAAACGTCGGAACTAAAATAAAATTAAATCGCGACTATAAAATATAGTTTAAAATATAAAATAGTTTTATTTCAATGTGTTGATAATTGAGACGGCTGTTTTGTTTGGTATTAGTTTTCATTCACAATAAATGAAGTTTTCGATCAAAACCAAGAAATAATATAGTTACTTCCGTAAAATAACTTCAAATTGAATGAATAATATATGCACGTAAATAATGACAATGTTTTATGGGTCACAATAAACAATTTCGTGTTAGTTTATCGAATTTAACGTTCACAGCTATTCAAACAACAACTGCTCTTGTCGCTCTCTCGCGGGCGACTAAATGAGTTGCGGGCAATTGACCGTAACTAAGTGCGCAATTTCTTTGTACCGCACAGCTTGTCTAGTAGTATACATTAAAGTCTTTGGTATAAACTAGTTTTATTTCAATTACATTCATTTATTAATTTACTTGTAGTAAGTCCCTCGTAATTGCGAAAGGCTCTCTGGTTAGATACAACCGCTTTATCAGCAGTGTAAGCTGTGTTGTGTCCTGTTTGAAGGACACCAAAGCCAGTGTAATTACTGGGCATTATGAGACGTTACATCTTATGCCTCTGGGTGTCGAGGTTCCAATATTAGTCACTTTGATTTTTAACAAAAAATTACAGAAGTTTCCCTATGAATGTATTTCTTGATAACCACGCGAGTGTGTGCCTTTTTGACGGATCCCTCCCATCCCGGCGGTGGAGGGATGGTTTTTTTATTGCCCTAGATAGACAGACGAGCGAACGGCCCACCTGATGGTAAATGGTTACCGCCGCCCATGGACCTCAGCAATGCCAGAGCACAGCCAGGCCACTGCCTACCGTTGAAGGAAGACTCTTTTTAAGCCTCGCTTAAAGAAGGACAGGTCATACCGCTCGGGAAACACCGATGCAGCGAGTTCATTCCAGAGCTTGCATGTGCTGCGTGTGTGGTAGAAATGAACGCTGGAAACGTACCGTGCTAGACGGGATTGTTTCCAGGTAATATGGATGAACTCTACTGCGGTGTCGGTTGGTGCGATGGTAAAATGGTGATGTTGGTACCAATTATTGGTTATGTCGGGCTCATCATCCTAGTTCACTGCTGAGTGACTGCTAGATCGGGACCCTAACCAACTCCTCCGCCAGTATAGCAACTAAAAACCCTGTGGTGGCATCCTTCGGTGCTAGTAGGGTGGTTCCGTGGGATCCTGGTATATCTGGATTGCTGCCGGTAGTCCCCCTGCACTTTGCCTTTGTGACCCATCTCCTTTGGGGTATGAGGCCCCATCAAAGTCACAACGCTCTTGGCATCTGCTGCAGCGTGAGTTTAAGCCATAGTGCGTCCGGGATCCCGATGTTCCCAATTCAAGCCCCTTGCGACAGGCACGGGATGCCATGGTAGAATTCTTTAAATGCCTTCACTCCACAGAGTGGGATTGTATTTGGGCCTGCAATATCTTAGGCTCAAAGCCAACCTCACCTGCGCGTGGTACACTCTTTTTTTTTTTTTTTTTTTTTATTATATTGAATGACGAGACGAGCAGGTCACTCGCCTGATGGTAAGCGCCACGCCTGCTCATAGACAGAAGCAACGCCACACAGAACTTTAAATAAAGGACTGCATGACACTGGACTGCGCTCGTCACCCCGAGACATAAGGTGTTAAGTCTCATAATGCCCAGTAATTACACTGGCTTCAATGTCCTTCACACCGGAACACAACAGTGCTTACACACTGTTGCTTGGCGGAAGAAATAGACAAAGCGGTGGTACCAACCCAGCCGGTCTCTCGCAAACGAGGGACCTACCACCTTGTCGCAAACGAGGGACCTATCACTCTGCTGATTAACGGACGAGGCAATGGTGAAACTTGGTTCCTGTTGCGGGTTGTGGGGGTCAGACGGTGGGTCGCCCCATGACCCTTTTTCTTTACCAATGGACTACCCTATATTACTTTTACAGCTTATAATAAAGCCGGCGCTTATGTCGCTCTAGCCAGAAATATGTATTATGTATTTAGTAGCGATTAAGCACAGAGGGGCGTTTTAGAAGGCTCAGACCTCAGCTTGAGCAACGCTGGGGAGTATAGTTAAGGGCTATCTCTGCACATCATTGTGCTGAGGGCCAGTTGTGGAAGTTCTTCGGACTCACAGGCGTGTCCTATGACACCCACTTAATGACATCCGTGGTGCTTTACATCTGGCTTCTCCAGTTGTAAATGTCCTTGTGCCTGAGGTTAAGACCTCCTTAGTTCATTATTTGGTCTCCCGCTTTGCTATGGAGGGAAGTGGACAATTATTATATCCAACTCGTCCCTAATTTTCTATTTGATTAATTTCGTTGCGGGATAAAGACAGATTTGCATTCCCAGACTCGCCGAGCTTCATTGCTCGGTGTCGAAATATGCGTGCCACTGTCGATCCTGGTTTACAGGAGTTACAGTGGCGGGTGTGTGGGCGGGATAGTCTCGTAGGCGTGTCCTATGTCGGGGTCGCGTATTATTGCGACTCGGATTAGGCAGGGAAAGTGCTGCTTCGATAGCGAAGGGGTCGTTGGGATCTGCCAAAACATGTTTGGGACGACGTCGAAGAGTCTATTTAATACAAAATACCCTCAAATCTATGGCAGGAGAAGACGGACCCTGGCATTAATGCGGCATAACGCATGGCAGTAAGAAAAAAACTCGCATATTGATCAGATTTTGATAATTCTGTCTATAAACGTTAATTATTTCCATACTAAGGTTGTCTGGAAGAGATTGCTTCTAGCAATAAGACCACCCATTGTCTTCCATAGGTTTAGGACTAGATTTTAGTCATATTTTAAATTACTTGCATTGTAAATGGTTTGCAATAAAGAGTTTTGTATTGTATTGTAATGTTAGCTGATCAAAGTGGGTCCCATTTTTTTAAAATATAATATCTCTATGGGGTGAAATTATAATGTTTAGAAGTAAAATTATGTTTAGAAGTAAAATTGTGTCACATAACGCGGGAGTTTGACAGCTCACAAACAAGGAGCGCGATAGTTAAGAGTAAACGAGATGGTTATATTGAGTTACGGTCAATTGACCGCAACTTGCTTGTACAATTTCTATGTACCGCGCAGCTTGTCTAGTAGAGTTCTGTTTGGCGTTGCTTCTGTTTATGAGCAGGCGTGGCGCTTATCATCAGACGAGCGACCTGCTAAAAAAAAACATGAAATCTTTAGATGAAAGACTAAAACTTAGTCATTTATGCACTGACTGATGACTCTTTTACTAAAAGTAGCAAAATAATTTATTAAATATTTATTTATAGCTATTAAAATTATATTAATATACCTAATTTATAATTAATAATATAATTATTATAATTATAATTAATATTAAAAATTAATAAATGCCCCAGAAACAACATTCCATATTTGACTTCGTACATTTTTTTTAAATGTGGTAGAATTCTTTTTTCAAAGCTACAATTCCTACTATTTACGTTGCTGGAGTTTTGAAGGCCCACCGCATTGCCGCGGCCGGCGCGACGCGGCGCGGCATGACCTAGTTTCCGCGGCGCACTGCGACGCCCTGATTGGCTACACTTAGGAGTGTTGCCTGTTTTTAGTTATGTTGCCGATTTAGTAGGTTTCTTGTAACATTAGCTTTTTAAAGATGAATGTTTGTTCATAGCGTAGGCAAATGAGCAGGTTTTTTTATTAGCGTTAATGGCGATATGGGCAGGCCTCTCGTCTGATAAGCGTTACGCCTGCTCATAAGCAGACCCATCACTAAACAAAATTTCGAAGTATGACTGCATGGAACTGCACTGAGCTCGCATGTGAAGTCTCAATCGGACCACTATAATGCTTACACTGATGCTTGGCGGCAGAAATAGTCAAAGCGGTGGTACCTAAGCGGTTGCCTGGTAGTCGTAATGCGGACGCATTATATCTGCGCCACCGAGGCAGTCTATTTATTTCAGTCAGTTTATTTTCCAAATAATATTCCAGCGTGGCAGCGTAGCTTATTTTTCTATGTATGTTACGATCTAGGTACTTCGCAATCTAAATGCACATTTTCAAATTTAGAATACAGCACGCGTCGCGTCGTATCATTGTTGTATCTATTTATCTTAGCTACTGATTAGATAAAGTTTTGAAATTCGAACACTTTCTTTTCAACCAATTGGAATATAAATATACTTACTTACATACTTTCAAACGAACATAGCATATTCCTCTATCCGCTTGTCGTCATCACCTTGCGCTAATTTTGAGTTATGAACACTTTCTTTCCAGCCTGTTGTCATCACAAAATATTTTCGAAATTCGAACGCCGCGTATTCTAGGTACCTGGCTATCTAAGTACCTAGACATTTAAACGCACATTTTAAAATTCGAACCCAGTTTATTTAATTACGAGCCTACTTATATACCTAGACATTTAATCGCACATATTTTAAAATTCGAACGCTGCGTATTTTAGGTACGTGTCTACCTAAGTACCTAGACATCTAAACGCACATTTTAAAATTCGAACGCACCGCGTATATTGTCGTATCGCCGACGCTTTGATTAATTAAAGTTTTGTAAATCGTGTACACACGTTATCGACGTTGTTGGTGTTATCAATAAATCTGGCACATTTTTTATATTTACAACTTTACGATAAAAGTTTATTGTTGTAATTACATTTTGGTCTTCCTGTATTTAGTACCTTTGTGGTTTAAATTGAATGAAAGAAAGATTTATTGTCATCATGAAGAAATAAATGCAACATAAACATAAACATGTCATTATATAAATAGAATAAAAAAATATAAATATGTACTTATGTATTATAAATGTAACAGTTTGGATGTTTGTTAGTCAATCACGCCTTAATCTAGAAGCAATATTTATAGATTTCATTGTTATATTTCTATATATCATTTTTATCCATAATTAATCAAAGACTTTTGTATACTACTAGACGTGCTGCCATAGTAAAATCGCGTCACATAACGCGGGAGTTTGACAGCTCACAGACAGGAAGCGCGATAGGGGCGCTAGTTGAGAGTAAGCGAGATGGTAATATTGAGCTACGGTCAATTGACCGCAACTTAGTGGTACAATTTCTATGTACCGCGCAGCAAGTCTAGTAATATACATTAAAGTCTTTGATTAATTATGGATAAAAATGATTTTGCGCAAATAATCACAATGACTGCCTCGGTGGCGCAGTTGTAATGCGTACGCGTTACGATTGAGGCCAACGCTGAGGTCTCGGGTTCGATCCCCGGGTCGGGTAAAGTGGTATTGGGTTATTCTATTACGAAATGCTCAGTATCAGCCCGGAGTCTGGAATTTGTGCCCGATATGGCGATAGGCTCGCCCCCTATCACATCGTGGGACGGAGATACGCTCGGCGAAATGTGGGTGTACTGGTTACACCTCTGCCTACCCCTCCGGGGATTACAGGCGTGAGTGCGTATGTATGTATATCTTTGTATTTAATCGAAGGATCGAGCTGGCATTTCAAAATCCCAAAATTAACCTGAATTACCGCAACTTAGTCGAAGGGGTAATCAGTACATCCCATATTTCGCTTATTTCCGCCCCATAAAGTTATATGCGAGCCTATCGCCATACCGGGCACAACTCCAGACTCCGGGCTGATATAAAGCTGATATTGAGCATTTCATAATTAAAAAACCCCAATACCACTTTACCCGACCCGGGGATCGAACCCGAGACCTCAGCGTCAGGCTCAGTCGTAACTCGTAACGCGTACGCACTTTAACTGCGCCAACTAGACAGTTAATCTTATATTCATAGAAGAAAATGTTGAGAAAACTGAAAAATTATCGGAAAATAGTTTTTCTCTTAAACCGAGTTAAAATTTACGCCGCGTTGTGTTATCAGTTACAGTTTGTTTCAGCTTCAAGGTTTTTTGTTACAATGTGTATAGCTGTCTCGCTCTAACGCCACCTGTGCGACAGAGACGGCATGCGTTTATTAGAAAATGCATGATGGCGTACCTACTATGTTTGCATTTTCTTACAGTAGATGTTTTTTTTATACCATACGCCGACAAACGAGCAAGTGGGTCACCTGATAAGTGATCTCCACCGCCCATGTACGCCCATAATACCAAAAGAATCATGGGCACGTTGTCGACCTTAAAGGAAAGCGATAATTAAGGGATGGGAAAGGGATTTGGGCCTCCGGATATCTCACTGACCGTACGAAACGCTGCAGCAAGCTGCTACTTTACGTTGGTTTTCTGTGAGACAGTGACTCGGACGAGCTAGCCCATTCATGCTGTAGACAAAAGTGTCTACAGCGTGGCTCTACCACTCGTGAAATAAAAGAAGTAAAAGTGATATTGGGTTTTTCTATTACGAAATGCTGAGTATCAGCCCGGAGTCTGGAAATGTGCCCGGAATGGCGATAGGCTCGTCCCTATTACATCATGGGACGGAGATAAGCCGCTCAAAATGTGGGTGTACTGTTTACACATCTGCCTACCCCTTTGGGGATTGCAGGCGTGAGTGCGGGCATTAATATTAAGTAAGCTAATAACTAAAATAGAAAAGTGATATAACAAGGACGTTTGGGTCACCCACGGGGGTCACCTTTCTACGCAAACGTCACGAATAAGTTCAAT
This sequence comes from Mimas tiliae, assembly GCA_905332985.1. NCBI lineage: Eukaryota > Metazoa > Arthropoda > Insecta > Lepidoptera > Sphingidae > Mimas > Mimas tiliae. The sequence continues at coordinate 5,344,919 of HG995266.1, read as the reverse complement.
CGATTAGTACACTACAACAACGCATCAGCCACGTCTCGCTGAGCTTATTTCTGTCCCATAATATGATAGGTGAGCCTATCGCCATGCCGGGTACATATAAAAAAAACCAAACATGAGTGGTAGAGCCACGCTGTAGACACTTGTCTACAGCATGTATGGGCCGGCTCTTCCGGGTCATTACCACTGTCTCATAGAAAACCGGCGTAAAGTAGCAGCTTGCTGCTGCGTTTCGTACGGTGAGTGAGATATCCGGAGGCCCTAACCCCCTCCCCTTCCCAATTACTTAATTATCCCTTTCCTTTCAGGTCGGCAACGCACCCATGATTCTTTTGGTATTGTGTGCGTACATGGGTGGTGGAGATCACTTACCATCAGGTGACCCACTTGCTCGTTTGCCGGCCTATATACCATAAAAAAACTAACTGTGATGGTCCAATCTAGGAATTGAACTCAATACCTCACGATTCTCTACCTTGTATTCTATGCGAGATGCCGTCTGGGTTAGTAGCGCCGCTTTGTCTATATCTGCCGCAGAACAACAGTGTGTAAGGGTTTTTGTGTTCCAGTTTAAAGGACATTGAATTGAAATTACTAAGCTTTATGAGACTTAACAACAGTGTTATGCAGTGCTTTAAAGTTTTGTGTGGTGTTGCTTCTGTTTATGGGCAGGCGTGGCGCTTACCATCAGGCGACCTGGAGGCCAATTCTCGTAACTTTAAATGTTCAAACTATCATTCCGATCTAGTCTCAGCGTCAAGAAAGTTGCAAATGGCATTCTCTTAAAACAATAATCAACGTCAAATGCATCTAGCATTAGCAATTGCATTATACCGTTTTGGCTTCAGTCAACTTTTATTGTACATTCAATCTCATTACGATCTACGTTCGCATTTGACGTTGATTATTGGTTTAAGGGAATGCCATTTGCAATTTTCTTGACGCTGAGACTAGATCGGAATGATATTTGGAACATTTAAAATTACGAGAATTGGCCTCCTGCTCGTCTCGTCATTCAAGCTAAAAGAAAGTTTCGCCATTAGCAGAGTGTACCACGTGCAGGGGAGGTTGACTTTGGACCTAAGATGTCGGTGGCCTTACAGGTCAGACTTTCAATGGAATTCACCATACCGCCTATTCACTGAACTTCAGATTTATGCAAATGATTTTCGATTGGAGAACCAATGAGTCTGTCGTACCGCCGAACGACCGTCTAATGACCAAAACGATAAACATCGATTTAATACGTCACATGAACTTCATTAAAACCGATTGATTTGAATTAATTAATGCCGCACGCGGGCGATTAATCTGAATAGACTTGAACGCCGGTAGAGTTGATGAAGTTCGGAGAATTATTCGGTACCGCCCCAGCTTTTATTGATTCAAGTCAATATACGCACTCACGCCTGTAATCCCCGAAGGGGTAGGCGGAGTTGTAACCACATTTCGCCGAGCGTATCTCCGTCCCATGATGTGATAGGGGGCGAGCCTATCGCCATACCGGGCACAAATTCCAGATGATACTAAGCTGTTCGTAATAGAAAAACCCAATATCACTTTACCCGACCCGGGGATCGAACCCGAGACCTCAGCGTTAGCCTCAGTCGTAACCCGTATGCATTACAACTGCGCCACCGAGGCAGTGATTCAAGTCAAATGATCAACTAAACTAGAACCGCGTGAACGACCGCTACAAATACACAAATATTCAACTTGCTACCGAGTTATCAGTCATTGAACGATAAAATTGCAAATTTTTGTGGTTTTAATATGAACTTGTATAGCGGCGTATACGCTCCCTCGGTGGCGCAGTTGTATGCGTACGTGGTACCACTGCTGTGCTGAGGTCTTGGGTACGATGTCCGAGTCGGGTAAAAGTGATATTGGCTTTTTCTATTACGAAATGCGCAGTATCAGCTCGGAGTCTGGAATTGTGTCCGGCATGGCGATAGGCTCGCCCCCTATCACATCATGGGACAGAGATACGCTCGGCGAAATGTTGGTAACACCTCTGCCTACCCCTTCGGGGATTACAGACGTGATTGCGTAAGTATGAATTGAGAATTCCTTTTTGCAGTTGGTTAAAACGCCGACCTAGAAGCGTGCATCTCCAGTTGCTTTATTATGCTATAATTATACCGTACTTGTAACATACTGTTAGCTCGTGACGCTCAACTTAGAGCCATGAGGCGCTGTTACCCATACTGTAATGTATGCATGTTTTAACAACCACAAAAATGAAATAATTTCAATTCGTCAGTTTACACCGTGTTACAGAAAGGTGTGGTCAAATATAAGCAACGTATAGTGTACGATATAAGTATTATACAACGTGTTATAGAAATGTGTGGTCAAATTTAAGCAACGTATAGTGTACGATATAAGTATTATACAACGTGTTACAGAAATGTGTGGTCAAATTTAAGCAACGTATAGTGTAGTATATAAGTATTATACAACGTGTTACAGAAAGGTGTGGCCAAATTTAAGCAACGCATAGTGTACGATATAAGTATTATACAACGTGTTACAGAAAGGTGTAGTCAAATTTAAGCAACGTATAGTGTAGTATATAAGTATTATACAACGTGTTACAGAAAGGTGTGGTCAAATTTAAGCAACGTATAGTGTAGTATATAAGTATTATACAACGTGTTACAGAAAGGTGTGGTCAAATTTAAGCAACGCATAGTGTACGATATAAGTATTATACAACGTGTTACAGAAAGGTGTGGTCAAATTTAAGCAACGTATAGTGTAGTATATAAGTATTATACAACGTGTTACAGAAATGTGTGGTCAAATTTAAGCAACGTACAGTGTAGTATATAAGTGTTATACAACGTGTTACAGAAAGTTGTGGTCAAATTTAAGCAACGTATAGTGTACTATATAGGTATTTAGCCCCCGTAGTACCAAATCCAATGTATTACTAGTGGTAGGACCATGCTGTAGATAGTTTTGTCTAGAGAATAAATGGTACGGCTCGTCCGGGTCGTTACCACTGTCCCACAGAAAACCGACGTAAAATAGCAGCTTGCAGCTGCGTTTCGTACGGTGAGTGAGATATCCGGAGGCCCAAATCCCTTTCTCTTTCATTTAAAGCCAGCAATGCGTCCATAATTCTTTTGGTATTGTGGGCGTACATGGGGCAAAAATAATTAACAGAAGCGAGATATTATCCTTATACAGGTAGCTTAGAAAATGAACATTTTTAAAAAAATGTTATTTTCATCTGGAAAGTGATGAACAGCTGACTCATGTGACGTACTGACGTAGCCAGGCGCGCACGCGGCGCGGCGCGTTTGATACACGTAGACGCCAAAACTTACTATCTCGCTCTGGCTCCGATTCATCGCTCTTGCAGAGGTGATCAATAATTTATATGATAATTTTTATAGTCTCATCTTCGTATGCGAGTTATTTAATTACGTTTGAATATCGACTCTGATATCACAGTTAAAACGCCCGACAGGGTTTTTGTTACTTATTGTATAAAATAGTTTTTAAGTTAATCTGATCTTGAAGAATACGATTCGATTCTGTGTCCACTGATAACGCTTATCATGATATATGTCCTGATAACACATCTGTGCCGTACTACCTAACCTGGATAATGTTCAAAACTACAGCCAATGACCTTTTAAAATGACAGAGTCACTGTGTAGATAATTTTGTCTACAGCAGAGGTTCCCAGACTTTTTTTATAGACTACTTATTTATTTATTTATTTTATTTGGGACAATCAGTGGTAATTACATTGTAACTTAATAATACAATAACATTATAATAACATTCAAGCAACTTACATGATAAATGCATCACCTTCAGAAACCACAGCATGCATTGAAAATAATTATTGGAGAAGGAAATAATAATTACAATCACTTTAATAAGTCAGGGATTATAATATAAATAGATAGGTACAATAAAAGTTATGAGAGAGGAGAAATACAATCATTAATTATTTTGATTTAATTATATATTAGGTATTATTGTCATTTATTACTCAAACTGCCTCGGTGGCGCAGTTGTAATGCGTGCGCGTTACGACTGAGGCTGACGCTGAGGTCTCGGGTGCAATCCCCGGGTCGGGTAAAAGTGGTTGGGTTTTTCTATTACGAAAAACTCAGCATCAGCCCGGAGTCTGGAATTTGTGTCCGGTATGGCGATAGGCTCGCCCCTTATCACATCATGGGACGGAGATACGCTCAGCGAAATGTGGGTGTACTGGTTACACCTCTGCATACCCCTTCGGGGATTACATGTGTGAGTGCGTATGTATGTATGTATTGATAAGGGACGTGGAAAACAGGTCTGCGTTATCAAAATATGAAAAGATAAAATGTCAGTTTTGATTGACAGCTATGATTGATAAACTTATACCTAATATATTTGGATTCCTTCATAGACCAGGTGAGTTTTTAACCGACTATAAAACGAAGTAGATTCGCTACTGGGTTTTAGGAGTCTATAGCCAAATAGGTATAACGGAACCCTTAAATAATAAATAAATACGCACTCACGCCTGTAATCCCCGAAGAGGTAACAGAGATGTAACCAGTACCCACATTTCGCCGAGCGTATCTCCGTCCCATGATGTGATAGGGGGCGAGCTCATCGTCATACCGGGCGCAATTCCAAACTCCGGGATGATACTGAGCAATGATAACACTGTGGGTGAAAATCTAGACAGGAGGAAAACTGGAGTGAAGCGGTCAATAGTGACATATGAAAACCATATCTATCTCTTTCTGTCGTTTGGATAATATATCCATTTCTTTCACTTACTCAAATATACACCGTGTTTCAGTAAGGTGTGGTCATATTTAAGGATTATTGCATACACTTGACAGTGAGTGTTTATGTATGCGCCTGGTAATGGCTTTTTTTTATTTGCTTGAATGAAGAGACGAGCAGGTCGCTCGCCTGATGTTAAGCGTTAGGCCTGCCCATAAACTAAAGCAACGTCACACAGAACTCTGCACGGTACTGCGCTTGTCATCCTGAGACATAAGATGTTAATTCTAATGCCCAGTAATTTCACTGGCTTTAATGCCCTTCAAATCGAAACACAACAGTGCTTACACACTGCTATTTGGTGGTAATAGACGGCGCGGTGGTACCTACCCAGATAGCCTCTTGCATACAAGGGATATACCAGCTTGCTTCATTCGTATCAGCTGTTTATCATTTAGTGGTGTCCAAAGTTGCAAGTCCATTATCGTCACTTAGCTAACAACACCGCGCAAGTTAAATTGGCTTAGTTTTCAGGAGAGACAAAAAACTGAATATTTTTATGAACATGTGTGATGTAACCAATGAGTCGCGCGGTGACAAAACTATTTGAATATCGTGCTTGGTATGGTTAATTTAATTTTGTGTTAATTTATTGGATACGCGGCAAAAACAATTTATCCAATGACAATATCACATGGCCAATTTTCGAGTTACGTGGTATAGTAAGCTAAGCGACGATGTTTTTCTGATACAACGAGCGATAATTAAAAATGAATTCATAAGTAAAGTCAGAGCTGCTTATCCTGGGATCGAACTTGCGAGCTCCCGCGTCCTCTTAGCAGTCCATTCCACTCACCGCTAGGATATCGCTGTTTTCCCACTAAAAAGAAAATAAACAAAAATACTATTTCGCACAATAACTCGAAAAAACGTCGGAGTATTCATGTACGGAGAATCTACGTTGCCATCAAGCGTTGTGGCAACTGTTTTTTTATGGTATAGGCCGGCAAACGAGCAAGTAGGTCACCTAATAGTAAGTGATCTCCACCGCCCATGTACGCCCACAATGCTAAAATAATCATGGGCGCGTTGCCAACCTTAAAGGAAAGGGATAGGTTAGGGATTGGGAAGGGGAGGGGAATTTAGACCTCCGGATACCTCACTCACCGTACGAAACGCAGCAGCAAGCTGCTACTTTACGCCGGTTTTCTGTGAGACAGTGGTAACGACCCGGACGAGCCGGCCCATTCATGCTGTAGACAGAACTGTCTACAGCGTGGCTCTACCACTCAATACTGTTGTCGTGAGAGGCCACAGAGGATCAAAAACAATTTATCCAATGACAATATCAAATTGCCAATTTTCGAGTTACGTGGTGTTGTTAGCTAAGCGACGATATTGACATGTTACTTTTTTTCTGTCTGGCCTTATCCCGTCTTAATACCACGGTCCGCTTTCCCATCATAATTTGACGGTAAATTTGGTATTATATGTGGCGACCCGCCGTTTAACTCCCACAACCCGCCACCGGAACCAAGTTTCGTCATTGCCTCGTCCGTTAATCAGCAGAGTATATATGCAAATGAGGTTGGCTTTAGTCCTAAGCTTTATTTATGTCCTAGCAATGCAATCGGATTTGGTACTACGGGGGATGAAATAATTATATCGTACACTATACGTTGCTTAAATTTGACCACACCTTTTTGTAGCACGTTGTATAATACTTATATCGTATACTATACGTTACTTAAATTTGACCACACCTTTCTGTAACACGTATAAAATAAAATACCATATACCTTCAGCTGATGTGCACGGGTCTTCTATACTAATGTAAGGGGTTATAACCCCTAGACCTATAGGTCTTAGTCCATGACGCTGGACTAATTGAAATTCTAATAGAGTACTTCTCATGTATTTCGGCAACATGAAGTTTCCTTCACCGTTAAAGCAAGCGATAATTAACAATGAATACACCAAAGGACCACTACTAGACGGGCTGTTTAGAAGTAAAATTGCGTCACATAACGCGGGAGTTTGACAGCTCATAAACAAGGAGCGCTATAAGGGTTCCAGTGGAGAGTAAGCGAGATGGTAATATTGAGTTACGGTCAATTGACCGCAACTTAGTGGTACAATTTTTGTGTACCGCGCAGCTTGTCTAGTGGAATACACACGTAACTTAGAAAAGTAAGTGCATGCTCTTGGGTTTGGTTTCGAACCTGCAAATTTCTCAGCAGTCTATTTTACTATCGCTGTCTCTTTAATTTTCTCAACTATTAATTGACAAATCAATCAGTAAACACCTTTATGCGTCAAAATTAAGTTGACCCGTATAAGGACGTATATAATACATATTTGTTCAACCGCGCAGTTCTTTTTATACTGGCCGCTTTACCCTAGTATGCCCCACTGACCTGTTTTCTGGGTTACGCAGTGTGACGTCACTGCGCATTGCGCTAAATGTGTGAGTTATGGCATATTCGACCGTATACTATGGAGATAAGGTAGCATTTCGTATGCATATGAAATTTTCCTTTTGTGGGAGAGTTTGAAAAATAGCGCCGTTAGTTTTCATCCGAAAAGGTAATCAGTTTTCTTTTTTTACTTTATTTTATGTGTTTGGTATTTGACAAAGAATGAGATATTATTGACGGTTAAACAGCTCAAACGCTCGTTCGATTCCTTTTTTAACCGCCTCAAAAAAGGCGGAGGTTCTCAATTCGGCGCGTTTTTTATGTATGTTCATCGATTTCTCCGCCAATTGCGGACCGATTTGGTTGAAAAAATTTCATTAGATAGAGTTTAGCTGCGATGTGGTCCCATATAAATTTGGTTAAGATCTGATGACGGAGTACGGAGAAAAAAAAAATAAACTCCTCAACGGACAACAGTACACTCGTCGCGATTGTGTTATTGGAATTTACATGCTATTGCTGTGACAAAAACTAAAAATTGAAAAAAAAAGGTTTTAACGAAACTTATAAACCGATTACAAAATAAAAACACTGAAAACTCAAAAATAATAATTTCTATAGGTCTCTTTGGAGTCGGTGCTATATTATTTGACCGGCAGCGACACAGGCACGGACTCTATGGAGAACTATAGAAATTATTATTTTTGACCAAATACTTTAATGTATACTACTAGACAAGCTACGAGGTACATAAAATTGTACCACTAAGTTGCGGTCAATTGACCATAACTCAATATTACCATCTCGCTTACTCTCAACTAGACTGCCTATCGCGCTCCCTGTTTGTGAGCTGTCAAACTCCCGCGTTATGTGACGCAATTTTACTTCTAAACAGCCCGTCTAGTAGAATACATTAAAGTCATTGATTTCAATCAATAAATCTTAATAAGCAGTGATAGCTCAGTGAGGAGTGGTACGGACTGACCAAAGTCGCAGGATCGAAACCAGCCCCGAGAGCATACACCTGTGACCTTTCTAAGTAACGTGTGTATTGTTAATTATCACTTGCTTTAACGGTGAAGGAAACATCGTGAGGAAACCGAAATACCTGCGAAGTTCTCCACAAGAATTTCGAAGGTATGTGAAGTCTGCCAACCCGCATTAGGCCAGTGTGATGGACTAAGGCCTAACCCCTCTCATTCAGTAGAGGAGGCCCGTGCCCAGCAGTGGGACGTGTATAATACAGGGCTAGTATTATAAATCTTAATGACTTGTATTTTTGTTTCAGGATCGCAGTGGTCTAGAAAACATGAGGTCTTTGGAACACTACCTCACTGATATCATGAGAGCAGACACCTCAGATCACATGAAAGGTAAGGATATATTAGAAAGAGAGAAAAAAGGCAGTTGTAGAGACTGCCGATAGAAGTGAAAACTTAGAACTTATAGTATAACATTTGAAATTTCATTGAATTAAAATTATCAATACCAATCTGGTTTTCACATCTATTGACACTCCGAGCAACAATTATATGCATGTTTATATGGTTTTTAGTACTCACTATTGTACTGCACAATTATTCTACAATTAAACGATTCAAATAATAATAAAAAAAAACACTACTTCAACAATGCACAGTATATACACATTGAACTTTTCACTAAATCCATTCAATTTCACTTATAAGATATACACAGCACTAATGTTGTACAATACGTCAGCTGTATAGCTACAGATATACTGCTATAAGCATGTCGGTGACGCGAAGGCACGAGATTTTCTCCTACCAAAAAGTGCCCAACGCGGCTAAAGAAGTTTTCACTTCAATAAATTGTTTATTGCAGTTATATATGCAACATTACCTTATAAATTAAATGAAATAAATGCTTCGGTGGCGCAGTTGTAAGTCGTAATCGCTTACTGCTGTACAACTGCTGTACAACTCAAGATATAAATATGCACTCACGCCTGTAATCACCGAAGAGGTAGGCAGAAGTGTTACCAGTACACCCACTTTTCGCCGAGCGTATCTCCGTCCTATGATGTGTCAGGGGGCGAGCCTATCGTCATACCGGGCACAAATTCCAGACTCCGGACTGATAGGTACTGAGCATTTCGTAATAGAAAAATCCAATATCACTTTTACCCGACCCGGGGATCGAACCCAAGTCCTCAGCACAACATTAACTGCAACAACACTGACTCAAAATATTTTCATTTTATTTTTTAACTGTTGGGCTCAGTTTTATATTTTTGTAAAAATAGTTTTAAACTTTAGTGACTCCTACTGTAATTTATAGAGCAATATCATTAACTAGCGTCATTTATGCAATCAATACAAGGCGCCTTTTAAAATAATATCAGACCTATTTTATTCTAAATATTATATATCGACTGCCTCGGTGGCGCAGTTGTAATGCGTACGCGTTACGAATGAGGCCAACGCTGAGGTCTTGGGTTCGATCCCCGGGTCGGGTAAAGTGGTATTGGGTTTTTCTATTACGAAATGCTAAGTATCAGCCCGGAGTCTGGAATTTGTGCCCGGTATGGCGATAGGCTCGCCCCCTATCACATCATATGACGGATATACTATGATAGTATACTATTTCGGAAATTGGGTGTACTGGTTACACCTCTGCCTACCCCTTCGAGTACAGGCGTGAGTGCATAACGTAAAATCGTGTAGTGGTAGCAAGCCGGCTCACTCGATAAACACGTGACCACGAAAATTCTAATAGTTTTTGACTTGACATACATAATTATGTTGACTGTACCTGATTGTTGCGAAGTGATGCCGAATTATACGACACTGGAAGTGGCAGTAAAACAACAACTCATAAAAAGACAAATATAAAATAACGTTTAACAAAACTTAGAAACCGACTTCAAAATAAAAACACAGAAAAGTAAAAAAAAAAACCCAAAAAGTACAGTGGTATTGGGTTTTTCTATTACGAAATACTCAGTATCAGCCCGGAGTCTGGAATTTGTGCCCGGTATGGCGATAGGCTCGCCCCCTATCACATAAGAGACGGAGATACGCTCGGCGAAATGTGGGTGTACTGGTTACACCTCTGCCTACCCCTTCGGGGATTACAGGCGTGAGTGTGTATGTACATATGTTATCCCAAAAAAAAAACCATATTCTTATCCAGGTTATGGTCTACCTGGTGTGCAAAATTTCATTTAAAACCGCTCAGCCACTATGTCATTGACTAACAAACCTTAGAATCCATAAACTCACAAACATCCATACGTTCACATTTATAATAGTAGTAGGATTTTCTGAGTGGTAGAGCCACGCTGTAGACACTTTTGTCTACAGCATGAATGGGCTGGCTCGTCCGGGTCGTTACCACTGTCTCGCAGAAAACCGACTTAAAATAGCAGCTTGCTGCTGCGTTTCGTACGGTGAGTGAGATATCCGGAGGCTCAAATCCCACTCCCCTTCCCAATCCCTAATTATCCCTTTCCTTTAAGGTCGGCAACGCACCCATGACAATTTTAGTATTGTGGGCGTACATCGTGTTGGAGATCACTTACCATCAGGTAACCCACTTGCTCGTTTGCCGGCCTATGATATAAAAAAACCGCTTTGTCTATTTCTGCCGCCAAGCAACAGTGTGTAAGCACTGTTGTGTTCCGGTTTGAAGGACATTGAAGCCAGTGTAATTACTGGGCATTATAATAATAATTTATGTCTCGGGGTGACGAGACCCGATGAGACAGTCCAATGCCATGCAGTGCTTTGTAACTCAAAGTTCTGTGTGGCGTTGCTTCTGTTTATGAGCAGGCGTGGCGCTTACCATCAGGCGATTGATCTGATCGTCTCGTCATTCAAGTTAATAAAAAAAACACATTTATAGTAGTATAGTATACAAAACCCCTATAACATACATACGCACTCATACATACGCACTCACGCCTGTAATCCCCGAAGGGGTAGGCAGAGGTGTAACCAGTACACCCACATTTCGCCGAGCGTATCTCCGTCCCACAATGTGATAGGGGGCGAGCCTATCGCCATACCGGGCACAAATTCCAGACTCCGGGCTGATACTGAACATTTCGTAATAGAAAAACCCAATACCACTTTACCCGACCCGGGGATCGAACCCGAGACCTCAGCGTTAGCCTCAATCGTAACGCATACGCATTACAACTGCGCCACCGAGGCAGTCTATAACATAGTATGTGCAATTTACATCCACCACTTACCTTATGGGTTCCAATCGTGAATAGGTCACACAGTTGTCAGTCACTCGTAGTAGGATTTTATTTTTAAACTCAACCACGCTCAGAAACGCTACCAAACTACGCGAACCTCATCTAGACACGTGGTCGCAACGTCCACTAGCACAATAGAGCGTTGGTTGCACAACCAACGCCATTGTACTGCGACCTTGCTGGAGTTTTGTTAAACAATTAACTGGCGCATAAACAGCTCACGTGGGGCCGGCAGAGAATACACCTGTCTTACAATACGCTCAAATTAACTGGGGAATGGTGGAGAAAAATCGCAGGTTCGAGACCAGCTCCAAGAGCATGCGCCTTTTTGTTTATTCCTTGAATGACGAGACGAGGAGGTCGCTCGCCTGATGTTAGAGCATGCGCCTTTTTGTTTATTCCTTGAATGACGAGACGAGCTGTTCTCTCGCCTGATGTTAAGCGGCCCGCCCACAGAAGCAACGTCACACAGAATCTTACAGAACACTGCGTGTCACTGATTTGCGCTCGTCACCCCGAGACATAAGATGTTAAGTCTCATAATACCCAGTAGTTTCAATGTCCTTCGAATCGGAACAGAACAGTGCTTACACACTGCTGCTTGGCGGCAGAAATAGAAAAAGCGGTGGTACCAACCCAGACGGCCTCTCGCATACGAGGGACCTACTACCTTGTAACCTCTGACACTTTTGACTTTTCTAAGTTATGTGTGTATTAATTGTTGATTATCGCTTGCTTTAACGGTGAAGGAAACATCGTGAGGAAACCTAAATACCTGAGAAGTTCTTCATAACAATTTGGAAGGCATGTGAAGTCTGCCAACCCGCATTAGTCCAGCGTGGTGGACTAAGGCCTAACCCCTCTCATTCATTAGAGGAGACCCGTGCACAGCAGTGGGACGTGTATAATACAGGGCTAGTATTTATTTAAGTTAAAAACAAATGGTTAAGTTTGGTTGGTTGAGACAAGCTGTAGACATTTCTGTCTATATTCAAATTGAAATTATTTATTGAATCCATAAAATGTTATACATCATTTAGGTTCAGTCAAATTGTAACTCTACCGCCAGTTCGGAATGCTGTTTCACTAGAGAAGAACAGACAAGAAACTCTAACGTTGCTCTTTTCAAAACTGATTTTCAATATTGATACTACATGAATACAATTTAATTTGAGTTAAAGCAGCTCAGTTTATGCCAAGAGCATCCCTGATACAGCATGATTGGGCTGGGTTAACCAGTTTATAAATAGCATATGCCAGCAAACGAGTTAGTGGGTCACCTGATTGTAAATGGTCTCTACCGCCCAAGAACATTCACCGTACGAAAAAAGCAAGCTGCTATTTCATGACAATTTTCTGTTAGACAGCGGTAATGACCCCATCGAGCCGGCACATGCATACTGTAGACAAAACTCTCTACAGTATGGCTCTACTACTATTAAAAGTGTGTTATGTATTCAATTTTACAGACCACATAATGATGCACACTTCACAGTGCTTAAACAACGTGTTACAGAAAGATGGGAACATAATTAAGGGTCGTTACCAAATACTTTAATGTATAGTACTAGACGGGCTGTTTAGAAGTAAAATTGTGTCACATAACGCGGGCGTATGACAGCTCACAAACAGGGAGCGTGATAGGGTTTTGGTTGAGAGTAAGCGAGATGGCTATATTGAGTTACGGTCAATTGACCGCAACTTAGTGGTACAATTTCTATGTACCGCGCAGCTTGTCTAGTAGTATACATTAAAGTCTATGGTCGTTACATACACCTGACAGTGAGTGTTTAAGTATCGGATCTTATCAAAATCTAGACATACTAAAATTCAACGTTAATTTTAATCACTCGTTTATTACGATCGATAAGATCAATCACATCTCTTTAAGATAGTCTTCTCAGGCTGGGTCGTTTTAGATCCGGTGGTAGTTTTAAAACACGTGCCGTTTCGGTAATGCCTACGGTCCATATCGACCCATAAAAAAGAAGAGAAAATAAAATAGCAATAATACTTAACAATTCTGGACTAAGTATATTCCATAATAAAAATATTGTAAAATTTTAATTTATCGTAAAAATATTGCAAATGTTTATTTATTTTGTACTGACTTGTCATAAGCGCTATTTTAATTGCCTTCACGATTAATAAAACTATTTCATTTCATTTCATAGTGCATGAGCGAGAGTAACAATGCTGGAGTGAGACTAAAGTAAAGCTGTATAAATTTTGATATTGTCCTGTGTTGCAAGTCGAATATTTACATATTACTCATTCGATAAAAAAGAAAATGCTTTGTTTATGTCCTAGTAATGCAATCGGATTTGGTACTATGGGGGGGTGAAGTACTTATATCGTACACTATACGTTGCTTAAATTATACCATACCTTTCTGTGGACCTTTCGTATAAGATTGATGTCATTCTTTTTAATTAATACTAAATAGGCATTATAACTTTGTGCCATTGCTTTTCTGAAAAAATAAATGGCAGACGCAATCATTGTACTACGTATATTTCGATAATGGCTTTCACTATTCATATCCTTCAATATTCTAAGCATTTAAATGTATCTTACCATAAAATCAATGCAAAACAACACTGCAGTCTATGACATTTTGCTTTTGGCTCGCTAGACAAAAATTATTTATATCAAGTCTTAAACTATTTATAAATTACCTCGTGACTAAACCACCTATGGCCACCAGATTAAATTGACCTCTTTAACAGTAGCAAATTGTCATAAACATAGCTCTTTGTAACCTGGATAGTTTTGCGCGGGATATTACCTAGCCGAATTGAGATGGTAGACCAGGCTAACTACTTTTGTATGATGACACTGCACACACAATTTGGGCATGTAATCGGCTATTGCAGCGCATCTCGCATAGTTGTCAGTGCCGAAACGCGCGCGTTCGCTGCCGCCTGTCGGAAATACTTTTTTAATTTATTTTTTTTAAAGCCGTGGGTGTTATGGGTTATTTTTGTTAAAAAAATATTGTAACGTTGCGAGTGCAGTGAACTTTGTGTTTGGTTTCGGTGGAGAAAAGTGGAATTTTGTATACAGGTAGATTGTATTTCAGTGCTGTAATGAAATAGGACCTGTGTGCAAGGCTGTACGCATTAACCACCTTTGCCTCGACGTGTAACTGAAAAATGCATATTCGTGGAATAATATTAAATGCGTTTATTTCTAAATTGAATTTATTATTATATATTATTACAAGTATTATTTTTTACTATATAAATATTACAATATAATCTCAAAATAAAAAAATATCTTCATAATTTATTACTTACTCATAATTATTTTCTGTGCAGATTTAATTTGTTAATCAGTTTTTTACACGCTTTACCAATTTAAAATATTCCTATATAATTATTGCTCATGCAAAAACTCATATAGGTTATTTATTTAAATATCTACTTATATACTAATTTAAATTTTTAGAAAAATGAAGTAGTTTGGCTATTTTTAGCTGAAAATGTAACTCTACAAACTGATTTTTGCCCAATTTTGCTAACATCGCAAATGTAAAGGGAGTTTTAACATCCAGACCAATTTGCTGGACCTAAACACCTAGAATTATGACAACGAATTCCTAAAACGACATAGATACAATGTGGTAAGTCCCTCGTATGCGAGAGGCCGGCTGGGTTGGTACCACCGCTTTGTATATTTCTGCCGCCAAGCAACAGTGTGTAAGCAGTGTTGTGTTCCGGTTTGAAGGGCATTGAAGCCAGTGTAATTGCTGGGCATTATGAGACTTAACACCTTATGTCTCGGGGTGACGAGCGCAGTCCAGTGTCATGCAGTGCTTTGTTATTTAAAGTTCTGTGTGGCGTTGCTTCTGTTTATGAGCAGGCGCGGCGCTTACCATCAGGCGAGCGACCTGCTCGTCTTGTCATTCAAGCTAATACAATAAAAAAAATGATAAACACCTAGAGAGGGTTTTGTGAAACCCCATTTTTGGAGAGACCGAAGACCGTGGAAATGTTTGTATGAAAAAATATTTACCATGGTCAAATATACTTAAAACTTAGTTCAAATCAATGACTTTTAACCGACCAACCGATTAGTATTTAGCCGACTTCAAAAAAGGAGGAGGTTCTCAATTAAAGGCCGGTAAATGAGCAAAGGGTCACCTGAAGGTAAGTGATCTCCACCGCCCATGTACGCTCACAATACCAAAATAATCATGCGTTGCCAACCTTAAAAGAAAGGGATTGGGAAAGCGGAGGAGGATTTGGGCCTCCGGATGTCTCACTCACCGTACGAAACGCAGCATCAAACTGCTACTTTACGCCGGTGAGACAGTGGTAATGCTGGGCACGGGTCTCCTCTACTGAATCAGAGGGGACAGGCCTTATTCAACCACGCTGGACTAATGCGGGTTAGCAGACTTCACATACCTTTGAAATGCTTATAAAGAACTTCTCAGGTATTTCGGATACCTCACGATGTTTCCTTCACCGTTAAAGCAAGCGATAATTAACAATGAATACACACGTAACTTACAAAAGTCAAAGGTGCATGCTCTTGGGGCTGGTTTCGAACCTGTGACTTTCATCCGTATCACTCCCCACTGAGCTATCGATGCAGAGTGTATATAATTTTATGCATCTTTTTGAGGTGAAAACTTCTTTAGGCGCGTTGAGCACTTTTTGGGTGAACAAAAATCATGGAACTCGCGTCATCGTCACCGGACGCTTTCCATGAGCTATATGTATACTGTGTATAAATGTGTACTTTTTGGGTGAACATAAAGCGTGAAACTTGTGTAATCGTGCGGTATAGCTCGCTTCCCATAAACACTTCTTTATAAACCAAAAATAATTCGAAAATAATAATCTAATAGCTCGACGATACAATTCACAAGTTACTTAGTTTTCACTTCTATCGGCACTCCCCAAAGACTGTCCCGCATTTTTTTATTCATGATCATGGATACAACTTCATACGCATACATATTGGGACTATTTCTTTATGACGATCAAACACGCGTGTGGTCGATTTCAAAGTATTGCCAGAGTTTTGGTGTTAATTCCATAGACGATATTCTCGAAGCGGATCAAATGACCAAGGCTGATCAATACACTCGGTAAAAAATCACCTAAATTCACTTAATTCAATGTTTTCATATACTGTTCATCGCAGTCAATGTTTATTGCACATATCCACACCACTTATATACAACAAACTCAACTTTAATTTAGGAAACTAGGGGCTTTGCTCATGTTTTTCCACAAAACATAAAAAAAAAACAGACGAATATCAGACATATCTTACTTTCTTCCCCACATTATTCTGCGTCGATTGGTATCGGTCTCGACCCCATACCCCCAGGGGTTTCTGAGGAGATAGCGTGACAAGCTTTTGGCAGCGGTGGCGCCAGTTATTTTTTTTTAGAATAGAGTGATAATTAAAATAAGAGAGCCATTGCATTTGAAATAAAACTAGTTTATACGGATTTTATCGCGGTTTAATTTTTATTTTAGTCCCGACGTTTCGAAAGCTTTTCAGCCTTCGTGGTCACGGGAGAGACTGAGGGGTAGGTCGTCTCGAAAAGTTAATGTTACAATGACTAAAATAAAAATTAAACCGCGATAAAACTAGTTTTATTTCAATGTGTAATTTATAATGTGTCAGAATTCCCGCCAAAAACTCCTTCACCAACACTAATATTATAAAGAGGAAAGATTTGTATTTTTATATGTAACGAATAAACTTAAAAACTACTGGACCGATTTCAAAAATTCTTTTGTTGTTAGAAAGCTACATTATCACTGAGTAACATAGGCTACTTTTTATCCCGGAAAAGGCCGTTCACACGGGCCGAGACGCTAGCAAAGGCTAGTATTTTATAATTTCAATGTTGCTAGAATTTTCCCGAGTAGCAACAGTCAATAGGTGTTTTGTTTGTCAGTTAAATCATTGGTTAGTTTAACCTTGACACAATGAGGTGTAAAAAACTTAAAAAAACACATTCAAATAAGGTTTCTATTGATATAAAAAAACTTAGTTTTAACACTGTTTTAAATCAATTTAAAATTGATCACGTCATTGGTGTAATGGCAGCGTAATAAGTTTGAGAATTGTGAGGTCCTGTCTTCAATTCTATGAGTGGTAACAATTTGTGTGTGGATTTTCGATTCTAAAACTTGGATTATCTTGAGGTTGGTATGGCGAGATTCATCAATCACACTTTTTCGCCTTTATCCCACTTACAGCGGGGTCAATGCAACATATTTTATAACACATGTTACAGGAAGATTTGTCTTGTAGTTTTTACGACTGGCCGCCTACCTGACGTTAACCCCTGGGGAGAAAACGCGAGCATTTGATTATGTACATCGATTTCTCCGACAATTATGGACCGATTTTGTTGGCAAAAAAATCATTCGATAGAGTTTATCTGCGATGTGGTCCCATATAGATTTGGCTAAGATCTGATGACGGAGTATGGAGTAAAAAAATAAATAAGTGATAACAGCATAGTCATCGCAATTGTAATTGTATTGGAGTTTACATGTCATAGCTGTACCACAAAAAAATTTAAAATAAAGTAAGTTTTAACAATTTTAATTCCATTTGACCGGCAGCTACACCGGCACCGACTCCAAAGAGACCTGTAGAAATTGTTATTTTTGACTTTACAGTGTTTATTTTTGTAGTCGGTTTTTAACACGCTTTTATTAGCTTCATACGTATGTATGTATGTATGTAACGGAAACTTTGAACATGATTTTGACCCCTTCAAAAGTCGGATTAACTCGAAATTTGGCATACTTATCAAGGACCGATGACAATTCAATAGTTAAATTAATTAATTCCAATTTTATTGAAAAACATTGAAAATAAATAATAGTTTTAAAAAACTAAAAAAGACGCTTTTATAGAAAATCCAACTAAAATATTATAAATAAATAATAGTTTAAAAAACTAAAAAAAAAACACGCTTTTATAGAAAATCCAATTAAAAAATGAAAAATAAATATTAAGAGTAAAATATTTTATTGTAAAAAAAGCGTGGGGTGTTTTTTTTTAAATATTATCAAAATGACAATCCTTCTACTCATAACTATCAATAAAATATTTCTAAAGTCTAAATATGTCTAAAGTCTATTGACACCATGCACCCCACGCTTTTTTACAATAAAATATATGAAACCATTATTTATTTTTAATTTTTTTGTTGGTTTTTCTATAAAAGCGTGTTTTTTTTTTTATTTTCGCTTTAGGCCTCGTGAAACTCCGGCGCCGCGATGCGCTTTACGCAACACGCAGAGCCATGTCACGGCCGTATCGTTAAAGGTTGCTTGGTACGCTTGGTTATGATTTCAAATAATTTAGGGCCTTATTTAGAAGCGCCTGTTTCACCACCTCTAACTCAATGCTACTTACAAATTAAAACTGACTTAAAAAGAACTATAATAATAATTATACTACAGTGGATAAAGGATTTACTCCGCTCTCCCTGGCAAAAGAAAACTGGCGGGTTCCTATGGTAATGAGTACTGGTGAACGCAGGGAGGTATGGAAGAGCATAGAACTACACGCGCGATTCTATCGAGCTCTAAATAGGCCCGATGTGGATCAACTTCCGTATCTTGGCTACGTTTCGGTGATCTTTTTGGAGAAACTGAGGGTTTTGTCTTCGCAATTATGGACGAGGTTATCAAGATGAACAACTACAGAAAATACATCCTGGAGGATGGTACGGTCGACATCTGTCGGGCATGCCACCGTCCCGGAGAGTCAATCAGGAATGTTATTTCGGGTTGTTCGTATCTTGCTAACGGCGAGTACTTGCATAGACATAACCTAGTAGCCAAGGTCATACACCAGCAACTTGCTCTTCTATATTGCCTTGTGACCACTGAGGTGCCATATTACCAATATGTCCCCCAACCGGTTCTCGAAAATGGCCATGCAACGCTGTATTGGGATCGATCTATTATCACGGACAGGACTATTGTTGCCAATAAGCCAGATATTGTGGTAGTAGATCGATTAGCGCGCCGGGCAATACTTGTTGATGTCACCATTCCACATGACGAAAACCTCGAGACGAAAAAGATAAAATATCCAAATATTAAGACCTGGCACACGAGGTTAATGACGTGTGGGATGTGGATTCAACAATGATTGTCCCGATAGACGTTTCTGCTAATGGGTTGATACCAAAGAGCCTCGATCGACACCTCCAGAGGCTCTCAATTGATAGGGTCAAGATCCAGATTCAGAAAGCAGTATTATTGGACACGGCACGCATTGTGAGGAGGTTCCTTACACTGAGGCCCTAACTACCGGTGGCTTGGGTCTGAGGCCTCGCCATTGGAGGGTGATACTTCTTATATTTAAAATGTTTTATTTTTGAGAAATATACCTAATATTTAAAAATATAAAAGAAAACCTTTTAAAATAATATACTATACACGTCCCACTGAACACGGGCGTCCTCTACTGAATGAGAGGGGTTAGGCCTTAGTCCACCACGCTGGCCTAATGCAGGTTGGCTTTGCAACCGGCTACTCGCCCACTGCGCCACGGAGGCTGTCATTATCTGTAATAAAATTTATAAAATGCTTAACAGATATTCTTCAACCAAAGGTAAGAAAATTCACAATGAAACCAGCTTTCGAATGAAACATACTCATTTAAATCAGTTTATTCTAAAGTCGATGTTGCCAGTTAATAAATTATTTATCTTTACGTATCTAGGTCACGGCATGTGACATTGTGTACTATCTAACAAAATACTAAATGATTGCCTTGACACTCTGCTTAAAAAACGCTAAACAGCAAAAATTGTTGGCAATAGGGCATTTGATTTTATAGTGACATTCTCGAATATAAAGTTAGATAGATCTATCTGTAGCAGAGGTGTGAAATGAAATGAAATGGTTTTATTAATCATGTAGGCAATTAAAACAGCGCTTATGACAAGTCAGTACAAAATAAAGAAACTTATGTATAGAAATTATATCAACTAATGTATACATACATAACATACATAGCATCATCAAAATACACTAGGCAACTATACATTTTACAATATTTTTATTATGGAATAGTCCGGAATACTCAGAAATAATAGTGTAATAATAAATAAATAGTGTAACCAGTACACCTACATTTCGCGGAGCTTATTTCCGTCTAATGTGAAAGGGGGCGAGCCTAACGCCATACCGGGACAGTTCCAGACTCCGGGCTAATACTGAGCATTTCGTAAAACCCAATATCACATTTACCTGACTCGGGGATCGAACCCGAGACATCGGCTCAACAGTCGTAAAGCGTACGCATTACATCTGCGCCACCGAGGCAGTCAACTTTTTTTATGTAATATAAAAACGTGTCTTGCCTATGAAATAAATCACGTATTCGAATTATTTTCTAATATTTATGATACGGCAGGCATTAATTAATTGCCGCTTTACACAGATCCTTTATTTGCAATAGGCTAGTTGACACATTTTTAAAATAGGCTTAATTTTGTTAATGAGGCTTTTCTAGACCGTTTTTTTATTTTATCGTATTTTTCTGAGACTTATAAAACAACAAAACTTTAATTCAAATTTAATTTTTTCATGAACATACAAAAACGCCGTCGGCCATGTTGGGCTATAGATTATCTGTGCAATGACGACACATATTAGTAAATAAACACGCGAAATAACCTATGCGAGCTAGATATCGACTGAAACTCAAATTTATTTTTGCGAAGATCACTTCGATGTAAGTACCTACATAATATTTTATTATTTTGCTACAAAAGACCACAACATGCGATTTGCGAATGGCATTTAGTTGTT
This sequence comes from Mimas tiliae, assembly GCA_905332985.1. Lineage (NCBI taxonomy): Eukaryota > Metazoa > Arthropoda > Insecta > Lepidoptera > Sphingidae > Mimas > Mimas tiliae. The sequence continues at coordinate 5,323,716 of HG995266.1, read as the reverse complement.
TACATGGTGACTGACGTCACGATCATGGCGGTAGCGTTTTCCAAGATTTCAAATAAAGATAAAAATATATATTTTGTAATTTGAATTTTAAAGACATCTTCTACTTTAATGTACATATTGAAATTGATATATTTGGGTTCCATAAACCAAATACGATTTTTTATATATATATTTAAATATAAAATTACGAGAATTGGCCTCCAGATCTTAACCAAATTTATATGGGATCACATCGCAGCTAAACTCTATCGAGTGAAATTTTTCCAACACAATCGGTCTACAATTGGCGGAAAAATCGATGTACATACATAAAAAAAGCAAAAAAATAAATAAAAATATCGCGCCGAATTGAGAACCTCCTCCGTTTTTGAAGTCGGTTCATAAATTGTGTTCCGGGCATTATGAGACTCAACACCTTATGTCTTGGGGTGACGAGCGCAGTTCTGTGTCATACTCTGATACCCTGAGGATGAGAAGGTATCCGAAAAGGGATATTCCCCGCGGGGAAAAAAGATACGCCTCTATTTGATGGAATATAATTTGTACTAATACAGATTGGCTTTACATACCTTTGAAATTCTTATGAAGCATTCTATATATTTATTTATATTCATGATTAATCAGTAAGTGAGAGGTATTTCTCTTTTTAACTGGTCGAAAATCAAGCCCCTGAGTTTGACTAGCTGGATCTTCCTAGGGCTGGGTCACGCCGCGTTGAATCCAGTGATAAATTATGACCACTGAGTTTGTTTCGCCAGGTCTTATCAAGTTGGGTCATTTTGGATCTGGTGGTAGTTTTAAAACACGTACCGTTTCTGTTATGCCCATGGTCCAAATCGGTCCCCTAATCGAATTTGGTACTACGAAGGGGGGGGGGGGGGGGTGAAATACTTATATACACTATACGTTGCTTAAATTTGACCACACCTTTCTGTAGCACGTTGTATAATACTTATATCGTACACTATACGTTGCTTAAATTTGACCACACCTTTCTGTAACACGTTGTATAATACTTATATCGTACACTATACGTTGCTTAAATTTGACCACACCTTTCTGTAACACGTTGTAAAATGCTTATATCGTACACTATACGTTGCTTAAATTTGACCACACCTTTCTGTAACACGTTTTAAAATGCTTATATCGTACACTATACGTTGCTTAAATTTGACCACACCTTTGTGTAACACGTTGTTAATACTTATATCTTACACTATACGTTGGTTAAATTTGACCACACCTTTCTGTAACACGTTGTATAATACTTATATCGTACACTATACGTTGCTTAAATTTGACCACACCTTTCTGTAACACGTTGTTTAATACTTCTATCGTACACTATACGTTGCTTAAATTTGACCACACCTGTCTGTAACATGTTGTATACATTTATCAACCAAAGTCCTTCCACTTTTCTCCACAGTACTTCAATAGTGAAGTGTTTAAATATGATATATTAAGTTTTCTGTGTCTGAAAACTATTTCATCATGATGAACGAACAGTTTGTGAGCAATAGAACGTATTACGGTAAGTTCTCAAAATTATATTTATTTAGTTGTAATGCGTACGCTGTACGACTGCTGTACTGCCTCCTCCGTCGTCGTCCCAAACATGTTTTGGCAGATCCCAACGACTCCATCACAGTCTCCAAAGCAGCACTTTCCTTGCCCAATCCGAATCGCAATAATAATACGCGACCCCGACATAGGACACGCCTGCGAGTCCGAAGAACTTCCACAACTGGCCCTCGGCACAATGATGTGTAGAGACTATCCTTAACTTTACTCTCCAGCGATTGCGCAAGCTGAGGTCTGAGCCTTCTGTAAGGCGCCTCTGTGCTTAATCGCTACTAAGTACATTATACATATTTCTGGCTAGAACGCCATAAGCACTGGCTTTATTTTCAGCTGAAGTTGTAAAAGCAATATAGGCTAACAGGACAAATCCGTTCGTAAAAAAACTGCTGTACTGAGGTCTTGGGTTCGATTCCCGGGTCGGGTAAGAGTGAAATTGGGGTTTTCTATCACTAAATGCTTAGTATCATCCCGGAGTCTGGAATTGTGTTTATAGTGATCACATTATGGGCCGCAGATAAGCTCGACGATATGTGGGGGTACTGGTCACACCTCTGCCTACCCCTTCGGGAATTACAGGTGTGAGTGTGTATGTATAAAAAAATACTATGTAGTGGGTCCCTCGATTACGAGAGGCCGCGGCCGTCTGGTTTGGTACTACTGCTTTGTATATTTATGCAGTTAAGCAGCAGTATACAAGCACAGTTGTGTTTCTGTTATAGGACATTGAAGCCAGTGAAATTACTGGGCGTTATGAGACTTAACATCTCTTGTCTCGGGGTGACGAGCGCAGTGCAATACCATGCAGTTTGTAATTCAAAGTTATGTGTGGTGTTTCTATTTATAGACAGGCGTGGCGCTGACCATCAGGCGAGCGACCTGCTCGTTCCGTCATTAAAGCTAATAAAACAATCTGTCCAATAATTTAGGGGGTCTGTAAGGGTTAAGTAATTTGATAGATTATTCCATACATTTTAAAGTAGATCGCTCAGTGATTTATGTCCAGGGTAGCTATCCCGGGCCACCACGCCTTTCGTGGCGCGCGTGCGCGTTGCTATAGAGACGGCAATATGGCCGCCGTCGCCATGACAACGCGGGTATATAGGGCATGCCAAGGGGGTACACCACTGACCTACTTAATAAGAAGCCCCGATGTGCGCGATATTAATTTCTAGTTGTCTGTGCTGACTATTGCTTCTTCTATTTATTTTAACTAGTGCCCCCGTATTGGTCGAAATGCGACCTCTGTAATGATATACTTGTTCTGTAACATCAGCTGCCAGATTTGACATTCAGACTTTGTTAGTTTATATTATTAAAAGCATCGAAATGAGATGACAAGAAACGTAACTCAAGCCAAAAATGATCCCACCAAAACTCTGTGCAAAGGGGCTATAAAAGTCTGTTCAGCTCGTTCATTCGAAAAATTAATTCATGATCTCTAGTTGACACTTAATACGTCAAAAGTTTTGCGCGGTGCAGAACGTCGTATCTCGATTTAGAAATGTAATATTTAGACATTAACTGATTTTGAACGTTCATCATTTTTTGTTGCGTGTATGAGTGAAAATAACAATGATTAGACAAAAGTTCATTCAGTGATCTCCAAAGTTGCAAGTCGAATATCGGCATGTTATTCATACGATAAAAAAGAAAAATATTTATTTATGTCGTAGCAATGCAATCGGATATGGTACTACGGGAGATGAAATATTTATATCTTACACTATACGTTGCTAAATTTGACCACACCTTTCTGTAACACGTTGTATAAAACAAGTATAAGGAATCAAACAAGCATTTTTCTCGGTGCGTTGTCTATTTCTGCCAAGCAGTGTGTTAGTACTGAGTTTCGATTCTAAGGACATTGAAGCCAGTGAAATTACTGGGCATTATGGGAATTAACACCTTATGTTTCGTGGTAACCAACGCAGTCCAATGCCACACGTCCAAAGTTCTGTGCTCTATTTATGGGCGTGCTTACAGGCGAGTGACCTGCTCGTCTCGCCAGTCAAGCTAATTAAAAAAATAATACTTCATTCGTCCTCTATAGTAACCATATACTATACTCCAAATTATCTAAATTCAATTGTCAAATTTTCATTTCTTTTCGCTTCAAACGATTCTAGACAACGCAGACAGAGTTAAGGGAAGAAGCTAGTAAAGTGATAGAGCCATGCTCTAGACAGTTTTGTCTACAGCATGAATGGGCTGGTTCGATCGGGGTATCACTGTCTCACAGAAAACCGACGTAAAGTTACAGCTTGTTATTGCGTTTTGTACGGTAAGTGGGGTATCCGGAGGCCTTTCCTTTAAGGTCGGCAACGCGCCCGTGATTATTTTGGTATTGCGCACATGGGCGGTGGAAATCACTTACCATCAGGTGATACAGTTGCTCGTTTGCAAGACTAAAAAAATCGATTAAATCGGCTATCAAATTAATAAAAGCCGAATTGAAATCGGTCCATGCGTGTACATTTTTTGTCGTAGTTAAATATTCAACACAAAAAGTTTATACATATCTATTCCTAATGCAGCTGATAGTTTCGAAAACCTTATTTCAGTAAAAGTTTGAAGGACCTACCAAAGTCGCGAGGTCGTTGACCCCGCACGTGTTTTGTCTACGCATGCGCGTGTTAAACAGCATTAAATCTTTATTTTTTCCACAATATCGCTATGATCATTTGTAAACATCATAAGCTCACGCGTATATCCCTAAGGGGTAGACAGAGGTGCCGTTATTGCACACACGCTTCGCTGAGCTTATTTCTGTCCCATGATGTGATAGACAAGCCTTTTTTTATTAGCTTGAGTAACGAAACGAGCAGATCGCTCGCCTGATGGTAAACGTCACGCCTGCCCGTAATCAGAAGCAACACCACACAGAACTTTGAATTACAAAGCACTGCATGGCATTGGACTGCGCTCGTCACCCCAAGACATGAGATGTTAAGTCTCATAATGCCCAGTAATTGCACAGGCTTCAATGTCCTTCAAGCAGTGCTTACACACGCTTGATGTCGTCCAATATGCAGTGACTTTATTCTCCGTCCACCTGCCCCTATCCCACTCGCATTGGGGTCGGCGCAACATGCTTTAACACGTTACAGAAAGATTTGGCTTGTAGTTTTTACAACTGCCTGCCTGACGTCAACCCCTCTGGGGAAAATGCAGTGACCTAATAAATAAATTCAATTACGCATGTAGTCTTAAACGGAGTAAAGTGGATTACTACAGTCTTCTCGAACATGCCTGCATTTACAGTATCTGCCTTGTATTATACAATAAGTAACAAAAATTCTGTCGGGCGTTTTAACTGTGATATCAGAATCGACATTCAAACGTAATTAAATAACTCGCATACGAAAATAAGTCTATAAAAATAATCATTTTTTTTTATAATTTCATTATTTTATTGTTTGTGAATCGTATTTCGATTGATTGCCTCTGCAAGCGCGATGACTCGGAGCCACAGCGAAATAGTAAGTTGCGGCGTCTAGGTGCATTAAACGCGCTGCGCCGCGTGCGCGCCCGTCTTGTTCAATACGTCACGTCAGTCATCTGTTCATCACTTTTCAGATGAAGATATATTTTTTTAAATATGTTCATATTTCTAAGCTACCTGTGTAAGGATAATATCTTGCTTCTGTTTATATTTTTTTTCTTTAACTAATTTTATTAAGCGGTCTATATGGATATCTTCACGACCTTTCCTGGAAAGGGCCAAAAGGGTATTTTTACATACTGTATATACATGTTACAGAAAGGGAGTGATCAAATTTAAGCAACGTATAGTGTAAGATACATCGAAATAATATGACAAGAAACGTACCTCAAGCAAAAAAATGCCCCTACCAAAACTCTGTGCAAGTGGGCGGGGCTATAAAGTCTGTGAAAAATAATATATCTTTGACACTTGACACGTCTAATTTTTTGCGCGGTGCAGAACGTCGTATCTTGATCTAGAAATTGCAAAATTACATAAATAAGTAATTTTTTTATCGAGTTGGTTTTTTTATGTTATAGGTCGGCAAACGAGCAAGTGGGTCACCTGATAATAAGTGATCTCCACCGCCCATGTACGCCTACAATACCAAAAGAATTATGGGCGCGTTGCCGACCCTAAAGTAAAGGGATAATTAAGGGATTGGGAAGGAGAGGGGGAGTTAGGCCTCCGGATATCTCACTCACCGTACGTAACGCAGCAACAATCTGCTATTTTACGTCGGTTTTCTGTGAGACAGTGGTAATAACCCGGGCGAGCCGGCCCATTCATGCTGTCGACAAACATGTCTACAGCGTGGCTCTACCACTCAAAAACGTCGTAACGTCGATATTCGACTTGCAACTTTGGACAACACAAATGATATATTGCCGAATAAAGCCGTTAACAGGCGCGCGGAGGTAATGCAAATAAGTTATACGTGCACATCACAGTTAAATTACAGAATGTCTGACTTCAACCCCTCTGGGGAGAAAACACCCAGCTACTCGTATTTGTAGATCACACAAACATGTGCCTCGGTGCGGGAATCGAACCCATCCATCGCATTACAGCAACTCGCCTTTCGCCACGGAAGGCTGTCCATTTTAACACGCTTTTATTAGCTTCATACGTATGTAAAGGAAACTTTGAACATGATTTTGACCCCTTCAAAACGTCGGATTAACTCGAAATTTGGCATACTTATCAACGACCGATGACAATTCAAAAAATTAAATATTTTAAGTTTAATATAATTAATTAATTTCAATTTTATTGAAAATCATTGAAAATAAATAATAGTTTAAAAAATTAAAAAACGCTTTTATTGACAATCCAACTAAAAAGTGAAAAAAAAAATAGTTTAAAAAAATTAAACACACGCTTTTATAGAAAATCCAACTAATAAACGAAAAATAAATAATAGTTTAAAAAATTAAAAAACGCTTTTATTGACAATCCAACTAAAAAGTGAAAAAAATAGTTTAAAAAAACTAAACACGCTTTTATAGAAAATCCAACTAAAAAGTGAAAAAAAAAAAATAGTTTAAAAAAGCTAAAAAAAACGCTTTCATAGAAAATACAACTACTAAATAAAAAATAATAGTTTAAAATATTTTATTGTAAAAAGCGTGGGGTGCTTTTTAAGATATTATCAAAATGATAATTCTACTACTCATATCTGTCAATAAACTGACTAGGGACACCCCGCGTTTTTTTTACAGTAAAATATTTTAAACTGTAGCGCCCATGACTACACTAATTACAAAATACGCCAAGAGATGGCGCCACTGCCATAGTGCGATGCAAAACGTATGGCACATCTACATCGCGATGGCAAGATTCTCCGACAAAACATTACTTCCGAACATAAGGTTGTAAATGATGTAGAAAAGTTAGGATTAGCCTAGTTACCTATTCTGTGGTACATGAGAGACTTCCACCTTGATGGGATCTTTCGTTGAAAGCAGAATACGTTTAAATAAGTAGTTTGTGTAGCGAATGACTTCCACCCTTGTTGGGATCATTCATCGTTACTCGGTAGTTGCTAGTATTATACGCAAATATACTATTTCCCGTACCTCCACGTGTTTTTCTGCAACGCTCCAGTCCGCCCGTCCGCTACAAAACTATTATTTATTTTTCATTTTTTAGTTTGATTTTCTATAAAAGCGTGTTTTTTAGTTTTTCTAAACTATTCTTCACGTGACGTTGACTAGATGACCATTAAAAACACCTTGACTATCATTTGAACACCTTGACTATCATTTGAAACACAACACTCCCCTTTCGGATGTCGCATAGTCAACTAGTTGAGAGGAAGCTGACTATTACGGGTGACCTCGTGCGTTTACAGTGTTGTGGGAGTGTTTGGAATCGGGCTTTATGATAAAATAACGTTTAACAAAACTAGTTTATACGGATTTTATCGCGGTTTAATTTTTATTTTTATTCCCGAAGCTGAAAAGCTTTCGAAACGTCGGGAATAAAAATAAAAATTAAACCGCTATAAAATCCGTATAAACTAGTTTTATTTCAATGTGTAATATTCGCGTAAACCTAAGAAATCACAATGTTTAAAAAACTTATTAAACGTTGTTTTATTTTAATTTTTTTTGTGGTAGTTACAGCAATAGCATGTAAATTCCAATAACACAATCGCGACGAGTGTACTGTTGTCCGTTGAGGAGTTTTATTTTTTTACTCCGTACTCCTTCATCAGATCTTAACCTAATTTATATGGGACCACATTGCAACGAAACACTATCGATTTATTTTTTTTCCAACAATATCGGTCCACAATTGGCGGAGAAATCGATGTACATACATAAAAATAGCAAAAAAAAAACACGCCGAATTGAGAACCTACTCCTTTTTTGAAGTCGGTTAATAAAAGGCTTGGGTTTTAAAATGATGGCCGCATTACTGTAATAGGAACGTAGTAAGGCTCATCTCCGTGTGGTGTACAAGGTGGTAGATCCCTCGTATGAGGCCGTCTGATTGGTACCACCGCTTTGTCTATTTTTGCCGCCAAGCAATAGTGTCTGAGCACTGTTTTACGAGTGGTAGAGCTACGCTGTAGACAATTTTGTCTACAGCATGAATGGGCCGGTTCATCCGGGTCGTTACCACTGTCTCACAGAAAACCGGCGTAAAGTAGCAGCTTGCTGCTGCGTTTCGTACGGTGAGTGAGATATCCGGAGGCACAAATCCCCTTCCCTTTCCCAACCCCTTAATTATCCCTTTCCTTTAAGGTCGACAATGCGCCTATTATTTTTCTGGTATAGTGGGCGTATATGGGCGGTGGAGAACACTTACCATCAGGTGACCCACTTGCTCGTTTGCTGACCTATGCTATAAAAAACAGATAAAAAGCATATTGAGGTATTTTACGGTAGGCAGCGGCCTGGCTGTGCTCTGGCATTGCTGAGTTCCATGGGCGGCGGTAACCACTTACCATCAGGTGGGACGCCCACTCGTCTGTCTATTAAAGGAAATAAATAAAAATTAAAAAAATATTAGCCCTCTTTGATTCGGACACTAGAAAACTCTAGTTAAAGTTAGGTTAGGTTATGATTTTGTTGTATTCTAGAGGAAGTAGCCAATTAAGAAAATCTATGTTACGTGTTACACTCCAACACGTGTTGCGGGAATAAGTAAATTTAGATATTTTGTGAAGTCTCTAGGTTTAGAAAAATAATAATAATGTATTACAAAACTTGCTGTTACCCAAGACTTCGTCTGAGTGAGTATTTGTAGCATATATATATAAACACTCACGCCTGTAATCACCGAAGGGGTAAGCAGAGGTGTAACCAGTACACCCACATTTCGCCGAGATTATCTCCGTCGTATGATGTGATAGGGGGCGAGCCTATCGTCATACCGGGCACAAATCCAGACTCCGGGTTGATACTAAGCATTTCATGATAGAAAAACCCAATATCACTTTACTCATCGATCGAACCCGAGACCTCAGCACATCAGTCGTGCCACGCACGCATTATAACTGCGCCACCGAGGCAGTCTAAAAAATTGTAACAATTTTTTAGTGAAAGAATCGTCAAAAACCGTGCATAAATCAATACATAAAGGTTTTTTAGTTTTTCATTTCCAAATTCACCCCCATTGAAATGGAATTATTTCTTCAATACTAAATGAACCCACCACCGTAGTAAACCCTCTTCTTCCACCTGCCCTTATCCTACTCGGAGTGGGGTCGACGCAACATGCTTTTAACACACACAGAAAGATTTGGCTTTACGGCCAGCCACCTGCCTGACGACAATCCCTGTGACGAAAAACACGCAGACCCGTAAACACCCGAATAAATATTTGTGGATCACACAAACATTTGTCTCGGTGCTGGAGTCGAACTCGCAGCCTCTCGCTTCAAGACAGTAAACCCTAACGAATACAAAAATAATCATAGTGATTTCTTATGTTTACGCGAATATTACACATTGAAATCAGCTTTCGTGGTCACGGGAGAGATCTCAGAAGCTTTCAAAACGTTGGGACTAAAATAAAATTAAACCGCGATAAAATCCGTATAAACTAGTTTTATTTCACAAAAAGAATCATCGAAATCGGCCGACATTTGGCGGAGTTGTGTGTTATCTAATATATAAAATTCTCGTGTCACAATGTTCGTTCCCATACTCCTCCGAAACGACTGGACCGATTTGTATGATATTTTGTGTGCATATCGGGTAGGTCTGAGAATCGGCCAACATCTATTTTTCATCCCCCTAAATGTTAAGGATGGTCCACCCCTAATTTTTATTTTTTATTTATTAGACAACATTTTTTGTTTTTATTTTTTTATGATACAGCATTAAAAATACATACAACCCTAAGTTTTCAACCTTCTACGATCAACCCCTATTTTTTAATAGCGTTTGATGCGAATAGACTACTTTAATCCTGGGAATAGGCATTCACGCGGGCGGAGTCGCGGGCAACAGCTAGTACATACATAAAAATATACAAATAGAATGGCATCCCTCTTTTAGATGTCGGTTAAATAAATAACCTAGGTTTTGCAAGTCATCCTAGCGTATTATTGTAACTGGCATGTCACAGAGTTTCTAGGTCACGCGGTGTCGGCAGAATCAATACAATACGGCGTTTAGTACCCTGTTATAAAACATGCACTGCCTCGGTGGCGCAGTTGTAATGCGTACGCGGTACGACTGCTGTGCTGAGGTCTCGATCTCGATCCCCGGGTAGGGTAAAAGTGATAGTTTTTCTATTACGAAAAGCTCAGTATCAGCCCGGAGTCTGGAATTTGTGCCCAGTATGGTGATTAACTAGCCCCCTATCACATCATGAGACGCAGATAAGCACGGCGAAATGTGGGTGTACTGTTTACACCTCTTCCTAGCCCTTCGGGGATTACAGATTTGTATGTACATCCCGTAGGTTCCCATTGCTGGGTATAGGCTTCTCATATTATCTTCGGATGTCTCACTCACCACACAAAACGCAGCAGCAAGCTACCTCGGTTTTCTGTGAGACAGTGGTTACAATCGAGCGGGCTCATTTGTGCTGTAGACAAAACTGTCTACATGTGGCTCTTCTTGACAAGTTTCGTCATTTCCTCGTCCGTTATCAGCAGAGTGAACCAGGTGAGGTTGGCGCTCATCTATTTCATCCAAAAACTTTAATGTATACTACTAGACAAGCTGTGCGGTACAAAGAAATTGCGCTCATAGTTACGGTCAATTGACCACAACTCATTTAGTCGCACGCGAGAGAGCGACAAAAGCAGTTGTTGTTGTTTGAATAGCTGCGAACGTTAAATTCGATAAACTAACACGAAATTGTTTATTGTGACCCATAAAACAATGTAATTATTTACCATTCATTCAATTTGAAGTTATTTTACGGAAGTAACTATATTATTTCTTGGTTTTGATCGAAAAATTCATTTATTGTAAATGAATTAATATCAAACAAAACAGTCGTCTCAATATTGCCATCTCGCTTACTCTCAACTCCTCTCGCTCCCACGCCTTAGACGTCATTCCCGCCTCGCCGGCCGCGTATGCAACTCAATTTTTCTTCTGAACAATGTCTATGGTATTAAAGTCTTTGATTTCATCATGAGACAGAAATAACCGGCAAATGGTTTATGCACTAGTGTACCTTTGCCCACCTCTTCGAAGGTACACGCGTTGTTCAATTATAGTCAACAATGTTAATTTAAAGTCGTAAATAAGCGTACCTACAATTGCGTCATGTTTGGCGCAATATACCATTTTGCAATATGGCATTGGACGACCCGCCAAATGTAAGTGCGTGAAGGTACATTTCCGAACGTAGCGAGTTGCTTTCTTTTCTGTTTTTGTTTGTTCCTTAAGGAACCGGCTAAGATCAGAGACCATGCTGCCATGTCATTAGTTATATTATTTTCTTATATTCCAAGAACGATGAAACAGGGGTATGGCCGATTTCAAGGTCTTGTTGGAGTTTTGGTGTTAATTCCTTTCAGTTCAATGCTTCTTAGACGACTTTCTTCAAGCGGAACGAAAGCACAAGGTCGATCAATATCCTTGATCAAAAATCACCTAAATTCCCTATCCCAATGTTTCCATAAACTATTCATCATCGTAAATGATTATTGCACAAAACCACACCACTTTTATACCACAAACACAACTTTAAACTAGTTTAGGAAATAATTAAAACAAGAGAGCCACCGCACTGTCAGAATTCTCGCCAAAACTCGTAGTGAGTTGCGCTGAAGACAATTTTGTCTGCAGGACCGACGATGAATCCGACGTAAAGTAGGGTCTTGTTGCGTTTCGTACGGTCAGAGATATCCGGAGGTAAAAGTATCGATTTTAAATCGTATCGAATTAGTAAAAAGTGTCGATATCGATTTCGATATATCAATGAAAAAATATCGACTATAAATTGTATTGGCATCATATAAAAAGAATTACATATTAACTTGACATTTGAAACGAACGACCTTTAAATGGTACCATATTTAAAAATTATAGTTTTTGGTAATATTTCGGTCCTTGATAAAAAAAACGATACTTACATCGATTTAAGTAATGAAAACAATTACTTATAGCGAAAATATTGATAGGTATATTAAAAAAACGTATATCGATATTTCTGCTTTATAATATCGATAATAATCAGCTTTTCAATTTAAAAGTTTTAAGTCTAATGTTGTCTTAGTCTAACTATAAATCTAAATTTTGGTGGAATCCAACCTATTTTTGATGGCGTTGATCTTCGTGTTCGATGGGCAAAACAAAAGTTCTTAACTTTTTGCTGTTTGTTTTCGGCTTTGACTATATACCTAGTTTTCGGGCTTTATCCATTTTGAGGTTAGAATTTAAACATCATTCTTTGAAAGATGTACATTTAACGCTGTGATCGAGGACTATTACTCTAATTTCAGAATTTTTATTTCCAATAACCCAAAATTAAGTTTAATTACATCGCTGTAACATAATATATCTTTTACAGGTTAACCTGTAACCAAAGAAAACAGGAATATAGTTTAGTTTGTTAATCAAATTAATCGTAATCGATTATTGTCGATTCCCAACTATGTACCGACATCGATTCATCGGTATATAAATATCAATCGATTATCAATTCATAATCACTACAATGAATTATTATTATGTTTATACTAGATCAATTATCTGTACCTATTTACACCAGTTAAAAAAGCATACATATTTGTATTAGTTTATTTTGAACTCAGGTTTAGATTGAGAAGCTCCTCCATTTTTATAAAATATGTATGCAATATCTACTACGGCAATATTTTTTGTGTGACGCAAAGAAATAAATATTTATGATTAATATTTACACAATAATTAATAATTTTAATATTTTAACCATTAATAAAAATATTTTATAGCAAAATTCTGTAATAAAGAGTAAAGACTCTTTAAAGAGGCGTTATAAGCAGGGCATGGCCGAATGGATTAAAAAAATATTTCAAATTTAGAAATCGATCGTCAATTCTAGTTTTTCGCATTCACGTACTCCGTCGCGTCGACAATTAGGCGGTTTGAAAGAAAACCACGTGAAAAATTCGGATTCCGGTTAATTTTTTAACAAAGTTTATATTATTATGTCGGTGCACACTATACCTCTGGTTACCCCTTTCATCAGAGGACCGAGGTTTCCGTATAGAAAGAGTGAGTACATATTTTAAATTATATTTTTTGCAACGGTAAATTCACTGCGATTTTTAAGTACCTTAAATAAATACTCGTAGGTACCTATAGAGCAGTAAGAAAATTCGGCCATTTTTCGACGGTCGTCCCTTTTGTCGGTTCGTCATAATTGCATTGAAAAACCTATCGTTGAAATGATAATAGAAGAAGAAGATAGAAGTTGTAATGCGTGCGTGGTACGATTGCTGTGCTGAGGTCTCGGGTTCGATCCCCGGGTCGGGTAAAGGTGATACTTTTTTTATTTCGATATGCTCATTATCAGTCCGGAGTCTGGAATTGTGTGGTATGGCGATAGGCTCGCCCCCTTTATCACATTAGACAGAAATAAGCTTGGCGAAATGTGGATGTACTGGTTACACCTTTGCCTACCCCTTCGGGGATTACAAGCGTGAGTGCGAAGAATCATGGACGCACTCACAGTATGAAATGCAGCAGCAAGGTGCTACTTTACGTAGGTTTTCTGTGAGACAGTGGTAACGACCCGGACGAGCCGGCCCATTCTGCTGTAGTCAACTGTCTACAGCGTGGCACTACCACACACTCACTTAGCGCCATCTATTACGTTTTGTGAAACTCGACCGTACAAATTTTATCGCGTGGTTCGATTTTTGTGGTCAATGACCTCGGTAATGTTTTTATTTCGTTTACGCATCGCAAAAAATGCGTTTAAAAAGTCGATATCACGAGCTCTGCAACCATGCTTAGGTCCGTCGTCTCATGTCCACGGCGAATGTAAACGCTTGTACTGCGTACTCTGTTTTTGTTGATAGCTTTAGAAGACGAGACGAGCAGATCGCTCGCCTGATGGTAAGCGTCACGCCTGCCCATAAACAGAAGCAACAAACCACCTTTTACCGAGTGGTAGAGCCACGCGGTAGCGAGTTCTGTCTGCAGCATGAATGGGCCGGCTCGTCCGATTCGTTACCACTGTCTCACAGAAAACCGGCGTAAAGTAGCAGCTTACTGCTGCGTTTCGTACGGTGAGTGAGATATCCGGAGGCCCAAATCCTCTCCCCTGCCCAATCTTTTAATTATCCCTTTCCTTTAAGGTGTCAACGCGCCCATGACTTTTTTGGTATTGTGGGCTACATGGGAGGTGGTGATCACTTACCATCAGGAGACCAACTTCCTCGTATGTCGGCCTATACAATAAAAAACTACATCATGGGTGCGTTGCCGACCTTAAAGGAAAGGGATAATTAAAGTTTTGCAAAAGCGAGCAAGGTTTTCTCTGAGACAGTGGTAGCGACCCGGACGAGCCGACCCATTCATGTTGTAGACAAAACTGCCTACAACGTGGCTCTGCCACTCACCGATGTTATTATCGATCGATATGCGCTATATGGATGCCCATTGACCCGGGATGACCCGCGGGCCGCGGGGTCAACGCGGTCAGGTCAACGTGCTGTAAATCTAGGGTGTCTTGGCGTCAATTTTATTACGTTGGATGGTAAATCCGACGGCACAGTGGGCGGATGCGGTTGGGATTGTATTTTTTTATAAGGGCGGGATTTGGGTGGGATTTTGAGGGATTAATGGGATGGTGATTGAATTTTAACGTCGCAAGGCGTGGCGGTTGTAGAATTACGTTTTATTCAGTTTGTTAAGACTGGCTCGGTGGCGCAGTTGTGTTACGACTGAGACCGACGCTCAGGTTTCGCAGTCGATCCCTGGTGTCGAGTAAAAGAGATATTGGGGTTTTCTATTACGAGATGCTCAGCGTCAGCCCTGAGTCTGGAATTGTGCGCGGTATGGCAATAGGCTTGGCGAAATATGGGTGTATTGGTTACACCTCTGCCTACCCCTTCAGAGATTACATATGACATGAAAATTCCAATACAATAACACAATCGCGACGAGTGTACTGTTGTCCGTTGAGGAGTTTATTTTTTATTCCGTACTCCGTCATCAGATCTTAACCAAATTTATATGGGACCACATGGCAGCTAAACTCTATCGAATGTTTTTTTTTCCAATATAATCGGACCACAATAATTGGCGGGAAATCGATGTATATGTGCTTAAATGTTTTATATGATCGTGTCCTTATGGTACCTAATTGCCAAATAAAGATATTTTCTTATCTTTCTTTCTTGGTAGGTGCCCCGTATGCGAGAAGCCGTCTGGGTTGGTACCACCGCTTTGTCTGTTTCTGCCGCTAAGCAGCAGTGTGGAAGCACTTCTGTATTTCGGTTTGAAGGACATTGACGCCAGTGAAATTACTGGGCATTATGAGACTTAACAACTTATACCTCGCGGTTAGGAGCGCAGTTCAGTGCCATTCAGTGTACTGTAATCCAAAGTTCTGTTTGACTTTGCTTATGTTTATTGGCAGGCGTTGACGCTTACCATCAGGCGAGCGAACTGCTCGTCTCGTCATTCAAGCTATAAAAAAAAACCAGAGCGATAATGGCTGGTGGTAGAAGGAGAATTTCGTTGCGGGACAAAGACAATGTAACATCCCACAGACTCGCCGAGTTTCACTGCTCGGTGTCAACATAAATGCGTTCCACTGTCGATCCTGGTGCACAGGAGTTGGCAACGGGAGTATGGAATAGCCTTAGTTTAATTTCTGCCTATCCCTTTGGGCATGCAGGCATGAATTTGTGCCTATGATGGCACAGATACCAACGCATCCATTCTGAAGAAAAACGGGGCAAGTTTTTCTGCGCTAGTAGGAACCACAGCCCTGTGACGTTACAATCTAGGTTACACCTGAATGCCCGGTGACCTAGATGGGTAACCTATCTGACTATCTAATGCAGGCAATTGTGTAGGTAATTTTACGCTGTATGCAAGGTCCAGTGGTAAGAAACGACGGGGAGCCGAGAGGTCTTTGCTTCGAATTTACAAATAAAATTTGAGTCGTAGAGCCACGCTGTGGCCAGTTTTTTTTTTATTTGATTTTTTTATTAAATATACGCCAGTGGTTGTTACACAAAACTTTCCAATAATAACTAAATAATTTTTTAATGCTAGGAAAAAACTTTTTAAGGCAAATACAAAATGCAAAAAGGTATTTTGGTAAATATACAGTACAGACTGACTCGGTGGCGCAGTTGTAATGCGTACGTGTTACGATTGAGGTTAACGCTGAGGTCTCGGGTTCGATCCCCGGGTCGGGTAAAGTGGTATTGGGTTTTTCTATTACGAAATGCGGAGTATTAGCCCGGAGTCTGGAATTGTGCCCGGTATGGCGATAGGCTCGCCCCCTATCACATTATGGGACGGAGATATGCTCGGCGAAATGTGGGTGTGCTGGTTACACCTCTGCCTACCCCTTCGGGGATTACAGGCGTGAGTGCGTATACAATAGATATTATGATTGACAAGAATAAAGAGTGTCTACTTACTACAAAGTTGATACACGGAACGACGATCCCAAATGAAGATTAACCAGTAAACTTATTCACTTATATCAAATTTTCATACTATTGAGGTCTCTGGTTTAGAGGGTTAAACCTACCCTCCTAAGGACCGTCATGCAAGTGGGCCTAAGTAACTCTATTACATACGCACTCACGCCTGTAATCCCTGAAGGGGTAGGCAGAGGTGTAACCAGTACACCCACATTTCGCCGAGCATATCTCCGTCCCATAATGTGATAGGGGGCGAGCCTATCGCCATACCGGGCACACATTCCAGACTCTGGGCTGATACTGAGCATTTCGTTATAGAAAAACCCAATATCACTTTACCCGACCCGGGGATCGAACCCGAGACCTCAGCGTTAGCCTCAATCGTAATGCGTACGCATTACAACTGCGCCACCAAGGCAGTCAAAAATTTAATATTTACATTAACTTTTATTAAATACAAGCTAATTTTGAACGTTTATTAATTTTTGTTCCGTGTATGAGTGTTACCTTTGCATGTGTAAGTGGAGCCGTATTTTTGGCAGATTCATATGAGAGTTATCGTTCTAGTTATCTTATTTCGATGTAAACGTGCCTAATGCCAGTTTTCACCAACGTACGCTCAAACACTTCCTAACCAAGGGTCGTATAACCTAATAATAATACCAACCCTGTATTATATACGTCCCACTGCTGGGTACGGGCCTCCTCTACTGAATGATAGCGGTTAGGCCTTATTCCACCACGCTGGACTAATGCGGGTTGGCAGACTTCACATACCTTCGAAATTCTTATGAAGAACTTCTCAGGTATGCAGGTTTCCTCACGATGTTTCCTTCACCGTTAAAGCAAGTAATAGTTAACTATTAATACACACATCACTTAGAAAAGTCAGAGGTGTATGCACTTGGGGCTGGTTTCGAACCTGCGACTTTCATCTCGACAGTCCACTCTGAGCTATCACTGCTTATCAATAACCTAAGGAACTCCTTAAATCTATCCCTTACCTAAGTTTGTTTACGCGTAGTTAAGGGCCACCTTAGAAACATAGGTGTTGAAACCTAAGTGAAAACTTATAATGTCTTAGGGGCTCACCTAAACTTAGGGATTGATGGTTAAAACTGACATTATATTTACAAATTGCGTTTGTAGAGTGGGCAAAAGTCAATGACTTTTGAAAAACGAGCCGCCAGTTTGGACTACAGCCAACGCCAAAAATAAAGAGCGGTGCCGCGCTGAGTAATGTGTATTACCTAATGATTGCGTTTGTTATGTCGGTTTCTAGTTGTATGGGATAAATCTCATTCATTGTTGTATATCCTGGAGTTTCTGGCTCGTTCTTCTCCAGCGAAACAGCATTCCGAACTAGCGGCAGAATTTTGACAGAATCTAAATAATGTATAACATTTTATGGATTCAATAAACATTTTGAATTTGAATATACATTTTTTGAATGGTAGAGCCACGCTGTTGACAGTTTTGTCTACAGCATGAATGGGCCGGCTCGTCCGGGTCGTTGCCACTGTCTCACAGAAAACTGGCGTAAAGTAGCTGCTTGCCGCTGCGTTTCGTACGGTGAGTGAGATATCCGGATGCTCAAATCCCCTTCTCAATCCCTTAATTATCCCTTTGCTTTAAGGTCGGCAACGCGCCAATGATTCTTTTGGTATTGTAGGCGTACATGGCCGGTGGAGATGACTTACCATCAGGTGACCTACTGGCTCGTTTCCTGGCCTATGCTATAAAAAAACACGCAAACACGCCTGTAATCCCCGATGAGGTACGCAGAGGTCTTTCCGTCCTATGATGTGAAAGGGGGCCACCATATCGCCATACTGGGCACAATTCCAGAATCCGCGCTGATACTGAGCAAGTCGTAATAGAAAAACCCATTATCACTTTTACCTGACCCGGGATCGAACCCGAGAGACTGTGTGTTGAGGACACAGCAGGCGATCGGTCCTGGATTTTCCTTAGGCAGTGCCCACGAGCATATCGCCATACCGGGCACATCTCCAAACTCCGGGCTGATACTGAGCAAGTCGTAATAGAACCCAATATCATTTTTACCCGAGGATTGAACCCGAGACCTCAGCACAGCATTCGTACCGCGTACGCATTACAACTGCGCCACCGAGGCAGTCGTTGAGTAGATGATTAAAGTTGAACACCATTGTTGCAGGCAAGTCTCCGTTCTTCCCCGGCGTGGAGGAGGCGGCAGTAGCGGTGGCTGCGGGTGCGGTGGGTGCTGGATCACCAGGCATGCCCTCCGACCAGCAAGACGTGGTGTCGAGGCTCAGTGCAGCCGGTGAGATCCAGCTTTGAATGTCATTTTTGTACTACCGAGATGATCATCTCTCTATTCTAAAAAAAAGTAACTGGCACCGCCGCCGCCGCCGCTGCCAAAAGCTTGTCACGCTATCTCCTCCGAAACCGCTGGGGGTATGGGGTCGAGACCGATACCAATCGATGCAGAATAATGTGGGGAAGAAATGTCTCATATTCGTCGGACTTTAAGTTTTGTGGAAAAACATGGGCAAAGCCCCTAGTTTTTGAAATAAATATAATCAAATTTGAGTCTTTATTCGCTATTGACTGCCTCGGTGGTGCAGTTGTAATGCGAACGCGTTGCGACTGCTGTGCTGAGGTCTCAGGTTCGATCCCCGGGGTCGGGTAAAGGTGATATTGGGTTTTCGAAATACTCGGTATCCAGCCTGGAGTCTGAAACTTGTGTCCGGTATGGCGATAGGCTCGCCCCCTATCTTATCGTGGGACGGAGATACGCTCGGCGAAATGTGGGTGTACTGGTTGCATTTCTGCCTAAACCTTTGGGGAATTACAGGCGTGAGTGCGTATGTATGTATTTACTTCACTATTTTTAGTGGAAGAATTATCAAAATCGATGCATAAATGATGAAGGTCAAGTGTTTCAACCCCTTAGGAGTGGATTTTCTTTTTGAAATCAAAATGGGACCAACTTTGAGCTGTACTTGTTTGAATGAAGAAGTACTTATCCAAATGAATATATAAATAAATACACCCAACAGTCACACACATATTCCTGACCCCACACTAGGTTAACCTGTATCGTGGGTATCAGGAACTACGAGAGACTTTTGGTCCCACAACACCCGGACCCGAAACAAATATTTGTCAGTCAGACAAACATTTATCTCAGTGTGGGAATCGAACCCGCGGCATCTCGCATTGCAGGCGGTTACTACAGACCCCACTGCGCTACGGAGGCTGTCGACTCGGTCGAAATTTAGCGGAGTTATGCATGATTTATGTGTAACATAAAAATAAAATAAAAAACCGCATTGAATTGAGAACCTCCCTCGGTTTTTACGTCGGTTAATACACATTACTATAATCCTATATGTCTTAATCCAGGTCATTGTTTACCTGTGTGTCAAATTTC
Source organism: Mimas tiliae (assembly GCA_905332985.1). Classification (NCBI taxonomy): domain Eukaryota; kingdom Metazoa; phylum Arthropoda; class Insecta; order Lepidoptera; family Sphingidae; genus Mimas; species Mimas tiliae. Next base: position 5,303,655 of record HG995266.1, on the reverse strand, counting down.
ATCCAAATTGAATAAAAAAGATTAGGTCCATATTTACAAGGTGGCATGTCTCGTATGCGAGAGGCCGTCTGGGTTGGTACCACCGCTTTGTCTATTTCTGCCGCCAAGCAGCAGTGTGTAAGCACTGTTGTGTTCCAGCTTGAAGGACATTGAAGGCAGTGAAATTACTGGGCATTATGAGACTTGACAACAACTTATGTCTCGGTGTGACGAGCGCTGTCCAATGCCATGCAGTTTGTAATTCAAAGTTTTGTGTGGGTGCTGCTTCTGTTATTATTTTTTATTTTTTTTATGAAAGAGGTGGTAACGGAGCAAGCGAGTCACCTGATGGTAAGTGATCACCGCCGCCCATGGACACCGTCAATACCAGTGGATTTGTCGGTGCGTTGCCGGCCTTTGAGGAAAGAGTAGGCTCTTTTCTTGAAGGTACCTAAGTCGTATCGGTCTTGAAATACCGCAGGTGATAGCTGATTACATAAGGATGCCGTACGGGGAAGAAAACTTCGCGTAAATCGCACCGTTGAGGAACGCCAGCCATCCAGATGGTGTGGATGGAATCCCAACTTGTGACGCGTTGTGCGGTGGTGCAAACAGCTCCTCGGAACACTCCCCATGATAGATACGATACGCTAAGCAAGCAAAACATCAAATAAAAAAAACTCATGAACGGCTAAACTTCTATATATTTTTTTATTAGTTTGAATGATGAAACGAGCATTTCGTTCGCATGATGGTAAGCAATGCCTGTCTATAAATAGAAGCAACACCACACAGAGCCTGGTATTAATCATTGCATGACATTGGACTACGCTCGTCACCCCGAGACATGATGTTGTCTCATAATGCCCAGTAATTTCACTGGCAACAATGTCCTTGAAACCGAAACACAACAGTACTTTTTATAGCAAAGGCCGGCGAACGGGCAAGTGCGTCACCTGATGGTTAGTGATCTCCACCGCCCATATACGCTGCTACTTTATGTCGATTTTCTGTGAGACAGTGGTAACGACCCGCTCGATCCGACCCATTCATTCTGCAGACAAAACTTTACTGCGTGGCTTTGCAACTAACAAAAAGCCTTCTGTTTACAGGTCTGTCGATGTGCGTCAGTGCATTGGGCTCGCCGGCCCGCTCGTCTCCGGTATCGGCCGGCTCGGAGCACGGCGAGAGATTCAGTCGGAAGGTGTTTGTCGGCGGACTGCCCCCGGACATCGATGAGGGTGAGTCTAACTTGAAATTTCACTGTTTATTTATCCAATTAACTTGTTAAGGAACACCGATCGAAGGAAAACGTCATGGCTGCAGAACATTTGAGAGTGGACAGGAATAGCGAGCGTTGCTGAACTATTTTGTTTCGCATAAATTCAAATCATTTATTCTGTAAATTGGATCATAAATATCACTTTTACATGTCAATCATTTTTTAAGCTACATAACATTTACGACGGCTAGCCATGAGAAGAAACGCCGAAACAAACTCACGGGTTATGGCCTCTTTTAATGTATAATATAAAGGACAGTATGCTGAGCTAGTCGACTTCACTAGTTTGAGAGGCACTATATGAAGAAGATGAAGAATTATACGTTATACACATGTATAAGGGTGAACTTATGCCGAAAGCATTCTCTACCATCATAAATTAATTCGACGTGTTACAGAAATGTGTGGTAAAATTTTACCAACGTATAGTGTACGATATAAGTATTATACCACGTGTTACAGAAAGGTGTGGTCAAATTTAAGCAACGTATAATGTACGATATAAGTATTATACAACGTGTTACAGAATGGTGTGGTCAAATTTAAGCAACGTATAATGTACGATATAAGTATTATACAACGTGTTACAGAATGGTGTGGTCAAATTTAAGCAACGTATAGTGTACGATATAAGTATTATACAACGTGTTACAGAAAGGTGTGGTCAAATTTAAGCAACGTACAGTGTACGATATAAGTATTATATACAGTAGAGTACTTATTATTTATATTGTAAAGTCATTGTACTATTCTATTAGATATTGGGCCATCTGATTTTAAATGATCTCCACCGCTCATGTACGCCCACAATAATAGAAGAATTATGAACGCGTTACAGATCTTAAAGGAAAGAGATTATTAAGGAATTGGGAGGGGGATTTGAGTCCCAGATATTTCACTTACCGATATTCCATGAGACAGAGGTAATAACCCGGTCGAGCCAGCCCATTCATGCTGTAGTTAAAACTGTCTTCAGCCTGGCTCTACCACGTTGTTGAATGGCATTTTTACACTGCTTGAAAGCTTTTTTGTTTAGGTACCCTTAGTAAGTTTACATACATACATAAATACGCACTCACGCCTGTAATCCTCGAAGGGGTAGGCAGAGGTGTAACCAGTACACCCACATTTCGCCGAACGTATTTCCGTCCCTTATGTGATAGGGGGGGCGAGCCTATCGCCATACTGGCCACAAATTCCAGACTCCGGCCTGATACTGAGCTTTTCGTAATAGAAAAACCCAATACCACTTTACTCGACCCGGGGATCGAACCTGAGACCTCAGCGTTGACCTCAATCGTAACGCGTACTCATTACAGCTGCGCCACCGAGGCAGTTACTAAGTTTGTGATGTTATATCTTAAACTACGGTATCTGTCAACTTTTACTTCGAACCCAGCACCCGTACGATACGAGTCCCAAGTTTAACCAAACAATCATTGCAGGCTCGCGTCAAAAGATAACCGAGACAATGGCTTGACCCATTTGGAACAATGGGGAAGTGGGCCGGAAGCACGCTGGAGATAACTAGATGTCTATACAATAAAGGAAAGACTGGATAGGGTTCTGAATGAGGGTATTTTTAGTTAGAAATTGGAGCAAAGAATATAGACTTGACTGTATTCGCAAAATAATAGGTCTTTACCTATGTGCCGTTCTGTACTAGAAAGATACAAGTTTTCAATCATTTTTTTTTTGTATAGGCCGACATACGAGCAATGGGTCACCTGATGGTAAGTGAACACCACCGCCCATGTACGCCCACAATACCAAAATTATCATGGGTGCGTTGACGACCTTAAAGGAAAGGGATAATTAAGGAATTGGGAAGGGGAGGGGGTTGGGGCCTCCGGATATCTCACTCACCGTACGAAACGCAGCAGCAAACTGCTACTTTACGCCGGTTTTCTGAGAGACAGTGGTAATGACCCGGACGAGCCGGCCCATACATGCTGTAGACAAAAGTGTCAACAGCGTGGCTCTACCACTCAAAAATTATTCTCTATTTCTATTGATCAAAGTAAACCATGCTATCGATGCATCTTTTGCGCAGTGGCAATGCTATCGGTTTGGCCAACCCGCATTAGTCCAGCGTGGTAGACTAAGGCCTAACCCCTCTCATTCAGTAGAGGAGGTCCGTGTCCAGCAGTGGGACGTAGGAATGTAACTTATAATACTGCTTTTTTATCTGAGTTAAAATACTTTAAAAACCCACTTCTGAGTCCAAATCGAGGTACTTTTATTTATCAGCCTGAATGACGAAGCAAACAGGTCACTCATCTGATGGTATACGTCACGCCTGCACATAAACAGAAGCAACACCACACAGAACTTTGAATTACAAACTGCATGGCGGCATCACAGAAAACCGGCGTAAAGTAGCAGCTTGCTGCTGCGTTTCGTACGGTGAGTGAGATATCCGGAGGCCCAAATTCCCCTCCCCTTCCCAATCCCTAAAGTATCCCTTTCCTCTAAGGTCGGCAACGCGCCCATGATTATTTTAGTATTGTGGGCGTACATGGGCGTTGGAGATCACTTAGCATCAGGAGACCCATTTGCTCGTTTGCCGGCCTATACTATTAAAAAAAAAAAAAATGGCATTGGGCAGCGCTCATCGTCCCAAGATCTTCAATGTCCTTCAAATTACACAACAGTGCTTACACTCTATTTGTCAGAAATAGATGTTACCAACCCAGACGGCTTTTCGCATACAAGGGACCTGCCAACTACTAAATTCCTAAGTAGAGCGCGTGTATAACTATTCATTAAAACGTTCAGATCGACAGTATCCTTAACCTAAAACCTTGGTGCTATGGGAAATTATCGAGTGCGGTTTATTGATTGATGCATAAGTTACTGCAAGCAGTCTATTGTAGAATATGACCTATTAAATTATTAGCTTTTACTCGCGACTCCGCCTGTGTCGCGTTTATCCGGAACAACTCTCGCCCCTTTAAAGCATTTCACCCCCTAAGTGAAAATCGCGAAATACATAATTGCTTACGTAATTGCTTCTTGACTGCCTCAGTGGCGCAGTTGCGATGCGCACGCGTTACGAATGAGGCTGACGCTGAGTTCTCGGGTTCGATCCCCATGTCAGGTAAAGGTGATATTGGGGTTTGCTATTGCTCAGTATCAGCCCGGAGTCTGGAATTGTGCCCGGTATGGCGATGGGCTCGCCCCCTATCACATAATGGGACCGAGATACGCTCGGTGAAATGTGGGTGTACTGGTTACACCTCTGCCTACCCCTTTGGGAATTACAGGCGTGGGTGCGTATGTATGTATGCTTAATTAAATGCCTTTTTACTACTTTAGGGGTGGAGCTTGGTCATTCCCTGTTACTGCTACTCCCTCGTAGTTGCTGATACTCACGATACAAGTTAATCTAATATATGGTCAGGACTATGTGTGTGACTGTTGGGTGTTTTTTTTTTATAATATAGGCCGGCAAACGTGCAAGTGGGTCACCTGATGGTAAGTGATCTCCACCGCCCATGTAGGCCCACAATACTAAAGTAATCATGGGCGCGTTGCCGACCTTAAAGGAAAGAGATAAGTAAGGGATTGGGAAGGGGAGGGGAATTTGGGCCTCCGGATATCTCACTCACCGTACGAAACGCAGCAGCAAGCTGCTACTTTACGCCGGTTTTCTGTGAGACAGTGGTAATGACCCGGACGAGCCGGCCCATTCATGCTGTAGACAAAAGTGTCTACAGCGTGGCTCTACCACTCACTGTATTTATTAATTATGTTGTATGGATCTATAACTGCATAGGACCTTGGCCTGGTCAGTGGAATGTTGTCGCTATGGTTGCTAAGCAACCACTATGACGACAATTCCATTGATGGCAATGACTATGCCAATTGCGGCCACCATGGTGTATAATGATGGTGAATAATTGAGCATATGTAGTATGTACCACTCTTTGTTTGCTCTAATTCCGGGATCCGCCTTCTTGTAGAACTGATTTGACCGTATTTGATATTATCTGGGGCGACCCGCTATCTGACCTCCATAACCCGCAACGTGGCAACTTTATAAAGTTGAATGTAACTAAGGCTAAATTGTAAACATTACGTGTTACTTAAAAATTCTTAAAAAAACAACTGATCTTATCTGTATAAAAATATACAACATGTTGAAGAAAGATGTGTTCATATTTAAGGGTCGTTATAATTATAATAATAAAGACTTTATTTCACACCAAGATGTCCATTTTGTTAGTAGCAATGTTCTTACAGACTAGTGTTAATAATATGTATAAACTTCTCACAACAAAAACATAAACAAATTCATCACTCACTACTGTGTCATTCCATGAGAAATGGCGCAGCAGTGATTGATGGAACTACAGTCCAGCCGACTGGCGATCATGCTAAGGATGCTGTTGGCGCTGCCACGTACTCTGCGCGTTATATACACGACATTAAATATTTATGTACAGCATCTTGAAATATCTAGACATCTTACAATTTCACGCTAATTTTTACCTCTAGACCCTTCCACAAATCCACAATTTTTTTATGTCTTAGCTTTCATTCTACCTGGAGCTATCCCGGCTATTGCCAGAATCCATCTTCCCACTAGTTAATGTCCTTAATCAAACTTTTTAATGTCTTAGGAATTCATACTGTTGCATTTGGTACTTACTACAGGGGGTACTTAAATCGTACAGTATACGTTGCTTAAATTTGACTACACCTGTCTGTAACATGTACAATACTTATATCGTACACTATACGTTGATTAAATTTGACCACACCTTTCTGTAACACGTTGTTTAATACTTATATCGTACACTATACGTTGATTAAATTTGACCACACCTTTCTGTAACACGTTGTATAATACTTATATCGTACACTATACGTTGCTTAAATATGACCACACCTTTCTGTGACACGTTGTATAATACTTATATCGTACACTATACGTTGCTTAAGTTTGACCACACCTGTCTGTGACACGTTGTATAGAGAGTTTTTATTGTGTAGATCAGAAATACGTAAATATTTTTATAGCAAGTGGGTTATCTGATGGTAAGTGATCTCCACCGCCCATGAACGACCACATTACCAGAAGAAAGATTAGGATGCGTTGCCGACCTTAAAGGAAAGGGATAAATAAGAGATTGAGAATGGTTGGGGATATTTCCATCGAAATAAGATAACTAGAACGATAACTCTCTTAAGAATCTGCCAAAAGTACGGCTCTACTTACTAACACATGCAAAGGTAACACTCACACTCGCAATAAACATGAATGAACGTTCAAAATCCACTTTATTTCATAAAAGTTAGTCTAAATATATCTAAATCGAGATACGACGTTCTGCAACGCGCAAAAAATTTGATGTATTAAGTGTCAACATGAATCGATTTTTATGAATTGATGAATGAACGAGCTGCACAGACTTTTATAACCCCGCCCCCTTGCACAGAGTTTTGTTGGGGTCATTTTTTTGAGTTACGTTTCTTGTCATCTTATTTTGGTGGATATTTCACTCATCGTACGAAACTTAGCAGCAAGTCGCTACTTTACATCGGTTTCCTGTGAGACAGAGACCTGGTCGATCCGGCTCATTCATGGCTGTAGACAAGACTGTCCACAGCGTACCTCTACCACTTTCTAAATGTTGTTTTGTTCCAGTCATTGTTGTTTTGTTCCATTCAAAATTTTTTCCAAAGTAGCTCTAATGCTAATTCCATTATATTGTGATTTCTTAGGTTTACGCGAATATTACACATTGAAATAAATGTATAATCATCATCATCATCAGCCACAAGATGTCCACTGCTGAACATAGGCCTCCCTTAATGCCTTCCAGGCCTCGCTGTTGGAAGCGGCCTGCATCGGCTTCCTCCAACCCTTGTCAGGTCGTCGGTCCATTTTGTAGGTGGACGTCCTCTGTTGCGCTTGCCCGTACGTGGCCTCCATTCGAGAACTTTTCTGCCCCATCGGCTATCAGTTCTGCGACCTATGTGGCCTGCCCACTTCCACTTAACATGCAAATGTATAATATGTTATATTAACTTTTCGAGACCACCTACACCTCAGTCTCTCCCGTGACCACGAAGGCTGAAAAGCTTTCGAAACGTCGGGAATAAAAAAAAATTAAACCGCGATACAATCCGTATAAACTAGTTTTATTCCATTATATTATTCTAAGTATGTTTTTTTTGTATTTCAGATGAGATTACGTCATCGTTCCGTCGCTTCGGACCGCTGGTGGTCGACTGGCCTCACAAGGCTGAGAGCAAGAGCTACTTTCCGCCCAAAGGATACGCCTTCCTACTGTTTCAGGTAAGTTAATATAAATACTACTAGCCTGCATTATACACGTCGCACTGCTGTGCACGTGCCTCCTCTACAGAAGGAGAGGGGTTAGGCATTAGTCCACCACGCTGGCCTAATGCGGGTTGGCAGACTTCACATACCTTCGAAAGTCTTATGAAGAATTTCTCAGGTATGCAGGTTTCCTCAAGATGTTTCCTTCACCGTTAAAGCAAGTGATAATTAACAATTAATACACATGTAACTTAGAAAAGTCAAAGGTGTATGTTTTTGGGGCAGGTTTTGAACCTGGAACTTTCGTCTCGATAGTCCATACCACTTCCCGCTGAGCTATCTGTGTATTTATTATATTTAATCAACAGCAGAGAAGCCTTTTTTGACTATACTCCCCAGAGGGCTACTCGTACAAGCCAAATCTTTCTGTAACATGCATCGAAATAAGATGACAAGAAACGTGACTTGAGCAAAAAAATACCCCTCCAAAACTCTGTGCAAGGGGGCGGGGCTATAAAAGTCTGTGCATAATAATCTCTAGTTGACACTTGATACGTCTAATTTTATGCGCCGTGCAGAACGTCGTATCTCCATCTAGAAATTTAATATTTAGACAAACTTTTATGAAATAAAATTGTTTTTGAACGTTCATTAATTTTTGTTGCGTGTATGAGTGTTACGTGTGATTTTACGTTTGCATGTGCAAGTGGAGCCGTATTTTTAAATAAATACATAAATAAATAAATACACCCAACAGTCACACACATAGCCCCGACCCCACACTAGGTTAACCTGTATCGTGGATATCAGGAACTACGAGGGACTTGCGGTCCCACAACATCCACACTCGAAACAAATATTTGTGGATTAGACAAACATTTGTCACGGTGTGGGAATCGCACCCACGGCCTCTCGCTCTGCGGGCTACTCGCCCACTGCGCCTCGGAGGCTGTCAAATTTTTGGCAGATTCATATGGGAGCTAATTGCGCCGATCCCACTGCGAGTGGGATGAGAGCAGCTGGAAGTTTTTTTTATTTTTTTCTCATTTTCAGGACGAGAGCTCAGTGGCCGCCCTGATGGAGGCGTGCATCACCGACGACGACAAATTATACTTGTGCGTGTCGTCGCCCACCATCCGCGACAAGCCCGTGCAGATCCGGCCGTGGCGGCTCGCGGACGCTGACTACGTGCTGGACGCGAGCATGCCGCTCGATCCGAGGAAGACTGTGTTTGTAGGCGGCGTGCCGCGTCCGCTGAAGGCTGGTGAGTGTTCCCAGTTTCCAGGTCATCCCGTCCAGACACACAGACACGCACACGCACACACGCACACACGCACACACGCACACAGACACACGCACACACACCAGGATCGACAGTGACATTTTTGTTGACACCGAGCAAGTGAAGCTCGGCGAGTTTGGTAATGCAATTTTTGAAGGGAGGCGCGTTGGGCATTTTTTGAGTTTTTTTAAATAGTATATAGTAGTAGCAAGCTGCTACTTTATGTCGGTTTTCTGTGGGATAGTGGTAATGAACCGGACGAGCCGGCCCATGCATGCTGTAGACGAAACTGTCTACAGCGTGGCTCTACCACTCAAAAAACCATTGAACTCGCGACACCGTTACCGACACCCCTGTATACTCGTATAAGTATCTACATATATTGGCCCTTTTTACACGAGTTTGGGTTGAAATACATTGATAATATAACTATATATAATATAAACATATGTATATATATATAATTGTGTATATATATACGTACAAAAAAAGACAACAAAAATCCCGACGAAATTTAAAAAAATACACACGTAATTGTTCAAGTTTCTTCTGTCGGCACTCCCGGAGTGCTTTTTTTAAATATTAACTTGAATGGCGAGACGAGCGTATCGCTCGCCTGATGGTAAGCTTCACGCCTGCCAATAAACAGAAGCAACACCACACAGATGTTTGAATTACAAAGCGCTGCATGGCATTGATATGTCGTAAAATTGCGTACACGGTACGGCTGCTGTGCTAAGGTCTCGGGTTCGATCCTCGGGTCAAATAAAAGTGATATTGGGTTTTTTCTATTACGAAATGCTCAGTATCAGCCTGGTGTCTGGAATTGTGCCCGGTATGACGATATGCTCGCCCCCTATCACATTAGACGGAGATAAGCTCGGCGAAATGTGGGTGTACTGGTTACACCTCTGCCTACCCCTTGGGGGATTACGCGTGTGTATGTATATACAAGTGTGTCGGTCTGTTGTTTCAGTGGAGTTGGCGATGATAATGGATCGGTTGTACGGAGGCGTCTGCTACGCAGGAATCGACACTGATCCTGAACTCAAATATCCAAAGGTAAATATATTTATACAGCTTGTTGAATAGAATAATGGAAGTAAGGATTCAAGTGGTAGAGCTACTCTTTAGACAGTTTTGTCTACATAGTGAATGGACTTAAGTCTGTGCAGCTCGTTAGTTCATCAATTCATAAAAAAATATTCATGGTCTCGGTGCAGAACGTCGTATCTCGTTTTTAAATTTAATATTTAGACAGTGACTTTTTTTAAATAAATTTGATTTTGAACGTTCATTAATTTTTGTTGCGTGTATGAGTGTTACGTGTGATTATACCTTTGCATGTGTAAGTAAGTGGAGCCGTATTTTTCGCAGTTTTATATGAAAGTTTCGTTCTAGTTATCTTATTTCGATAATTTTAAGTTACATTTTACTGATATTTTGAGCCCTGTTAACTATGTAAATACAACAATATCATAAAAAACGGATTCTGTCTTACCTATAAGTGGGAATTTTACAAAGCTTAGGTGCCTTAACTGAAACAAACAAAATAAACCTGGCGTTCGTATACAACGTGTTACAAAAAGGTGTGGTCATATTTGAGGGCCTTTATATACACCTGACAGTAAGTATTTATAGCCGATCTTATCTTACTTTATTAGAGTATAGGATTGGTAATTTTTAGGATGTCTAGATTTTGATAAGATCAGCTATAAATACTTACTATCAGGTGTATGTAAAGGCCCTCAAATATGACCACACCTTTCTGTAACACGTTGTATATACGATTGGTATTTTTTAGGATGTCTAGATTTTGATAAGATCAGCTATAAATACTTACTATCAGGTGTATGTAAAGGCCCTCAAATATGACCACACCTTTATGTTACACGATGTAAATATAATAAGCTATTATTTATAAGAAATCGCCATTCATTTCCAGGGCGCCGGTCGAGTTGCGTTCTCTAACCAACAGTCGTACATCGCGGCCATCTCTGCACGATTCGTGCAACTCCAACATGGGGACATCGACAAACGCGTTGAGGTATAAACATTTTTACGCACCTCATCCGATTCGAAACCGATATTGATCCGAACTAGAGGTATCAGTCATATCGGAAGATAGAATTTGGATGTGCACAAATCATACAAATAGAACTGTGGCCACTTCGGATTGAGATTTTTCGGATTCATATCGGATGTAGTGTAAAAATATTCTTCTAACCTATAGGTATTACCCCAATGACAATATTAACTTATGCTTATAACCTCAGTGACAATATTAAGTCATGATTATAACCTTAGTCACAAAATTAATTCATGTTTATAATCTGTATCAAAATTAACTCATTATTAACGCAGTGCCAATATTAAATCATGATTATAGCCTCAGTGACAATAATTAACTTGTGAATATTACTCATGATTATAACCTCAGTGATAATATTAGCTCATGATTATAGGCTCATTAACTCATGATTATAGCCTCAGTGACAATAATTAACTCGAACTCATGATTATAGCCTCAGTAATAATATTAACTCATGATTATAGCCTCAGTAATAATATTAACTCATGATTATAGCCTCAGTAATAATATTAACTCATGATTATAATCTCAGTGACATTAACTCATGATTGAGAAATATTAGTGTTTAGTATATGTTTGTGTCTGTATATTCAGGTGAAGCCGTACGTGTTGGACGATCAGATGTGCGACGAGTGCGCAGGCGCGAGATGTGGATCCAAATTCGCGCCGTTCTTCTGCGCTAACGTCACCTGTCTACAGGTATCATATTAGCTTCACTTACAATCATTTACTTACCATTACTTACTAGGTAGTAGGTCCCTCGTATGCGAGAGGCTGTCTGGGTGGGTATCACCGCTTTGTCTATTTCCGACGCCAAGCAGCAGCGTGTAAGCACTGTTGTGTTTGGTTTGAGGTGCATTAAAGTCAGTGAAATTACTAGGCATAGTGAGACTTGAAATTTAGTCTCGGGGTAATAAGCGCAGTCCAATGCCATTCAGTGTTTAATAATTTGAAGTCCTGATTGATGTTGCTTCTGTTTATGGGCAGGCGTTGCGCTCACCATCAGGCGAGCGACCTGCTCGTTTCGCCATTCAAGCTAACAAAGAAAAATAAGGCTGGGAACCATGAGGTCCTGGGTTTAATTTCCAGTTCGGTCTGTCGCAATTTGTTTGAAATTTAGATTCGAAAAATCACATTAATGCCAGGCACATTGGAATTTCTGTCCGGTATAGCGGCAGGCTTGTCACCTATCACATCATAGGACAGAACTGGACTGGATTTTAAGTACCTACAGTGCAGTACAAATATAATATAGACTGTCAGCTGCATTATGCCTGAAATTACTGGATATACACTGGCTGATTCACCTGAATGAGCTATGGTGGGAAGGGGAGGGGATTTGGGCCTCCGGATATCTCACTCACCGTACGAAACGCAGCGGCAAGCTGCTACTTTACGACAGTTTTCTGTGAGACAGTGGTAATGACTCGGACGAGCCGACCCATTCACGCTGTAGACAAAATTGTCTACAGCGTGGCCCTACCACTCGTTAGCGTACACCGTTGGGTTCCAAAAAATATATTCATTTTATTTTATTATTTAACAATTGCCAACAAAGTTTACAATATTGCATACGTACATTAAATATTAACACTAATAACAATTGAACCTATTGCAACTCAGATTACAGGCAAACACAGCATGCATAAATAAATACAATCTTATATAAGTACTTAGTTCAATTAAATTGAATTAGAAAATTAGAGAATTAAAATTAATATTAAAATAATTTGCAAAATAAGACAGTCAGTATGATTTATCAGAATGTTAGGGATACGTAGAGATTTCAGACTCTTCTAGAAGAGTTTTCCTAAATCTAGGGATCGAGTCATGGAATATGTCAATATATAAATGAATTTCATGTTGAGTAGATATCAAATTAAAATTTAATTTATATTTTAATTTAATGTTACTTTTAATTTAATTACACATATTATTTACAAATGCCATGCATGCCTATGGTCTGTATGATTACATTGTACCTCATTTTTATAATGTCAATATGTAATTTTAATTAGTATGTAGTAGGACAGCCTTCGTGGCGCAGCGGGCGAGTAGCCGGCTACGAAGCGAGAGGCCGTGGGTTCGATTCCCACACTGAGACAAATGTTTGTGTGATCCACAAAAATTCGTTTCGTGTCTGGGTGTTGTGGGTTGGCAAGTCCCTCGTAGTTGTTGATACCCACGATACAGGTTTTACCTAGTGTGGGGTCAGGACTATGTGTGTGACTGTTGGCTGTATTTATGTAATTATTCTGTTGGTATGCTAAATAAAATAAAATAAATATACATACATACATACATACGCACTCACGCCTGTAATCCCCTAAGGGGTAGGCAGAGGTGTAACTAGTACACCCACATTTCGCTGAGCGTATTTCCGTCCCTTATGTGATAGGTGGCGAGCCTATCGCCATACCGGGCACAAATTCCAGACTCCGGGCTGATACTGAGCATATCGTAATAGAAAAACCCAATACCACTTTACCCGACCCGGGGATCGAACCCGAGACCTCAGCGTTGACCTCAATCGTAACGCGTACGCATTACAACTGCGCCACCGAGGCAGTCAAGTTAAAATAAATATGTATATTTCCAGTACTACTGCGAACATTGCTGGGCGACGATCCATTCACGTCCAGGAAGGGAGTTCCACAAGCCCCTTGTGAAGGAAGGCGCCGACCGACCCCGGGCCGTGCCCTTTCGCTGGTGTTAGTGGGCAACGATGGGCAACCACGGGCAAACACGGGCCAAATGAGGGGACTACAAGGGTTCGACGCGTGTTGGGGTAATTTTGTGCTCGTGACGTAAGGGGTATACGTGTGTTGGGGTAATTGTGTGCGTGTGTTGGGATTTTAAAAAATTGTAATATTTCCACATTTTCTTTTCCTGAGATTGTTTTTTTTTTGTATCTAAAGGGGGTAATTTTTTTTGTAATTTTCTTTGTTTTTAAAATATATTTTGTTCATTGTAATGGGATAAATTATTTTCGGTTTGTAAAGCTTTGTTCAGAAAACTTCTTAGGATTCGATTTTTTTTGTCATTAAGTGATTTGTTTTTTTTTTATTGGGGATTCATATTTATTTCAATTTTAATCACATCATGATTTTTAAAAATATTTAAAATATCTTATGGGGTAAAATATTTAAAATATCTTATGGGGTAAAATATTCTGTTTTAGTAATCGTGTCGGGAATTTGAACTTTTTGTACTTAAAAATTTAAGTATATTTAGATTTGGCGTTGTTCCATTCCTAGTGTGTTCTTCTTTCATATCTTTGTCTTTAATTTAGTCGTGGATTTTATGTAAATTATTGACTGTTTATAATTTTTAAAGCCAAAAATACGGGTAAAAAACACCAAGTACCCACTAAAGGAACCATTACAAATAGAAAATGCTCGATACAAGCACACAAATACCCCAACGTGAATACTAAAGCCCACACGCTGGGCCCCACGTTCCCTAGCCCACTAAGTCCCAAATGAAGTATTGTAAGGCCGGATGATGTAAAAAAGCTCTCGTCCTAACAAGATTACGCAAAAAACCTTAATGTTGACATATAGAAAAATATATAAAAAACTTAGTTAACGACTTACCCCATTTGTAACCGTGTATTGATGGGGTGGTCGAGTTTGGTAAATATTAGATTTTTCCCGCGTTTTCTTGTTTCGACGGTGGGCTGGTATTGTAAAACTGGCAACACTGCCTTGTCGGTAGAGATTTGTAGATGGTAGAATCAATCTACCAAAGTCCGTCATTCCTAATACATATAATTAAAAGAAAATCTACCATCAATGAATTTCTACCAATGTGGAATGAAAATTGTGTTGCCACACTAAACGGACATGACTTGCGAAGACAACCTCCCGATTGGTCGACACTAGACGCTTTAATTAGCGTCCAGGAATTTAAAAAATAATTACCCATTGTATAACGTTAAGCAAAATATAGAATTCAAGTACAAGACGCTAAATAGACGTCGCGGAAATTCCTCGCGGTGTTGTCGGTTCGAGAAAATTTCCAAATTGGTAGAAATCGTGTGGAAATTTCGCGAAGTCGATTCGTTTTAAGCAAAATGTATCCAAAAAAAAAATAATTAGCTAGTTGTCCGTTTGTCGTTTGTGAATTTTTGATGCACATTATCCGGGTCGAGTATTTAAAAAATCTTTGTCCTGGTGTGCACGCTCACTTAGTAAAGTAATGTAAGGCATAAGTGATATGTCTAAATTCTCACAAAAAATAATTCGTCCGACACCGCGTCAAAGCTGCGTCGCACCTTTGAAGCCAATTTGAAGCCGTTCGACTTCAATTTTGAATTGAAGCCGTTCAACTTCAATTTCGCTTTAAAGTCGTTAAACTTCAATTTTGTTTTGAAGCCTCTCAACTTCAATGTTCCTTTGAAGTCAACTTGAAGCTGTTTTACTTTAAATTGGCTTCATAATTGGCACGTGGCTTCGAGGCGGTACCGAAACGGATTTAAAAAACGGTACCTGTGTAGCTAGAATGAATTTCATAACTCTAGAATATATATTTTCACCCCACGATTTCTCGACGCGGACGTTGTAGCGGTTCTCTTGGAATGTTTAAGAGTTTGGTCCTCTGTTTTATGACCCTTAATTTTTGGGACATTCGGCAATGCTTTTGATATTGGTTATTAATTGGGGTAAATCTTTTATGAATTTTAAATGTATTTTTATTTCAGTAATTCGGTCATTTATATGTAATTTACGGCGATTTACCCCAATTAAATACATGTATAGATTGATTTGATGAAATATGATTGGAATTTATGCCAGTTATGGCTATAGGCCAATATATCATGGGACGGAAATAGGCTCGGCCTACCCCTTCGGGGATACAGGCATGATCATAGCATGTGTAACATCTGTAGAAAAAAAAACTGCCAATTTTTAGCATTGTCGTTTGAAACCAATTTTTTATTATAAAATACCCCATGAGAAGGACAAACATTAATAAAAACAAATTGGTGAAGTTCTAAAAATGCGAAAGTCGAAAATCTTACTTTGTACATCAGAAATAAATGTGTAATCGTAAATCGTAGTAAAGCCAAAAAAATGGTATTCTGTTGTCATCTGGCTAAACTAAAACCAAATTAACAATGTTGTAGTCTAATCCATTTTTATCAGTTTAAATCGTTTTAAAATTAAATCCTAACTGTCTAGTAGTTAAGTCCTTTAATTACACACGCTATTGATAGTGAGTTAACTATTTTTAGGTAATTTAGTTCGTGGCGACAGGGTTATTGACTATTCTGTTGTCACCAACTGATCATAGCTAAAATTTATTCTACTCCTGTCGAAATGTATGGTAACGAACTAAGATGATAGGAATTAACTAATTTAAGTTTGACAGGACTGTCATACACTATACTGACACAGGACATTGCAGATTGACTTCGAACTAAAAGTAACTAAATTGAAAAATACTTAATTTGGTTTTAATTTAGTCCGATGAGAACAAATTACGTATTTGGCTATTTGAAAATTGCTAAAACGAATTTTGCAAATTTGAAAGTTATCTTTTTTTCTTAGTACTTTGTATAAGTGAGAATTTTCGACTTTCCCCTTCACTTCACTAATGTTTCAGCCCTTTAATGTTTTTGCATTTCCGTTGCTATATTTTGCCTTGTTGTATCTACGGGAGGCGTTAGGTGGTCGTTTTTGTCTATGATACGAGTCTAGGATTGTTTCTGGACCAAATCTGGCATTGTTGCCCGTATTGGCTCATTCGCATTGGTTGTAAAGTTGTTTGCACATGATCAGTCAAAATAATATTTTTTACTGTAAGTTATGCGTGTACTAGGCTATCTACACGTGGTCAGTCAGACATATCAGTCGATACTGATGCTAGATTTACTGATAATTTATAAGTTATGCCTGTAGTAGGCTGGCTACACGTTGTCAATAAAAATTGTCAGTTAAAACTGATTGCAGACGATCCAGCTTGTTCACGTGATTAATCAACAAGCATTACGCTGAAAGGCTGTCAAATTGCTAGATACCATGTTGCCTGGAAATAAGATTCATAGGTCGCTGGCCGCCATAAAAACGGCTATTGAAAA
This sequence comes from Mimas tiliae, assembly GCA_905332985.1. Lineage (NCBI taxonomy): Eukaryota > Metazoa > Arthropoda > Insecta > Lepidoptera > Sphingidae > Mimas > Mimas tiliae. Next base: position 5,286,646 of record HG995266.1, on the reverse strand, counting down.
TCAAGTTACCATTAGTGGTTGTTAGAGTATTGCAAGATACAATGTTCCTGGAAATAATATTATCGTAGGACGCTGGCTATCATAAAGACGGCAATTTGCGATCAAGTCACCATCAGTTGAGATACTCTAATACGAATGAGCCAATTTTGTTCGATAGTTACCAATCTGGCTGTAGTTATTTTTTTAGTATTTTAATAATAATATTGTTAATAATAATAATATATTGATGTTTCTTTCCTTTAGACGAAGCCGGGAGCGTGCAATAGAATTTGTAGTTTAGTAATTTAATTAAAGCCGACTATGGGACACATCCCAATTGGCTTAAGCTAATTCGACTCCAAATGTGTGCCCAATTGGGGACGCAGAAACGAGGCTAAGTTTGAGGCTGGCGCGTCTCAAATTTCTGGATGCGCTGAGTTGTCTGATTTGGCTCAAAAATTGTCTTTTAGACGTGTAAGGGTGTTGCGCCTCGTGTGGCGTTTTGAGTTTTTGAGTCTAGTTCGGCTCGATGAGTTTGTATCTTACGGTTTATTAAGAACTCGTGTGTTAATTGCTGAGATTTGTAATTATATATTTCCTATTTGTATTAGATTACCCTCTTACTATAATTGCATTTGAAATTATTAATTTTCTATTAAAAGTATAAAGATCTTTAGGTCACAATAGATGAAAAGCCCGTTGGCTGATTTCTGTAATGACAGTTTCAGAGTCAAATATCTTTCACCAAGAGACTTGAAGCGACAAGGTTTTTGTTGACCAATTCTATTGAAAGTCCCTTAAGACTGTTCAAATCATATGTGATTTAGCAGTTAATCAACTAAAATTGAACCGTGTGAATCTAATAAATACATAAGGGAATATTTATTCAAATCTATGCTGAAAGAGATTACGTCGTAGTTGATTCAAGTCTAAAGATATTTCAGTTCATCTTTACACGTGTTGTGTTTTTATAGAGACAGACTAAGCATCTGTCAGTATCGACTTAAATGTAAAGGATGACGTGTGACGTGGCACTGTCACACAAATCGAAAATACATATTTACAAGCTTTCGCACACAAGACATGCAAAGATGGTTTGAAATGTCTACTTATTTTCTCAGCAATTTGGCACATGAAGCTTCTAGATTTAATTGTTGATGGATAAGTCATTCGTTTTGCCTTTAAATGATTATTGCGAACTTTTTGACGGCATTTGAGAGTTACAAATATACTTTTGGGGTAATTTAATGGAGATTTACTGGTGTCGTTCGTTAACCGACTTTGCCCATCGAATAACTAGATACTTATCCTCATCTATCAATATATAACCCAAGACTTAGTATTCCAAACGTGGGTCTCAATCAAGCGTTAATTACATCTGTAAGTTTTACTTACACAAGACTTACTTATGCCCGTAAGTGGCTCATATATACGTTTACATCTAAACGAAATTCTAGATGTGATACTATGTTCCCAACTTACAGCTTACGTCATTGAATTATTTTTACAGTACACAACTTACAATGCTATTTACATTATTAGTTTCTTCGTGAGTAAGTTAAATATGTCATGGAGACCTAGTATAAATGACATTTGTTAATTTTACCAACGTAAATTAATTTCGTAAGTTTACATGGGAAATTGTAATGTAAACGACATTGTAAGTTGCTCATTGTAAACTTCAAGTAAACAACGTAAAATGAGATATAAGTCACATATAGAAGATCCTACGTTTGTAAATATATATGTGGATCAGATACGTAAGTACGTAAATAAACCTTACAACTTTAATTCAGACAAAACTAATAAAATTTCTCAAATGCTCGTCTAGTTCGGCTATTTTTTCGTTCATTATCGGACCAACGCGTTAAAATATTAGCGATAGTCGAAATCTATTAGAATTTCGACTTTTTCGATGTCGAATACGGGCAGAGCTGAGCGGTGTCGGTCCCATTCATGGGGTATGTTGGGGTAAAAAATCGTTCTCAATTTTTTTCGAAAGTATTTAATGTAATGCACCGTGTTTTTGTATTTAATCTTGTGGATTAATATTTATATCGAATAAATCAATAAATTATAAAAGTATGTAAACTAAATTACGCTTTAGATTAATGTAGAATAGGAACAATATAGAGGTTGAATTAGACAAATGTAGACAATTTTATAACGTGACGTTAATATCTGATATTAAGCAATTTCGCAAAACATAGCGATGAAAATTTACAAGAGTTGCTGTTTGCAGTTAATATTGCAAATGGGGTAGTTAATGCATTTTTTTTATTGAATAAGTTGTCATTAAAATTTTAATTTAAAGAATTAATAAAATAGAAGCCACTCAAATGTGGTGGAAGGGGTAGTTGTCAAATTAAGAAAATTTTGCACGACTAGTAATATGACGTCACCGCTATGACGTTGTACGCCTACGAGGGCGATAGTGAGATGTTCCCATCACGCGCCTATCTGCTGATAACAATATTCAAAACGAATTTATCGGTAGGCAGTGGCTTGGCTGTGCCAGAGCATTACTGAGGTCCATGGGCGGCGGTAACCACTTACCATCATGTGGACCGTCTGCTCGTCTGCCTATCTAGGCAATAAAAAGAAATAAAAAAACTATAATTGCGCCTTAATTTACCATTTTGATTGTTTTCGTAAAAGGGTTTCTTTTGTATTTTCTGTTATTTAATACAATAATCTCCACAATTAACAGAAAACTACCCTATTGTAAATATCATTGCAGCTCGTTGGTCGACATTTACTATCAGTTGCTAGTTAGTGATAAACCTTTAAACCGCCCAGCATTGCCCGTCTAAAATTTGGATTAAGCAACGAGTTAACCGTTGTAATTTATTGTATGGTATACACCGTACCATGGTAGACTGTCAACAGATTTTATGAAAATATTATTCGCCCCAAAAACCAACGGCCTCATAAAACGTAGACTAACTTTATACTAGGTTTTACTATGGTCACCAGTTGATATAAACCTAGTGTTTAGTTAGGCTTCATTTTATAACAGGCGGTACAATTGTCAATTTTTTTATTGGGTTAAATAGTCGAAAACATTAAATAATTAATGCAATGTTTATGCGACTCAATATCTTATACTTTGGTGATGATGAGCACCTTGCAGTGTCATCCAGTAATTTGTTAATTCAAGATTCAAACTGGTGTTGTTAATGATGGACAGACGTAGTGCTCATCACCAGAAGAGCGACCAGCTCGTCTCATTCGGTTATATCATTGGATTGGTTTACTGATTCATGATATTTTCTCATATCGCTAATCAGCATAAAACACTCCAGAAGCATATGGGCGTAATTTCCTTATAACTTATAAATGACTTATGACCATATGTGTAAAGACATAAGTACTATAAAACTTTAAAAATACAATCAACTTAATGTGCGTCTATATAGAATCTATATACAAAAGTTGATTAATCCTACCATGGTATAGGTGTTGGAATTTTCGATGGTTTTTTAAATATCGTGTACTTAATTGCGCCGTCTCGTGGGGTTTGTGGCGATGCCCCAAACGCCACGAACGTTAGACTGTAGACTAAAAAGACTTGTGTGTTGAAATTTTTGATGAGTTTTTTTGCAATGGTTTCGATAGATTTTTTCGTGTTGTCTTCTCAAAGCGAGGCTAAGCAGTGCCTTTACTTGGGCGAATGTAAGTGTTTCCCTCCCTATATCCCATATTTGTGAGTCTGGGCAAATGGGGTAGAATATCGCCTCGTTTTGTAAAAATGGGGTACATTCACGGATCACGGATAATATTAGACTTCATATATGTAATCTCTTCGATGTGCAATTAAGCGCTGCATACAGCGTAACGCAATGTGACTATGAGGAACGTAATTGCAACATTATTCTACATAGTAATCACGCTTGGTTTCTATACAGATCAATGTATATGATAATTGAATCTACTATATTATCTATGATCTGTGAGTACAATATTACTTATTTTTGGCAAAATGAGGTGTTCGTAGTTCCTTGTATGAGGCCCGTCAATGTTCTCGTCGTGTTTTCTCCTATAATCGACGGTTTTGTTTCTTTAATTGCATGGTGTCGCTTTTTTACCCCATCCAAGACGCGTGCAAATTCTATTTTCTAAATGTCGCCACGTCTGATGGGGTAGGTTGCGACATGACGATTTTGTTCACAAACGCAATTGCAACTCGTTACCTATGTAGTGCGTTTTAGTGCAAAATCTAACATCACATACAAAACATGTTATGGGACTTTTTTAGATCGTTAATGAACATATGTTCGAGTATTACACAATTAAAGTAGGCGAAATATTTGAATATTTATATATTTTCTTAGTATTTAGATATGGCATGTACAGAACGCGCGCGGCGGTTGACGCTCGCGGCATGTCGCGCGCTCGATAGTCGAATAATAGTTTTCAAATAACTCTAGTAAATGCGAAATTGCGAATTCGTGATTTTTTCTCTAAATAAATTAAATAAAAAAATAATAAATAAATAGAAGTATGTTAGTGAATATTTTTAACGTCACGCCTTGTTATAACGCCCTCGTCACGCCTGGTTTGAATCGTTCACCTTCACTCGGCACTTTTTACGCTCCCTTTACCCCGTTTCATGGCGTTTTTTAAATGCATTTTTTCCACAAATTGCTAAAGGTATTTCTTGGTACAAGGTTTATTTGGCAGTTGTATGATGTTTACTACGATTTTTTTAATGAACTTTGTAGTTACCGGTGCGCGAACGTGTGTTTAGATTGAAATTTTATTTTTAAAAATGTTTTTATTTGACGATGCGCGGTGTCGTTTGTTTTGTACCCCAATGTTTTGCTCAACGTTTGGAATCGCCCTTTAATAACTGAACGACAGCCGATTACGACGGGACGTGTGTGTGTGTGTGTATGAGTTGTGAGTAGCGTTGCACTGTCCCATTTTGTATTTTTGTATTTTTATAAAAACTACTATGAAAAATTTGATACAATTCGTGAAAAGTGATTTTTTTACGCGCGCGCAATGGACGTCGCGCTCGTCTTGAGGACGGTCACGTGACCAGCGCGCTGGCGTCCCTAAAACTTAATTGGTGTTTATAGATTTTTAATCTGGTGTGAGTGTGACGCCGTGACGTGCCGTGGCCCTGTCACGGCATTGTCACGGCACGGTTGGATGTCGCCGCGCGTCATCGACTCGCGGACCGATTAGTGATTTCGTTTAGTTTAATTCAATGTTTGTGGGATAGTTACCCCATTATTTCTTGTTGATGTTTGTACGCACGTTTTTGACTCGGTTTGTAGCCGCCTCGCGTCGTGTTTCGCGTCCGCGTGACGTTTTCTGTTCATTTGGACGAGAGGTTTTATTTTGGTTTGGGTGTCGCTGCGAGGTGGTGTCTTTTTTCCTCTTTTTACCATTAGTTTTTAAGTTGTTTTGATTTTTCTCTCGTTTTTAGTTTACGACGGTTTTCGTGCCGTCTCGGAGCTGGTTTGATGATTGTTACTGAGACTGTAAAAGTAAATACGGGTAAAAGATCCCAAATTAGGGTATTGTTTCATTGCAATAGAACTCTGTCGTGTGTTCGGATTTGGCTACGATTCAGTGTGGTTTTTTAAAAAGTGACTGTCTAGCCATTATAATCCAAATTGCAATTTTCTCCAGACCTGATAATTTTGCCCAGACGTTTGTAACAACCATACTATCAGCTCCACGTTCCTGTTAGTTGTGTTTGTAATGAACGGGTGTAATGATGCGCGTGTTTTTCCATTAATAGCTCGTACTGTGGCATATCAGGACTCAGGCGCGCCACGGGGGGCACCTTGACTCCAACAAAATCTATTTTTAATCGATATTTATAGTATAATTACGAGTTGTTACAAATATTCGATGTACGTGTCCTTCACCCCCCCCCCCCCATGTTCGCACACGAGCCCTTTCCTTTACTCCTATCCCCCTCCATCACGTTACGAATGGGTGTCGCACTATGCATGTATATAATTATCATTGCGAGTTACTGGAAAAGGAGAAAAACCGCAAAAAAAATGTTTTTTTAACTATATTATCGCGGTACGTTCGTTCTCTCGTACGGTAGCTAGCTGGCGCCGGCGTATGTCGGTCGTCTTGTAAAATTCTCTTAGTAAAATTAAAACTAGAGCAATTCATTAAATATCTAGTTGAGTATTTTTAATGTGAATAAATAGGACGTTAAATTTCCTTATTTTTTGGTGAATTATTATTGTTCAATGTTGCGGTCGGTGGATTTTGGGGTATTTCAATGCCAAAAATGTTTATTTTTTATCTATTAACTTTATTTTCGTATATATTACACATCAATGTTTTTATGATATATCTATCCTCACTTCTGGCTGTTACGCGATCTTCGGGGAGTTCAAAAATACTGCCTAAGAGTCAGAAAAAAGTCAAAGCTGATAGCTACCAGTTATTCATCTCTAACTGGACATATAATATTCACATGATAAAAATAGTAAAATTACACTAAAATGGTCGTAGTTATCTACTGTTTGTCTGTAATGAAATATAAATATTCTGGCATTGATACACCCCACTACCCACCCCCATAGACACCTCGTGTGGTTTTCTATTTTTCATTCGTTTTCACGCGTATTTTGCGGCATGCGTGCGCGCCGTTGGTTTTTGACGCAGTAGTTTCTTGCGCCGACTCTGTTTTTTGCTATACGATGGGAGTTTTTGCCAATTGTAGACGCCAAATATTCCTGCGTTATTTTATCTGTTGTCGATTAATAGTAAATGCTGTGGAAAAAGAATGTTTTGGTACGAAATCTAACCAAATTTAACCTAATGGCTTAATCAATAGTATGAACTATTGATTTTTATCTTTGTGTAAGAAAAGATAAAATAGAAAATAGTATAAAACATTCAACGGCTTTGAATTTGTGACAAGCGTTTTCGACAAATAAAAAGTTATTAACTTTTTGTAAAGCAGCTATATTTGACGTATATTTAAATTATTTTTATATCTAGCTCAAATTATTTAGTTTTTGTATTAGAATGAATTATTAATTAGTGTAATATCAAATGTGTTATGAAAATTTTCAACTATTTTTTAAAAATATTACTAGTTGCTTTATGGATTATATTTTAAAAAATTAAATGCTTTTCACTATGAATTCCTGTAAGTTTTTTTATTGTATCTATAGTGATTTTTATTATCTGTAAGTATCGCAAAGTGGCGGCGTCTTTTTATAATATGTGGCGACGAGTCGGCGCGTCTATGGTTTTAACAAAGATTCGATATATTTTTATAGAAGTTGTTTGATTGTATTGTTAAAAACATGAAATGTTTGTGTTATTTAAACTGGTTTTGTGCGACTTTTTGTTTTTAGAAGCGTGGGTGCGACTGGGATTCATTTTACTGTTTAATTTCTGTTTTCAATTGGGGTAAAGCGTTTCTCGCTTAGTGTTACGTGTTCCATCAAACCTAAAAACTATCAATTTATGTGTAATTAATTTAAAATTGGGTGTCAGTGCAGCAGTTAGGCTTGTAATTTATAAGGATATTTATTGGGGTGTATACAGACAGTTGCATACTTTTAGTTCCTAAAAAGATCTCAAACATTGCTAAACATACATAGAGTGATACCAGTATCATAGTGAGATTTTTAAACTTCGCTTTGAATAAAAAAATGGGGTAAATTCTCGACATGGGGTACCCCACTCACAGTTATGTTACTGTTGATACACATCCCATTATTAATTTTCTCTTTAAACCCCCACTATATTTCTGGTCGTGCCCGCGTATACACCGCCGTTTGGTGCCTCCCCCTACCCCTTATCCCAATTTGTTAGCAGTGCCACGATGCCTAGCGACTAAATAGTGAGATTCGTTAATATTTAATTTATAAGCTTTTCTTTTAGTGGTAAGTATTTTTTGGAGTGTAGCTAAACGCTGTAGGACTGGCTTTGAAATAACTGTTGTTAAAACAAGTTACTGAATGGTTTATATTTAAAGGAATTACCGATAAACCATTTAGATGCGGGAGTTTATTGCAATGTTTATTTAAGCTAGAATAATTACTGGTCATTATGAGACTTAACATCTTATGTGTCGGAGTAACGAGCGCAGTCTACTGATTTTTAATTCAACAGAACATGACAGGCTTGGCGCTTACTATCAGGCGAGCTACCTGCTCATTTAGTCATTTAAGCTAATAAAAACTATGGCAAAATGCGGTAGATTACAACTTAACTTGATTGTCAAATTTTGCCATATTGTTTTTACACAATCCTCATTACTGTAACAAACAAAATAAACACTAATTAAGGTGGTTTATGTGTAGTAAACTGATTTTCTATTTCGCTATTTACCCCATCTAAAAGAAAAAAGCCATTCACATAGCGTTCGCTCTCGCACCGAACGGCGTACAGAAAACATCTAGTGTAACTATGAGCCTACTTGTGCATTTTCATCTAACTTGCGTCTCCGTTTCATATGATCAGCATGCACTGTCGTCGTCGAAGCATGTGTTAAGAGGACGCAAGTTGAACGTAAAAGTGCACAAGTCGGAACATGGCTATGTTTTTAATCTTTGGCTTACATTGTACACAGTTATTTCATTGGTAATGTCTATATTTTTTTCTATCTACAGTGGTCGGAGAGTATTAAAATGAATTTGAAATTTGTCCGTGTTTTGCTTCAGGGATGGTGCAATATTTTTTGGTGGTTAAATTGAGTTTGATTCCGGAAAATGTCGGGAATTTTAAGAAGTTTTCTTTATTTTTTTCAAGATTTGTTTTTCGTTAAAAAGATTCTTGGTTAAGAATATTGTTCTTACGTTTACAACTTACATTTTTTGGAGTTAAACATGTTTATTATCAAGAGAACAATGGTGGGGTCACATGATGCAGAAAACTACTTTAACATTAACTGCCTTCCTAAAGACTGTGTGCTGGAATCCCAATAACACCATAAATGACAGTTCTGTCACACGTGACGCCACCAAACATAGAGGGGTACTTACATTACCGCGTTTCAGAACCGATTTTTTTTATCACGGGCTGATTACAGATGTTATTTTTTGACCAAAGAGCGCATCCCAAAGATGTTACCAAAAAGACAGCGGAGCGGTCGACGCCGCGCCAAAAAATTCCTAAACTTAATTTCGACATGTATGGCTGACAGAGACATTTCGAGTTTCTCGCGTGTAGTTCATTCGAAATACGCTCGTATTTCGTGAATCCTAACAATGGAGCCCGTTTTGATGTATTTTTGACGTTTATTTATTTTTTACCTCGTTTTTTATATAACTTTTTTTTTATCGTAGCGTAACGTAGTTGGTATATTTCAGTATTTTTTTTCTGTTTTTTACTTTTATCGTTTTTTTGTTATATTCACCGCAACTAGAGGTTAAGCTTTTTGCAAATTATGGTTATGCACCTTTGGCGGTAAGAGTTTTGATTGTGCGTTTATAAGTAAAGAAAATCTGAGCTTTACCGAATAATGTATAGTATATTTTTTGTTTTTACTATTATTTTTCATACATTTGTTTCTATAAAGAGTAAAGCGTGATGTGGGATCGAATGGGTCGCGTCGGTTGTTAAAAAAATGATTTTAATTAGTAAAATTAGTGGATTCCATAGTTTAGCTTTGAGCGGCTGTTTGTACTAAAATATCGGGAATCCCACAAAAAATGTCGGGGTTCCCCAAAAAATGTCGGGGTTCCCCAAAAATGTCTGGGTCCTAAAAATGTCGGGAGTTATACTAAATGCCGGCATGACGACGGGACGCACTCGATCCAACTCGTATGTATGTTAATTTATCTATGTATTATACTATATAATGTAGTCGAAATCCGTAGATTTGGATTTAACAGCGTTTTTTTATTTAAGAGTGTATACTTTTTCATTTGAATAGTATTATTGTAGTGTTAAAGTGATGGCGCTTGCGGGGCGAGCATTTTCGGGATTTTTCGAACGTTTCCTTCGCCTTTTGTCTATAAAAATACATGAGTGACATGGATATTGGATCAACATCTTGGATTTTGAAGATTATTGAATTAATTTATTGGTTTTTACAGATAATGCAATAAAAAAAACGCGTTGAAAAATCAGTGTTTTTTCCGAGGCAATTGGGAAATTTGAAATCACTGCTGACATTTTTCAAATTTAAACTATTCTTGAAAATCCAATATTGTCTTAGAATATATAGTAATATTATATTTATTTATTATTGTTGGACTTTTGATGACTCGAAAGCCCAAGAAACGTATAATTTGACCAAACCAGATAGTTTTCTAAATACCAAATTGAATACTTTGGCTTTTTGAGTCATTCAAAAGTTTCGATCAAAATTTATAATAATGTATTGTATTTATTTAAGTACGTTATATGATTATTAATAATAATAATGACGTCATCCTAATTGTCTCGCCACAAGGTTTTTGAAACTTATGGATTTTGGATGACGTCCTATGTATTGCATGAAAATATATTGAATTATTGGCATAGCTCAGAAAAAAGGGGAGATTAATTGTAAAATGTTTTTTTATCTTATGAACACCAGTGTCGGCTATGCTCGAACAAGTTAAAGGTCACATTGACGGCAATGCTTGGCAAAATAGGGCTCCCGAAAATATAAAATGAAATAATTGCTATACTAGATTTTTGAGATAATAGAGTTCATAGCTAAAATATCACCACGCGTTTAAATCAAAGACTTAATATAAACTAAGTACTAGACGGGTTGTTTAGAAGTAAAATTGCGTCACATAACGCGGGAGTTTCACAGCTCAGAAACAGGGAACGCGATAGGGGTTCTAGTTGAGAGTAAGCGAGATGGTTATATTGAGTTACGGTCAATTGACCACAACTTAGCGGGACAATTTCTATGTACCGCCCAGCTTGTCTAGTATTATACATTAAAGTCTTTTCAAAATTTATTTATATTTTTGTCATTTTCTGGGCATTTTTTACTAAGCTATGCCATTACTAATGAATGGTGAACGTTCAAAAAATCTGTTCGTGACGTCACGCGAGCCCCGCATGCGGTAGGCGTTTCAAAAACTGAAAATACTTGGATTTTTATATGAATTTTATTATTATAATATGGTATTTTACTAAGATTAGTCCAATATTATAAATCTTTAGCGATTTGTTTTATTTTAATACCCGATAAATGGCCCGAAGTTCCTGGGACAGATTGACGTGACGCTGACGTGCGAGCTGTGTAATAAGCGAAGACATTAATGTATACTACTAGACAAGCTGCGCGGTACATAGAAATTGTGCCGCGAAGTTGCGGTCAATTGACCGTAACTCAATATTACCATCTCGCTCACATCTAGAATCCCTATCGCGCTCCCTGTTTGTGAGCTGTCAAACTCCGCGTTATGTGACGCAATTTTACTTCTAAACAGCCCGTCTAGTGGTATACTTTGGTAATAAGTAATTGAGTCTACAGAATACCTATTGTCGGGAGTAAGAGGACAAAAACAGAACATAAAATGAGCTAAATGACACTAACAAACGTTCTATGATGTCGATTAACTTTAATTCTAAGTCGTTTCTTATAGTTAATAAATACACCCAACAATCACACACATAGTCCCGACCCCACAATAAGTAAACCTGTATCATGGGTATCGGGAACTACGAGGGACTTGCGGTCCCACAACACCCAGATCTGAAACAAATTTTTGTGGATCACACATACATTGGTTTCAGTGCGGGAATCGAACCCACGGCCTTTCGCTTCGTAGCTGGCTACTTGCCCGCTGCGCCACGGAGGCTGTCTGATATAATGCGATTATTCCTGAAACATTAGGGTTGCTTCTGTATTTAGTTACTGAGTATAAATATTTTCTTTACTCCGTACTGAGGCTGCAAACTAGCTGAGTGTAAATAATGGAATGCTAGGCAATGGCTAATAACAAAGTTGATTTTAATGTGCGACACTAAGTGATATACTTAGCATAAAAACAAGTTAAGTGACACTTGGAACAAAATTAAGTTTGTAGAAGTACGTACGAATACGACACGTTCATTAAGTTTAAGTAAGTATTAAATTGCCATTTATTAGAATTCCACTATACCTATCTCAGAGTTGTCATTATTTCTTCACTCGGTAACTGAGTATAAGGCATTTTAAGGCTCTACTCAGTAAGGAGCGAGAAACATTAACTAGCTCTGAAAATAATCGAATTAAAAGAAACGGCCAGGTAACAAAATTAATTTACATTTCTGAGTGCATCTGTAAAGCCCTTTTAGATTGATTTTATGCTAAGTACCACTTATTATAGTTTATTTGCGATGTTAGCTCTTTCACTCAGCGACGTCTGTTTTTTAAGAAACAAAATTAAATCGGATTTTATCCACACTTAGTTAATGCTTTATATACCGTTACTGAGTACATACATTATCTTTACTGAGTACATCCCTGAGTGCTTTAATTAGCTTAAAAATAAGCAAATTTTGTATGGGTCCCGTTCATCTTATTGATAAACCTGGATTAACAGCGTCAAGCGTGAACGACAGGAGGTCGTGGGCACGACTCCTGACTGGACCAAGACAGATACTTGCAGTTTGAGCAATACAACATTTCAGTAGATACGCATTCACATCTGTAATCCCCGGGTAGGCAGAGGTGTAACCAGTACACGTATATTTCGGCAAGCCCCATGATGTGATAGAGCCTATCGCCATACCGGTCACAATTCGACTCCGGGCTGATACTGAAAATTTGCTCAGCTGTGGGACTGTGTACTGGAATATGATTAAGCGCATTTCTAGTACAAACGCTGAATATGAATTGGCAAATTTTTCATTCTATATGTACTCAGTTTCTTCTTCTAGCTATCTTTATCCCACTCGCAGTGGGGTCAAGAATTCCATACTTTTTTTTATAGTATAGGCCGGCAAACAAGTGGGTCACCTGATGGTAAGCGATCTCCACCGCCCATGTACGCCCACAATACAAAAGAATTACGGGCGCGTTGCCGACCTTAAAGGAAAGGGATAAATAGGGATTGGGAAGGGGAGGGGTATTTGGGCCTCCGGATATCTCACTCACCGTACGAAACGCAGCAGCAAGCTGCTACTTTACGCCGGTTTTCTGTGAGACAGTGGTAACGACCCGGACGAGCCGGCCCATTCATGCTGTAGACACAATTGTCTACAGCGTGGCTCTACCACTCGTCAAAACTCCTGGCTGATACTGATCTTTACGCAACCCGAGGGTCGAACCCGAGACCTCCGTACAGCAGTCGTACCGCGGACGCATTACAACTGCGCCACCGAGTCAGTCTGAGCAGTAGATACTTATTTAGTACCATTTAGCATATATTTCTTTCGTAAGACACAACCGCTTAGCACTACCAGTAGATAGCGTGGCTTTATCACCTATAGAGCCACGCTGTAGACAGTTATGTCTACAGTAAGAATAGGTGTCTACAGTAATACGCATAGGGTGTATATAGTGTTAGGGACACGGCCCAGCGGTCGCCTGGATGTTTACCATCCTTCCCGGGCGGCTTAACGTCGGGTCGTAAGGCCGGTGATCCCAACATAACCGTTCCGCTTCCCCCGGGGCGGGCGGTAGCAATAAGTCGCTTTTCCCCGCAAAAAAAAAGGGGACCAGTCATTTCTTTAACCGTTTAAGAATAAAGAGATATTAATTATTGAAAATCACAAATATGAATTCATTTATTGTAACAATTTTGATATAAAATTAATAGCGGTTTTAAAAAGAGGACCATCGATCCTCGCACCACGCGACCTTGTGTAGGTAGTCAGATTTATTGAATGGTAATAATTAATTACTGAATAAATTGTATTAATTAGTGGTATTTATTAATTAATAAAATGATGGTATTGATTAATTAATTAATGGTATTGATTAAGTAATTAATGGTATTGATTAATTAATTAATGGTATTGATTAATTAATTAATGCCATTAATTTATTAATTAAAGGGGTTGACTAATTAATTAAAGGGATTGATTAATTAATTAATGGTATTGATTAATTAATTAATGGTGTTGAGTACTTAATGGTATTAATTAATTATTGATATTAATTATTTAGTTATTCATTTAATGATATTGCATATACATTGAATAGATATTTGTCATTTCCGTCGATTTGGTTTTAGCCCCTCGAGAACGGCGGAGACGCGTTGGTTTGCAAGTAGTATATGCCAGAAGATCTGCAAAAATAGGAGTTAACGATGTATATTTTGTGTATGTAACGAAGACATAATGAATAAAAAAACGAAATATAATCCATTTTGAGTCTATTTAAATTTAATAATTAGTAGAAGGCACCTACTCAAAATAGTTTATTTTTATTTATAGCTGTTTTTGGAGTGGGTTTAATTTATGTTAAAATGTTTTTATTTCACTATTTTTAATAAAATAATTATTATTGGTACATTAATGATGAGGTTTGAGTCTTTCATCCTCGAGATCACCTTAGAAGTAGAATTTCTTCTTGAAATGGGACCGACGTTGAGCTATACTCGTTAGAATGATATTGGTCCACATTTGGCGGAGTTATGCGTGATTAAACACAAAAAGAAACGCATCTAATTGAGAAAGGCGTCCGTTTCTTTTTCGATTGTTAGTAGATAAATTATATTCAACATGCATGTAGTCCCTACTCCACGCTAGGCTGACTAGTCCTGACTGCCTCGGTGGCGCAGTTGTAATGCGCACGCGTTACCATTGAGGCTAACGATGAGGTCTCGGGTTCGATCCCGGGACAGGTAGAGTGATATTGGGTTTTTCTATTACGAAATGCCCAGTATCAGCCCGGAGTCTCGAGTTGTGCCCGGAGTCTCGAGTTGTGCCCGGAGTCTCGAGTTGTGCCCGGAGTCTCGAGTTGTGCCCGGTATAGCGACAGGCTTGCCCCTTTATCACATCGTGGGATGGAGATACGCTGGGCGTACTGGTTAAACCTCTGCCTACCCCTTTGGAGATTACAGGCGTGAGTGCGTATGTATCCCCACTAGGATAATTATACGGTCCCACAACACCCAGACTAGAAACAAATATTTAATATAACTGTGTTACGTATTTTTAAGTCATGCTTTTTTATAGTATAGGCCGGTAAACTAGCAAGTGGGTCACCTGATGGTAAGTGATCTCCACCGCCCATGTGAGCCCACAATACTAAAATAATCATGGGCGCGTTGCCGACCTTAAAGGAAAGGGATAAGTAAGGGATTGGGAAGGGGCATTTGGGCCTCCGGATATCTCACTCACCGTAGGAAACGCAGCAGCAAGCTGCTGCTTTATGCCGGTTTACTGTGAGACGTACCAACCGGCCCATTCATGCTGTAGACAGAATTGTCTACTGCGTGGCTCTACCAGTCAGAATAACTTTGTAAATAATTTGACTACAGCATGAATTGGGCCAGCTCGACCGAGCTGTTACCACAGAAACCCGGCGTGAAGCAGCTTGCTTTGCGTTAGTGTTTCATACTGTGAGAGACATCCGAATATCCAAATTTAAATTGCCAACACTTCCCAATCCTCAATCCTTTAAGGTCGGCAACGCTTTCATGATTCTCCTGTGTGACCCACTTGCTCGGTTGCTGGACTCTACTATCAAAATGGACCACATGGTTTACTTATTTATTTATACTTCTATATGCACTCACGCCTGTAATCCCCGAAGGGGTAGGCAAAGCTGTAACCAGTACCACATTTCGCCGAGCATATCTCCGTCCCACGATGTGATAGGGGGCGAGCCTATCGCCATACCGGGCACAAATTCCAGACTCCGGGCTGATGAGTATTCCGTAATAGAAAAACCCAATACCACTTTACCCGACCTGGGGATCGAACCAGAGACCTCAGCGTTGGCCCCAATCGTAACGCGTACGCATTACAACTGCACCACCGAGGCAGTCATGTATACTTTTATACAATTTCGTATAAAGGTGGACATAATGCCCGAGGCATTCTCTACCTGCCGACCTTTAGGATAGAGATAAAAAGTAGGTGCAAAGGATACATACTACATTCAGAACATTATAAATGTAATGTTTATATAGTAACTACTATATTTACATTGAAATAAAACTAGTTTATACGGATTTTATCGCGGTTTAATTTTTATTTTAGCATACTAGGGGCGTTGCCCATGGTTTTCCACAAAGCAAAAAAAAAAAAAACTTAAAAGTCCGATGAATATGAGACATATGTTACTTTCTTCACCACATTATTCTGCGTCGATTGGTATCGGTCTCGACCCCATAACCCCAGCGGTTTCGGAGGAGATAGCGTGACAAGCTTTTGGCTGCGGCGCAAGTTAATTTTTTTTCGAATAGAGAGAAACTAGTTTTATTTCAATGTGTAATATTCGTGTAAACCTAAGAAATCACTACTAAATTTACTCACCCAGTTTTCGGAACCAGTCCCCCCATCCGCAAATTGCCCCATAGGAAACAGTTGCCCAGCATAGCCGTGAGATAGGAGGCACATCTGCGTCCATTAAACCCACCGGTGGTAAGAGACTCAGCCATGTAGAATATTCCCCTGAAAAATATTTTTTAGATAAAACTAGTCTATACGAATCCCATCGCGGTTTAATTCTTATTTTAGTCCCGACGTTTCGAAAGCTTGAAAGCCTTCGTGGTCGCGGGAGAGACTGAGGTGTAGGTCGTCTCGAAAAGTTAATGTTACATTGGCTACCTTCATTTTAAAATTATACATTTATTATTTAATTATTTCAAAAGTTAGTTGACACTAGTCCGATCTACGCAGAAAGAGCTCACGGTGTCTTGAGGTCTTGAGGAAAATTAAACCGCGATGGGATCCGTATAGACTAGTTTTGTTTCAATGTGTAATATTCGCGTAAATATAAGAAATCACTATTTTTTTTTACTATTTGTCTGAATGAGGAAACGACGGCGGCGTGGCGGATTAAAGTTTTTGGTATGGGTGGGGGTCTTAACAAAAGTAGAAAGTAAAAAAAATAAGAATATACTATTCTTACTTGAAATGGAATAAATAAGGATAAACGATGAAAATTTTATTGTAGGTAGTACTAAGAAAATAGGATAATATCAAGATTAATTTGATTTTTTAATGGATCCAAATGCTTTTTGGGGGGAGGGGATTGAAGGGGGAGGCTCAGACCTCAGCCTGAGAAATCGCTGGGGAGTATAGTTTAGCGTCTGCACATCATTGTGCCGAGGGCCAGTTGACTCGCAGGCGTGTCCTATGTCGGGTCTCGTATTAATATTGCAATTCGAATTGGGCAAGGAAAGTGCTGCTTCGATAGCGACTGTGATGGAGTCGTTGGGGTCTGCCAAAACATGACCAATAGCCGAGAGCTTGACAGAGTCGCTAACGAGAAGTAGCCCCTAAAACTGCCGGTGTTAATGCGTCGGGACTTGTGTAAAAAAGGGACAAGGATGAAAAAGTTACGTTCCACTAAATGTTCAATCGGGTTTTACATATTATCTAAAGAATTGTTTGACCTTATTCCTGCCTCACATTTCCTTAATAGAACCACGCGTGCTGGCTTGCGAAACCATATCTTCGTGGTCTCTTCCATCTCGGCTCGGACCAAAAGGTTCTCAAAATCGTTTTTCTGTCGGACCATAATGCTGTAAAATAGTTTGCCGGCGCACGTGTTTCCTCCTTCCTACAACTTGGGATCCTTTAAACGGAGTGTAAAGAAGCAATTAAGCAGACCGGCATAATTCTGCCGATCTACAATAGATAGTGTCTGTCTTTGGTCGACAGTATTCATGGATTGCGCTACACTTATCATCAGGTGTAGCGTAGTCACTTTGCCGAGCCAGGATAAAAAAACATGTTTTTCTGCTATTATAATTATTGTTTTTTTAATTTTATTTTATTGCCCAGATAGACAGACGAGCAGACGGCCCACCTGATGGTAAGTGGTTACCGCCGCCCATGGACCTCAGCGATGCTGGAGCACAGCCAAGCCGCTGCCTACCGTTGATGGAAAACTCTTTTTAAACCTCGCTTAAAGAAGGACAGGTCATAACGCTCGGGAACACCGATGCAGGGAGTTCATTCCAGAGCTTGCATGTGCGTGAATGAACGCTGGAAACGTACTGGAACTACTCCTTAGAACTTCTTCTTCTTCTTATCGAATGGTTAGTGGCCAACCTAGTGTCAGAGTTTCTCAAGCCACCCGAAGGCCTCCGACTTGGCTTAACGACTGCTATCAGTTGATAACAGCCGGGACCGACATTTTACGTGCCCTCCGAAGCACGGAGACGCTCAGTTGAAATACCACTAAGCGGTCACCCATCCATAGACTGACCGCAACCAAGGGTTGCTTAACTCGCTTATCGTTTACTGATTAGTGAGTGCAACTAGCTATGAGCACTATCCTTGGAACTGTGGCGGTATGACAAAAGGGTCCTTAGCAGTGAACGCGAAAACTTGTGTCTACAAAACTCTTTACAAATCTATCATAGTTCTGTCACTTCCTGTATTGTAAACGTGGTCGCATTCACGAGGGACCTACTACCTAGTAAATGTATCAAGTTTTTTTTTTATTTATTTTTATTGCATAGGCCGGCAAACGATCAAGTGGGTCACCTGATGGTAAGTGATCTCCACCGCTCATGTACGCCCACAATACCAAAAGGGTCATGGGCGCGTTGCCGACCTTAAAGGAAAGGGATAATTAAGGGATTGGGAAGGGGAGGGGGATTTGGGCCTCCGGATATCTCACTCACCGTACGAAACGCAGCAGCAAGCTGCTACTTTACGCCGGTTTTCTGTAGACAGTGGTAACGACCCGGACGAGCCGGCCCATTCATGCTGTAGACAAAATTGTCTACAGCGTGGCTCTACCACTCGTAAACATCACTTACCTAAGATGATCACACTCTTGAGAATTGCAACCAGGCATGCCAATTCCTCCATTAGGGTAGAAGTCCGCGTCTCCGAGCGTAGCCAGGTAGCCCACGACTCCAGCGTTGGTGTGGATGACTTCGGTGTAAATACCATCGTTGGCTCTCAATCTGTCGTTGTTGTTGATCCACCCAGGGCCTGCAGGGTCCAGCGCTAGAAGGAAAAAACCGAAAATTATACGGTCCGTCCCATTAGTCCCACCATAGGACTCTGATGAAAGCCTCCTTGGCGCAGCGGGAGAGGTCCCCCTACTAGAACTATTATAGTAAACCTTACCTTGACCTTAGATTGACTTTTTTTTTTTATTAGCTTGAATGACGAGATAAGCAGGTCGCTCGCCTGATGATAAGCGCCACGCCTGCCCATAAACAGAAGCAACACCACATAGAACTTTAAATAACAGAGCACTGCATGACACAGGACTGCGCTCGTCACCCCGAGACATAAGGTGTTAAGTCTCATAATGCCCAGTAATTTCACTGGCTTCAATGTCCTTCAAACCGTAACACAACAGTGCTTACACACTGTTACTTGGCGGCAGAAATAGACAAAGCGGTGGTACCAACCCAGCCGGCCTCTCGCAAACGAGGGACCTACCACCTTGTAAACCCACCATCTTTCATTCTTAGATTTGACAGCCTTCGTGGCGCAGTGGGCGAGTAGCCGTCTGCGAAACGAGAGGACGTAGATTCGATTCCCACACCAAGACAAATGTTTATGTGATCCGCAAATATTTGTTTCGGGTCTGGGTATTTTGGGACCGCAAGTCGCTCGTAGTTCCACGATACAGGTTAGCGGTACCATGTGTGTGAATGTTGGGTGAATTTATTTTAGATTGACATAAATGTTAGATTCTAGATAAAATAAACCATACCGGTGATATAAGCGATCTGTCTGTCCAGATTTCTTCCGATGACTCCGACCATGTGACCACCCAAGCTGTGACCCACCAGATGGTACATCGAAGGTACTGCTGAGGTGGCCTCGTTAAGCCAAGATATGAAGCGAGCTACACTAACACCTAGAAATAATATAATATCTTAAACTTGAGTCCTAATAGTAAAATATCACTCACATCTGTTTTTGAAGTGAAAACTTCTTTAGCATCGTGATTTGAAAGTAGATGAAACGAAAAAGCGACAATAGAAAGCGGTAAAAAGAGACAGACACATAAATTAGATTGTGTCTGTCTCTTTTTACTGTCATAAAGATTAAACGTGGGAGAAAATGAGATAGGAAGCATTATAAAGTTGTACGCGCATGCGTAGTACAAAGCTTGAGAAAAGGCATCACAACAACCGTGATGTTTTGTATACGTGTACGTATTATACGTTTGTAGAGTTTTTTCATCATTTTTATAATAAAATTCTTCAATGAATAATTTATCGAAAATGTAAGCTCTGAGTCTGAATAAATCAATGTAATATAAACGAATAAAATGTAAAATAATTATCGAACTTTGTATCACCTACAATAATTATTCTCTTCCCGAAATTTTACATTCGTCTCATTATCTTGAAGCCAAAATTTTTTAAGGTTTCACTTCTATCACGTGTGAATTGCACACATGTTTTTTTTATTGCATATGCCGACAAGCGAACGAATGGGTCACCGGATGGTAAGTGATCACCACCGCAAATGTACGTCACAATACCAAAAGAGTCATGGGCGCGTTGCCGACCTTAAAGGAAAGGTATAAATTAGGGGATTGGGAAGGGGAGGGGGATTTGGGCCTCCGGATATCTCACTCACCCCAAGAAACGCAACAGCAAGCTGGTACTTTACGTCGGTTTTCTGTGAGACAGTGGTAATTATCTACAGCGTGGCTCTACCATTTACAACCTACCACTTGCTAAATGTTATTTGCCACTTTTCACTATGATCAAGACTTACCAGCAGGCACTGTGTTGGCCAGGGCAGTAAAGTAATTGATGGAGCCACCTCCGGCGCTCCAGTCCACCACAATCACGTTCAGATCTTCAGCGGCGAGGAAAGCTGGAAAATTCAGAAAAAAATAATAATTGATTATATTCTACTAGCGTTTACCCGCGGCTCCGCCCGCGTAAAAGTCTTTTTCTGGGATTAAAGTTGCCTACGTTCTATAATTCTTGTCTTGGTCTACCTGTATACCAAATTTTACTCAAGCCATTAAGGCATGATTGATATCTACACCCAAAAATTCAACACCCCCTCCCCCCCGCTCTCCTTTCGCGAGTGGAATTTTACAAATATATAAAACACGTGTCTCATTTTTATTAAGTAATATTTGTACTCAATTTCACAGCAGTTTTTCTTTTCATAGAAAATTCCCCCCTTTAACCCCTTAAAATGTAAATTTCCAAAAACCCTTTCTTAGCGGACCCCTTACATTTCACCATCTGACCAAATTTCATGATCCCAGCGTCAGTCGTTTTGAGATTACCAGTTTACTGCTCCACCCCCATGGGTCGTAGCGTGATGATATATTGTTATAAACCATTGTCTCCACAAAACAAATAGGGTTTGAATATGACCCCGATCGGTCGTTGTTCAAAAGTTAAAATAAATACTTTCATACTAAGTTCAACCCCCCTTCCCTCTTTTGCAAGTGGAATTTTACAAAAATATGAATCACATATTTCATTATTTATGATAAGCAATGTTTGCGCTCAATTTCACAGTCGTATCCCCTTCCATAAAAAAGTTGCATACAACAGACAAACCCCTCTTTTACCCCCTTAAAATGTAAATTTCCAAAAATCCGTTCTTAGCTGACGTCTACATTACACAAACTATCATCTGAATAAATTTCATGATCTCAGTTTCAGTAGTTTTTGAGAAATCGTGATGAATCAGTGAGTCAGTGGTATTTCGCTTTTATATATATAGATTAAAATAAAATAAATTTAACTTTTTGAATTGTCATCTGTTCTTGATACGTATTCCAAATATCGAGTTAATCCGTTTTGAAGGGGTCAAAATCATGTTCAAAGTTTCCGTTACATACATACGTATGAAGCTAATAATAGCGTGTTAAAAACAACATCAAGCTGACTGCCTCGATGGCGCAGTGGTAATGCGTACGACTGAGGCTGACGCTGAGGTCTCTGGTTCGATAAAAATGATATTGGGTTTTTCAATTACTAATTGATCAGTATCAGCCCGGAGTCTGGAATTGTACACGGTATGGCGATAGGCTCGCCCCCTATCACATCATGGGACGTAGATACGCTCTCGATAGGTTCACTGTTCCGAATCTCCATTTCAAATTCAAAGACAGCTTCCGTGGCATATTGGGCGAGTAACCGGCTGTGAAGCGAGAGGCCATGGGTTCGATTCCCTTGTGGATCACACAAACATTTGTCTCGGGTCTGGGTGTTTTCAGAACGGTTGACGTCAGGCAGGTGGCCGGTCGTAAAAAACAAATCTTTCTGTAACATGTGTTAAAATCACATTGCGCAGACCCCACTGCGAGTGAGATAAAAGGAGGTAGAAGAAGAACAAATACAAACCAGGAACTAAAACTGTATTAAAATCAGATGAAGCGGAATCTAGCCATCCATGAATAAGGACTATTGTTCTGCGTTGAGGATTGTAGTTGGTGAGGCCTAAGAGCCCATCCACGCCTGTTAAGAGAGGCTGGCTTACAGTGGGGTTCTGCCTGGAAAAATACATTACAATAATAAATAATAAATACACCCAACAGTCACACATACGCCCGGTTTCGCAGAAATCTCTATTCGAAAAAAAAGTAACTGGCCCCGCCGCCGCCGCTGCCAAAAGCTTGTCACGCTATCTCCTGCGAAACCGCTGGGGGTATGGGGTCGAGACCGATACCAATCGATGCAGAATAATGTGGGGAAGAAAGTAACATATGTCTCATATTCGTCGGACTTTAAGTTTTTTTTTATTTTGTTTTTTGTGGAAAAACATGGGCAAAGCCCCTAGTTCTCTTCATTTTAAGTAGTAACTACGAAAATAAGGTAGTTATTCTGTGCTTATGGTAAACTTAAATTTGTTTCTTTTGTGGAATCTTGAAATGAATGTATGTGGAATGTACCTAGTTTGTAATTCAAAGTTCTGTGTGGCGTTGCTTCTGTTTATGGACAGCCGTGACACTTGCCATCAGGCGAGCGATCTGCTCGTCTCGTCATTCAAAAGAAGTAGCAGATTGCTGTTGCGTTTCGTACATCGGACAAGACATCCGGAGGCCCAAATCAATGGGATCTCAATTCCCCTTCCAAATCAATCCCTTCATCATCTTTGTATAACCCGTAGTTACTTTTATTGTATATTTTTGAAGGTAAAATTTCTTTAGCCGCTATCTGTGTCTATGCCGCGTTGGGCACTTTTTGGTAGGGGTTCGCGTCACCGTCACATGCTCATGACGCGCAGCGGCCGTGTGCTGTGCGCGTTAGACACTTTGTTGGATGGGTGAAATCTCGTGCGTTCGCGTCACCGACATGCTTATAGCAGTATATCTGTAGCTATACAGCTGACGTATTGTGCAACATTAGTGCTGTGTATATCTTATAAGTGAAATTGAATAGATTTAGTGAAAAGTTCAATGTGTATTGCATTAATACACATTAATATATACAATATATAGTATTAATTAATACTGTGCATTGTTGAAATAGTGTTTTTGATTGATTATTATATGAATCGTTTAATTGTAGAATCATTGTCATATAAACATGCATATAATTGTTGCTCGGAGTGTCAATAGATGTGAAAACCAGATTGATGTTGATAATTTTAATTCAAACATTATGAAATTTCAAAGTTTTCACTTCTATCGGCAGTCTCTACAACTGCCATTTTTTTACCTGGTAAACAAATGGTACACATTCTGTCTGTCTGGATTGAACCTTGCTACCTCCGCTAAGTCGCTGGCTTTCATCCAGGAGTCGGATAGATGCAGCTTCCCGTCAGGACGTTGGATATACTGGTACCGAAGCCCATCGCCCAACTTCAGGAGTACTGGGTCACTAGGGAAGGCTGGGAAGATTTAAAAATGGTTATGTAATTTTTTTACCACCGACGATAGTAAAAAATATTTACGTATAAAATTGTAATAAATATATACACCCAACAGTCACACACATAGTCCTGACCCCACACTAGGTTAACCTGTATTGTGGGTATCAGGAACTACGAGGGACTTGCCAACCCGAGACAAATATTTGTGGGTCACACAAACATTTGGCTTGGTGCGGGAATTGAACCCACGGCGTCACACTTCGCAGCCCGCCCACTGCTCCACGGAGGCTGTCTATTAAATTGCCATTCTTTACGAAAAAACATATAGGTAAGGCAGACTGGACTTTGACTGGAATTGAACCGTGTTTTGAATGGAATTTGGGTGGAATATAACGAATTGATCGGGAATTGTCTGGAAATTGTGTATATTTTGCCTGGACTATGACTGGATTTTGGGTGAAATTTGGTCGTACTTTGTCCATACTTTAACTGGAATTTGGGTTTAATTTGACCGAACTTTGACTTGAATGTGTGTGGAAATTGGACTTCGCCTGTAATTTGACCGGTAATTGAATGGAATTTGGGTGGGATTAAGCATGATTGATGATTAAAATACGAGGTAATATAACTGGTTTACCATTGACATTAATCGATGTATACAACATATAAACAAAACCCTGTTGTTCCTTTTAACCAAGTTATCAGAATCGATATTCAAATGTAAAGTTTTTTTTTTTTATATTATAGGCCGGCAAAAGAGCCAGTGGGTCACCTGATGGTAAGCGATCTCCACCGCCCATGTACGCCCACAATACAAAAGAATTATGGGCGCGTTGCCGACCTTAAAGGAAAGGGATAATAAGGGATTGGGAAGGGGAGGGGGATTTGGGCTTCCGAATATCTCACTCACCGTACGAAACGCAGCAGCAAGCTACTTTACGCCGGTTTTCTGTGAGACAGTGGTAACGACCCGGACGAGCCGGCCCATTCATGCTGTAGACAAAATTGTCTACAGCGTGGCTCTACCACTCAGAAAATCTCAATAAGAAAATTCTACCATAAAAATAACGATTGGCGATCACCCGGTGGTTTATCAAAGATAGTAGTTAAAACACATAAAATTATAGTTTTTAGTGGTATTTCATTTAAAATACCACTTTCACTGAGGTGCTGGCCCACCATCTATCCCATTTTTATGTTAGATTTTTCTCATTAGAGATATTTCCTTATGTTTGAGTATCGATTCTCACAGCACAGCTAAAAGGACCAACATGGTTTTTGTTACATGTTGTATACCAAAAAGAGGATAAAAAATTGAGAACCTCCTCTTTTGAAGTCGGTTAAAACATACCTGTAACAGCCGCTAGGAATAAACACAATATTCCAATGCACAATGTCATGATGGTTAATTATCGGATTCTTAGCATTCAAATTACGTATTATATATAACTTTATTATCATCTAATTGCATCTAATCGCCTAATTATTTCGATTGGTTTCCCGATCGCTAGTAACAATTGTCAAAATGTTGTCTGTGTCATCAAAAAATAAATAAATACGCTCTCACCCCTGTAATCCTCGAAGGGGTAGGCAAAAGTGTAACCAGTACACACACATTTCGCCGAACGTATCTCCGTCCCACAATGTGCCATACCGAGCACAATTCCAGACTCAGAGCTGATACTGAACATTACGTAATAAAAAAATCCAATATCACTTTTACCCGACCCGAGGAAAGAAGCCGAGACCCCCAGTGTCAACCACAGTCATAACGCGAACGCATTACAACTGCGCCACTGAGGCAGGATTTTTTTAAATATTTTATTAGCTTGAATGACGAAACGAGCCGGTCGCTCGCCTGATAGTAAGCCTTTTTTCTATAGCATAGGCCGGCAAAGGAGCCAGTGGATCACCTGATGGTAAGTGATCTCCACCGTCTATGTACGCTCATAATACCAAAAGAATCATGGGCGCGTTGCCGACCTTAAGGAAATGTATTGGGAAGGGGAGGGGATTTAGGCCTCCGGATATCTCACTCACCGTAAGAAACGTCGGTTTTCTGTGAGACAGTGGTAACAAGCCAGACGAGCCGGCCCATTCGTGCTTAGACACAACTGCCTACAGCGTGGCTCTACCACTCAGAAAATTTTGATCAGTAGACCACACCTTACTGTAACACGTTATATATTATGCTAAACAATCAAGCAAACCAGAGTACTATTGTTTAATGAAATCACAATTATTTAATTATATTAATCACTTTGATAATTGATAAGCAACATTGGCTCCGGCAGGTGTTTTGATAAAGAATTCGGCAAACATCTTATAGTGCATGCGTTTCACGAAAATTCTTGCTGCTAGGAGAGTATCTGATCATTAACCGACCTCAAAAAAAGAGGTTCTCAATTCGGAGAGTTTTTCGTTGCTTTTTTATGTACTCTTATGCACATCGATTAGGTACTCCGCCAATTGTGGACCGATTTGGTTCGAAAATTAATTTGATAGAGCTTACCTGCGATGTGTTCCCATATAAATTTGGTTAAGATCTGATGACGGAGTACGGAGTAAAAAAAAACTCCTCAACGGATAAAAGCATAGACAATTACCTATACACCTACTGTTGGTCATCGGACGTTCCCAGTTTGTCAGTTATATCCATATGTATAATTTGAAATGCAGAAGTTGGTTTCTGGATTGGGTGCATTTCAGCTTGAATGGCACCGGATGTTCCTTTAGATGTTCTGCAGACCACACCGTTATAAACAAATTTTCTAATGTTTGTGTTCATGTTATTAAACCAGTAGCTGTCCTTAATTTTCTGCAACGTCTTCTCCCAACCAGGGTGTTTCAATGCAGTATGGAACGAGTTTATCAAACTCCACTGAAAAGATCTAGGTACCACTCTGCAATGTTTTCGTCCAAAGGTTGGATCATGAATTATTCGTTTGAGGACATTGTTTTCTAGTACCTACGTAGTTGTTGTTGGGAATGTTATTGGTCATACCATCCATAATGTCTCGCAACGCTTCATCACGTCTTTGTTAATTTTTTTGCCAGTTGAGATCTCTAGTCATTTTGTTTACTGTAAGCTGTACTGGGTTTCTGCTGAATTAGTCAGCGTGTTGAAGTTGTTGACGCTTGCGGTATTATAATTTTGCAAGAATGCCCACCAGCGATTGGTTCTAGGAAGCTGATGTTTCTTGTGCTTGGACGCCTTTAGAGCATTACAGTCTGTGATATTGTAAACTTTCGTCCATAAATATATTGCCTGAAGTGCTTTATCGCCCGAACCACAGCCAAGGTATGAGTTGTAGCGACACTCGGTTTCAGTCGTTCTCACGCACATGAAGGCAACGGCATACTGTCGTCCCGCAATAGGGTATTTTCCTATATTGAATTTTATACATTATTTTATAAGCAACAGAAAATGATACGCAAAAGAAACCCTTTTATTAAAACACAATCATAATTGGTTCAGAAATGTGCCCGCAGTTATGACTTTAAATGTTGGTATGAGGAAAAGTGGGTGCGTAGTAGGGATATCTCACTATCTCGCTTGCACGCGTGCACTATAATGAACATTTTACACAGTGACGTCAAAGGTTGCATCGTCTGTCATTTGACAATTTCCCCTTCTACAGGATTTCAATGGCTTCTATCTTATTTATTTTTGGTCCGATTTATAAAATTCTTTCTGCAATAGATTTTGAGTAACGTAACTTATTGATTTAAATAATAAAAAAAATCTAGTCAACTACCCTATTATTTGTACCAGTACTGCTCTGAAGCCCAAACTACTGGCGTTTGTGTATAATTGAATTGGAGCCTCTTCTTGGAAGAGTGTAAGTGTTGGCGTCGGGCGCGCCCAATTTCGCATAAAATTGGTTGGCATAATGTTGATAGTCCTAACACCTTTGGTATATTTTTTGTTTTGCATATTGTTGTTTGCCATAACTGTTTCTAGACATAATGTTTTCATTTTCATGAGTATCACTTGCCCTATTTTTTCCGCAGAACTTTAGTTTTTTTGGATTTGCAGAATTGAGCATTTTTTTAGCAACATTTGAGCGTTATGCGAAGTGTGATGATTATGCCAAAAACTGTCATGGGATAGAAAATTATGACTAAATATTTTATGCGTGCCAATAGGGACCCGCTGGAGTCGATGATACAACACTGAAAGACTTCCTCTCTTGCAATTTTATGTCGTTTGAATTGATTATCACAGTAAGATTCATGTTATTTATCAAGTTCATTCCAACTGACTGCCTCGGTGGCGCAGTTGTAATGTGTACGCGTTACGATTGAGGTCAGCGCTGAGGTCACGGGTTCGATTCCCGGGTCGGGTAAAGTGGTATTGGGTTTTTCTATTACGAAAATGCTCAGTATCAGCCCGGAGTCTGGAATTCGTGCCCGGTATGGCGATAGGCTCGCCCCCTATCACATTAGGGACGGAAATACGCTCAGCGAAATGTGGGTGTACTGGTTACACCTCTGCCTACCCCTTCGGGGATTACAGGCGTGAGTGCGTATGTATTCATTCCAACTAGGATACTCTTATCTGTTGTCATCTTATAGTCTGCTAACTACTATGTGAAACTGTAATTTAATCTTGATGTAATCGATGACTACAATCGTAATCAGTGTAGCTATTGGAAAGTTACAAGTTAGAGTACAGGAAATTGTCCAATCCCGTTCAAGTAATTTGCAGTTTCCGATTCCAATTTTCAATTGTGGACCGATTTTGTAGGAAAAAATTTCACTCGATAGAGTTTAGCTGCGATGTGGTCTCATATAAATTTGGTTAAGATCTGATGACGGAGTACGGAGTAAAAAAAAAAAACTCCTCAACGGACAACAGTACACTCGTCGCGATTGTGTTTGTATTGGAATTTACATGCTATTGCTGTACATTGAAGTCGGTTTCTACGTTTTGTTAAACGTTATATTATGGTTTCTTGCGGTTTACTTAATCGTTCAGACATTTGCTGCAATACTTGCATTATCTGCATAATAAACTGTGGCGGTTTGTTTACCGGTGTGTTGAATATGTTTAATAATTGTGCTTAGGTATTCTTTCTTGTTGCATAGAAATTCCATCATTGCTTGTGGTGTTTAATCCATGTTCTAATAGGGTAGTTTCCTATATTGAATTTTATACATTATTTTATAAGCAACAGAAAATGATACGCAAAAGAAACCCTTTTATTAAATCACAATCAAAATTGGTTCAGAAATGTGCCCGCAGTTATGACTTTAAATGTTGGTATGAGGAAAAGTGGGTGCGTAGTAGGGATATCTCACTATCTCGCTTGCACGCGTGCACTATAATGAACATTTTACACAGTGACGTCAAAGGTTGCATCGTCTGTCATTTGACAATTACCCCTTCTACAGTATTTGAATGGCTTCTATCTTATTTATTTTTGGTCCGATTTATAAAATTCTTTCTGCAATAGATTTTGAGTAACATAACTTATTGATTTATATAATAAAAAAAATCTAGTCAACTACCCTATTCCGTTGTATCAAGTTGTTAAGCGAAAGTGGCGAGTGATCCCACTTCTGATGACAAAATGTCCGACCCAGTATTGTTTTTAAAAATAGTGACGTCATTCTCTTCATTTTATTGATATTCTCCATGACAGGAATAATTCAAAACAGTAAATTCCAATAATCAAACTATATTAAAAATATTACAAGTATTACACGGATATCGACGTTCTCACTACGAACGCTGACAAACGAATGACCGCGTCACTGCAGCGGGCGGCCTTTTTATAGGCGGAGTAGTGGGGTGATCGTCTTGAATCACTTGTTTACGCCGTTCAGAACTACGTCATTTTGCACGTGTTGGTGTTGCTAGTGTTGGAATGTTGTTTTGCGCAGATATATATAATATGTTACAAATACATCTTCCACCTGCTCTTATCCCACGCGCAGTAGGGTCGGCGCAACACGCTTTTCAACACACGTTACAAAAAGATTTAGCTGGTAGTTTTTACGACCGGCTTCCTTTTTTTATAGCATAGGCCAGCAAATTTTTTTTTTTTTTAATATTTACTTGTAATTATTGGTTTACCCTCAACATCACACTAATGTTATAAGTTCTGCCAGTACTAAATAATAGCACAACGGTTATGACGTCACACTATCATTGTATAACTTTATATTGTATGTTAATACATAAGATAATCTATGACTTATTTAATTATTCAATTATAATTGTTATACACGCTATTTAGGACGTTCCAACATGTTCAATAATAAATACTATTACTAATGTGAACTATTTGTAAAAAGGTATAAATAAGGTGGAATAATTATTGTCGGCAGTCAGTCGGTTGCTAAACGGAATATAAAGTGTTACTCTGCCCAAATGGAGAAGGTCGTGTACATTGTGTTTCAATTGTTCTACTTCGTTACACTAGTTTTAATTGTGATTTCAGAAACGATTTTAATCTGACAGCCTTCATGGCGCAGTGGCATAGTAGACGGCTGTGAAGCGAGAGATCGCAGGTTCGATAATACCGAGACAAATGTTTGTGTGATCTGCAAATATTTGTTTCGAGTCTGGTTGTTTTGGCCGCAGGGGTTGACGTCAGCAGCACGGGCCACGGTACAGCACGAATGGGCCGACTCGTCCGGGTCATTACCACTGTCTCACAGAAAACCGGCGTAAAGTAGAAGCTTGCTGCTGCGTTTCGTACGGTGAGTGAGATATCCGGAAGCCCAAACCCACTCCCCTTCCCAATTCCTTAATTATCCCTTGCCTTTAAGGTAGGCGACGCATCCATGACTCTTTTGGTATTGTGGGCGTACATGGGCGGTGGAGATCACTTACCATCAGGTGACCCACTTGCTCGATTGCCGGCATATGTCATAAAAACACTGTATTTTATTGTGTAAACCAACCAGTGCGAATTACGAGGACATAACAACTCGTTTTTAACAAAATAAAAGACCGTAAATTGCTTAAAATATTTAATACATAAAATCATCTTAAAGTTCTTAATTTAAATTTACATTATATTTTACTTAACAATACAAAATTGTTTATTTAATAAACAAATACTTACAAAAATATAATTTATATTACAATTTATTGCTGATTGTTACAACAATCAATTATTATAACATTAAAATCAATTAAATATCATTCATAAGGGATATCATTAAAATTAATTTATACAAAAATAATTTCCAAGAACATGTGGTGGGGAAAAAATTAAATAATGCACAAAACATCGTGTTCAGAGT
Source organism: Mimas tiliae (assembly GCA_905332985.1). Lineage (NCBI taxonomy): Eukaryota > Metazoa > Arthropoda > Insecta > Lepidoptera > Sphingidae > Mimas > Mimas tiliae. The sequence continues at coordinate 5,255,584 of HG995266.1, read as the reverse complement.
TAAAAAATATAAAAATATGGCCGCCTTTTTATTTTAATTTATTTTAAAAACGATCGACTTCAAAACTGATATCTGGGACGCCGCGCAATAACAAATGATACATCCAATGTTTGAATTGAAAAAAGTGGCCGCCATTTTGTTTCTTTTTTGCTTTAAGGCTTCAACCTTAATGAACATTTCTCCAATACAGTGTCTAAATATTTTATTTTAAGATTAGATCTAAGTTTCGTTCTGGGTGTTTAAAATTATTTTTTTGTATTAAAATCTGAAATCAGTCTAATTAAATCAACCTAATACAGAATGTTATAATGAATTTGATGTTTTCAAATATGGCAACAATTTATAGGTCCCACGTATGCAGGAGACCATCTGAGTTAGTATCACCGCGTCGTCTATTTCTGACAAGCAGTTCAATGCCATGCAGTGCTTTTTAATTCAAAGTTCTGTGTCGTGTTGCTACAGTTTATGACGCTTACCACCAAGCGATTTGCTTGTCTCGTCATTTAAGCAAATAGAAAAGGTCGGTTCCATTCACAATGTGTTTGACTTTACGAAAGTCACACATGGAAACCTAGGATTAGAATTTGTGCTCATTATGAATGAGCCTATCGTCTCTCCTATCTCATCATTGGATGGGAATAAGCGAACCGTGGGTGCATTAGTTGCTCCTCTGCCAACCCCTTCTGGGATACAGGCGTGAGTTTGTGTGTTGGATGTTTAAAGGCACTTAGCCCAAAAACGCAAATGATTAGACTTCATAATTTCAATATCATTATTTACTCCACCAAGGTCTTTCAGTCAGTCCATACGCATTTTCAGAATTGTTTATATCTCTATTATAATTTTGGTTCCAGCCTTCAGTAACGTATCCATTATGATTATTTTGATTTTGATTGAAATTGTTTTGATTTTGATTATAGTTTTCTTGATTATAAAATTGATTTGGGCTTACAGTGGTTACTCTATTATTCTGTTGATTATAATTGTCTTGATAATATTGATTCGTGTTACTGTTTTGTGTATTTAAATTGTTATTCGTACTTTGTTGATTATTGTAATTATTATTGTTATATTGATCGTAATTGTTTTGATTTGTGTTTCTGTTATTTTGATTAACGTTTTTTTGGTGATTATAATTGTTCTGATTATTATTTTGAGCGTTTTGGGTGTTATAATTAGTATTCTGATTATTTACATTATAATATTCCCTATTATTTTGATTGTTTGTGTTTCTATTGTTCTGATTAAAATTGTTTTGACTGTTCGTGTTCCTGTTATTTATATTATCATTATTTGTTTGAGGATTATAATTATTCGAACTAATATCGTTGTTAAATCTTTTGTTGAGAGACTTTTTTCCGAAGACTTCTGCAGCTACGAAGGCCCGTGGTATTGTAGCGTATAGAGCTGGTGTGTCTGGAGCCCCACAGGATCTGCCTGATGATGTGACAGCCACTACTCTCCATACACAGCCATCCCGGATTTGTGCTGGACCGCCAGAGTCACCCTGGGTGTTAGATATTATTCACGTTAGTAACATTAATAATAGGATTAAGAATAGAAGAGACAACTTCCGTGGCGCAGTGGGCGAGTAGCCAGCTTTCATTATTATATTATTTGTTTCTGCCTCGGTGGCGCAGTTGTAATGCGTACGCGTTACGATTGAGGCTAACGCTGAGGTCTTGGGTTCGATCCCCGGGTCGGGTAAAGTGGTATTGGGTTTATCTATTACGAAATGCTCAGTATCAGCCCGGAGTCTGGAATTTGTGCCCGGTATGGCGATAGGCTCGCCCCCTATTACATTGCGAGACGGAGATACGCTCGGTGAAATGTGGGTGTACTGGTTGTAACCAGGTGTACCTCTGCCTCCCCCTTCGGGGATTACAGGCGTGAATGAGTGCGTATTTGTTTCTGGTCTATGTTCTCCATAGGGGTTGTCGTCAGGTCAGGTCGACCGGTCGTAAAAACTAAAAGCCATACCTTTGTATAACATATTGTATTAAAAAACATTTTGCGCGCATTCTTATGCAATAAAATCCATTTCCTACCTGACAAGTATCTTTTCCACCAGCTCTCTCGCCAGCACAGACATGGCTCTCGCTAGACGGCCCTCTTGGCAGCTTGAGGGACGTTCCCCATATCTCCTTGCAGTCCTCCATGTCCCATATTGGGAGGGAGACACTCCGTAACTCTAGTGATTGGTCTCCTCCTGAAAAATACAACTGGGGTTGTATAAACGGAGTATGCAGTTCCCATGGTAATCGTGGTTGAGGAATCATTGGGAGAGTCTCTAATACATATTTCTACTTGACTGTAGTATTGAGTAAGACACGATTTTTAAATGAATTTGTAAGAGTTTTTGGACTGAGCCGGTACAAGGTCCCACTTCAAAGGAAGCGAGGCGTCTCGAAGCTTACTCGCCCGTTCTCACTCTTTCACGATTAGCTGTTAAACGAGAGGCGGCGGGTTCGATTTCCGCACTGAGACAAATGTTTGTGTGATCCAAAAAAGCCGGTTTCGAGTCTGGGTGTTGTGGGACCGTAAGTCCCTCGTAGTTCCTGATACTCACGACACAGGTTAATCTAGTGTGGGCCTATGTGTGTGACTGTTGGGTGTATTTTATTTATTTATCTTCTTCTTTTTCCGCCTGCCTTTATACCACTAGCAGTGGGGTAGCCCAACAGGTTTATTTAATACACGTTAAAGGTTTATAGTTTTTACGACTGGCCGCCTACCTGACGTCAACCCCTGTGGGGAATTTAATAACCCCTCAATATTTTGTTTTTACATGACACTAAAAATATTTTTATGCCATTCATGGTTGATATCTTTATTAGTAATAATTTTAATTGGCCACGTCTTTGTACACCCTTTCCGTCTAACCTTGTATATACAGTTACTTCAGACCGTCAGAGTTCAGCCGACCGCTCGTGGTATTTCGTGGGATAAGTTTCAATGTATTAACACTATGGGAGATAATCTTGAAATAAATTATTATTATTATAACGCCAATGGTCTTATTTTTTATAGCATAGGCCGGCGAACGAGCAAGTAAGTCACCTGATGATATGTAATATCTACCATTCATGCACGCCCACAATACTACATGTATGATGGGCGCGTTGAGACCTTAAAATAAAGGGATAATTTAAGGGTTGAGAATGGGAGGGGATTTGGACCTCCGAATATCTCATTTATCCTATGAAACGCAGCAGCAATTACTTTACATCGGATTTCCGTGAGTCAGTGGTAACAACACGGTCGAGCCAGTCCATTCATGCTGAAGACAAAGCTATTTACAGCGTAGCTTTACCACTCAAAATTGTTAGCATTATATTTTGAATTTGTCACGCCAGGATTAAAAACCCTAGATACAAAAGAAGATTACCAAATTCAGTCCTGCCCCAGCCAGTAGCTATGATGGGTTGCCCTACACGTGGTGGTATTCCAAGACATGCTGGACGAATAACGTTAGAGAATCTGAAAAGAATGACATTAGTGGTTGTTAGTTAGTAGATGATAGGGTTTCTCGTAAGACATACATAACATACACACGCACTCACGCCTGTACTCCCCAAAGTGGTAGGCAGAGGTGTAAACTGTCCGACCACACTTTGCCGAGCCCATTTCCGTCCCATGATGGGATAGGGGCCCATCGCCATATCGGGAACAATTCCAGACTCTTTTTTTATGGCATAGGCCGGCAAACGAGCAAGTGGGTCACCTAATGGTAAGTGATCTCCAGCGCCCACGTACGCCCACAATACCAAAAAATCATGGGTGGGATGCAGACCTTAAAGGAAAGGGATAATAAAGGGATAGGGAAGAGGAGGGTGTTTGGGCCTCTGGATATCTCACTTACCGTACGAAACGCAGCAGCAAGCTGCTACTTTACGCCGGTTTTCTGTGAGACAGTGGTAACGACCCGGACGAGCCAGCCCATTCATGCTGTAGACAAGTGTCTACTGTGTGGCTCTACCACGCAAAAAACTCTGAGCACTTCGGTACTAAGCACTTCATGATAGAAAAATCTAATATCACTTCACCCGACCCGGAAATCGAACTCAGCACAATTCGAGACCTCAGCACAACAGTCGCACCGCATACGCGCCACAACTGCGCCAGTGAGGCAGTCACTCACTCTAAAATTCACTCAACTATTTCTGATAACTCGACAAAATAACTTCAAAAACCACACCAAAATCCGACCGCCTCCCCCCCACACACACGCACGCACGCACGCACACACACAAACACAATAACAGGGACTACTTACCGCACTCTAGAAGTAAGTTTGATCAAAGCCACGTCGTAGTAGGACCGCCTTAGCTTGTACTTCGGATGGCGGATCACTGATGAAGACTTCACGACCACAGCTCCTGGACCATCGACGTAGGTAGAGCCGAGCTGGACAGCATGAGGTGGACCACTGGAAATTACATATATACAACGTGTTACAGAAAGGTGTGGTCAAATTTAAGCAACGTATAGTGTACGATATAAGTATAATACAACGTGTTACAAAAAGGTTTGGAAAATTTAAGCAACGTATAGTGTATGATTTAAGTATTATTCAACGTGTTAAGCTTTGGTCAAATTTAAGCAACGTATAGTGTACGATATAAGTATTATACAACGTGTTACATAAAGGTATGTTCAAATTTAAGCAACGTATAGTGTACGATATATTATACAACGTGTTACAGAAAGGTGTGGTCAAATTTAAGCAACGTATAGTGTACGATATAAGTATTATACAACTTGTTACAGAAAGGTGTGTTAAAATTTAAGCAACGTATAGTGTACGATATAAGTATTATACAACGTGTTACAGGAAGGGTTTGGACAACTTTATGCAACGTGTGGTATTTCACCCTCTGTAGCACCAAATCTGATTGCATTATTAGGACATAAATAAAACATTCTCATTTTTATCGAATGAGTAACATGTCGATATGCGACTTGCAACATTGGACGACACTAAATGATAAACAGCTGAGCTTCTGTCTCATTTCGGCAATGTATTCCCTCTCACGCACTTTACTTAATTTAATAGGGATGTGATCGGTCTTATCGATCGTAATAAATGAGTGATTAAAATTAGCGTGAAACTCAGGATATCAAGATTTTGATAAGATCCGGTACATACACACTCACTGTCAGGTGTATGTAACGACCATTAAATTTGACCACACCTTTCTGTAACACGTTGTAAAGATAGAATTTCTGCCTTTCTGTCTGATTTTATCCCGGTCTAATACTATCCCACATTCCCATCATGATTTGACGGTAGATTTGGTATTATATGGGGCGACCACGCTGTCTCACCCCCACAACCCGCAACGGGCACCAGACTGATAATTTTTTATCTTAGACTTCACATACCTTCGAAACTCTTATGAAAACTTCTCAAGTACGTAGGTTTCCTCAAGACGTTTCCTTCACCGTTGACGGGAGTGATAGTTAACAATGAATACACACTATACTTTGCGGAATAGCACCGAGTGTTTCATAAAGACGAGCGCAGTCTAGTGCCATGCAGTGCTTTGTAATTCAAAGTTCTGTGTGGCGTTGCCTCTGTTTATAGGCAAGAGTGACGCTTATCATCAGAAGAGCGACCTGCTCGTCTCGTCATTCAAAAATACATACATACAGACGCACTCACGCCTGTAATCCCCGAAGGGGTAGGCAGAGGTGTAACCAATACACCCACATTTCGTCGAGCGTATCTCCGTCCCATGATGTGATAGGGGGCGAGCCTATGGCCATATCGGGCACAATTCCAGACTCCGGGCTGATACTGAGCATTTCGTACTAGAAAAACCCAATATCACTTTTACCCGACCCGGGGTTCGAACCCGAGACCTCATCGTCAGCCTCAGTCGTAACGCATACGCATTACAACTGCGCCACCGAGGCAGTACGCGGTGACGTAAAAAACGGGTTTCTGTCAAATTCTTACGTATGTTGTACAAAAAAATCTCCATCTAAAACACGGGAATAAGGTGATGAGTAATATAGGTTAATGAACACAAAAAAATGAAGTGAAAAGAACCTACGGCCAAGTTGCTTCTTCTTTCTTCTCAGACCTGCGGGCAATAGGGTAGTTGACTAGATTTTTTTTATTATTTACATCAATAAGTTACGTTACTCAAAATATATTGCAGAAATAATTTTATAAATCGGACCAAAAATAAATAAGTTAGAAGCCATTCAAATCCTGTAGAAGGGGTAATTGTCAAATGACAGACGATGCAACCTTTGACGTCACCGTGTAAAATGTTCATTATGGTGCACGAGTGCAAGCGAGATAGTGAGATATCTCTACTACGCACGCACTTCTCCTCATACCAACATTTAAAGTCATAACTGCGGGCACATTTCTGAATCAATTTTGAGTGTGTTTAATTATAAGGGTTTCTTTTGCGTATCATTTTCTGTTGCTTATAAAATAATGTATAAAATTCAATATAGGAAACTACCCTATTATGAATCAACGGTAGAATGTATATTTAAGTATATATAAGTAAAGCCCTACATGTGTAGTGACTAAAAATATGTTAAACAGAGATTTACAATACTGGAAGATAATAATAAATAAATCATCGAAATAAGATAACTAGACCGATAACTCTCATATGAATCTGCCAAAATTACGGCTCAACTTACTCACACATGCAAAGATAAAATCACACGTAACACTCATACACTCAACAAAAATTAATGAACGTTCGTAATCAACTTTATTTTATAAAAGATAATGTCTGAATATTACATTTCTGGATCGAGATACGACGTTCTGAACCGCGCAAAAAATATACGTATCTAGTATCAACTATAGATTCTTATGCACAGACTTTTATAGCCCCGCCCTCATGCACAGAGTTTTGGTAGGGTAATTTTTTTGCTTGAGTTAGGTTTTTTGTCATCATATTTCGATGATATAAATCAAGATATTTATAAAAAAATATTACAAGGTTATGTAGGGATCTCATTTTTTTTAAATTCCGTGCAAAACTCTTCTTCCCCCTGCCCTTATCCCACTTGCAGTGGGGTGGGCGCAACATGCTTCTAACACGATACATAAAGATGTGGCTTGTAGTTTTTCCAACCGGACGCCTGTCTGAGGTCAACCCCTCTGGGGAAGTCATTCAAAAACAGCTGAACCGTTTTGAGTGAGTTTGGCACATTAGTAGCCCATGGCCTGGATTAGAACAGACTACATTTTATCCCGGAAAATGACGTCACACGGGCGGAGCCGCGAGCAAAAGATAGTATACAAATATTTTACCTGACAACATTGGAGTCTTTCTCATGGTACGTGCAGTGACCAGCTGTGAGGACATACTGGTCACTGATGAGGGAACCACCGCACTTCCAGGAGTAGCCGGCGCTCTGGAAAATTACAATATAATACGAAGTTATATTTTGGCGCATAAAGAAAAAAATTATGAGAGTGAATCTTTTAGGATTTTTTTCGGGGTGCTGATTACGAAAGTGCCATCCATTTTCAAATCCAAGATGGCGGATATTTATTATTCAACAAAATGACATGGGTGTCATTTTCGCGGTTTCACAGGGTGCTGATTACGAAAATGAAATCTATTTTCAAATCTAAGACGGCGGACATTTTTTGTTACTACAAAATTACATGGGTGTCATTTTCGCGGTTTCACAGGGTGCTGATTACGAAAATGAAATCTATTTTCAAATACAAGATGGCGGACATATATTTTGAACAAAATTACATGGGTGTCATTTTCGCGGTTTCACAGGATGCTGATTACGAAAATGAAATCTATTTTCAAATCTAAGACGGCGGACATTTTTTGTTACTACAAAATTACATGGGAGTCATTTTCGCGGTTTCACAGGGTGCTGATTACGAAAATGAAATCTATTTTCAAATACAAGATGGCGGACATATATTTTGAACAAAATTACATGGGTGTCATTTTCGCGGTTTCACAGGATGCTGATTACGAAAATGAAATCTATTTTCAAATCTAAGACGGCGGACATTTTTTGTTACTACAAAATGACATGGGTGTCATTTTCGCGGTTTCACAGGGTGCTGATTACGAAAATGAAATCTATTTTCAAATACAAGATGGCGGAAATATATTTTGAACAAAATGACATGGGTGTCTGCTTCGGTGGCGCAGTTGTAATGCGTATGCGTTACGACTGAGGCTAACGCTGACGTCTCGGGTTCGATTCCCGGGTCGGGTAAAGTGATATTGGGGTTTTCTATCATGAAATGCTTAGTATCAACCCGGATTCTGGAATTCGATATGGCGATAGGCTCGCCCCCTATCTCATCATGGGACGGAGATGCGCTCGGCGAAGTGTGGGTGTACTAGTTACACCTCTGCCTACCCTTTCGGGGATTACAGGCGTGAGTGCGTATGTATGTATATATCTCGGATGTATCGTACTGCCCTCTATCTCGGGGTCAAGTCTAACGCCACCTTGAAGCTGCAGTAGACATAGCGTGATATTTGTTTCAGTGTGGGAATCGAACCCGCAGCCTCTCGTTTCACATTTGGACTCGCTCACGAACCTATAACCAAACGATAAACGTTTTCTTTAAAGCATAGGCCGGCAAACGAGCAAGTGGGTTACCTGATGATAAGTGATCTCCACGCCCATGTACGCCCACTATACTAGAAGAATTATGAGTGCGTTGCCGACCTTGAAGTAGAGGGATAATTAAGGGCTTGGGAAGGGGAGGAGGTTTGGGACTCCGGATATCTCACTCACCGTACTAAACGCAGCAGCAAGCTGCTACTTTACGCCGGTTTCTGAGAGACGAGAGAGGTAACGACCCGTACGAGCCGGCCCATTGGTGCTCTACCACTCACAAAACCACTCACGTACCTGAACCTTCTTCCATCCAACTAACGACATATGAGGAAACTCTTCGATACTGGATACTTTGCCCCCTATAATCAAGGGGATGTTGATAGGGGAGCAGCCAGACACGTTGAACTCTACTGCCTCTGGAGATGGCACTAGCGGCAGAGCTACAACTTTTCTCACGTTCAGCGCTTTGTAGTTTTCACACACTGGAATAAATATAGCAATGGATTACAATTTATGAGTGGTAGAGCCACGCTGTAGACACTTGTCTACAGCATGTATGGGCCGGCTCGTCCGGGTCATTACCACTGTCTCACAGAAAACCGACGTAAAGTAGCAGCTTGCTGCTGCGTTTCATACGGTGAGTGAGATATCCGGAGGCCCAAACCCCCTCCCCTTCCCAATTCCTTAATTATCCCTTTCCTTTAAGGTCGGCAATGCACCCATGATTCTTTTGGTATTGTGGGCGTACTTGGGCGGTGGTGATCACTTACCATCAGGTGACCCACTTGCTCGTTTGCCGGCCAATAAAAAAAAAATAACAATGGAAAAAAACGGCGATGGTCTAGCGGGCAATCGTAAACTGTGGCCAAACAGACAAGCAAGCGAGTTACGAGGTGTAGGTCCCTCGCATACGAGAGGCCGTCTGGGTTGGTGCCACCGCGTTGTCTATTTCTGCCATCAATGAGCAGTATATAAGGACTGTTGCGTTCCAGTTTGAAGGACCATGAAGCCAGCGAAATTACAGGGTATTATGAGATCTTATGTATCAGGGTGACGAGCGCAATCCAATGCCATGCAGTGCTTTGTTATTCAAAGATTACCATCAGGCGAGCGACCTGCTCGTTTCGTCACTGAATCTAATAAGAAAAGAGTAATGAAATAGGTCAAACATAACTTTTGACTTACTTTCGTCAGCCATTGCCAAATACCGCCTCTTCTCCATCGAAGACATGTCATCTTCATCAGGTCCTATCTCCAATTCCGGTCCATCATCAGATCCATAAGGGTTTGGAGTAACTGGAAATATCGGTTCCATTGGTCTATTGGTGATTGGAGGTTTACTTTCATCTACTGGAGCTGGTTTCACGCCTGGTCTGATAGTTAAGGGTTTTCGTGTTGTACCAACATTACCATTCCAATTACCGAGGCTTGGTAACGGCTTTTTAATGGCAGTAACGTCTGGGTTTCTGTTGTCATTGTTGTTATTCCATTGCGGAGAAGTGACGACAGGGTTTCGATTGTTATTGTTGTTACTCCATTGCGGAGAAGTGACGACAGGGTTTCTATTTTCATTTTTATTAGTCCATTGCGGAGAAGTGACGACGGGGTTTCTATTGTAATTTTTGTTACTCGATTGCGCAGAAGTGACGACGGGGTTTCTATTGTAATTTTTGTTACTCGATTGCGCAGAAGTGACGACAGGATTTCTATTGTTATTTTTGTTTCCCAATGTTGTTATGCTAGAAGGAACTTCAGGATTCCGGTTATTTTTACTACCCCACTGAGTAGTTTTTCGATTAGAATTCGTCGTTACGACATCGTCATTTGGGAAAAATATATTATCATTATTGTAAAGTCCGAAATCGTTTCTTCTATTTTCGTTGCTCTTAGGCTTGCCTTTATGACCAGGTGTTGTTTCATATCTAGTACTTGCTTGTAAATATGCCGATTTAGGCCTAGTGGTGGGAGATTGACTAGAATTGGGCCTAGTAGTTTTTCTACTAGGTTTTGGCGTTGTGCCACTTGTTTTTGGTCTGTCTCGTCTGTAATTCTCAGTTGGGAATACTATAGTTGGATTGGAAGGATTCTTATTCTGATATCGGCTGCCATGTCTGTTTTCTGGTTTCTTTGTTGTTAATGAACCATCGGGTTGGTATGGTTGGAAGAATGTTTGAAGTCCTTGTAGAAAATCTGGGAAAAGATACCTATGTATTAATAACTGAAGAGATATTTTTTTGTGGTAGAGCCACATTGTAGACACTTTTCTCTACAGCATGGATGGGCCGGCTCGTCCGGGTCGTTACCACTGTCTTACAGAAAACAGACGTAAAATAGCAGCTTGCTGCTGCGTTTCGTACGGTGTGTGAGATATCCGGAGACCCAAATCCCCCTCCTCTTCCCAATCCCTTAATTATCCCTTTCCTTTAAGGTTGGCAACGCGCCCATGACTCTTTGGTATTGTGGGCATACATGGGCAGTGGTGATCACTTACCATCAGGTGACCCACTTGTTAATTTGCCGGCCTATCCTATAAAAAAATACTTTTTTTGAAGTCGAGGCACCGAGAAGACTCCAACAAGACTGAAATCAGCCGCACCGGTGTTATATCGTTCTTATGAATACTTGATAATATATTGTTAGGGTATTCCCTTTTTATTGGTGAATTAAGGGTGTCTGAGAAAACAACGTTGGGTACATTGAAATAATATGTTATGTGCGATATAGTTGTGGAAGGGTAGTTAAATGGTATAAAATAGATTATCGCCATAAATGGAGGTATTTTGCCCGCAGTCAGTCAGCCAGTACCTATCTAGTTCAGTAAGATCAGTGCTCAGTCGATAGTCCAAGAGTTTATTACGCGGTAGCTCTGCCGGTTTACTATTCAATCCTAGTTGTATTAATTATAATTAATTAGAGAACGGTCTCCAGATAATCCTGACATGGAGTTGTAGTCTGTAAAGCAGTAGACATTGTAAAAGTAAGTCTATAAACCATTAGTAGATTTGATAACCGTCGTTTTGTATTTTTAAAATAATACTCGTCTTATGTAACATCTAAAAATATTTTAAACTTTTCGTTGGATGCATGGAAATGCGTAGCTATAATAAACAAAAAGAAGAAAGACATCAAAGTCACATTGGTTTGTAAATTATTTTGAATAACAAATCAAAAATTCCATGGTCCGTTGATTAGGCCATTGTTAATTCATATGTCAATAATTACTATTTGGAAGATTTATGTTTTATTTAAGTTGCCGATTATTTATGTTATTAACTAAAATTTCAGACCTTCCTTTTTTAATAGTATAGGCCGGCAAACGAGCAATTGGGTCACCTGATGGTAACCGATCACAACCGCCCATGTACGCCCACAATACCAAAAGAATTATGGTAATCGTATGGAAGATTTAGGTACAATCAAATAAATTTTTGGTGGTACGCAATTCACCGGGTCATCTAGTTATAAATAAAAGTCTAACGCCCGATTTCTGAAAGGCTGATCAATGTTAAATTAACTAATCAAATGTCAAATCTCATGTCGAGTTGAAATTGAGTTGCTAGAAGCGTGATCAACACCTTTGATTTGACACACATGTTAGCTAACGTAACTTTCAAATTAATATGGAAAATCGTATGTCAAACAGTACTAAATAGAGATCAAATATTATAATTTTATTTCACTAATTAAAGTTTATAAAAAGCAGTGATAGCTAAGCGGGGAGTGGTACGGACTGTCGAGATAAAAGTCGCAGGTTCGAAACCAGCCCCAAGTGCATACACCTCTGACTTTTCTAAGTTATGTGTGTATTAATTGTTAATTATCACTTGCTTTAACGATGAAGGAAACATCGTGAGGAAACCTGCATGCCTGAGAAGTTCTTCATAAGAATATCGAAGATATGTGAAGTCTGCCAACCCGCATTAGGCCAGCGTGGTGGACTAAGGCCGAACCCCTCTCATTCAGTAGAGGAGGCCTGTGCCCAGCAGTGGGACGTGTATAATACAAGGCTAGTATTATTATTTATTAACGTTTCAGCAACTAGAATTGATTTGACAGCGATTTCAACTCATAGTTATGTTAGTTGAATGTTGATTTGATCAGCCTTTCAGAAACCGGGCGTAAGGATTTTATACATAAAGACGATGCGTCATACCTTTTAAAAGAAAGAAACACAAGCCTAACAACGTGGAAAAATTCTCAAATTATACATACGCAATAATATTGTAACAACAATTTAATTGCTTTAGTCGTTTTTTTGTTGAATACCGACTAGAATTTCCAGTTTGATGTGATTGAGGCACCTTAATAAGATGGCGTTTAATTATATAATAATAAATAACTAGCCCTGTATTATACACCTACTTCCTCTACTGATTGAGAGGGGTTAGGCTTTAGTGCACCACGCTGGCCTAATGCGGGTTAGCAGACTTCACATACCTTCGAAATTTTTATGCAGAACTCTTCAGGTATGCAGGTTTTCTCACTATGTTTCCTTCACCGTTAAAGCAAGTGATAATTAACAATTAATGCACACGTAACTTAGAAAAGTCAGAGGCTGTATGCTCTCGGGGCTGGTTTCGAACCTGCGACTTTCGTCTCGACAGTCCGTACTACTCACTGAGCTATCACTGCTATTATATATATACATTTAAAATTCCTTGTCCTGACCAAAGACTTCAATGTAAGTAGACGGGCTGTTTACAATTAAAATTGCGTCGCATAATGCGGGAGTTTGACAGCTCACAGGCAGGGAGCGCGATAGGGGTTTTAGTTGAGAGTAAGAGAGATGGTAATATTAAGTTATGGTCAATTGACCGTAACTTTTTCTATGTACCGTGCAGCTTGTCTAGTATTATACATTGAAGTTTAGGTTCTGACTGACAAATTCATCAACGCAGAGCCTAAACCGCTGGGGCTAAAAACTTTAAAACTAAACTAAATTTTGCAAAAAAGTTCCTTTCTCCCCGTTTTCACCATCAATCCCTAAGTTTAGGTGAGCCCCTAAGATTGTTAATTTTATTTTCACAATCACCATAAGGGGACACCTATGTTTCTAAGGTGCCCCTTAACAACGTGAAAACAAACTTAGGTAAGGGATAGATTTAAGGAGTTCCTTAGGTTAAGGGACCCTTAGGAAGTGTTTGAGGGTACGTTGGTGAACTCAAGCCACCAAAACTCTGTGCAAGGGGGCGGGGCTATAAAAGTATGTGCATGCCATTCATTCATGCATTCATAATAATTGATTCATGATCTCTAGTTGACACTTGATACGTCTAAATTTTTTGCGCGTTGCAGAACGTCGTATCTAGATCTACATATGAATATTTAGACATTAACTTTTATGGAATAAAGTTAATTTGAACGTTAATTAATTTTTGTTGCGTGTATGAGTGTTAGGTATGATTTTACCTTTGCCTGTGTAAGTAAGTAGAGCTGTATTTTTAGGCAGATTCAAATGAGAGTTATTGTTCTAGTCATCTTATTTCGATGATTTCAACTGATATTTCTGTTGTATTTGACATTTACCTGTTATAAGTAGTTAATCTAAGATTAAATAGACATTTCAACTGGAAAGTTCATAGGCAACGGTGAGGCTATCGCAATAACATAATAATTCCAGACTCCGGGCTGATACTAAGCATTTCGTGATAGATAAACCCAATATCACTTTACTAGACCCGCGGGTCGAATCAGAGACCTCAAGCACAGCACTCTTACCGCGTACGCATTACAACTGCGCCACCGAGGCAGTCTCACTGCCATCAACAACCTATTGTAGAAAGCATCTCTTAAGTCGATATTATATTTGGATTGCACTGTACTTAACACCCAGGGTCAGTGTAGTTATCTAAACATACCAGGATAAAAAATACTTACCTACGTATTGGCTTGATGTATGGACAGCAAAAACTGAGGCCACGATGAGGGGGAGCAAGCTGCGTGGAAGCATTATAGCATTATCGCCTGTAAAAAAAGTTGATTATTATATTAATTATTTGTCGTTCGCCAGATGGTAAGCGCCGCGTCTGAAAATTATAAGAATAAACTGATATTGCCCATGACCAGACTTCAAAAAATTAGTAACTCTTTCAAGTGTCAAAGTATACGCTTCTACAACAAAATTCCAAGCCATATTCAACTATTGCCTTAATCAATTTACATTATGTATTAAACTTAGGCTTTGCCAAAAAGATTATTATAATGTGACAGATTACTTGGAGGACAAAACAGCTTGGAATTGAGCCGCTCACTCCTTACAAAATTGGCTGTACATAGTTCTCTTTTTTATATAATATATAATTTAATATTGATTGCTCTATAGGCGCAATATTAGTATTTAAGGCAATACTGACATGTTGATTTTTTAATTTTTATATCAATTATTTAATTTTTTTTTATGAGTGTGCGAGTGCCAAATATGTCTGGTATACTCTTGGCTATTTCTTAAAAAGGCCAATCCAGGAATTTCTGTAGGTACATTACACTCGCATAATTCTGTAAAACAATGTCTGGACATTAAAAGAGACCATAACCCATGAGTTTGTTTTAGCATTTCTTCGCATGGCTAGCCCCGAAATGCCGTCGTAAATATACACTTAATGTAGCATAAAAAATGATTGACATGTAAAAGTGATATTTATGATCCAATTTACAGAACAAATTATTTGAATTTGAATTTTGCTTCTGCCCATAAACAGAAGCAACACCACACAGAACTTCGAATTACAAAGCACTGCATGGCATTTGGCTACGCACGTCACTCCGAGACATAAGATGTGTTATAAGTGCTGCCAGTACTAAATAATAGCACAACGGTTATGACGTCACACTATCATTGTATAACTTTATATTGTATGTTAATACATAAGATAATCTATGACTTATTTAATTATTCAATTATAATTGTTATACACGCTATTTAGGACGTTCCAACATGTTCAATAATAAATACAGTTACTAATGTGAACTATTTGTAAAAAGGTATAAATAAGGTGGAATAATTATTGTCGGCAGTCAGTCGGTTGCTAAACGGAATATAAAGTGTTACTCTGCCCAAATAAATGGAGAAGGTCGTGTACATTGTGTTTCAATTGTTCTACTTCGTTACAGATGTTAAGTCTTATAATGCCCAGTAATTTTACTGGCTTCAATGTCCTTTAAATCGGACAAAGCGGTGTTACCAACCCAGACGGCCTCTCGCTGGAAGTCTCAACGCAGGTACATTTTACTTTTACTCACGCATATTTTTTTTACTATCACTAAACTATAGATGATCTTATGTTAATTACTAAAAAAAAATCAAGACCGTATTTAATTATTGAAGTAATTTAAGTGTTAAAACTTCTTCAGGCGCGTTGAGCACTTTTTGGGTGAACAAAAATTATGGAACTCGCGTCATCGTCACCGAACGCTTTTCATGAGTTATATGTATACTGTGTATATATGTACATAGATATACCTCCGTGCGTTATTACTATACATTATTTATATACAATTAAATTATCATTAACACTTCTTTACAAACCAAAAATAATTAAAAAATAATTATCTCTATTAGATTCGACGATACAATTCACAAGTTATTTAGTTTTCACTTCTATCGGCAGTCCCCAAAGACTGCATCGCATGTTTTTTTGTTTTTTTTTAGCATGCAAGCAAAAAGAGTGGTTTACTCCAATATATTAAGTATGAATGAATAATAATATTTATGAATCAATAATGCTATTTTAATACAAGGAAACCATATGGGGAAACACTTGACTTCACACTGTGACGTATTTCCAGTTAAATGAGGTCGCGGGCTCGATTCACGTACGTTGTAAAGACATTTTAAAAACATTAAAACGAATAATAATATAATTAATAGTGTGATAAGGGATCGCTGTAAGTTGAAGAATGATGTGGTGACTAGGATCGAAAAGGGTATGCTACAATGGTTTGGGCATATGGAGTGGATGGATGAAAGACGACTTACGAAAGGTATTTATCGTGCGAATGTGAATGGTAGGGTTGGAAGAGGGCGCCCGAGGAGAACATATGCGGATCAAATTAATAATATTCTCCGAAAAGGGCACGTCACGAGTACCCTCAACCGACGAAAATGTATGAGAAGATGTATGAATGTGGAAGAGGCGAAAGAGGTGTCAGGATCGTAGCTTGTGGTACACAATAGTCTCTGCCTACCCCTATGGGACATAGGCGTGAGTGTGTATGTATGTATGTATGTATGTATTAAACCGATCCAAAACTAAATTAAAAAGCTAAAAATTAAAGTAATTTGACTTGGAGCTGTGACCATTCAGGTAATTTTTTGATAGAAACCCATCAAAATAAGATGACGAGAAACGTAACTCGAGCAAAAAAAATTACCGACCAAAACTCTGTGCAAGTGTCGGGGCTATAAAAGTCTGTGCAGCTCGTTCATTCATCAATTCATAAAAATGGATTTATGATCTTTAGTTGACACTTTATACATCTAATTTTTGCGCGGTGTAGAACGTCGTATCTCGATATAGAAATTTAATATTTAGACATTAACTTTTATGAAATAAAGTTGATTTAGGACGTTCATTAATTTTCGTTGCGTGAATGAGTGTTCCGTGTGATTTTACCTTTGTATGTGTAAGTGGAGCCGTATTTTTGGCAGATTCATATGAGAGTTGTCGTTCTAGTTATCTTATTTCGATGTAGAAACAGACATTTTTGCATTGCAAAATTAATCATTTTTATTTTTAATTTTTTCGTTTATCATTTCATCATCGACTCAATTTTTTTTAGTATTATTTTTAGCCTTTCATATTTTTGAGTGTTTTTGAGTCTGTCGGCATGCTTGGCGCAGTGGGCGAGTAGCCGGCTGTGAAGCGAGTCCGCGGCTTCGATTCCCGCACCGAGACAAATGTTTGTATGATCTACAAATATTTATCTCGGGACTGTGTGTTGTGTGTTGGCAAGTCCCTCGTAGTTCCTGATACCCACGATACAGGTTAACCTAGTGTGGGATCAGGACTATGTGTGTGACTATTAACCGTGTATTTTATTTATTTATTCATACATAAATTGCGCGTGATTGGAATTTGTGCCCGGTACGGTAGGCTCGCCCCCTATCACATCATAGGACAGCAATAAGCTCGTATGCACTTGGGTGCAGCATTAGTTGCACCCACTTTCAGGGATAAAGGTGAGCTTATATACATATAGTCACGCTCGTTTCTCATAGGGGTAGGCAGAGACAACGGATTTCCACTTGCTACGATCCTTGCTTAAAGGGTAGCTTATGTATGTATATATGTATAAATACGAATCTAAGTATTAACTGCCCGCCTCGGTGGCGCGGTTGTAATAGAAAAACTTAATGCCACTTTTACCCGACCCGGGGATCGAACCCGAGACCTCAGCCTCAGCCTCACTCGTAACGCGTACGCATCACAACTGCGCCACCAAAATACAATGAAAACTATAAATATTGCTTCTAGAGGTTCTAGAGTTAATTAATGTCCAGAAACTTATTTTTTCTCATATTAATCATTTTGGACATTAGCCGACATTCCAAATTAACCTTTAAGATTTGCGGAAACAAGATTATACCATAATTTATTGCTCTTGAATATATTCAAATAATTATTGTAATTATGTAATTGAATATATCTTGTTATAACTGCATCGGTGGCGCAGTTGTAATGCGTACGCGTTACGTCTTGGATTCGATCCCCGGATCGGCTAAAAGTGATATTGGGTTTTCTATTACGAAATGCTCAGTATCAGCCCGGAGTCTGGAATTTGTGCCCGGTATGGCGGTAGGCTCGCCCCCTATCACACCATGGGACGGAGATACGCTCGGCGAAATGTGGGTGTACTGGTTACACCTCACCTACCCCTTCGGGGATTACAGGCGTGAGTGCGTATGTATGTATCTTGTTATATAAACATGTTATTGGTCTAGTGGCAGCGTACTCAGGCTGTAGTCGGTGATGACTACAATTCGATACCCAGGTAAGACAATCCCAAAATGTACATTTTAGACTCGAAAATCACATGTAAGCTGTTAGCATTTGTGCCCGATATGGACATAGCTCAGCGGGGAGTGGTACGGTTTACGGAAGTGGAAGTCGCAGGTTCGAAACCACCCTCAAGAACATACACCAATTCTAACTTGTGTGTGTATTGTTATTTATTACTTGCTTTAACGCTGAAGGAAACATCGTGAGGAAACCTGCATACGTGAGAAGTTCTTCATAAGAATTTCGAAGGTATGTGAAGTCTACCAACCCGCATTAGTCCAGCGTGGTGGACTAAGGCCTAACCCCTCTCATTCAGTAGAGGAGGCCTGTGCCCAGCAGTGGGACGTATATAATACAGGGTTAGTATTATAATTATGGATAATATAGGTATTTGAGAATTTTCTTGTTTGTTTTCAGCTAGAGTGACGAAAAGAGCAGGTCGCTCGTCTGATGGTAAACGCCACGCCTGCTCATAAACAGAAGCAACACCACACAGAACTTTGAATTACAAAATGCATGGCATTGGACTGCACTCATCATCCTGAGACATAAGATGTCAAGTCTAAATGTATAAAATCCGTATAAACTAGTTTTATTTCAATGTGTAATATTCGCGTAAACATAAGGACTCAGAATTGTTTAGTTTTATTGTAATATTTTTAGTTTTTTTTTATAATCTGTATTATTTTTGGTTACTATGTTTTTATTTTACTAATTTTTAGTGAAAGAATTATAAAAATCGGTTCATAAATGTGTTTTAGTTTTCATTTCATGGCGCAGTGGGCGAGTAGCTTGCTGTGAAGCGAGAGGCCGCGAGTTAATTCCAGTAACGAGACTAACCCGCGGTTTCTGAAAGGCTGATCAATGTTAAATTAACTAATCAAATGTTAAATCTCATGTCAAGTCGAAATTGAGTTGCTAGAAGCGTGATCAACACCTTTGATTTGACACACATGTTAGCTAAAATTACTTTCAAATTAATATGAAAAATCATATGTCAAACGGTACTAAAGAGAGATCAAATTTTATTATTTTTTTCACTAATCAACGTTTCAGTAACTCGAATTGATTTGACAGCGATGTCAACTCAAAGTTCTGTTAGTTGAATGTTGATTTGATCAGCCTTTCAGAAACCGGGGGTAAATGTTTGTGTGATCCACAAATATTTGTTTCTGGTCTGGGAGCTACCTCCCTACATGGGTTGACGTCAGGCAGGCAGCCGGTCGTAAAAACTACAAGCCCAATCTTTCTGTAACATGCGTTAAAAGGCATGTTGCGCCGACCCCACTGCCAGTGGTATAAGGGCATGTAGAAGGAAGGATTTTATATTGTATACCGTCTTTCCTATGACACATTACATGCAGGGATTTTTCGCTAAACAATTCTGAATAAATGGTGCAAAGGTTACCATGTCCTTTTTAAATATTGCAAATCATATTCGTTAGAAATATGACACCTCGGTGGCGCAGTTGTAATTCGTACGCGTTACGACTGAGGCTGACACTGAGGTCTCGGGTTCGATCCCCGGGTCGGGTAAAAGTGATATTGGGGTTTTCTATTACGAAATGCTCAGTATTGCTATAGACTCGCCCCCTATCATATCATGGGACGAAGATACGCTCGGCGAAATGTGGGTGTACTGGTTACACCTTTGCCTACCCCTTCGGGGATTACAGGCGTGAGTGCGTATGTAAAAGTAAAATAACAAAATAAGATGGTCAATATCAGAATGTTAGGAAAACGTAGAAATTTCAGACTCTTCTAGAAGAGTTATCATGAAATATGTAAAGTTCATTATTTTTTCTGGAAAGCTGGTTATACAAATCTGACATCCGATGTATATCTTCTTATTTTAGTGCTATTAACAATACTAGCGCTATATTAAACATGTCCCACTGCTGGGCACGGGCCTCCTCTACTGCATGAGAAGGGTTAGGTCTTACTCCACCACGCTGGACTAAGGCGGGTTGGTAGACTTCACGTACCTTCGAAATTCTTATGAAGAACTTCTCAAGTATGCAGGTTTCCTCACGATGTTTCCTTCACCGTTAAAGCAAGCGATATACACACATAACTTAGAAAATCCAGAGGTGTATGCACTTCGGACTGGTTTCGAACCTGCGATTTTCTTCTCGACAGTCCGCACGTCTCCGCCGAGTTATCGCTGCTTGCCTGCTTATGCTATAAAAAAAATGTACCGTTGTAACATAAAAACTAATCGATAGTTAACCGGATATCCTATACTGTCGTTATCTACGCAGATAATTGTTACTGAGTAGCTGTTAATTGTGTATTTATTACATACGCAATCACGCCTGTATGATGAGAACCTATAATTATTTGCCCAAATGTATTGACGCTGACATTTTAAGCAATAAGAAAAAAAAAAAAAAAAAAATTTGGCCCCTTTAAAATAAAATTAAGTTATTTGTTTTTCATAATATTCAGTTCACATATTTCATTTCGTGTGTGTGTAAGTATGTGTATCTTATAGTTTATAAAATAATAATTATTAGGTATAACCTAATAATTATTTTTGTGTAAGCTGTAAATACCTTAAAAAGGTAAGCACCTAATTTTATACATATTTGATTTTTATATTATGTTTAGTACCGTGTATTACCTAATGGTATTGCTTATAAATAAAATTAAATAAATGAAATAATTCCCGAAGGGGTAGGCAGAGGTGTAACCGAGGCAGTATATTTATTACTATTAAATAATGCCTCGGTGTGACTGCCTCGGTGGCTCAGTTGTAATGCGTACGCGTTACGATTGAGGCCAACGCATAGATCTCGGGTTCGATCCCCGAGGCGGGTAAAGTGGTATTGCATTTTTCTATTACGAAATGCTCAGTATCAGCCCGGAGTCTGGAATTTGTGCCCGGTATGGCGATAGGCTCGCCCCTATCACATCATGGGACGGAGATACGCTCGGCGAAATGTGGGTGTACTGGTTACACCTCTGCCTACCCCTTCGGGGATTGCAGGCGTGAGTGCGTATGTATGAATGTATATTATACGTTTATTTATACAAAGGTCATGACCCCATGTTAAATTTGACCCAGAAAAAGAGAAGCATTCATAATTTAGGTTAACGGTAAAATATAACTATAATTTCATTAGAATGTTAACATTCATTTCGGTTTAACAGACTTCAAAAGAGGAGGAGGTTCTCAATTCGGCGCGGCTCTGTTTTTTTATGTTTGTACATCGATTTCTCCGCCAATTGTGGATCGATATTGTCGGAAAAAAATCATTCGATAGAGTTTAGCTGCGATGTGGTCCCATATAAATTTGGTTAAGATCTGATGACCGAGTACGGAGTAAAAAAATTAAACTCCTCAACGGACAACAGTACACTCGTCGCGATTGTGTTATTCTATTGGAATTTACATGCTATTGCTGTACTACCACTAAAAATTGAAAAATTAAATATGTTTTAATATATGTTGAATTTGTTATAAAGCTATATAGTTAATCGATAAAGGTAGTAAAAACCAGTGACTCATTTTTTATAACAGCGGACAGTGAACGAGCAAGTGGGTCACCTGATGGTAAATGATCTTTACCGCTCATGTACATCCACAACTAAAGAATCATGGGCGCGTTGCCGACCTTAAAGGAAAGTGATAAGGAAGGGGAGGGTGATTTGGGCTTCCGGATATCTCACTCACTGTACGAAACGCAGCAACAAGCCGCTACTTTACGTCAGTTTTCTGTAAGACAGTGGCAACGAGCTGGCCCATTCGTTATGTAGAGAAACCGTCTACAGAACGAATACAAGGTGGTAGGTCCCTCGTATGCGAGGGGCCGCTTGGGTTTGTACCACCTTTAGCCAAGCGATAGTGGGTAAGCACTGTTGTGTTCCGATTTGAAGGACATTGAAGCTAGTGAAATTACTGGCCATTATGAGACCTAACATCTTATGTCTCGGGGTGAAGAGCGCAGTCCAATGCCATGCAGTGCTTTATAGTTCAAAGTTCTGTGTGGCGTTGCTTCTGTGTATGAGCATGCATGGCGCTTACGATCAGACGAGCGACCTGCTCGTCTCGTCATTCAATCTAATAAAAAGAAACAGAAATGACGCGTTGGCGAGTCTACAGCCATATCGGGCAGAAATTCCATCCTGCTAAAACTTAATTTTTAATACAGAAACCATTGGCGTAGTAACTAAGTGGTGGTAGGTACGCTAGAGACCGTGCGGTTAGCTATTACTGCTGTCTATTTCTGCCGCCAAGCAGCAGTGTGTAAGCACTATTGTGTTCCGCTTTAAAGGACATTTAAGGGAGTGCAAACATATCATGTATCTGGATGAGGAGTGCAGTCCTTTATAATTCGAAGTTCAGAGGGGCTAGCACGGAAAACTATCGAAATCGTAATGTAAAGGTATCGAGGGCTCGATAGATAATTCCTTAAATATCATTGGTCTATATTCCATATATATTAGTTTCTTTTACGTACGATAGAGGCGCTGTACCAAAATCTCATAGAAATTGTTGTCGATGACAGCTCGAATTACTTTTCGCAAGTTTTCCGTGCCAGCCCCTCAGATGAGTGTCGCTTCTGTTAATAGCCAGGCCACGTTTACCATCAGGCGAGCGACCTGCTCCTCTCATAATAGGGTAGTTTCCTATATTGAATTTTATACATTATTTTATAAGCAACAGAAAATGTTACGCAAAAGAAACCCTTTTAATTAAACACAGTCAAAATTGATTCAGAAATGTGCCCGCAGTGATGACTTTAAATGTTGGTATGAGGAAAAGTGGATGCGTAGTAGGGATATCTCACTGTCTCGCTTGCACGCGTGCACCATATTGAACATTTTACACAGTGACGTCAAAGTTTGCGTCGTCTGTATTTGACAATTACCCCTTCTACAGGATTTGAATGGCTTCTAACTTATTTATTTTTGGTCCGATTTATAAAAATCTTTCTGCAATAGATTTTAATTAAGTAACGTAACTAAGTATTGATTTAAATAATAAAAACAATCTAGTCAACTACCCTATTCAAGCTATTAAAACTAAAAATAAAATGTCTAGAGCGTGGCTCTACCACACAAGTCTATGGACATAAATAGAATCGTATCGTCTAATCGAGCGTATTATAATGATTTTTTTAATTTAAAAACTGGTTAGTCGACATTATTTGTTATCTGTTTTAGAAGACCCGTTTTTCTATTAGTGTGAATGAGAAAAGAGTAGGTCGTTTGCCTGATGGTAAGCGTCCATAGGATAAGAATAAAGAATAAAATCATTTATTAATCATGTAGGCAATTAAAAAAGCGCGTATGAAAAGTCAGTACAACGGGTTTCTGCGACGTGGCTGATAAACTTCAGGAAATTAGCTTAATGTGTACGAGTGGTAGAGCCACGCTGTAGACAATTTTGTCTACAGCATGAATGGGCCGGCTCGTCCGGGTAGTTACCACCGTCTCACAGAAAACCGGCGTAAAGTAGCTTGCTGCTGCGTTTCGTACGGTGAGTGAGATATCCGGAGGCCCAAATCCCCCTCCCCTTCCCAATCCCTTATTATGCCTTTCCTTTAAGGTCGGCAATGCGCCCATAATTATTTTGTATTGTGGGCGTACATGGTCGGTGGAGATCGCTTACCATCAGGTGACCCCACTTGCTCGTTTGCCGGCCTATACTACGATACGATATGGACCATGGGCATAATAAACAGCTAAGCAACACCACACAGAACTTTGAATTACAAAGCACTGCATGACATTGGACTGCGCTTGTCAACCCGAGAGATAAGATGTCTTATAATTTCCAGTAATTTCACCAGCTTCAATATACTTTTAACCGAAACACAATAGGGTAGTTTCCTATATTGAATTTTATACATTATTTTATAAGCAACAGAAAATGATACGCAAAAGAAACCCTTTTATTAAAACACAATCAAAATTGGTTCAGAAATGTGCCCGCAGTTATGACTTTAAATGTTGGTATGAGGAAAAGTGGGTGCGTAGTAGGGATATCTCACTATCTCGCTTGCACGCGTGCACTATAATGAACATTTTACACAGTGACGTCAAAGGTTGCATCGTCTGTCATTTGACAATTACCCCTTCTACAGGATTTGAATGGCTTCTATCTTATTTATTTTTGGTCCGATTTATAAAATTCTTTCTGCAATAGATTTTGAGTAACATAACTTATTGATTTAAATAATAAAAAAATCTAGTCAACTACCCTATTGTTACACCTGCTTGTCAGAAATAGACAACCCAGACAGCCTCTCGCATTCGAGGACCTTTTTTTATTTTTAGCTTAAGTAACCTAACGAGCAGGACGCTCGCATTCCATTCATATAGTGCTAATAGTCTGAGTAAAATGCTTCCTTCGTCGTCGTCCCAAACATGTTTTGGCAGATCCCAACGACTCTATCACAGTCGCTATCGAAGCAGCTCTTTCCTTGCCCAATCCGATCGCAATAATAATACGCGACCCCGACATAGGACACGCCTGCGAGTCCGAAGAACTCCCACAACTGGACCTCGGCACAATGATGTGCAGAGACGACCCTAAACTATACTCCCCAGCGATTGTTCAAGCTGATGTCCGAGCCTTCTAAAAGGCGTCTCTGTGCTTAATCGCTACTAAATACATTATACATATTTCTGGCTAAAGCGCCATAAGCGCCGGCTTTGTCAGGTCAAGCTGTAAAATCAATATAGGCTAATAGCACAAATCAATTCGAATAAAAAAACGACTAAATTATAAGGTTTCCGTTTTTGCCATTTGGCTGCGAAGAATGCAGAAGAACTAAAAACCTCCTTTTGAAGTCGGTTGAAAATAGAATAAAACAAAAACCGATATATCTCGTACGACTTGTTTTTAACGTAGGAAGAATTCGGATAATTGTGTGTCGTCAAATATTTACATAACGAGATAAAAATTACAAAAAAATACACAAGTATTTATACGAAGTTATGGAATGTCTAGGCTGGTAGTGGAAGCAACTGCTGGACAAGTTCGAACCCAATAATGAAAACACTAGGTTCCAATAGGTAGGTGACTGCCTCGGTGGCGCAGTTGTAATGCGTGCGCGCCGGACAATGCTTGTTGATGTCACTATTCCGCATGATGAGAACCTCGTAAAAGCCGCAACAGATAAAATGTCCAAATATCTAGATCTGGCACACGAGGTTACTAACATGTGGGATGTTGACTCGACAATCATTGTCCCAATAGTCGTTTCCGTCCATTGGTTGATACCGAAGAGTCGACCTAGGGTTTTATTATTAGCTTGAATGAAGAGAGAAGTTCGCTCGCTTGATGGGAAGCGCCACGCCGACCCATAAACAGAAGCAACACCACACAGAACTTTGAATTACAAAGCACTGCATGGCACTGGGCTGCGTTCATCACCTCAAGACATAAGTTGTTAACGCCAAATTTCTGAAAGGCTGATCAAAGTAAAATTAACTAATCAAATGTCAAATCTCATGTCAAGTCGAAATCGAGTTGCTAGAAGCCTGACCAACACCTTTGATTTGACACACATGTTAGCTAACATAACTTTCAAATTAATATGAAAAATCGTATGACAAACGGTACTAAAGAGACAAAATATTAATTTTTACTCTAATCAATGTTTCAGCAACTCAAATTGATTTGACAGCGGTGTCAAAATCGAAGTTCTGTTAGTTGAATGTTGATTTGATCAGCCTTCCAGAAACCGGGCGTTAGTCTCGTAATACCCAGTAATTTCACTTCAATGTCCTTCGAACTGGAACACAACAGTGTTTTCACACTGCCACTTGTCAGAAATAGAAAAAGCAGTGGTACCAACTAAGACGGCCTCTCACTATCGCATATAAGGGGCCTACCACCACCCAGTTAACTGAAATTCTCGAGGCGATTGGAACCTAGTACGCACTCACGTCTGTAATCCCCGAAGGGGTAGGCAGAGGTGTAACCAATACACCCACATTTCGCCGAGGGTATCTCCGTCCCTTATGTGATAGGGGCGAGCCTATCGCCATACCGGGCACAAATTCCAGACTCCGGGCTGATACTGAGCATTTCGTAATAGAAAAACCCAATAACATTTTACCCGACCCGGGGATCGAACCAGAGACCTCAGCGTTGGCCTCAATCGTAACGCGTACACATTACAACTGCGCCACCGAGGCAGTCAAACAAATATCTATGGAAAATCTCAACAATTATTATTAAAGATGGTATCCGAAGATAATATCAAGCATCTTAAAAACTTACAATTTTTAAGTTAATTTAATTGCAAAAAACGAACTTACCTTAACAAAACAAATCCGCAATCACTTCAAAAACATTGTTTTAAATAAACACCGTTTAAATTGTTTTTATCAAACACACTTGCAACTAGTTTTCGATAGACGTGTTATTCCATCGACATTTGAATGGGAACTGAGTTGTCTGGTTATGCTATAGGGCTGTCAGAAAGATTACTAAGTGTTCCCTCGTATGCGAGAGGCCGTCTGGGTTGGTACCACCGCTTTATCAATATAGTGTGCAAGTGTGGGTGTTTTTAGAGTGGTAGAGCCACGCTGTAGACACTTTTGTCTATAGCATGAATGGGCCGGCTCGTCCGGATCGTTACCACTGTCTCACAGAAAACCGGCGTAAAGTTGCTTGCTGCTGCGTTTCGTACGGTGAGCGAGATATCCGGAGGCCCAAATCGCCCTCCCCTTCCCAATCCCTTAATTATCCCTTTCCTTTATGGTTGGCAACGCTCCCATGATCTTTTTAGTATTATGGGCGTACATGGGCGGTGGAGATCACTTACCCATCAGGTGACCCACTTGCTCGTTAACCGGCCTATGATATAAAAAAGCCCGGAGTCTGGAATTTGTGCCTGGTATAGCGATTGGCTCGCCCCCTATCACATCATGGGACGGAGATACGTTCGGCGAAATGTGCGTGTACTGGTTACACCTATGCCTACCCCTTTGGGGATTACAGGCGTGAGTGCGTACTCGTATGTATGTATTATTTAAAAAATACATTAACTTGAAAGCGCCAACCCTAAGGAACTTGGTATCATTAATGACAAGTTTGCGGCATGCGCGGGCGCCGATACGTCACAGAATAATTAAATGGTACGAGGCAGGTGATGACGCGATGGCGGGTTTATAAGCGGAAGCGGAACGATCGATAAAGGTACAGTGAAATCTTATTTCCTATCTTATAGTATTATATACAACAGTGATAGCTCAGTGGGGAGTGGTACGGACTGTCGCAGGTTCCAAACCAGATCCAAGAGCATAGGTACAGTATACACCTCTGACTTTTCTAAGTTACTTGTGTATTAATTATCACTAACGGTGAAGGAAACATCATGAGGAAACCGAAATACCTGAGAAGTTCTTCATAAGAATTTCGAAGGTGTGAGAAGTTTATCAACCCGCATTAGGCCAGCGTGGTGGATAAGGCCTAACCCCTCTAATCCGTGCCCAGCAATAAGACATAATACAAGGCTAAATTATAATCATAATATGCTACTTACTTATCGTAGTACATACTTTACATCTGGCTTCTGCAGCTGTAAATGTCCTTGAAACCCAGGTAAATATTTTTTTTTATTAGCTTGAACGGCGAGACACGCAGGTCACTCGCCTGATGATAACACAAATGTTTGTTTCGGGTCTGGATGTTGTGGAGCAAGTTCCTCGTAGTTTCTGATACCCACAATACAGGTTAACCTAGTGTGGGATCAGGACTATGTGTGCGACTGTTGGGTGTATTTATTTATACAGTATGTAACAACAACCCTATTGGCCCTTTCTAGGTCGTGAAGATAGACATATAGACAGCTTAATAAATATAGTTAAATAAAAAAAAAACAGAAGCGAGATATTATCCTTACTCAGGTAGCTTAGAAAAATGAACATATTTAAAAAATGTTATTTGCATCTGAATACTGATGAACAGCTGTCTGATGTTACGTATTGAAGAAACCGGGTGCACACGCGGCGCGGCGCGTTTGATGCACCTAGATGCCGCAACTTGCTATCTCGCTCTGACTCCGAGACATCGCTGTTGCAGAGGTAATCAATCGAAATACGGTTTACAAACAATAAAATAATTAAAGAATAAAAATAAATATATTTATTTTTATAGACTTATTCTCGTATGCGAGTTATTTCATTACGATTGAATATCGATTCTGATATCGCGGTTAAAACGCCCGACAGGGTTTTTGTTACATATTGTATATTCACTTACTTTAAAAATTACTGCCTCGGTGGTGCAGTTGTAATGCGTACGCGTTACAATTGAGGCTAACGCTGAGGTCTCGGGTTCGATCCCCGGGTCGGGTAAAGTGGTATTAGGTTTTTCTATTACGAAATGCTCAGTAACAGCCTGGAGTCTGGAATTTGTTCCCGGTATGGCGATAGGCTCGCCCCCTATCACATCGTGGGACGGAGATACGCTTGGCGAAATGTGGGTGTACTGGTTACACCTCTGCCTATCCCTTCGAGGATTACAAGCGTGATTGCGTATGTTTACAAATTACAATTAATGTGGGCGGGATAGTCTCTTTAATTTTCAAGTAATCGCCATTCTCTTACAACTTGTACAACCCCAACACAAGCATACATGATTACTACTTATAAAGGTTTCTTCCGCGATCTTTTGTTCTGTAGTCGGAATTACATTTAACTAGTTTTTAACTTACTTTCTTATGAAAATAATATTTGTTATAAAACTGGTATTTATTACTGTTGAGGTCAGTGCAACATGATGACGGTGCTAAAAAAACTAAAAACCTAAAACGAAACTAAGCTATTTTGAGTCGGTGGAACTGTAGTTTAGTAGTGCTAGAAGTTACGTGAGACGAGTATTATTTTATTAATACCACACGACAATACTCACTTCAACTCGTAGTTTATTGGGTACATTTACAATATCACTGCTTTACAGACCGCAACGCCATGTCAGGATTATCTAGAGACCGTTCTCTAATTATAACTCGGACCGAATAGTAAACCAGCATAGCTACCGCGTAATGAACACTTGGAATATGGACTGAGCACTGATCTTAGTGAACTGGAGGCTCTGACCGACCGACTGCGGGCAAAAGACCTCCAGTTCTGGCGACAACCTCTTTTATACCATTTAACTACCCTTCCACAACTATATCGCCCCATTATTATTTCAGTGTACCCAACGTTGCTTTCTCAGGCACCCTCAGTATACTAATATTAAGAGAATACGCTAACATTCATTATTGGTGAGTGATGCAAACGATTCATATATTTCTTTAGTTTTATTTTTTGTTATTAGTTTTTATTAAAGAGAAAGAATTATTAAAATCCGTGCATAAATCAGCGCAAAAAGGTGTTGTAGTTTTAGCGGTAGCTCAGTGGAGAGTGGTACGGACTGTCGAGACGAAATTCGCAGGTTCGATCAGCCCCAAGACATACATCTCTAACTTTTTTAACTTACGTGTGTATTATATCGAGAGGTGAACATCGTGAGGAAACCTGCATACCTGAGAAGTTCTCCATAAGAATTTCGAAGGTATGTGAAGTCTGTCAACTCGCAATAGGCCAGCGTGGTGGACTAAGGCCTGACCCCTCTCATTCAATAGAGGAGGTCCGTGTTCAGTGGGACGTGTATAATACAGGGCTAGTATTATTTCTTTTAAAGATCTAGACTACTTCTTAGCTACTGATGTTCAACATTGTGGAGTCTCCAGCCAGCGACTGTGGAGCCGCAGACCAGACTGTCCACAACATAGTGGAGAAATACCCCAATAGGAGTTTTCGCGGGCGTCTACATGACCTATACCCAAAGACTTTTAATGTAAACTACTAGACGGGCTGTTTAGAAGTAAAATTGCGTCACATAACGCGTGAGTTTGACAGCTCACAAACAGGGAGCACGAGAGGGGTTCTAGTTGAGAGTAAGCGAGATGTTAATATTGAGTTACGGTCAATTGACCGCAACTTAGTGGTACAATTTCTATGTACCGCGCTGCTTGTCTAGTAGTATACATTAAAGTCTTTGCCTATACCAGTTGACACCAGACGCTGAAACTTGGTTGTCAAAAATAGACGTAGTTTTCTAAGCCAATTTTACACAATTTTACACGCCATATGTTAATAATAATAATGTACAGCTTAAGATCAATGAACTTAACCAAAAATTACTATAGGTACCTGGTAGTGGTAATGCCCTTTTAAATATTTTTCAATATTATTTTAGCGTTAATATTCATAAATAAAAAGGCGGTCAAGTCCGAACAGCACTTGTTAAGGCGAGGGACTCTTATCATTATCTATATTAATATTATAAAGAGGAAAGATTTGTATTTTTTTTTTGTATGTAACGAATAAACTTAAAAACAACTGGACCGATTTCAAAAATTCTTTGTGCGTTAGAAAGGGACATTATCACTCAGTAACATAGGCTACTTTTTATCCCGGAAAAGACCGTTCACGCGGACTGAGCCGCGAGCAAAGGCTAGTTAAAACTTGATACTTCTACTCGTTCTCGAAAAAAAGGGTCTTCACAGACGGACGTTCAACTAAAATATCCTATAACGGTTCCGTTTTTGTTTTAGGTACGGAACTCTAAAACAAGGCATATCCTTGCGACTCCAATTATTATTTTTAACCTTTTTATTTTGGCTGAATAAGTTTATTTTGCTTGTGAGTATGTGATCTAAAGGTAGAATTCACTGGTCGCGTCAAGCGACAGACGCCGCACGTTAGTGACTGTTTAAATTATTTTAAATCAACGAAAAAACTGGAGAGGTTCTCAAATCTCAATACGATGCATTTTTACGAGTGTTAGAGCCACGCTGTAGACAATTTTGTCTACAGCATGTATGGGCCGGCTCGTCCGGGTCGTTACCACTGTCTCCCAGAAAACCGGCGTAAAGTAGCAGCTTGCTGCTGCGTTTCGTACGGTGAGTGAGATATCCGGAGGACCAAATCCCCTCCCCTTCCCAATCCCTTAACATCCCTTTCCTTTAATGTCGGCAACAGGCCCATGACTCTTTTGGTATTGTGGGCGTACATGGGCGGTGGTGATCACTAACCATCAGGTGACCCACTTGCTCGTATGCCGGCCTATGCAATAAAAAAAATAGAATAAAGATACATAAATACTAATAGGTGCACCCAACAGTCACACACATAGTCCTGACCCCACACTAGGTTAACCTGTATCGTGGGTATCAACTACGAGAGACTTGCGGTCCCACAACACACAGAATCGGAACAAATATTTGTGGATTGGACAAACATTTGTCTCGGTGCGGGAATCGAACCCACTGCCTCTCGCTTCGCAGCCGGTTACACACCCACTGCGCCTCTGAGGCTGTCATATAACTTCGCATAAATCCGCTAAATGTGGGCCGATTTAGATGATTATTGTCTTATTTGAAAAAGTCAAATACTAATGTATACTACTAGACGGGCTGTTTAGAAGTAAAATTGCGTCACATAACACGGGAGTTTGACATCTCACAGACAGGGAGCGCGCGATAAGGGTTCTAGTTGGGAGTAAGCGAGATGGTAATATTGAGTTACGGTCAATTGACCGCAACTTAGTGGTACAAGTTCTATGTAGCAGCTATTGCGCAGCTTCTCTAGTAGTATACATTAAGGTCTTTGCAAAGAGTACCTATAGTTCAAAGTTGGTCCTTTTTAATTTCAAGAAGAAATTCCAGCCATAAGAGAGTGAAATCGTGGATGAATGATTAAACATCGGTTTCAGCAACTGCCTCGGTGGCGCAGTTGTAATGAGTATACGGTTCCATTGCTGTGAGATTTTGGATTCAAACCAGGCCGGGTAAAAGTGATATTGGGTTTTTCTGTTAATAAATACTCAGTATTAGCCCGGAGTCTTGTGTCCAGTATGGCGATAGGCTCGCTCCCTACATCATTGGACGGAAATAAGCTCGGCTAAATGTGGGTGTACTGGTTACACATCTGCCTACACCTTCGAGAATTACAGGCGTGATGCATGTCAACAACGATTTGAAAGGACACCTCTGAGAAAATGCTATTTACCTAACCACACCAAATATGTGAAATTCTTGTCTGAGCTGCAGCTGAAACCTCAACAGAATTAAAATCAAAATAACTTTATTTTCATAGGCACTTAAAAACGTCATAATTTACAATGATCTGAAGCTAAAGCAAGAGTGCCACTCAAACTGGTATTACGGGTGAAATGGTACCACAATTTATTTGCGATACAGTAAAAAAAAAATGCCCGTTTCTCTCCAGAATACTGGCTAGGTCCAATTCAATCCTGAAAGTGATTGCTGAGTGATTAATGACTCCCCACTTTTAAACCATTGGGTATGTCTACTACACAATTGGTCTCCAAATAAAGGATACCTTTTACTAACATAGTCCGTAAGCAAATAGGTACTGTTTGAATTTAAATATATTTTACTTATATTTATTTTATTAATATGTAACCAATGTTGATGGCTGATCAACCTTGGTTGTTCAATATCCTTGGAGAAAATTATCCATGAAGCATCATACTGGAAGGAATTGACACCAAAACTCCAAGACTTTGAAATCGGCTACCCTGCTGATTCATCGTTCTTGTGAAGACTTGAAGATATATTAAATACTTGTCATTGGCGAAATGCATAATAATGTGGAGCCATAATTTAAAAAAGAAAAACACCTACTTTGGGAATGATATGGTGCAACTGAGTTTCATCAATCAATTCTCTGAGATGGTTTCTTAGTGTGTGACCCACACTCTTATAAACAACACAAAAAAAGAATGACTTACTTTTAATTGTCTGTTCTACTTTGATCATTCAAAGTAGCTCAAAATTCAAAACAACAAATAAAACAATAAAATCCTTATCCAAAACACTTAATTTATTTTAAAAAATATACTTAAATTATTTTTTGTTTTTATTCTGTGGTCTCGGGTTCCCGCCACCTCTCGCTAATGGCGCTGGTCTGCCGCGGTTTCCGAACGCACCCCGACCTCCTCCACGACCTGTCCTCATATTCTGACCTCCTCGGCCTTTTGAAGCTTCGCTACGACCTCTTGCTTTAACCTGAGTTTCTTCTTTGACCATATCGATAACTTCATCAGGGATTCGAAGGTATTTGATCGTACTCCCGCGTATATAACACTCCGGCATCCTCCAGAACTTATCACCGTCGCGGGATGTGCAAATAACTTCCCTCAAGTTTATGTTCATCCAATTATCACAGCTGACGAGATGCCCGTTGTATGTTTCGCCATTTTTCAGCTCCACTAGCATTGGATGGTTTTGTGCGGTCCGTAGTAACGATAGCGGTAACATTTTACAACAAAATACTGTTTTTTAAGAAAATGAATAGTTTACGCGATTTGTTTTTCGTCCAATCGTTTGTTTTTTGAAATGTCAAGTTTTATAGGTTATGAAATTAAGTCTTTTTGTGAGACGTGAGTTGTTGCTGTCAAAACTCTACGGTTTTTAAATAACGCATTTGAATTTTCCGCAATAACATACATACGTTAAATAGACTTAGTTGAATAAATATATGTTGATAATAAATTATATAGTTTCCAAGATGTTTAAAAATAAAGATGTTAATAAATTAAAACTATTATACTAGATGAAAAATGCATATTAAAAGACCCATTTGACACGTAAAAAAAAGTTAGGAACGCTGTTTCGTAAACCAATAAAACTATATTTATAACATAAATCTTGACGTTTGTATCATTATTCTTCCTTTTTTATGACACACGTTAGAAAGAGAAAGGTATATGTCTGAAAAAAAACAAGTTCATCGCACCCGAAAGGAAGATCGGTGAATCCTCATTCCGCATGTCTCTTGAAAATTCTGGTAATAATTAGCTAAATACTTCTTCAGAAGTGTGAAATTAAGCTTATTGTCTGCATTTATACACAGGTAAGCAACACTTCAAGTTTTAAAATGTAAATTCTGTATAAAATGGTAACTATTGCCATTGCACTACATGCGGTTTTTTTTACTTTATCGTTCGCGTGTTTTGCGTTAATTATGACAAAAGAAATAATAGTTAATCCTCGTATTACTCATTAAGGACCTTGACAACGTATTGCGATGGCGAGTCGAATAATTTTCCACGTTTTTTGGAAGTGCCGGATATTATAATATGAAAAAATCGAAACCGGTTTCGTATAAACATTGTTTTATATCTGGATATATTACTCTAAGTGGATATCACTATCACACGCTAGTACTTCCATTATATTATTTATTGAATGCGTGCTCTCTGTATGTATGCATTTTATATTGGAACCTCATCGAAATAAGATGACAAGAAACGGAACTCAAGCAAAGAAATTACCCCACCAAAACTCTGTGCAAGGAGGCGGGGCTATAAAAGTCTGTGCAGCTCGTTCATTCATCAATTCATAAAAATTGTTCCATGATCTGTAGTTGACACTTAATACATCTAATTTTTTGCATGGCGCAGAATGTCATATCTCAGTCTAGAAATTAAATATTTAGACATTTATGAAATAAAGTATCAAGTGTCTACTAGAGATTATTGTGCACAGACTTTTATAGTCCCGCCCCCTTCCACAGAGTTTTGGTGGATTAATATTTTGCTTGAGTTACGTTTCTTGTCATCTTATTTCGATGTTTAAGGAATTGGTATTTGGGCCTCCAGGTTGAGAATCTTCTTTGTTTTATTTTACAGCTGATTAATCGTAATGCCGCAAGCCCGGCGCAAGACGCCGTTCAGCGGCAAAGCTAAGAAACAGCAGATACAATCGAAAAAGAAGGGCAAATCTTTTTTGACAACTAGTAAGTTTTTTCACATACATACATACGCACTCACCCCTATAATCCCTGAAGGGGTAAGCAGAGGTGTAACCAGTCCACCCACATATCGCCAAGCGTATCTCCGTCCCATGATGTGATACGCGGCGAGCCTATCGCCATACCGGGTGAATTCCACACTCTGGGCTGATACAGAGGATTTTGTAATAGAA
Source organism: Mimas tiliae (assembly GCA_905332985.1). Lineage (NCBI taxonomy): Eukaryota > Metazoa > Arthropoda > Insecta > Lepidoptera > Sphingidae > Mimas > Mimas tiliae. The sequence continues at coordinate 5,220,033 of HG995266.1, read as the reverse complement.
AAACCCATTATCTCTTTCACCCGACCTGGGGATCGAACCCGAGATCTCAGCACTAGCCTCAGTCGTAACGCGTACGCATTCCAACTGCGCCGAGGCATTCTAAGTTCTTTTTTATTAGCTTGAGTGACGAAACTAGCAGGTCATTCGCCTGATGGTAAGCGCCACGCGTGCCCATAAACAGAAACACCACACATAACTTTGAATTACAAAGCACTGCATGGCATTGGACTGCGCTCGTCATCCCAAGACATGATATATTAAGTCTCATAATGCCCGGTAATTTCACTGGCTTCAATGTCCTTCAAACCGGAACACAACAGTGCTTATACACTGTTGCTTGACGGAAGAAATAGATAAAATGCGCGGTGGTAACAACCCAGACGGCCTCTCGCATACGAGGGACCTACCACCTTATGTGCTATAGTTTTTTCCAGTGTGATATATTCCATTGTGCAACTATGTGACATTTTTGACTCGTATATCTACAATATGTAACAAAAACCCTGTCGGGCGTTTTAACTGTGATATCAGAATCGATATTCAAACGTAATTAAATAACTCGCATAAGAAGATGAGACTATAAAAATAATCATATTTAATTTTTAAATATTAATTATTTTATTGTATGTAAACCGTATTTCGATTGATTACCTCTGCAAGAGCGATGGAGCCAGAGCGAGATAGCAAGTCCGGCTTCGTCAATACGTCATATCAGTCAGCTGTACATAACTTTTCAGATGAAAATATCATTTAATAAATTTCTTAATTCTCCAAAGCTACCTGTGTAAGGATTATATCTCGCTTTTGTTCATTGTTTTTTTTATTTAACTATTTTTCTTAAGCTGTTTATATGTGTATCTTCACGACCTAGAAAGCGTCAACAGGGGGTTTTTTTTACATACTGTCATATCTAGTGCATGCATCGAAATAAGGTAACTAGAACGATAACTCTCATATGAATCTGCCAAAAATACGGCTTCACTCACTTACACTTGCAAAGGTAAAATCACACGTAACACTCATACACGCGACAAAAATACATGAACATTCAAAATCGCCTTTTTTTCATAAAAGTTAATGTCTAAATATTAAATTTCTAAATCGAGATACGACATTCTGCACCGCGCAAAAAATTAGACGTATTAAGTGTCAACTAGAGATCAGGAATCAATTTTTATGAATTGATGAATGAACGAGCTGCACAGACATTTTTGGTGGGGTCATTTTGTGGCTTGAGTTACGTTTCTTGTCATCTTATTTCGATGAGTGTATGCACCTATTCTTCTCTGTTTTACAGCATCATCAGGCGAAAGCGCTTATGATGTATTGTCACTTAATTACCAACCTGGGCGTAGTCGTGGAGGTCGCGATACCAACCGATACGCGCTGAAGTTCTACAGGGAGACTGATGAAGAGCTTATAATTAAGAAAGAGGACGCATTGTGAGTAATTAAATACACCCAACAGTCACACACATAGCCCTGACCCCCAGAGGTTTCCCCTACAGGTATTCCGTTTCAGGTACCCCAGGTACTTTTCGAGTGGTAGAGCCACGCTGTAGACAATTTTGTCTACAGCATGAATGGGCCGGCTCGTCCGGGTCGTTACCACTGTCTCACAGAAAACCGACGTAAAGTAGCAGCTTGCTGCTACGTTTCGTACGGTGAGTGGGATATCCGGAGGCCTAAATCCCCTCCCTTTCCCAATCCCTTAATTATCCCTTTCGTTTAAGGTTGCCAACGCGCTCATGATTTTTTTGGTATTGTGGGCGTACATGGGCGGTGGTGTTCACTTATCATCAGGTAACCCACTTGCTCGTTTGTCGGCCTATACAATAAAAAAAACAATAAAAAAAAATCAATGAAAAAAAAACCCCACTTATAATTTATATCAAGAAGCTAAAGTATTAACCATTCGACAACTCTTTATCCTTAGAATGTGTATTAACACCCATAGATGTCTTTCAACCTATGATTACCAAACGATACTAAAAAAGAGTGTTTAGACTACCACCACCCAGCATAAAAACTTCTTTTGGACGTAGATTTGGAGAATTTCTCAGAGCACATACATACAATTCGGTACTGAAACACTGTGACCTGAAAGGCCTCACGGTTTCAGAGACCAAAAACCACTGAAAACTTATTATCTATTTGTAATTAACTACTGTATATACTTCAAGTGAGATCTCATGAAAGACTGAAAAACCATTCTTCTTGTAGTGCCTCTCCAACTAGTGAAGGTTGGCAGTCAGCTTATCATACTGTCTTTTGTCCTTTGCGAGACGAAATAGTTCAGCAGCGCTCGCTATCCCTGTCCACTCTCTGATGTTCCGCAGCCATGACTTTTTCCTTCGACCAACTTTTCTCTTACCCGCTACTTTTCCCATCATTATGAGTTGAAGGAGCTCGTATCTATCATGTCTTAGTACATGTCCTAAATATGCAACTTTTCTTTTTTTGATGGTGTCCAAAAGTTTGCGATTTTGACCTACCCGTCGAAGGACTTCCTCATTTGTAATTTTCTGAGTATATTTACTTATAGGATATAAAAAAAAAACATTACTCATAAACACTGATTCATAGCTTGGTAAAATGTTGAGATACAATAATTATATAATCTCAATTATTTTATAATTTTTAAATTATATATATTTTAATATTCAGATAATTTCAGTAAGTTTCAAATACAAAATACACTCAAGATGGTCCCCAAGATACAGGCATTGCCTAGTTTGGGGCCCCCTGTCAAACTTAGCCTTAAATAATATGTATAAGCAACAACAACTAACTACACACAACTAACTTTACAAGGTGGTAGGTCTGTGTTCCGGTGTGAAGGACATTGAAGCCAGTGTAATTACTGGGCATTATGAGACTTAACACCTTATGTCTCGGGGTGACGAGCGCAGTCCAGTGTCATGCAGTGCTTTATTTAAAGTTCTGTGTGGCGTTGCTTCTGTTTATGAGCAGGCGTGGCGCTTACCATCAGGCGAGCGACCTGCTTGTCTTGTCATTCAATCTAATATATAAAAAAAAAAAAAACAGCTACTATTAGTATCATAATGTCGCTCCTGTTTCATCATGTCCAAGCAAGCGTAACTTATCAAATAAATTATAATACAGCACAAAACCTAACAGCGTGTGTCAAAACGGAACTTCCTAAAGGGGGCGGTCAAAATTAATTACATAAACGGACATTGTGAAACAGGCCCTACATATATTAAGTACTATCTTTTGTAACATTCATGGCAGTTTGCTTTAAGAATTTAAATGTTGTGCTAAATAAATAAAGATAAAAGATTATTATTTACAGGAAAGCGTTAAATCCAGTCCCTGAGAAGGAAATGGAGGTGGATCCATCGGATTACTTCCCCGAGGAGTTGACATTCCCTAAACGACCTCCGTGGGACTTCAGCATGACACCGGCACAGTTGGACGCTCAAGAGCAGAAGTATTTCAGGGTAAGGACATTGAAGCCAGTGAAATTACAGGGCATTATGAGACTGTCTCGGGGTGACGAGCGCAGTCCAGTGTCATGCAGTGCTTAGTTATTTAAAGTTCGCTCGCGAGTTGATCGTCTCGTCATCTAAAGCTAATAAAAGAAAATAATAACAAAATAATTTTTCTTATTTTAACAACTGGCTCGGTGGCGCAGTTGTAATGCGTACGCATTACGACTAAGGCTGACGCTGAAGTCTCGGGCTCGATCCCCGGGTCGGGTAAAAGTTATATTGTTTTTTTCTATTACGATATGCTCAGTATCAGCCCGCATCATCAGGCTCGCCCCCTATCACATCATGGGACGGAGATACGCTCGGCGAAATGTGGGTGTACCGGGGACTTCGGCATTTACAGGCGTGAGTGCGTATGAATGTATACATTACTTGTTTTATTTCAGATGTACATAGATGGTCTGCAAGCGTCGGAGCATTGGAAAGAAATTTCATATTTTGAACTCAATCTTGAGACTTGGAGACAACTGTGGCGTGTGCTGGAGATGTGTGATATATTACTGCTTATCGTGGATGTTAGATATGCTGTAAGTAAAAAGTTTTGTTTGTAGTTTATCAATGATCCGTCATTATTAGCGACATCGTCATTATTTCAATCATCATTGTCATTATTACTATCATCATTGTCATTATTTCTATCATCAGTGTCATTATTTCTATCATCAGTGTCATTATATTCAACATCATTGTCATTATATTCAAGATCATTGTCTCAACCATCATCACTAATGGCCGTTCCCAATATTAATCTTCAATTTCACGATAGATAGCTATCGTCAAACATCCGTATTGTTCTATCTACTGCTTGGAATCGTCCCTATTTTTTAGATATGCACGTCGGATACTATGATAGCAATAGATAGGCAGTCTATCTGGGCCCTCTTGTGCGTTATGTTCATACAAGCTGAGAAAGAGGAACTATTGTTTAATTTGTGTTAGAAAATATGAAGATATGATTTAGATTAGAAATATAAGTTTTAATTTAACATTTATCTATAATTCTTATTTTTTACCACTGTAAATTAAATAATTATAACGAGAAATACTTATTATGTTGCAAAACACAATGTAATAACGAAACGTTTTACTGTCAATACATTACGGCTCTGAATACAAGTCCTTTGAACAAAAATCCCAAGGTAATTTGGGGGATTTTACTGAAGTGGGGAATTATTTTGTTCGCATTAACAAATATTTATATGTCTCTTGCACTTAATTTAATTATCAAAACGGTGCATTATTTTTATTTATGGGAATTTTAGATTTTTTTTTATATTTTCTTTTAGATTTTTACATAATTTATTTAGTTTTTTGTATTGCAGTGCAATGCCATGTAAGCCTTGTATACTCATGGCTATTTCTTCAAAATGTGTTATTTATTTCGTTTTTTTACAGCCGAGGATATCTGTTTATCGGTGAAAATCTACCGATAAAGAAAAAACTAAATAACTTTATCGACAGATAGCACATAAAAAATATTGGGAATTTTGATAACAATGACTATCATTATTTCTATCATCATTGTCATCAAAGTCATTATATTCAACATCATTATCTTAAGCATCATCATTATTATTATTTACACAACTGCAATGTGTACTGGAAATTTGTGATTTTAGAAACAAAAACATAAAACCTAAATTGTGATCGCCTGACCTGGGAATTGAAACCAGGAACTCACGGTTCTCAACCTACACCACCGCTAGACAAATGAGGTGATGAAATTAATAAATAATTCCTATTCCAGGGCATGATGTTCCCTCCATCTCTCTACGAGTACATTACCAAAGAGGGCAAGAATATGATCCTGGTGCTGAATAAGATTGACCTGGTACCAGCGTCGGTGGTGTGCGCATGGAAACGGTACTTGAGTACCAAATGTCCGGGACTACGGGTACAGTACTTCACATCGTGCCCAGGGTACAATTTGAGAGGAGCCACTAGCGATAAGGCGGGTATGTTGAGACATTTTCAGTTTTTTTATAGGTCAATTAATTAGACTTCATTCATGGCTAGAACCTACGAGTGAAATAGAAGTTTGATACTGGATGACAATTGACCTTGTAGATGACCTTTGACCCTCGAATAATGAACCACCTTTTTAAAAATAACTTCGGTGACTAATAGTTGTGACTTACGCAGAAACGCGCATTCGACCTTCAATGATCCTAGTACTAAATAAGATAGATCTGGTACCAATAATTAGTGTGCTTAGAGACGATAGTTAAGTACCAAATATTTGGGACTATAGGTATAATAATAAACTGCAAATCGTGTCCAGGGTACAACCTTTAGGGAGCCACCAGCGTTAAGTCAATCATGTTGACCCGGTGACTTGTTTTTTTTTAAATATAGGCCTTGAACTTTGACCAATAAATTTTACTTACTAGATTTGACCAATAGGGCCGCTGATTTTTGACCTTTGACCTCTGAATGACATTTCAGTTGATTTGGGCCTCTGGAAATCTAATTATTTATAACTAATATTATGAACATTTGTTACAGGTCTTCAAGTCCGCCGCCGTAAGGGTAGGCAGAAAATGTGCGCGGAAGGTGCCACTAAACTTTTGGAAGCTTGCAAGGATATAGTACAAGGTGCGGTAGACCTCAGCTCTTGGGAGAAGAAAATTAAGGAAGAAACTGACTTGGAATTCGACGATGAGGAAACGGAAGTGGGTAAGGTCATGGATTATGTAATTCCATTTTAACAACCCCAAAAAAATTGTGATACAAAAAACAAAATATTTAAAAAAAAAAAAACCTAATTTCTAAACAGCTGAACAAATGTTCTGCAAATGTAGGTCCCTCGTATGAGGGAAGTACAAAGCGGTGGTACCTCGTATGGTACCACCGCTTTGTCTATTTCTGACAAACAGCAGTGTTAAGCACTGTTGTTTCTTTGAAGGACATCGAAGGCAGAATAATTACTTGGCATTATAAGACTTCTTACGTCTCAGGGTGACTAGCGCAGTCCAGTGCTAAAATTATGTGTTTTTATAGCATATGCCGGCAAACGAGCAAGTGGTTCACCTGATGGTAAGTGATCTCCACCGCCCATGTACGCCCACAATACCAAAAGAATCATGGGTGCATTGCCGACCTGAAAGGAAAGGGATAACTAAGGGATTGGGAAGGGGAGGGGATTTGTGCCCCGGCCTCACTTACCATATGAAACGCAGCAGCAAGCTGATACTTTACGTCGGTTTTCTGTGATACAGTGGTAACGACCCGGCCCATTCACGCCGTAGACAAAAGTGTCTACAGCTTGGCTCTACTACTCAAACATTTGTTGCTTCTGTTTGTATTTGAGACCTTTGTTGACCTTGACCTTAAAAAGATATTTCTGGTGTTTTTTTTTTCAAAAACTTGTATTTTGTGTATATTGTTGTTCAGGTGAGACGATATTGGAAAAAGCGGACACGACATTTTACGCACATGAAAAATATAAGAATGGCGTTTTGACCATCGGTTGTGTGGGTCAACCCAATGTTGGGAAATCCTCTCTGATGAATGCTATTATGGGCAAAAAAATTGTATCTGTCTCTAAGACGCCCGGACATACGAAACACTTTCAAACTATATACCTGACACCGCAGGTGAGTTTTTTTTATAGCCGGCAGACGGGCAAGTGGGTCACCTGATGGTAAGTTATCTCCACCGCCATCGAAATAAGATGACATGAAACGTGACTCAAGCAAAAATATGACCCCACCAAAACTCTGTGCAAGGGGGCGGTGCTATCAGTCTGTGCAGCTCGTTCACTCATCAATTCATAAAAATTGATTCATGATCTCTAGTTGACACTTGATACGTCTAATTTATTGTGCGGTGCAGAACGTCGTATCTCGATTTAGAAATTAAATATATAGAGTCTTATTCATAATAAAACGCTTATCGAAGGTATAAACCTTAATTAGTTAAAACGTATTTTACGCCTATCAAACGTTCAATAAAATTCTTTATTCATAATCGTTTGATAAAGCTCCGTTAACTAAAATAGGTTTATCATACACAAAGTTGCCAGTTTACAGAAAATGATTGATTGATTGAATGATTTTAACATGGTTTGTCTCTGGAAAGACTGGAAACAAACTAAATAAAAAGAAAATTGACGTAGTTTTGGCGGGAATTCTGACAGTGCGGTGGCTCTCTTGATTTAATTATTTCCTAAACTAGTTTAAAGTTGTGTTTGTTGTATAAAAGTGGTGTGGTTTTGTGCAATAATCATTTACGATGATGAATAGCGTATGGAAAAATTAAAAATCAACAAAAAAAAAAAGAAAATTGACATCTCATCAATGTCAATTATGTCAAGAAAGGTAAACAAACAGGAGTTATAAAATTCCACAAGACCTTGAAATTGACCATGCCGCGCCGCTGCGCTGATATTTCGTCGTTCTTGGGATGAGTTGAAATTATATAATATAGTACTTGTCATTGGCGAAATGTATAATAGGGCAAAGCCGTTATAAATAAAGAAAAAGTAATAAATTAAAAAAAATATGACAGTAGACGTAAAATTATACGTCAACTAAGAAACAGCTGACCGATGTCGGCCATGTTTTTCACTATCGAACGCTTAAAATAGGTTTATAGAAGGGTTATAGCCTATAAAATAGTGACACTTTATAAGAGAGTTAATGAGCGTTTTAGCGTTATTGAACGATTATGAATAACAATGTTTATCAATCATCTAATAACGGCCTTATAAAGCTCCGATAACTTATTATGAATAAGACCATAAGACATTAACTTTTATGAAATAAAGTTGATATTGAACGTTCATTAATTTACAGAATAAATGATTTGAATTTGAATTGTCTACATAAAACATATTCTGTATACAGATACGTCTATGTGATTGTCCAGGACTGGTGTTTCCATCCAAAGTGCCTCGTCCCATACAAATATTAATGGGGTCGTACCCCATAGCGCAGTTAAGGGAGCCCTACACAGCCATAAGGTATGTTTTTTCTATTTTTTTATTGAGTCTTCGCATTGGTATAGCAAAACAGCAGTGATAGCTCAGCGGGGAGTGGTACGGACTGTCGAGACGAAAGTCGCAAGTTCGAAACCGGCCCCAAGTGCATACACCTCTGAATTTTGTAAGTTATGTGTGTATTAATTGTTAATTATCACTTGCTTTAACGATGAAGGAAACATCGTGAGGAAACCTGCGTGCCTGAGAAGTTCTTCATAAGAATTTCGAAGGTATGTGAAGTCTGCCAACCCGCATTAGGCCAGCATGGTGGACTAAGACCTAACCCCACTCATTCAGTAGAGGAGGCCCGTGCCCAGCAGTGGGACGTGTATAATACAGGGCTAGTATTATTATTATATTTTTATGCATTTCACCAACGTCAACTATATATTTTACGAGTGGTTGAGCCACGCTGTAGACAATTTTGTCTACAACACGAATGGGCTGGCTCGTCCGGGCCGTTACCACTGTCTCACAGAAAACCGACGTAAAGTAGCAGCTTGCTGCTGCGTTTCGTACGGTGAGTGAGATATCCGGAAGCCCAAAACCCCCTCCCCTTCCCAATCCCTTAATTATCCCATTCCTTTAAACTCATCAACGCGCTCATGACTCTTCTGGTGGGCGTACAAGGCCAGTGATCACTTACCATCAGGTGACCCACTAACTTGTTTGCCGACCTATCTCTCTATTCTAAAAAAAAGTAACTGCCGCCGCCGCTGTCAAAAGCTTGTCACGCTATCTCCTCCGAAACCGCTGGGGGTATGGGGTCGAGACCGATACCAATCGATGCAGAATAATGTGGGGAAGAAAGTAACATATGTCTCATATTCGTCGGACTTTAAATTTTTTATTTTATTTTATGTATGGTGTAAAAACATGGGCAAAGCCCCCAGTGTCATAAAAATGTTTCTTTTCAGATATATGGCGGAGCGTTTGGATCTGCCACAGTTGTTGAGGATGGAGCATCCGGATAACGATGTCACGTGGTCACCACGGGACATATGCGACGGGTGGGCCAAGAAACGTGGATACTTGACCGCCAAAGCGGCTCGGTATGTTTATTGTGGCGCAGTGGGCGAATAGCCGGCTGCGAAGCGTGAGGCCATGGGCTCGATTCCCACACCGAGACAAATGTTTGTCTAATCCACATATATTTGTTTCGGGTCTGGGTGTTGTGGGTTGGCAAGTCCCTCGTAGTTCTTGATACTCACGATACAGGTTTACCTAGTGTGGGGTCAGGACTATGTATGTGACTGTTGGGTGTATTTATTTATTATTTATTTATTTTATTAGATGGTAGATAAATTGCAGTGTTTATTAAGAAAGTTTAAGCCTTTGCCTATGGTAGAATTGAAAAGTTATGATCAAACCAGTTTCCCGCGCAAATATTTGTTTGAATTAAAACACTTTCATATATAAATATACATTAATTAGATTGACTGCCTCGGTGGCGCAGTTGTAATGCGTACGCGTTACGATTGAGGCTAACGCTGAGGTCTCGGGTTCGATCCCCGGGTCGGGTAAAGTGGTATTGGGTTTTTCTATTACGAAATGCTCAGTATCAGCCCGGAGTCTGGAATTTGTGTCCGGTATGGCGATAGGCTCGCCCCCTATCACATCATGGGACGGAGATACGCTCGGCGAAATGTGGGTGTACTGGTTACACCTCTGCCTACCCTTTCGGGGATTACAGGCGTGAGTGCGTATGTATGTATTAATTAGATAAAATTTCTTATAATCTATATCGCGTTTTGGTCTAAGAGTTCTTCCAAGACCCGTGTCAACTTCGGAAGGATATTCCGGGCTAGGATGACTAACATCTTCTGACAGACTCGCGGAGTTTAAATTCCTAGGCTCTACGACATCATTTCCGTCAACATGCTCCTAGCCTCCTACCATAAATACACCTAACAGTCACACACATAGACCTGAACCCCACACTAGGTAAACCTGTATCGTGGGAATCTCTCGTGACTTTTTTTTATTTATTTATTTATTCATTTGCCGCATATGATACACACAGTTGAAACACATCAGATATAACTTAACTATTATTTGTACTATAGGTTTGTTGAACACTGGTACCCAAATTAAGATTTAACTTGTGTTTTCCAAAGCATTCTATCCACACGAACATCAGATGCGGCTAAACAGCTGTATCGGTCTGTCTACACACTACTAAATAATAACTAGATTAAAGAGCATGCAGTAGTTATAAGAGCTAGAACTATGGGGCTGACGTAGTCGTTGCACGACTAAAAGTCCCGAAAAAATACTGAATAATAAAAAAAAAAAACTTGTGTTTTTTTTATTCTTATTTATTTTAGGGACGGGTACCAGGGCTCTCGTACATAGGTGTTATGGTGAATCTTAACCTGTTGTGTATATTATTGTTCTGTGTTTTGTACATAATTTTATTCATTATTTTATTATCCGGTATAAAGATAGGCGATAAAAGTAAAAATATAATATAAAGCTGCACCCATGATTCTTTTGGTATTATTGTGGGCGTACATGGGCGGTGGAGATCACTTACCATCAGATGACACACTTGCTCGTTTGCCGTATTTTGCTATAAAAAGATCCCAAATCCCCCACCGCTTTCCAATTCCTTAATTATCCTTTCCTTTAAGGTCGGCAAAACCCATGATTCTTTTGATATTGTATATGTTCATAGATCACTTACTATGAAGTGACCCAGTTGCTCGTTTGCTATATATTACAAAGATTTATTCAGACTCAGAGCTTACATTTTCGATAAATGATTCAATGAAGAATTTTGTTATAAAAATGATGAAAAAACTCTACACACGTATAATACGTACACGTGTCCAAAACACCACGGTTGTTGTGATGCCTTTTCTCAAGCTTGGTACTACGCATGCGCGCACAACTGTATAATGCTTCCTATCTCATTTTCTCCCACGTTAAATGTTACCAATTCATGTGTCTGTCTCTTTTGACGGTCGCCTTTTCGTTTCATCGACTTTCAAATCACAACGAAGCTAAGGAAGTTTTCACTTCAAAAAATATGTTTCAGATTGGATACTTATCGAGCCGCGAATAGTTTACTTCGTATGGCGTTGGATGGAAAGATTTGCGTGTGGATACGACCTCCTGGATATACTGAGGATAGAGGTAAGATACCATTCAGGCCGGGTGTTTTACCCGTAATAGGGTAGTTTCCTATATTGAATTTTATACATTATTTTATAATCAACAGAAAATGATACGCAAAAGAAACACTTTTATTAAAACACGATCGAAATTGGTTCAGAAATGTGCCCGCAGTTATGACTTTAAATGTTGGTATGAGGAAAAGTGGGTGCGTAGTAGGGATATCTCACTAACTCGCTTGCACGCGTGCACCATAATGAACATTTTACACAGTGACGTCAAAGTTTGCGTCGTCTGTCATTTGACAATAACCCCTTCTACAGGATTTGAATGGCTTCTAATTTATTTATTTTCGGTCCGATTTATAAAATTCTTTCTGCAATAGATTTTGAGTAATGTAACTTATTGATTTAAATAATAAAAAGAATCTAGTCAACTACCCTATTCTATGGTAGAACTATCTAAACGTCAGTATATTTTTATGGCATAATAGCTTTTATTGATAATACATTAAGTCTCAAATTTGAAGGGCAGGTCGAGTGTCAATAAGGTTCAATTCTGCTTGTCAAATCAGTTTACCGGTAAACTTCCGAGCCAGAATAGCCAAGTGCAATAAATTAGGTTTCTCTAACGTATATCCTTGTGTATTTGACGCGATATCTCCGGCAAATGTACGGACGATTTTGACGATTCTTTTTACTTCTGAATAATGAGACGAGCCGTTCTCTCGCCTTTTTTTATTAGCTTGACTGACGAAACGAGCAGGTCGCTCGCCTGATGGTAATCGCCTGCCAATAAACAGAAGCAACACCACACATAACTTTGAATTACAAAATGCATGGCATTGGACTGCGCTCGTCACCCAGAGACATAAGATGTTGAGACTCATTATGTCCAGTAGTTTCACTGGCTTCAATGTCCTTCAAACCGGAACACAACAATGCTCACTCACCGCTGCTTGATGGTAGAAATAGACGGTGCGGTGGTACCAACACAGACGGCCTCTCGCATACGAGGGACCTACCACCTTGTGAAGACTGCCCATAAATAGTAGATAGTTACGTATTCTATTTCCCCTATTCTTCTATTCCCCCCATCACAACATGGGACGAAAATAAACTCGGCGAAATGTGGGAGTTACACCTTGTTAGTACTAGTTACACCTCTGCCTACCCCTTCGGGGAATACAGGCGTGAGTGCGTATGTATATGTATGTATGTAATTTTTACAGAACAATTTGAAACTTGCGACGAGATCAAATACGTAAGGTGGGTCCAAGCGCAATCATCAGAGGATAAACTGCCAGTCATATCATCAGATGAGGAAGGCACCCACAGTGATGGTGATGATCCTGATGATGGAAGTGATGAAGAGAGCAGTGATGGTGATACGGCGGCAATAGCTAACAAGTTCGCCGCTTTGGCTGGTGATGAGTAAATCGATTTAGAATTGTTTAAATAAATAGAATCGATTCATGTTGAGAAATTTGAGTCGAATCGATTAAAAGTGCTAAATATTGTGAGTTGATTAATCGATTCATTTTTCGGCAATTATAAAAAAAACACAATGTTAAAGTCGAATTTATTCCTATTGATTATTTGTGAAGTACCATGTATTGTAATTCGATAGATGGATTCCTTAAGCAATCATAAATATATCGGTTGTTTTTGAAATACAATTATGGATGTTATAATCGATTCAAAACAAACAAATCGCTGTCTAAATAACATTTATTAAAATATGCAAATTGAATCATCAGAATATTAACTGACAGTCACATCATCTGATGAAGAAGACTCTACAGGTAAGAAAGCAGTTATGGGCATACAGTGGCAATAGCTTACAAGTTCGCTGTTTTGGCTGGTGATTATTAAATCGATAAATTAAATGGGATCGATTCATGTTGGTTGAATCGATTAAAAGCGTATAATTTATAAATATTGTAAGCGTGTTGATTCTATTCAACAAAATCAAATTAAGAATCGTTCAAATGTATTGCAATAATTACTAAAATGGTAGCTAGTTTTTTATCGATTATTTAAATGAGGCTATGGCTAAAAAAAAGCAAATAAATTTGGTAAATACGTAATAGATAAGAGTATCTATTCTTGTTTAAATTTTAGGTAAAATTGTTAAAAAAAATGGTCATAATTGATTCTTGATTCGATCATTGATGACTTGTGTCGATACTTGAATATGAAATTTCAATGTTTACTCCATTTTAAAAATATAGACGATTATTATAAGCGTTAGAATTATTCTTAGATTCAATGAAGTACTAAAATATAAATATGAAATAACTATTTTTAGGAACTACGATTTCAATGAAAAACGGACAATGCTAGAATCGATTTATATGGAAAGCATCACAATCGATCTTTGATTAAATGAAGTATTGAAACGTCTTTGATAATAATTATTAATACTATCTTATGTATATGTGCCCTAATTCTATTAATATTGTAAAATCGATTCTTAGAATCGATTATTTTTAAAGACTCGCTAATTATAATGTATTTTAAGCTAGCAATGTATGCATTTATTTTTAATAGCAATCCAGGCAACTATATTACTTGGAATTAAATTTTAAAATATTTATGTAATTTTAAAACTGCCTCTGTGGCGCAGTTGTGATGCGTACGCGTTACGACTGCTGTGCTGAGGTCTCGGGTTCGATCCCCGGATCGGGTAAAGATCAGTATCAGCCCGGAGTATGGAATTGTTGACCACACTGCAAGTGGGACAAAGGCAGGTAGAAAAAAAACGGAGTACATATATTTAGGAAAATTAGCCAATTCTAATTTACCGAGTGTATTCGAAATGCGCTTAATAATATTCCAGTACACAGTCCCACAGCTGGGCTAATGTGAGTTGGTAGACTTTATCTCTATAATTTTTATTATTTTAACCGATAACTTACGTTCCACAAATCTTTTATCGAAAGAATTAAACGTGTTACAGAAAGGTGTGGTCAAATTTAAGTAACGTATAGTGTACGGTATAAGTATTATACAACGTGTTGCAGAAAGGTGTGATCAAATTTAGGCAACGTATAGTGTACGATGTAAGTATTATGCATATAAACACTCACTGTCAGGTGTATGTAACGACCCTTAAATATGATCACATCTTTCTGTAACACGTTGTATAAACACTCACTGTCAGGTGTATGTAACGACCCTTAAATATGATCACACCTTTCTGTAACACGTTGTATAAACACTCACTGTCAGGTGTATGTAACGACCCTTAAATATGATCACACCTTTCTGTAACACATTGTTTATGTATAACTTGTATTTTTATTCGGTAACATTTACTCAAAGGTGGTGAAACAGGCGTTAATTATATTTATTGCAAGTGTTGAAAAACATTGTTGTATGCGTTATTTATTAATAAAAATGTTTTAAATTATTGCACTCTTATTTTTGTTATTGTGAAGTTCTAAGACAAGGAGACTACCCTCCATGGTGTAGTGGGTATAAAGCCGGCTATGAAGCGAGAGGCCGCGGGTTCGATTCACCGAGACGAAATGTTTGTGTGATACACAGTTTCACTTTTTTGTAGAGCGGTAGAGCCACGCTGTAGACAGTTCTGTCTACTCTCCCTTCTCCCCACTTTAACCTCTTAAAATGTAAATTTCCAAAACCCTTTCTTAGCGGGCCCCTTACAATAGGTACATAAACTATCATCTGACCAAATTTCATGATCCTAGCTTTAGTAGTTTTTGAGATATCGTGATTAATCAGTGAGTGAGTGGTATTTATTTGGTACGGGCAAGCGCAACAGAGGACGTCCACCTACAACATGGACCGACGACCTGACAAGGGTTGCAGGAAGCCGATGGATGCAGGCCGCTTCCAACAGGTCGGCCTGGAAGGCATTAGGGGAGGCCTATGTTCAGCAGTGGACGTCTTGTGGCTGATGATGATGATGATGATGAGTGGTATTTCGCTTTAATATATATATATTTTGTCTCCCGCTTTGCTATGGAGGGAAGTGGACAATTATTATTTCCAACTGCTCCCTAACTTTCTATTTGATTAATTTCGTTGCGGGACAAAGACAATTTCATTTCCAGAGACTCGCCGAGCTTCACTGCTCGGTGTCAACAAAAATGCGTGCCACCGTCGATCCTGGTGCACAGGAGTTACAGTGGCGGGTGTGTGGGCGGGATAGTCTCGTAACATCCAACATCACAAACATCCAAACTGTCACATTTATAATAATAGTAGGATGTTAGGATTCTGAAATCGAACTCACGTTGACTAAGTCTCTTTACCATTGCCCATAAGTCTCGGACCATAAAATATAAATTCTAGCACCTATGACCCAAAGGCCGGACCCATAAATCGTTGTTATACTGTAACTACATTCATAAGAGGTAGCGGGAGCTGGGACGTTGAAATTATATAGGTAACAACCGATTTAAAACTTTTAAGATAAAATGTTGCTGTTTTAAATCTCAAATAAATCGTTTTAAACGGTTGAAAACTACAAAAATAAAAGAACTGTGTTTTACACTTAATTATGGGCAATTTTTGGTCACCTGACGTCATGTTTCGTTTTAATTAGTTTATAGAATATCAATATAAAGTACTTACATACATTACCTACATGAAAAATTAAGTTTGTAGGTATATCTATAATAATAATTAATAATACTCGCCCTGTATTATACACGTCCCACTGCTGGGCACGGCCCTCCTCTACTGAATAAGAGGGGTTAGGCCTTAGTCCACCACGCTGGCCTAATGCGGGTTGGCAGACTTTACATACCTTCGAAATAATTATGAAGAACTTTTCAGGTATTTCGGTTTCCTCACGATGTTTCCTTCACCGTTAAAGCAAGTGATAATTAACAATTAATACACACATAACTTTAGATAAGTCAGAGGTGTATGCACTTGGGGCTGGTTTCGAACCTGCGACTTTCGTCTCGACAGTCCATACCACTCCCCGCTGAGCTTGCTTCCCTAACTACCTATTACTACTTATTAGTAGGTAAGTACTTACTCCGTTACTACTAATTTATGATATTATATTAAATTACTCACACTAGATTAGAACACATGAAAACAATGAACAATTTTTTTTTCCAACACAGAGTTTTTAACTTATCAATAGAGTTTTTATATGTTAGGTAGGTAATACCTACGTTTGGTCGGACGTACCAACTAAAACTAAACCCACTAAGTATAACAATATCAGTTTAACACACATTTAAAAAATCTTTACACAGTTTAAAGGTAAGTACTTACTCCGTTATTATCTGCTATGGAAATATACTCAGTGGGCTTACTTTACCACTGGATATTACGCGGCGCGACCCAGTCCTGAGAAGATCCAGCTACTCAAACTCAGTGGGCTTGTTTTTGGTCCGGTTTTTCAATCCAAAATAATTAGGGAAATACAAAGTCCTATTTAACAGTAACCGGTACATTTCGCCGAGCTTATTTCCGTTCCATGATGTGATAGATGGTGAGTTTAACGTCATATCGATGACTTTGAGTAACTCAGGGCTGGGTCGTGCCGCGTAGAATCTATTAATCTATTGGTGGGCTTCCCCACTGAGTTTGTTTCGCCGGGTTTTCTCAAGCAGTTCTTCAGGTCCCTTGAATCCGGTGGTATTTTTAAAACGTGGACGTTTCGGTGATACCCATGGTCCATATCGACACTTCTTAAAAAGTATTACAATAGTCAATATTGGATTTCAGTGTTCAGTGGTCGCGACGCCTCGCCGCTCACGGCCAAATTTTTTATTTTTTTTGAATCCATAAAAATGTTATACATCATTTAGATTCAGTCAAATTTTAACTCTACCGCCAGTTCGGAATGCTGTTTCGTTAAAGAAGAACGGACAAGAAACTCTAACGTTGCTCTTTTTTAAGATTCATTTACAATATTTGCACTACGATAATACAATTAATTTTGAATAGAGTTAGAGCACAACTTATGCCAATGAGAAACATTATAAAGTAAAGAGCCATAGACTTTAATGTATACTACTAGACAAGTTGCACGGTACATAGATTGTACCACCAAGTTGCGATCGATTGACCGTCACTCAATATTACCGTCTCGCTTGCTCTCAACTAGAACCCGTCGAGCTCCCTGTATGTGAGATGTCAAACTCCCGCGTTATGTGACGCAATTTTACTTCTAAACAGCCCGTCTAGTTACATTAAAGTCTTTGACTTCAGCACGGTTAATTAATGTTTATACCCGCTCCCGCACTCGCTTCTGACTATAACGCGACCTTAAATCACCCTTACCGGAAGGGTCGTACAGTGCAAGGGTTAATTCACCGAAGGGCTTACCTCTATTACTACTAATTAAGTTTAAAGCCCAAATTCCAGTAATGAAAGTCCGAAAATGTCTTTTACGAGTTTAAATAGCAGACATGGAAATTGGACTTTTGTTTAACGTTTGGTGAAGGGAATTTTTACATTATCTTTTATGAGTGGTAGAGCCACGCTGTAGATACTTTTGTCTACAGCATGTATGGGCTGGCTCGTCCGGGCCATTACCACTCTCTCACAGAAAACCGGCGTAAAGTAGCAGCTTGGTGCTGCGTTTCGTACGGTAAGTGAGATATCCGGAGGGCCAAACCCCCTCCCCTTCCCAATTCCTTAATTATCTTATTTAAGGTCGGCAACGCACCCATGATTATTTTGGTATTATGGGCGTACATGGGCGATGGAGATCCCTTACCATCAGGTAACCCACTTTTGCAGCTCGTTTGCCGGCCTATGACATTAAAAAAGTGATTAATTTCAGAGGCTTTAATGTCCCTCAAGAGAAACACAACAGAACAGACACTGCTGCTTGTCAGAAATAGATAAAGCAATGGTACCAACCCAGGCGGCCTCTCGCATACGAGGGGCATATCATCTAGTACACTTATTTACTCACTGTCAGGTGTATGTAACGACAATTAAATATGACCACACCTTTCTGCAACACGTTGTATATGTGAATAATTCAGTCCTCTTATGGCCGTTCCCAATATTAATCTTCAATTTCACGATAGATAGCTATTGTCAAACATCCGTACTGTTCTATCTACTGCTTGGAATCGTCCCTATTTTTTAGATATGCACGTCGGATACTATGATAGCAATAGATAGGCCGTCTATCTGGGCCCTCTTATGCGTTATGTTCATACAAGCTGAGAAAGAGGAACTATTGTTTAATTTATGTTAGAAAATATGAAGATATGATTTAGATTAGAAATATAAGTTTTAATTTAGCATTTATCTATAATTTTTATTTTTTACCACTGTAAATTGAATATTAATAACGAGAAATACTTATTATGTTGCAAAACACAATGTAATAACTAAACGTTTTACTTTCAATTGATTACAACTCTGAATACAAGTCCTTTGAACAAAAATCCCAAGCGAACTTGGGGGATTTTACTGAAGTGGGGAATTATATTGTTCGCATTAACAAATATTTATAGGTCTCTTGCACTTAATTGAATTATCAAAACGGTGCATAATTTTTATTTATGGGAATTTTAGATTTTTTTTATATTTTCTTTTAGATTTTTACATATTTTATTTAGTTTTTTGTATTGCAGTGCAAATGCCATGTAAGCCTTGTATACTCATGGCTATTTCTTCAAAATGCGTTATTTATTTCGTTTTTTTACAGCCGAGGATATCTGTTTATCGGTCAAAATCTACCGATAAAGAAAAAACTAAATAACTTTATCGACAGATAGCACATAAAAAATATTGGGACGCTTGAACTGTCATTTTCATAGTGTTGTATATCTGTAGTCAGCTATCAGTCCTCTCATCAGTAGACAGCAATGAAGAATAGGATTACCTATCATTAGTAAGTTTATTGGGACGGTAAAACGGAAAATAGATAAAATTTTCTATCGCCGGTATAGCAAAACTAGAGATAGACAGAATATAGGGAACGGCCATTAGCTTTTACGGTTCAATAGATAAAGTCCTAATGGACAGATGGCACAGCGTAGGCTCTGTAATCAACCCCGGATCTAGGGCAAACCGGGGCACCCGGGGGACCCGGGCGGCAGTTTCAGGGGCCGCCAAAATAATAATAATTAATACACAGTGATTTCTTAGGTTTACGCGAATATTACACATTGAAATAAAACTAGTTTATACGGATTTTATCGCGGTTTAATGTTTGGAGCCTTCATCTGAATGTTCAGCAACTGCAGACTTCGTAGAGCGTCGGTGTTTAATTAATACACCCAACAGTCACAGACATAGTCCTGATCCCACACTAGGGTAACCTGTATCGTGGGTATCAGGAACTACGAGGGACTTGCGGTCCCACAACACCCAGACAGGAAACAAATATTTGTGGATCAATATATAATAGATATATTAGATATATGTACATACATATATCTACTGAACGTAGGTATATCTATTTTATTTTTTCCCGGGTATATAATTTCATGGCACACAAATGAAAAAGTTATTAGGTAATAGATAATAAAGAGTACAAATTTATTAAAGGGTTCTTATTGTCCCTCCTGCATGACTGTCTCGGTGGCGCAGTTGTAATGCGTACGCGTTACGATTACGCTAACGCTGAGGTCTCGGGTTCGATCCCCGGGTCGGGTAAAGTGGTATTGGGTTTTTCTATTACGAAATGCTCAGTATCAGCCCGGAGTCTGGAATTTGTGCCCGGTATAGCGATAGGCTCGCCCCTATCACATCATGGGGCGGAGACACGCTCGGCGAAATGTGGGTGTTCTAGTTACACATTATTCGTAATAATATCTCGCTTCTGATCATTATTTTTTTTAATAACTATTTTTATTAAGCTGTCTATATGTCTGTCTTCACGACCTAGAAAGGACCGACAGGGGTTTTTGTTACATACTATATATTTGTGAATTTTTTTAAGTAACTTATATCAAACGCTGGAGAGAGAGACGCCACTATTAAGTTTTCAGCCAATTTCGTCGTCCCAAACATGTTTTGGGCAGATCCCAACGACCCCATCACAGTTGCTATCGAAGCAGCACTTTCCTTGCCCAATCCGAATCGCAATAATAATACGCGATCCCGACATAGGACACGTCTACGAGTCCGAACAACTCGCACAACTGACCGTCGGCACAATGATGTGCAGAGACGGCCCTAAACTATACTCCCTAGCAATTGCTCAAGCTGAGGTCTGAGCCTTCTAAAAGGCGCCACTGTGCTTAATCGCTGCTAAGTACATTATACATATTTCTGGCTAGAGCGCCATAAGCGCCGGCTTTATTGTCAGGTGAAGCTGTCAAAGTAATATAAGCTAACAGCACAATTCCTTCCGAAAAAATAAAACTATCAAGTTACTGGCCCGGTTTGAAAAAGTCGTAGATCCGAGGCTGTCTGCAATAGGGTTCCAAAGCGCCCTTCGGATACGGAACTCTAAAAATAACACCCCCCAATCGGAACCCGAACACCTGCCCTGTATAATTAGATAAATGTAAACGTTAAAAGAATATTGAAATATTTAGCCAGCCATTGGTTTCAGTTGAATTTTTCTTTACAATAAAACGCGGTGTGAATTTTTAAATAGACTTTATTGTGACTGCCTCAGTGGCGCAGTTGTAATGTGTTACAACTGAGTCTAACGCTGAGGTCTCGGGTTCGATCCCCGGGTCGGGTATGTGGTATTGGGTTTTTCTATTACAAAATGCTCAGTATCAGCCCGGAGTCTGGAATTTGTGCCCGGTATGGCGATAGACTCGCCCCTTATCACATCTTGGGACGGAGATACGCTCGGCGAAATGTGGGTGTACTGGTTACACCTCTGCCTACCCCTTCGGGGGTTACAGGCGTGAGTGCGTATGTATGTTAATTGTGACCGATTTTCCGAAGATGATATTTTAAATATTGGTCTAGCGTAGGGTACTTTGGCTTTGAGGTCCTGGGTTCGATTTAGACGTTTCTATAACAGAGGCTGACTGACAAGGTGGTAGGTCCCTCGTATGCGAGAGGCCGGCTCGGTTGGTACCACCGCTTTGTCTATTTCTGCCGCCAAGCAACAGTGTGTAAGCACTGTTGTATTCCGGTTTGAAGGACATTCAAGCCAGTGTAATTACTGGGCATTGTAAGACTTGATAACTTATATATCGGGGTGGCGAGCGCAGTCCAATGCCATGCAGTGCTTTGTACTTCAAATGTTTGTGTGGTGTTGCTTCTGTTTATGGGCAGACGTGGCGCTTACCATCAAGTAAGCGTCCTGCTCGTTTTGTCATAAAAAAAAATGAACGCGCCCATGACTTTGGTATTGTGAGCGTACATGAGCGGTGGAGATCACTTACCATCAGTTGACCCAATTACTCGTTGCCGGCCTATGCAATAATAAAAAAAAATTGAGACAGAGGAGCAGGCGGCCCACCTTATTGTAAGTGGTTATCGTCGGCCATAGACCTCAGAATCTGCCTGGGTGTTGTGGGTTGGCAAGACCCTCGTAGTTCCTGAATCCTGATACCCGCGATACAGGTAAACCTAGTCACATAGGTGACCCCACGGTCAGGACTATGTGTGTGACTGTTGGGTATATTTATTATTGGATTACTCCCCATGTATCGGTTGTTAATGAAGGTATTGTTATTGTTATTTTTTTTACATACTTGTACTCTAAGTGTTGTACAATAAAGAATTATAAATAAATAAGTACTCAAGCATGTACCGCCGGTTAGATTGAAATAATAGCTGTCAAAATAGTCATGGTAGGGTAGATAAACAAGTTGTACGCCTGGTGGGGCGACAGTTGCATTATAAGAGAGCGCTCCGTCATTGGGAGCTCAGTGCTGCCAGTTCTCTTAGTTCTCTCAGTTCTGTGTGCTCAGTCGATAGTCCAAAAGTTTATTACGCGATAACTCTGCCGATTTACTATTCAATCCTAGTTGTGCCTTACTTATAATGAATTAGAGAACGGTTAGATCCTGACATGGGGTTGTGGTCTGTAAAACAGTAACATTTAGTTAATTGATAACCATCGTTTTGTATTTAAATAATACTTGTCTCGCGTATTATTTAAATACAAAACGAAAAAAATATATCATATATTAGGGTATTCCCTTTTTATTGGTGAATTGAGGGTGACTGAGAAAACAACGTTGGGTACAATGGAATAATAACTGTGCGGTACAGTGGCAGAAGGGTGGACAAATCGTTTAAAAGAGGTCACTGCCATAACTGGAGGCCGTTTGCCAGTTGCCAGTGCCCAGGGCTCAGTCGTAGTCTACTTCTTAGTGATCAGTACTCGGTTGATAGTCCAAGAGTTTATTACGCGGTAGCTCTGCCGGTTTACTACTCAATGCTAGTTGTCTTGAAAACTACATCTGAAAGATGCTTCGGATTCCCTGGACGGCGCCTAGAACTAACAAATCGGTCCAAACGTGACAAGATGCCGCGGCTCTCCAACATATGCCTGCGAAGGATTTTTGAGTTCTTCGGACACACCGCCCGCAGGCCCGATGGTAATCTCCAAAAGCTGATCGTCACTGGGAAAATGGAGGGCAAGAGGTCGAGAGGAAGGAATCCAATGCGCTGGACTGATCAGATCCGCACCACACTCAACATGGATGTCGCTGATGTCATATAGCTGAAAGCAGGAGCAGGTGGCACAACATCGTACGCAAGAAGTTGGTTCCGTGATGGGTCACGACCCCCAGCATTGGGGAATCGACGCAAGGAGGAGGAAGAGGAGCTAGTTGTCTGTTATAATTTATTAGAGAACGGTTTTTAGAGTATCCTGACATGGGGTTGTGGCCTGTAAAGCAGTGACATTGTAAAAGCGACTAATAAAACCTTAATTGGATTGGTAACCGTCGTTTTGTAGTTAAAGAATACTCGTCTCACGTAACTCCTAAAATTATTAAATATTTTATTTATTTTAAATAAGCAGTGATAGCTTCGGGGAGTGGTATGGACTGTCGCGACGAAAGTCGCAGGTTCGAAACCAGCCCCAAGTGCATACACCTCTGACTTTTCTAAGTTATGTGTGTAATAGTTAATTATCACTTGCTTTAACGGTGAAGGAAGCATCGTGAGGAAACCTGCATACCTGAAGTTCTTCATAACAATTTCGAGGGTATGTGAAGTCTGCCAACCCGCATTAGGCCAGCGTGGTGGAATAAGGCCTGACCCCTCTCATTCAGTAGAGGAGGCCCGTGCCCAGCAGGACGTATATAATACAGGACTAGTATTATTATTATTATTTATTTATTTAATCTACTATCTTCGTCTCATGATGTTTCGTCCCGTCGCTAATCACCATACCGGGTAAAAAGTACAATCCCGGAGAATTCATGTATGATTTACCAAATCTAAAACATACATACGTACTCACGCCTGTAATCCCAGTAGGGGTAGGCAAAGGTGTAACCAGTACACCTACATTTCGCCGAGCGTATCTCCGTCCAATGATGTGATAGGGGCGAGCCTATCGCCATACCAGGCACAATTCCAGACTCCGGGCTGATACTGAACATGTCAATACAATGTCCCTTTTACCCGATCGAACCCGAGACCTCGGCATCAGCCTCAGTAACGCGTACGCATTACAACTGCGCCACCTGCGAATGCTCAAAATCAAATTGTGGTTGACCTGGGAATTGAACCCATGACCTAACTCAACCTTAACAGTGTGCTTAACTTAGCAGTGTATTAACACTGCCATTAGACCAATGAGGTGATTGAGGAATAAATTAAACTCATTTAACAATTTCACATTCAAACCAATGTTCTAATGTTCCAAAATTCAGGAAATACTAAATCAAAGACGGCCATCTTAGTCTAGACATAGTTCTAAAAATAGGGGGGCGGGACTCCAGACTCCACCCCCAAAACACGCCCCCAGGCGCTCCTTCAGCAGTGTCATTCAGACTTTACTCAAGAAAGGACGTCACTCGTGCCTTCTTTCATCTAAAGACAATTTCAAATTAATTATTGACTGATAAATTCTTTCTAATAAGTCGTAAAATCAAGCGAGGACGTAAAATCACGTGGTTTAATGTGGTGTGTATGAAAAAAATTGTTTTCCAATTTGTTTGTTTGTGCAATTTGTTTGTAAACAATCACACGTGGCGAGGGCAATGACATCAGCTTTGAAAGGTTTTAAAACATTTGTGTAGACTCAAAAGTGACTGAGAATTAACAACTGGAATTTTTAGTGCATTTTTGGTACAATTATTTTTGGTGATATAAATAATAATATAAACATTTTCGGACAAAATATAATAATATCAAATGTAAGATCCATTTTCAAATAATAATCGTGGACAAATTGTGACATTTAAAATAATTTTAATGAAAGTGGGACAAAAATAAGTGAATAATAAATAAATAATAAACATTTAAAATATTTACATTTGTGTTGGAATGTAATAATAAGAAATTGTTTTGAGCAAAATTTAATTGTACAAAAATGTGTGTAATTTGTGATTATTATTAACTTTTATTGCAACATTGATAATAAATGTAATAATAATAAAAGATTAAAATTAATAAATAAACTATTTTGTTTTAATAGTAAATAAATCAATCAAATTGGATGCGAAAGGACACTCGGAGGCCCTCCCAGGGGCCTCAACTGTAAAACAAAAATCCAAAACTTTATTAGTACATCCATTTATAGAAAATAAGGAAAAGAAAACGAACAAATACCTTTTAGAAACGCCAAAAGATTTAAAAAGAAAAACGCCTTTACTCGAAATACCGGTCGACCCGAAAAAAAAGCCGAAACCGTACATCGAAAAACTGTCAAAATCGGTGAAACCGCACATCGAAAAACTGTCAAACAGTGACAGTAAAAGTGTGAACTCTGAGATGGTAAACACTTCAATACAAACTGTGTGTAAAAGTGAGCCTAAATGCTACCATTGTTGTTGTAAAAACTGCCATGATGAAGTGAAAGTTTCCGAGGAAGTGTCAAAGTGTAACTGTCGAAGTCAGCCTGTAAAAGTGATATTTGCGCCTGCGATGATGCCTTCTATATTCGGTCCCGTGCCCGGAATTCCTTACATCATGAAACCGCCAGCCAAAGTCAACGATAAGGTAAGTTATTGTTTTTATTCTTGAATAAATAGGCAAAGGAATCAATAATATTGCCTTGTAGCGTATTCTCTTTTTATTGATGTATTGAGGGTGTCTGAGAAAGCAACGTTGGGTACACTGAAATAATAATGGTGCGATATAGTTGTGGAAGGGTAGTTAAATGGTTTATAAGAGGTTGAAGCCATAACTGTAGGTGTTTTGCCCTCCAGTCTCCAGTTAAGATCAATGCTCAGTCGATAGTCCAAGAGTTTATTACGCGGTAGCTCTGCTGGTTTACTATTCGGTCCTAGTTATCTTAGTTATAATTAGAGAACGGTCTCTAGAATCCTGACATGAGGTTGTGGTCTGTAAAGCAGTAACAGTGTAAATATAATCAATAAACTATGAGTTCAAGTGATTACTGTCGTTTGGTATTAGTAAAATAATACTCGTTTCACGTAACTTCTAACACACATGCGGAGTTAGTCTATCCGCAAACTCATGAAAGATAAGTATGAGGTTAATCCGATAGATATGGGGGAATTCCAGGGTATCCTGGCTGCACCTTTGTGTGAAGCACCCATGACCTTGTATGCAATGATAAAGTGTATTGTAAATAACTAGGTAGATTAAGTAACTGCCGCGGTGGTGCAGTTGTAATGCGCACGCGTTACGATTGAGGCCAACGCTGAGGTCTCGGGTTCGATCCCCGGATCGGGTAAAGTGGTATTGGGTTTCTCTATTTTCAAAAAAAATGCTCAGCCCGGAGTCTGGAATTTGTGCCTGGTATGGCGATAGGCTCGCCCCCTATCACATAAGGGACGGAGATACGCTCGGCGAAATGTGGGTGTACTGGTTACACCACATTGGTGTAGCGCAAGCCATGAATACTGTCGACCAACGATAAACACTGAATCTATCGCAGATCGGCAGAATTATCCCGGCCTGCTTAGTTGCTTCTTCACACTCGCCTGACGAGAGTCGGCTTTAGTCAGCGTCACCGGGATTTCGGGTGAATGCTTTAGGCACTCCAACCCTTATACTGCGGGAGCTACCTAATGAAGAGGCGCTCTTTTATAATGTGCCTGTCAGCCCCGCCAGGGAGTATCATCCACCGTCCATGATTATTTGCACTAATATTTCCATAAATTATTGGCTCGGTGGCCCAGTTGTAATGCGTACGCGTTACGACTTAATGATCACGTCACGATTGAATCGATGCTTTAGCAATAATCTCATATCAAATACCATATAAAAATATAAAATAACGACTAAGCACCGATTGACGAATCTAGAAGTAGTTCTAAAATAGAAACAATACTATCAAGAAAGAGAAAAGAACTTTAGACTCGATTTTACTTCTAAACAACCCGTCTAGTAGTATACATTAAAAGTCTTTGATTTATACAGTATTTTTTTAACTGCCTCGGTGGCGCAGTTGTAATGCGTACGCGTTGCGACTGAGGCTGACGCTAGGTCTCGGGTTCGATCCCCGGGTCGGGTTAAAGGGATATTGGGATTTTTTATTATGAAATGCTCAGTATCAGCCCGGAGTCTGGAATTGTGCCCGGTATGGCGATAAGCTCGCCCCTATCGCATCATGGGACGGTGATACGATTGGCGAAATGTGGTTGCACTAGTTGCACCTCTGCCTACCTCTTCGGGGATTACAGCATCATTATTTTTTCAACGTCAGCATCGTCATTCCTTTTAAAAAAATCGTCTTGGTATCTATGAACAGTGAAATTGTATACCCATGGTGCCAAATCCTAGACATGTTAATTTGTTTGTTTAGTGAATGAAGACATTCCTTTCCACTAACTGAGTAGTTAACTAAACCACTAAAACACTAGCCACTATATAGCTAAATGTACACACTAGCGGCGGGGCCAACCTCCCAAATCTAGGGATAATTCCACTAAGTTGGGAACACTGTCTGTAGTTTCATTTAATGTCATTCTACAGTTAAAAGTATAAAATCGTTTATTGATCATGTAGGTAGGCACTTAAAATAGCGCATATGACAAGTCATACGCGCACAAAAAGTCAGTACAAAACTAAAAGCAAGATATTTAGACATCAGAGACCATATTATCAACATATGTAGATATACATATCATACATAGCATCATCAACATAATACACTAGGCAATTACACTAAATCAGGTTATTTTTAAACATTAGAAAATATTTTTGGTATATATATTTTGGAACAAGTCCAATATTGATATGGGGTTCAGGGCAGGCCGTTGGGGTCGATATGGACCATGGGCATAACCAAAACGGCACGTGTTTTAAAACTACAAACGACGGCGAAACAAACTCAGCGGGCTTACTTTACTGGATTCTACGCGGCGCGTCCCAGCCCAGAGAAGATCCAGCTAGTCTAACTCAGTGGGCTTGATTTCTAGTTTTTCATACCAAATTATTTAGGGAAAAACAAGATCTCGTATTCTAATATCAAGATTGGTTGATACGGTGTTTTCTTGAGTGGTAGAGCCACGCTGTAGACACTTGTCTACAGCATGAATGGGCCGGCTCGTCCGGATCGTTACCACTGTCTCACAGAAAACCGGCGTAAAGTAGCAGCTTGCTGCTACGTTTCGTACGGTAAGTGAGATATCCGGAGGCCCAAATCCCTCTCACCTTCCCAATCCCTGAATTATCCCTTTCCTTTAAGGTCTATAACGTGCCCATTATTCTTTTGGTATTGTGAGCGTACATGGGCGATGGTGATCACCTACCATCAGGTGACCCACTTGCTCGTAGGTCGGCCTATGCAATAAAAAAAATAACGGACCCTGGGTATTTCCGAATCAATGTGTTTAAAGCTACCACCGGATCCAAACGCGTTCTTGAGAAGACCCGGCGAAACAAACTCAGTGGGCTTGTTTTTGGTCCGATTAATATATCCTCGAAAACTTTAACTTGGTACATACATACGCACTCACGCCTGTAATCCCGAAGGGGTAGGCAGAGGTGTAATCAGTACACCCACATTTCGCCGAGCGTATCTCCGTCGCTTATGTGATAGGGGGCGAGCCTATCGCCACACCGGGCACAAATTCCAGACTCCGGGCTGATACTGAGCATTTCGTAATAGAAAAACCCAATACGACTTTACCCGACCCAGGGATCGAATCCGAGACCTCAGCGTTGGTCTCAATCGTAACGCGTACGCATTACAACTGCGCCACCGAGGCAGTCACATCGAACGCGACGAAATCTTTGTATAGGTAGGTAAATTTATACAAAGATATTCAACAAGCCCACAGTTAAGACGCCATTTCGTCCGGAAGGATATCGAGATTGCCGGATGAACATAAATCCGTCAAACGGTCAAGTGGTTGCAGTTAGGGGTTGAACCAACCCTTGTCTAAACTATAAATGATTGATTTCTATTTCTTTTACATCGTCGGGTATGTATCTTTGAAGTGAAAAATTCTTTAGCCGCGTTGGGCACTTTTTGTTAGGGGTTCACGTCACCGACATGCTCATAACGCGCAGCGGCCGTGTGCTGTGCGCGTTAGACACTTTGTTGGATGGGTGAAATCTCGTGCGTTCGCGTCACCGACATGCTTATACCAGTATATCTGTAGCTATACAGCGGACGTATTGTGCAACATTAGTGCTGTGTATATCTTATAAGTGAAATTGAATGGATTTAGTGAAAAGTTCAATGTGTATATACTGTGCATTGTTGAAATAGTGTTTTTGTTTGATTATTATTTGAATAGTTAAATAAAGAATCATTGTGCAGTACAATAGTGAGTACTAAAACACCATATAAACATGCATATAATTGTTGCTCGGAGTGTCAATAGATGTGAAAACCAGATTGATGTTGATAATTTTAATTCAAACATTATGAAATTTCAAATTTTAATACTAAAAGTACTAAGTTTTCACTTCTATCGGCAGTGTCTACAACGGCGTTTTATTTTATTTTATTAGCTTGAATGACGAGACGTGCAAGTCGCCCGCCTGATGGTAAGCGCCACGCCTGCTCATAAACAGAAGCAACGCCACACAGAACTTCGAATTACAAAGCACTGTATGGCATTGGACTGCGCTCGTCACCCTGAGACATAAGTTGTTAAGTCATAATGCCCAGTAATTTCACTGGTTTCAATGTTTGCTGAAAACACAACAGTGTGTATACACTGCTGTCAGAAATACACAAAGCGGTGGTACCAACCCAGACGGCCTCGCACATACGAGAGACCTACCGCCTTGTACCTCTCGGGTATTGATCGTTTCCCGCCAAAAAATTTGCCCATAATCTACGTACAGTGAGTGAAATGTCCGGAGGCCCAAATTAGCAACGAACCCATGTTTTTTGGGTATTAAAGATGTTCATGAGCGATGAATATCACTCACTATCCGGTGACCCACTTGATCGTTCATCCTGCTATAAAGAAATAAAATTAAAACATTAACGAAGATTTCGCGTAAGAATAATATGGTACAACCGAATTCAGATATTTTTGAATTTTTGACTGACTCGGTGGCGCAGTTTAAATGCGTACTCGTTACGATTGAGGCCGACGCTGAGGTCTCGGGTTCGATCCCCGGGTCGGGTAAAGTGGTTTTGGGTTTTTCTATTGCGAAATGCTCAGTATCAGCTCGGAGTCTGGAATTTGTGTCCGATATGGCGATAGGCTCGCCCCCTATCACATAAGGGACGGAGATACGCTCGGCGAAATGTGGGTGCACTGGTTACACCTCTGCCTACCGCTTCGGGGATTACAGGCGTGAGTGCGTATGTATGTATGTATTTTTGAAGTCGGTTAAACAATGTAAAATACATTTAAAGGTACAGTCGCGGAAAAACTCCATGAATAAAATTATGTGTTCCGTATAAAATTTATAAGGCATATAAAACGAATGTAAGGGGAATTCTGTTTGAATACCATTAACATTTATTGCACATTGAGTTGTGGGAGTATTGCAATATGCGGCCTATTTAACCGACTTCAAAAAAAGGTAGAAGTTTCTCAATTCGGCGCGGTTTTTTTTTAATGGCATAGGCTGGCAAACGAGCAAGTGGGTTACCTGATGGTAAGTGATCTCCACCGCTCATGTAGGCCCATAATACCAAAAGAATCATGGGCGCGTTGCCGACCTTAAAGGAAAGGGATAATTAAGGAATTGGGAAGGGGAGGGGGTTTGGTTCTCCGGATATCTCACTCACCGTACGAAACGCAGCACCAAGCTGCTACTTTACGTCGGTTTTCTGTGAGACAGTGGTAATGGCCCGGACGAGCCGGCCCATACATGCTGTAGACAAAATTGTCTACAGCGTGGCTCTACCAGTCAAAAATGTGTATACACTCATTTTGTATACGTACATCGATTTGTCAACCAATTGTGGAGCAAATTTGTTGAAAAAAAAATCATTCGATAAAGTTTAGCTGCGATGTGGTCCCATATAAATTTGGTTAAGATCTGATGACGGAGTACGGAGTAAAAAAATGAAACTCCTCAACGGACAACAGGACACTCGTCGTGATTGTGTTATTGTGTTGGATTTACATGCTATTGCTGTAACTACCACTAAAAATTGAAAAATAAAATAAGTTTAAATGAAACTTAGAAATCGACTTCAAAATAAAAACACTCAAACTGTCAGAAATAACAATTTCTATGGGTCTCTTTGGAGTCGGTGCAATTTTATTTGACCGGCAGCGACACAGGCACCGACTCCAGAGACCTATAGAAATTGTTATTTTTGACTTGTCAATGTTTTTATTTTAAGTTTTATTAAAACTAACTTTATTATATCGAATAAAAATACGGTAATCGTGACGCAAAGAAAGCCTAGGATGGTTTCAAATCTCAGGTGATAGGCCCCTCGCATCAGAGACCACCACCGCTTCGTCTATTTCTACCGCCAAGTAGCGTGTTAGCACTATTGTGTAATTATTGGGCGTTATGATACATCTTAGGTATGTTTCTCGGTGATGAGCGCAGTTCAGTGCCATGCAGCGCTTTATAATTTAATGCTTTGTGTGGTGTTTACTTCTGTTTATGGGAATACAGACGAGCAACCTGCTCGTTTCGTCATTCAAGCTAATAAAAAAGAGCCGGCAATCAGAATTCAAATAAGCAGCGAAAGCTCAGGGGGGAGTGGTACGGACTGTCGAGGCTAAAGTTGCAGGTTCGAAACCAGCCCCAAGAGCACACACCTCAGACTTTTCTAAGTTATGTGTGTATTAATTGTTAATTATCTATTGCTTTAACGGTGAAGGAAACATCGTGAGGAAACCGAAATACCTCAGAAGTTCTTCACAAGAATTTCGAAGGTATGTGAAGTTTGCCAACCCGTATTAGGCCAGCGTGGTGGACTAAGGCCTAACCCCTCATTCAGTAGAGGAGGCCCGTGCCCAGCAGTAGGACATGTATAATACAGGGCTAGTATTATTATTTTATTACTTCCTACCAAGGACTTAATGTTTACTACTAGACGAGCTGTTTAGAAGTAAAATTGTATCACATACCACGGGAGTGGACAATTCCTTAATTTTCTATTTGATTAAGTTCGTTGCGGGACAAAGACAATTTAGCATTTCCAGAGACTCGCCGAGCTTCACTGCTCGGTGTCAACAAAAATGCGTGCCACTGTCGATCCTGGTGCACAGGAGTTACAGTGGCGGGTGTGTGGGTGGGATAGTCTCGATACCGCGGGAGTTTGACAGCTCACAGACAGGGAGCGCGATAGAGGTTCTAGTTGAGAAAGAAAGAAAGAAAGAATAGAAAGCACTTTATTTAGCCAACACTTGAGACCAGCTGCAGAAAATATAATGGTAAAATTACACAAGATAAAATAGAGTAGAATGAATAGTTTGCCCAGTATGTAGGCGATATAAAGCAAGATAAAAAACAAAAAATAAAATAAAAAACATAAACATTGTGTCTAAACATTTGAGAGTAAGCGAGATGGTAATATTGAGTTACGGTCAATTGACCGTAACTTAGTGGCACAATTTCTGTGTACCGCACAGCTTCCTACAAATCTCTGTATCTCTGTGATCGTATAGGTAGACATGAATATACATTTTGGGGGTACAATCGACCCCTCTGGCCATAAATCTCACATTTGAGAAGGTACACGAATTCACACTTAACTTTACCGGTTAATAGCGTATGGGTTTGCTTATTTTTGAAAATTTATTGACCCTGTACTGAGTCGTCTGGTTTTTAACCGATGAAAAAAGAGGGATGTTCTTCATGAAACGCGTTTTTTAACTTTTATGATGATATAGGTCGCTTGCAAGTTGGTAGGTCCCTCGTATGTGAGAGGCCGGCTGGGTTGGTACCACCGCTTTGTCTATTTCCGCCGCCAAGCAACAGTGTGTAAGCACTGTTGTGTTCCGGTTTGCAAGACATTGAAGCCAGTAAAATTACTGGGCATTATGAGGTATAACACCTTATATTTCGGGGTGACCGAGCGCAGTCCAGTGCAGTGCAGTGTCATGCAGTGCATTCTTATTTAAATTTCTGTGTGGCGTTGCTTCTATTTATGAGTAGGCGTGGCGCTTATCAGGCGAGCGACCTGCTCGTCTCGTCATTAAGGCTAATAAAAAAAAACACTCACGCCTGTAAGCTCCGAAGGGATAGGCAGAGGTGTAACCAGTACGCCCAAATTCCGCCGAGATTATTTGCGGCTCATGATGTGATAGGGGGCGAGCCTATCGCCATACCGGGCACTGGACTCCGGGCTGATACTGAGCATTTCAAAATAGTAAACCCCAATCTTTTACTCGAACCGGGGATCGAACCCGAGACCTCAGTCGTAATGCGTACGCATTACAACTCCGCCACCGAGGCAGACTATGTTTAAATGTAACCTTTAAATAATTCTAGTATAATAAAGTTGTAACACATTCTTTGCACGGAATTTACTGGCTGAATAAAGGGTAAGCATATTCATATACAGAGCGTTGCAAAAGATTCAATTTTTTTTATTTACACTAATATTTTATAGAGGAAAGATTTGTATTTTTGTATGTAACGAATAAACTTATAAACTACAGGACCGATTTCAAAAATTGTTTTACCGTTAGAAAACTACATTATCACTGAGTTACATAGGCTACTTTTTATCCCGGAGAAGGCCGTTCACGCGAGCGGAGCCGCGAACAAAGGCTAGTGTTTTATATCCAGTTTGGGTGGTTTGGGACCGCAAGTCCCTCGTAGTTCCTGATACCCACGATACAGGTTAACCTAGTGTGGGGTCAGGACTATGTGTGTGACTGTTGGATGTATTTATGCTATTTGACGGGCAGCGACACAGACATCGACTCCGAAAATACCTATAGAATTTGTAATTTTTTTGAAGTCGACATTATTGTTTTGTTAAAACTTACTTACTTTATTTATTCCCAAAATAACTTTCTAAAAACTAAATTTTGAGATTGCTCTACCTGGGTTTTGATCACTATATTAAAACACCCTATATAACGTTACGAAAGCCAAAACTGCTTCTCATCTTTATAACTTTTACGTGACGTGAAAACCGTGCCGTGTGGGCTCTATAGAGATTTAACTACTTCATAAAGGTAAGTTAACTTTTAACTGGCTTTAAAGGGCGGGAGGTTCTAAATACATACGCAAGCCTGTACTCCCCGAAAGGTTGGCAGAGGTGTAACTAGTACACCCACATTTCGCCAAGCTTATTTCCGTCGCATGATGTGATAAGGGACGAGGTTATAGGGCACAATTCTAGACGCCGGCTTTTTCTGATAGAAAAACTCAATATTACTTTACTCGATTCGGGAATCGAACCCGAGACCTCGGCACAACAGTCGTAACGCGTACATATTACAACTGCGCCTCCGAGGCCGGTTCTTAATACATCTGTACATACAGTATGTAACAAAAACCCTGTTGGCCCTTTTTGGGTCGTGAAGATAGACAGCTTAATAAAAATAGTTAGATTAAACTAATAATAAAGAGAAGCAAGATATTATCCTTACTTAAAAAAAAAAAAAAAAAAAAATTGCTATAGTAGCTTAGAAAAATGAACATATTTCAAATTATTTACATCTGAATTTCTATGTGTACTGCCCTGTTGGCCCTTTTTGGGTCGTGAAGATAGACAGCTTAATAAAAATAGTTAGATTAAACTAATAATAAACAGAAGCAAGATATTATCCTTACTTAAAAAAAAAAAAAAAAAAAAATAGCTATAGTAGCTTCGAAAAATGAACATATTTCAAATTATTTACATCTGAATTTCTATGTGTACTGCCCTGTTGGCCCTTTTTGGGTCGTGAAGATAGACAGCTTAATAAAAATAGTTAGATTAAACTAATAATAAACAGAAGCAAGATATTATCCTTACTTAAAAAAAAAAA
Source organism: Mimas tiliae (assembly GCA_905332985.1). Lineage (NCBI taxonomy): Eukaryota > Metazoa > Arthropoda > Insecta > Lepidoptera > Sphingidae > Mimas > Mimas tiliae. Next base: position 5,185,029 of record HG995266.1, on the reverse strand, counting down.
AAAAAAAATAGCTATAGTAGCTTCGAAAAATGAACATATTTCAAATTATTTACATCTGAATTTCTATGTGTACTGCCCTGTTGGCCCTTTTTGGGTCGTGAAGATAGACAGCTTAATAAAAATAGTTAGATTAAACTAATAATAAACAGAAGCAAGATATTATCCTTACTTAAAAAAAAAAAAAAAAAAAAATTGCTATAGTAGCTTAGAAAAATGAACATATTTCAAATTATTTACATCTGAATTTCTATGTGTACTGCCGAAGCCGGGCGCGCGGCACGTTTGCTGTACTTGGACGCCGCAACTTGCTATCTCGCTCTGGCTCTAAGCCATCGCTCTTGCAGACGTAATCAATCGAAATACGGTTTACAAACAATAAATTAATTCAAGTTTAAATAATTGGTGATAGGCTCGCCCCCTATCACTTGAGGGACGGAAATACGCTCGGCGAAATGTGGGTGTACTGGTTACACCTCTGCCTACCCCTTCGGGGATTACAGGCGTGAGTGCGTATATGTAATAAATATGATTATTTTTATAGTCTCATTTTCGTATGCGAGTTATTTCATTACGTTTCAATATCGATTCTGATATCACAGTTAAAACGCCCGACAGGGTTTTTGTTACATATTGATATATTTCTTTTATGTATTCCTCACATTACACACACACTTTACAAGGTGGTAGGCCCCTCGTTTGCGAGACACCGGCTGTGTTGGTACCACCGCTTTGTCTATTTCTGCCGCCAAGCAACAGTGTGTAAGCACTGTTGTGTTCCAGTGTGAAGGACATTGAAGCCAGTGTAATTACTGGGCATTATGAGACTTAACACCTTATGTCTCGGGGTGACGAGCGCAGTCCAGTGTCTTGCAGTGCTTTATTTAAAGTTCTGTGTGGCGTTGCTTCTGTTTATGAGCAGGCGTGGCGCTTACCATCAGGCGAGCGACCTGCTCGTCTTGTCATACAATCTAAAAAAAAATGTAACTAGGTGGTATGGCAGAACCGTCTGGATTGATACCACCGCTTTGTCTACTTCTGCCACCATGCAGCAGTGTGTAAGCACTGTTGGATTGTGCTCCTCACACCGAGACATAAGATGTTAAGTCACATAACACCCAGTAACTTCAGCAAGCAGCAAGCTGCTACTTTACGTCGGTTTTCTGTGAGACAGTGTTAACGACCAGTAGGCCTAGTACAAGTTTTAATAGTTTTGAAAAACGATGAAAGTTTTCTTTTTCTCTCAATACGTCAAATATTAGTGGCCCACTAGTGGGAACTGATGAATTAAAATTAATTATATGGTTTATTTTATTGCATAATAATAAAATATGAAATTTGTTTTCAAGCGATTCTTTCCTTTATTACCGTATGAATTACTAGTTTGACACTTTGGAGGTAGTAATTTTACACGAGTTCGAAAACTGTGAACGTATTTGTAACTCATACTAGGTCTACAGGACATTCATGCTGTTGACAAAAGTATCTACAGCGTGGCTCTACCACTCAAAAAATTAAAGCTTATGTACCTAATTGGGTAGTTGACTAGATTTTTTTATATAAGTTACGTTACTCAAAATCTATTGCAGAAAGATTTTTATAAATCGGACCAAAAATAAATAAGTTGGAAGCCATTCAAATCCTTTAGAAGGGGTAATTGTCAAATGACAGACGACGCAAACTTTGACGTCACTGTGTAAAATGTTCATTATGGTGCACGCGTGCAAGCGAGATAGTGAGATATCCCTACTACGCACCCACTTTTCCTCATACCAACATTTAAAGTCATAACTGCGGGCACATTTCTGAACCAATTTCGATTGTGTTTTAATATAAAAGGGTTTCTTTTGCGTATCTTTTTCTGTTGCTTATAAAATAATGTATAAAATTCAATATAGGAAACTACTCTATTGAAAATCATTTTTGTTCAATAATTTAATATTATTATAATTCCATAATAAGGGTCCAATATATTTTCATATTTCTTTATCCTCTTGAGAATGGCGCGATGGGGTTGGTCTGAAGGAAGAAGATGCCTCTTTGTCTGAAATCATATTTCAATCGTATTATAATCATATATTCATATTTCGTATTAAAATCATGTTTCTTTTTATTCATAGTTATATTTGACCCACCAACAGACTATACAGCAAGTAGCTAACAAAGATATTATACAAGGTGGTAGGTCCCTCGATTGCGAGAAGCCGGCTGGGTTGGTACCACCGCTCTGTCTATTTCTGCCGCCAAGCAACAGTGTGTAAGCACTGTTGTGTTCCGGTTTGAAGGACATTGAAGCCAGTGAAATTACTGGGCATTATGAGACCTAACACCTCATGTCTCGGGGTGACGAGCGCAGTCCAGTGTCATACAGTGCTTTGTTATTTAAATTTCTGTGTGGCGTTGCTTCTGTTTATGAGCAGGCGTGGCGCTTACCATCAGGCGAGCGACCTGCTACTCGTCATTCAAACTAATTTAATTTTAAATTTAAATAAAAAAATCTTATGTTACTGCTCGCCTAGTTATAGGTGGGCCCAGCTAATAATTTATATTCCTAAATAATTTATTGAAATAAAACTAGTTTATACGGATTTTATCGAGGTTTAATTTTAATTTTAGTCCCGACGTTTCGAAAGCTTTTCAGCCTTCGTGGTCACGGGAGAGACTGGTCGAATCCGTATAAACTAGTTTTATTTCAATGTGTAATATTCACGTAAACCTAAGTAATCACAAAATAATTTATATTTAGTTTTTATATAATTTAAATTTTTATTAAATTAAATAAAAACTTTTTAACAATGATTTTTTTACGAGCTCTATATTTTAAACATGTGCGACTGCTGGGCACGGACTTCCTCTACTGAATGAGAGGGGTTAGGCCTTAGTCCACCACGCTGGACTAATGCGGGTTGGCAGACTTCACATACCTTCCAAATTGTTATGAAGAACTTCTCAGGTATTTCGGTTTCCTCACGATGTTTCTTTCCTTCACCGTTAAAGCAAGCGATAATTAACAATTATTAAGGGCAGGTGGAAGAACTTTGTTCTTTTAGTTTTTTTAATTTTATGGCGTAGGCCGACAAACGAGCAAATGGGCCACCTGATGATAAGTGATCACCACCACCCATGTACGCCCACAATACCAAAAGAGTCATGGGCGCGTTGCCGACCTTAAAGGAAAGGGATAATTTAGGGATAGGGAAGCGGAGGGGATTTGCCCTCCGGATATCTCACTCACCGTAAGAAACGCAGCAGCAATCTGCTACTTTACGCCGGTTTTCTGTGAGACAGTGGTAACGACCTGGACGAGCCGGCCCAATTATGCTGTAGACAGAACTGTCTACATCGTGGCTCAACCAACTGTACTGCAGTTTATTATGATAGTCCTTACCCAGTTTTGGGGTTGCGGCCACCCATCCTGAGAGTACTGCTAGGATTGCAGGTACCACGTTGAGCATCCTGAAGGGTGGCGCATCTCTGGCCAGTAAAACCACCAGTTCGCAATGATTCAGCCATGAAGTAGTACGATCTGTGAAAGGATGAATATTAGCAAACGCCGGCAAATATGGAAGTGGGTCATACTGATGGTAAGTGATCTCCACCGCCCCTGAACATACACAAAATCTGAAGAAAATTGTTTTTTTGAATTGAAAACCTCTTTAGCCGCGTTGGGCTCTTTTTGGTTATGAAAGTCTTATGGTTTCGTGTCACCGACATGCTTATAGCAGTATATCTGTAGCTATACAGCTGACGTATTGTGCAACATTAGTGCTGTGTATATCTTATAAGTGAAATTGAATGGATTTTTTGAAAAGTTCAATGTATATATACTGTGCATTGTTGAAATAGTGTTTTTGTTTGATTATTATTTGAATCGTTTAAGTGTAGAATCATTGTGCAGTACAATAGTGAGTACTAAAAAACCATATAAACATGCATATAATTGTTGCTCGGAGTGTCAATAGATGTGAAAACCAGATTGATGTTGATAATTTTAATTCAAACATTAAGAAATTTCAAATTTTAATACTAATAAATTTCCATTTCTATCGGCATTCTCTACAACTGCCAATTTTTTGCGAATGGATTTGTTCTGTTAGCTTATATTGCTTTTACAGCTTCACCCGACAATAAAGCCGGCGCATATGGCGCTCTAGACAGAAATATGTATAATGTATTTAGTAGCGATTAGGCACAGAGGCGACTTTTAGAAGGCTCAGACCTCAGCTTGAGCAATCGCTGGGGAGTATAGTTTAGGGCCGTCTCTGCACATCATTGTGCCGAGGGTTAGTTGTGGGAGCTCTTTGGATTCCGCAGGCGTGTCCTATGTCGGAGTCGCGTATTATTATTGCGATTCGGATTGGGCAAGGAAAGTGCTGCTTCGATAGCGAGTGTGATGGGGTCGTTGGGATCTGCCAAAACATGTTTGGGACGTTGAAATTGACGCGTTACCGACCTTCACGCCCATGTTATTTCTGGTTATTCGTGTAAGGACGGAAATCATCGGAAGACCCACTTGCTCATTTGCCTTTCTCTGCTATAAAAAAATGACACAGACAGACGGACGCACCGCAAAGTAATTCTAATCAATATTAATTTATTTTATTGAATCCATAAAATGTTATACATTGTTTAGATTTGACTGCCTCGGTGGCGCAGTTGTAATGCGTATGCGTAACGACTGAGGCTGACACTGAGGTCTCTGGTTCGATTTCCGGGTCGGGTAAAGTGATATTGGGTTTTTCTATCATGAAATGCTTGGTATTGTCCGGAGTCGGGAAATGTGCCCGATATGGCGATACACAGTATACATATAGCTCATGAGAAGCGTTCGGTGACGATGACGCGAGTTCCATGATTTTTGTTCACCCAAAAAGTGCTCAACGCGCCTAAAACAGTTTTCACTTCAATAACAAATTCAATAGGTCTCTTTAGAATCGGTGCCTGTGTCGCTGCCGGTCAAATAAAATTGCACCGACTCCAAAGAGACGTATAGAATTTGTTATTTTTGACTTTTCAGTCTTTTTATTTTGAAGTCGGTTTCTTTGTTTTGTTAAACGTTATTTTATTTTCAAATTGTTTGTGGTAGTTACAGCAATAGCATGTAAATTCCAATACAATAACACAATCGCGACGAGTGTACTGTTGTCCGTTGAGAAGTTTTATTTTTTTACTCCGGTCTCCGTCGTCAGATTTTAACCAAATTGAATTGGGACCACACGGGAAGCACCAGCTTTCAAATAAAGAAAGAATTATCAAAATCGGTTCACCCAGTCGTAAGTTCTGAGGTAACAAACAAAATAAAAAATACAGTCAAATTGAGAACCTCTTCCTCTTTTTAAGTCTGTTAAAAAATTACCTGTAATGATCGCAGAGTGCAGTCATGCAACCAGGTTGACCAACGCCTCCGTTGGGATAGAAGTCGACATGGCCGTGGGGTTGGAGGACTCCAATATTCCCAGCATTTGTGTGTATTATTTCAGTATACAAACTATCGGCAGGTCTGATGACGTTGTTCGAGTCCCATCTGGCTGCAGGGTCGAGGCCTGGAAGGTTATTGATTAAAAATATTACCTAAGTAGCCTAAGTTACTCCTTATTACATCAGCTATCTGCCAGTGAAAGTCCCTTCAAAATCAGTCCAGCCGTTCCAGAGATTAGCCGGAACAGACAGGAATACAGACAATTTTTTTTTATAGCCTACTTAGTGTCCCACTGCTGGGCAAAGGCCTCCCCCAACTTCTGCCACTTGTCACGGTCCTGGGCGATCTCTTGCCACTTTGGAGAAAAGTTGACAATGTCGTCTCTCCATCTCTTCCTAGGTCGCCCACGTCGTCGGTAACCATCGGTTGGTGACCAGTCTGTAGTATTTTTGGCCCATCTGTCTGGATTCATTCGACATACATGGCCGGCCCAGTCCCACTTAAGCCTGGCGGTTTTCATACCAACGTCTGTAAGACCTGTCATGGAACGCAGGTCGATGTTTCTTACATGGTCTATAAGTTTTACATTCATAATGTTGCGCTCCATTGTTCGTTGGCATACAGACAGGTGGGACTTTTGATTTTTAGTCAGGGACCACGTCTGAGCACCATAGGTTAGAACAGGCAGGATGCATATGTCCATAATTTTTCTTTTAAGGCAGATAGGTATATCACCTTTGAGATAATCTTTCAAAGACCAGTAGCTCCTCCAAGAGTTTTGAATTCGTCTTTCGACTTCTTTGTCTTGTCTGCTCTCGAAGGAAACCAACTGGCCCAAGTATATATACTCATCCACGTACTGTATATCCTTTCTGTCTACCTGGATCTTTATATTGGTGCTGTTCGACATTATCTGTGTCTTTGACCTGTTTATCGCAAGTCCCACCCTCGCACTCGCGTCAGACAGTTCTTGTAGCATAGTGTCCAGCTCAGGTGCTGACTGTGCGAAAAGGACGATATCATGCCCTTATTTGTCCATAAACCAGTTAAATTTCTAAATACATCCTCCAAGGTAGAAATAAACAGTTTGGGTGAGAGGGGATCACCCTGCTTTACTCCTTTATTGATGGGAAATGTGGTTCCTGGTGTGTGGAGCTTCATTCGTGCTGTACTGTTGTTGTATATTATTTTAATTAAATCGATGTAAGTTTGCTCTACAGCTTGATTTTCCAATGCAGTAAATATTGCCGTATGTGATAGGCTGTCAAAGGCCTTTGAATAGTCGACAAATGCTAGGTACAATGTTTTATTGAACTCCATAGATTTTTCCATTATTTGGTTTATTGAGTGGAGGTGGTCTACTGTGGAGAAAGCAAGGCGAAATACGGCCTGTTCAGCTGGTTGGTGGGAATCAAGACGTGGGGCTATACGGTTTTCTATTATTTTCATAAATAGTTTATATAAATGAGAAATTAAGCTTATAAGCCGGTAATTTCCTATCTCTGCTTTGTCTCCTTTTTTGTGCAATAAAATAATGTTTGAGTGGCACATCTCATTTGGGACTTTGCCAGTGTATAAGATCGTGTTAAATAGCTTAGTTATATGGGGTAGAAGAGCAGGCTCACTAATCTTCAAAATCTCGGTAGTGATACCGTCCTCCCCAGGGCTCTTGTGATATTTCATTGTTTTTAGAGCAGAGTGTACTTCGTAATTACTTATTGGTGGGATTTTATCTGGACAGGAATACTCAAGATAGGTGTCGATTTTTGCTGGTCCCGCGTAAAGGTTTTCGTAATACTCAGTGCATAAGCTTGTGATCTTATCGCGGTTAGTGTGTTTTATCCCAGAACTGTCTTTCATACTTGTAATCCAAGTTCTACCTCTGGAAATACCTTGCTTTGCTGTACGAAGAGACCTATTTGTTTGCAGCGCCATTTTGATTTGGTAGGTATTATATTTCCTTGTGTCTGCTCTAATACTTCGTTTGACCTGTCTGTCTAATATTCTGAATTTCGAAGACTGTCGTGGTGTTATTTGTCGTTCTTTAATTAGTGCAATAGTACGTGAAGATAATTTATTTTGTTTTTTGTCTGGTTTAAAACTCTTGGTTGTAATCTTAATTGACTCAATTATATGTTGGTATTGTTCGTTTACTTGGTCGTTTTCTATGTTTACGGTAGATAATTGTTTATGTATAACAGAATTCACATGGTCAGCATTATTTAAAAGTGTATCTTTATCAATTCTTTTAATTTTACTAATGAAGAGATTCTTACGGTGTATCTTATGGTTAAAAAAATTATCTTTACTCTAATGGGCCTGTGGTCTGAGCTGAATTTAAATTGATTAAGGACCTCTATGTTTTTTGTAATATTAAGATCGGATGTAAGGGCATAATCGATTTCATTTTTTATTTTTCCATCCGGAGAAATCAAAATGTATATACCAAAATATTTTTTTTTATAAAATATTAATATAAAAAAAAATATTTTGGTATATGTACCGTATATTAATTTTATTTTTATTGACCGCCTCGGTGGCGCAGTTGTAATGCGTACACGTTACGATTGAGGCTAACACTGAGGTCTCGGGTTCGATCCCCGGGTAGGGTAAAGTGGTATTGGGTTTTTCTATTACGAAATGCTCCGTATCAGCCCGGAGTCTGGAATTTGTGCCCGGTATGGCGATATGCTCGCCCCCTATTACATCGTGGGACGGAGATACGCTCGGCGAAATGTGGGTGTATTAGTTACACCTCTGCTTACCCCTTCGGGGATTTCAAGCGTGAGTGCGTATGTAATTTTATTTTTATATAAATTTTTGTATTAATTTTAATTCACAGTAAATGCCATTTTCGAAGAAAGCCAAGATATAATATAGCTATTTATCTAAAATAACTTCAAATTAAATGAATAATATATGCACGTAAATAATGACAATGTTTTATGGATCACAATAAACAATTTCGTGTTAGTTTATCGAATTTAACGTTCGCAGCTATTCAAACAACAACAACTGCTCTTGTCGCTTTCTCGCGGGCGACTAAATGAGTTGCGGTCAATTGGCCGTAACTTAGTGCACAATTTATTTGTACCGCACAGCTTGTCTAGTAGTATACATTAAAGTTTTTGCTCCTAACAATATATTGATCTTACCTGAAACATAGGCTACGTTTCCATTGATATTCCTCGCCATGATACCAGCTCCGTGGCCCCCCACACTGTACCCCACGATGTGGTAGTTAGCCGGCGATGCTCCAGTCTCCCTGTTAACCCAGTTGATAAACCGAGCTGCGGCTTCAGCTGTGAAAGAGGCATTTCATTAATTCATCGAATTATTAAAAAATATGGCTTAAAATGAATAGCTGCTATGTGGTCCCATATAAATTTGGTTCAGATCAGAGGGGCTAGCACGGAAAACTATCGAAATCGTAATGTAAAGGTATCGAGGGCTCGATAGATAATTCCTTAAATATCATTGGTCTATATTCCATATAAATTTGTTTCTTTTACGTACGATAGAGGCGCTGTACTAAAATCTCATAGAAATTGTTGTCGATGACAGCTCGAATTACTTTTCGCAAGATTCCCTGCTAGCCCCTCAGATGACGGAGTATGGAGTAAAAAAATTACAAAATGAAACTCGTCAGCGATTATGTTATTGTATTGCAATTTACATGACTAGGGGCTTTGCCCATGTTTATCCACAAGACATAAAATAAAAAAAAACATTAAGTCCGACGAATATGAGACATATGTTACTTTCTTCCCCACATTATTCTGCATCGATTGGTATCGGTCTCGACCCCATACCCCCAGCGGTTTCGGAGGAGATAGCGTGACAAGCTTTTGGCACCGGCAGCGGCGGCGGCGTCAGTTACTTTTTTTTAGAATAGAGAGATATTTCTTACCAGCAAGTACAGCATTGGGTCCCCAATGAGATCCAGAGCCCCAGTCCAAGACTATGACATTCACGTTCTCGTAAGCGAGGAAAGCTGCAAGAAAAATATATTTTGTACAAAAGCCTTTCATGATATAGTAGAACTGCTGAGGTAGAGGTCGCAGATTTGATACCAAACCCTAAGGCATAATTAAAGCTGTATTTTCAAAGTAACGTATATTTTTTATAGCATAGGACGGCAAACGAGCAAGTGAGTCACTTGGTAGTAAGTGATCTCCACCGACCTTGTACGCCCACAATACCAAAAGAATGAAGATAGTAGGTCCCTTGTATGCGAGAGGCCGTCTGGGTTGTTACCACCGTTTTGTCTATTTCTGCCACCAAACAGTAATGTAGCACTGTTGTGTTCCGGTTTGAAGGCCATTGAAGCAAGTGAAATTACTGGGCATTGTGAGACTTAACATATTATGCTTCGGGGTGAGGAACACAGTCCATCGCCATGCAGTGCTTTGTAATTCAAAGTTCTGTGTGGTGTTGCTTCTGTTTATGAGCAGGCGTGACGCTTACCATCAGGCGATCGACCTGCTCTTTTTGTCACTCAAGCTAATAAAAAAACAAAAGATTCATGGATGCGTTGCCGCCCTTAAAGGAAAGGGATAATTAAGGGATTGGGAATGGGTAGGGGGATTTCGGCTTCTAGATATCTCACAGCAAATTGCTATTTTACGTCGGTTTTCTGTGAGAAAATGGTAACGACCCGGTTTTGCCTGCCCATTCGTGCTGTAGACAAGACTGTCTACAGCGTGGCTCTACCATTTACTGAAAGTGTGTATTCATTGTTCTTACAAAATTAAAATAAAATAAATTTGACCACACCTTTCTGCAACAGGTTGTGTAATACTTATATCGTACACTATACGTTGCTTAAATTTAACCACACCATTCTATAACACGATGTATTTATACTTATATCGTACAATATATTATGTAGCTTAAATTTGACCACACCTTTTTGTAACACGTTGTATAATACTTATATAGCACACTATACGTTGCTTAAGATCACACCTTTCTGTAACACGTTGTATAATACTTATGGTCAGATAGCTGGTAACACCGGCGCTGATCAGCTGGCCAATTCTCGTAATTTTAAACGTTCAAAATATCATTCCGATCTAATCTCAGCGTCAAGAAAGTTGCAAATGGCATTCTCTTAAACCAATAATCAACCTCAAATGCACCTAGCATTAGCAGTAGCATTATACCGTTTTGGCTTCAGTCAACTTTTATACTACATTCAATCTCATTACGATCTATGTTCACATTTGACGTTGATTATTGGTTTAAGAGAATGCCATTTGCAACTTTCTTGGCGCTGAGACTAGATCGGAATGATATATTTTGAACATTTAAAATTACGAGAATTGGCCTCCTGATCGCTCGTAACACCGGCGCTGATCAGTAGCACGCACCTGGCACAAGCACTCTGTTAAATCCACTGGTAACTGATCCCGCAAAACCATGCATCAGGACTACTGTCCTCCTGGTGCGGTCAAACTGGGAGTTACGGAGGCGGGCGACATCCCCCATGACTAAAGGCTGGCTGACGGATGGGTTTCTCCTGTAAGAGGAACGCAGAATAATTAAGATCCTATGACAGAAGCACTGTTGTGTTCCGGTTAGAAGGTCATTGAAGCCAGTGAAGTGACCGGGCATTATGAGACTTAACACCTTATGTCTGGGGGTGACGAGCGCAGTCCAGTATCCAGCTTCTGTTTATGAGAAGGCGTGGCGCTTACCATCCGGCGAGCATCATACAAGTTAATAAAAAAAAAGTTTTGTTTACAGTATGAATGGGCCGGCTCGACCGGGTCGTACCCACTGTCTCACAGAAAACCGGTGTAAAGTAGCAGCTTGCTGCTGCGTTTCGTACGGTGAGTGAGATATCCGGAGGCCCAAACCCCCTCCCCTTCCCAATTCCTTAATTATCACTTTCCTTTAAGGTCGGCAACGCACCCATGATTATTTTGGTATTGTGGGCGTTGGGCGGTGGAGATCACTTACCATCAGGTGACCCACTTGCTCGTTTGCTGGCGTTGACCATAAAAAAAAGGTTAACCTTGTTATATATAAAATTCTCGTGTCACACAGAATTGAGAACCTCCTTATTTGAAATTTGTTTAAAATACTAATTACCAAGTAAAAAGATGGTAAGCGTTAGTCCTATCTGGGTTATATCTGGCCATCGTCGCGTAGTCGCTCAGTTTGATCCAGTTGTCCACCAGATGGGGGATGCCCTCATCATCCCGAAGGTAACTGTAGCGTGGTCCCTCGGCGTCCCATTTGGAAATTACAGGATCGTTGGTGGGCAGGGCTGAAACAAATTAAAGTGTCATCTACAGCATGAATGGGCTGGCTCGTCCGGGTCGTTACCACTGTCTCACAGAAAACCGGCGTAAAGTAGTAGCTTGCTGCTGCGTTTCGTACGGTGAGTGAGATATCCGGAGGATCAAATCCTCTCTCCTTCCCAATCCCTTTATCCCTTTCCTTTAAGGTCGGCAACGCGCCCATGATTCTTTTGGCATCGTGGGCGTACATGGACGGTGGAGATTACTTACCATCATGTGACCCATTTGCTCGTTTGCTGGCCTATGCCATAAAAGTCTATTAGAATAATTACAAGGTCCCTCGCATGCGAGAGGCCGTCTATTTCTTTTTATATTGCTGGGAATTATGAGACTTAACACCTTATGTCTCGGGATGACGAGCGCAGTGCCATGCAGTGTTTTGTAATGTAATTCCTGATACCCACAATACAGGTTAACCTAGAGTGGGATCAGGACTATGTGTGTGACTGTTGGGTGTATTTATTTTATGAATGAATGAAATAAAATCGCAAAATCAAAACGTTTATCGATCACGTAGGCTATTAAAAAACCGCTTATGACTAGTTAATACAAAAATAAAAGCAAGATAAGTATACAGTTATCGGAACTCATATCAATTAATGTACAATATGTAACAAAAACCCTGTCGGGCGTTTTAACAATGATATCACAATCGATATTTAAACGTAATGAAATAACTCGCATACGAAAATGGGACTATAAAAGAAAACATTTATTTTTTATACTTTAGTTATTTTATTGTTTGTGATCCATAATTCGATTGATTACCTCTGCAAGAGCAATGACTCGGGGTTTAAATAAATACCTATTTCTTTGCGGTGCCAAGCATCGAAATAAGATAACTAGAACGATAACTCTCATATGAATCTGCCAAAAATACGGCTCCACTTACTTACACATGCAAAGGTAAAATCATACGTAACACTCATACACGGAACAAAAATTTATGAACGTTCAAAATCAACTTTATTTCATAAAAGTTAATGTCTAAATATTAAATTTCTAAATCGAGATAGGACGTTCTGCACCGCGCAGCAAATTAAACATATCAAGTGTAAACTAGAGATCATGAATGCATTTTTATGAATGGATGAATGAACGAGCTGCACAGACTTTTATAGCCCCGCCCGCTTGCACAGAGTTTTGATGGGGTCTTTTTTGTGCTTGAGTTACGTTTCTTGTCGTCTTATTTCGATGCTACCAAAGCATAATAATTAAAAATAATGTATGTACTAATGAATTGCAGATTTAAAATCCCAAGAATCCAAAGTCAGTGTAGGCATTGTCTCTTAAGGTTTTGACTCACAGTAAACATTTCGCTTCTTAATATTATTATAATATACATACATACATTTGCTTTCACGCTTGTAATCCCCGAAGGGGTAGGCAGAGGTGTAACCAGTACATCCATATTTCGCCGAGCATTTCTCCGTCCCATGATGTGATAGGGGGCGAGCCTATCGCCATACTGGGCACAAATTCCAGACTCCGGGCTGATACTGAGCATTTCGTAATAGAAAAATCCGATATAACTTTATCCCGACCCGGGGATCGAACCCGAGGCTCGATCGTCCCGAGACTCAGCGTTGGGCACCATCGTAACGCGTACGCATTACAACTGCCCCACCGAGACAGTTGATCGGCTATAAGTGGTAGAGCCACGCTATAGACAGTGTTGTCTACAGCATGAATGGGTTAGCTCAACTGGGTCGTTACCACAAACTCACAGAAAACCGACGTAAAGTAGCGACATGTTACTGCGTTTCGTACGGTGAAATATCCGAAATATTCCCAAATATTCCCAATCCCTTTATTATCCCTTCCCTTTAAGGGAACGCGTCCATGATTCTTATGGTATTGTGGGCGTGCATGGGCGGTGGAAATTACCATCAGACCCACTTGCTCGTTTACCGGCCTATGCTATAAAAAATCCATGACCTACGATACAACAGACTATTAATCTCGGAAAGCCATTAACATGGGCGAAGCAATAAGCAAAAGCTAGTTTAAGTTTAATTAAGCCGCTAATTCCCCAGTTATCATAATTAAGTATATCTATATGATTGATATTATCATATCATCATTATGTTTATTTTTTTTATCCGCATTGTTAGCAAGCTTACTAGTTACCCAATGGTACCCAAGGGCAGGTCACAGAAAGAGAGGTAGACCTCAAAAAAGATGGGATGATGACATTAGACAGGTCACTGGAACATCCGTGGCGCAGCGGGCGAGTAGTCGGCTGCGAAGCGAGAGGCCGTGGGCTCGATTCCCACACCGAGACAAATGTTTGTGTGAACCACAAATATTGGTCTCGGGTCTGGGTGTTGTGGGACCGCAAGTCCCTCGTAGTTGCTGATACCCACGACACAGGTTTACCTAGTGTGGGGCAGGACTATGTGTGTGACTGTTGGACGTGTATTATTATTATTATTATAATGGAGTAGAGTAGCCAGAGATAGAACAGAATGGAGACGGTTGGAGGAGGCGTTTGCCAATTGGCAAATGGACATACAAAAAATAAGCAAACGCCAAATACATTATTAAACACTATATAATAATATGTCCGATCAGAGGCTATAAAAAAATAAAAAAAAAATTAAAAAGATAAAATGTCCAAATATCTAGATCTGGCATACGAGGTTACTAACATGTGGGATGTTGACTCGACAATCATTGTCCCGATAGTCGTTTCCGTCCATGGGTTGATACCGAAGAGTCTCGACCAACACCTCCAGAGGCTCTCAATTGGCAGTTGGGTCAAAAGTCAGATGCAGAAGGCTGTATTATTGGACACGGCACGCATTGTGAGGAGGTTCCTCACACTGGGGCCCTAACCACCGGTGGCTTGGGTCCTAGGCCTCGCCATTGGAGGGTGATAATTTTTATATTTTTAAATTTTTTAATTTTTTAAGTAAATTAATATTTAAAAATGTAAAAAAAACTTTTAAAATAAAGAGTACTGTACATAAAAATAAAATAGATAGCAAGCTTATAGTAAAATATCTGGCCAAGTGCGAGTTGGAGCACGCACAGGCAAGGGTTCCGTAGTCAGTAAACAACCTAGCACTTTAATGGTTTCTGAAAGGTTGATCAATGTTAAATTAACTAATCAAATGTCAAATCTCATGTCAAGTCGAAATTGAGTTACTGGAAGCGTGGTCAACACCTTTGATTTAACACACAGGTCAGCTAACATAACTTTCAAATTAATATGAAAGACGGTCAAATATATCAGACAGTACTAAAGAGAGATCAAATATTATATTTTTTTTCAATATATAACGTTTCAGCAACTCGAATTGATTTGACAGCGAATTGAATTTTTAGTTGAATGTTGATTTGATCAGGCTTTCAGAAACCGGGCGTAAGTATTACCACTTTATAATTTATTGGGGACACGTACATTATAACCGCCTAATAAATTTTGGTTGAATGTCAACATTAACCCGCGAAATTCAATTGAATTTAGTTTTTTTGAAAATTCCAGCTCGATCCTTCGATTAAATATGGATAAAAATGATTTTGCGCAAATAATCGCAATGGATATACGTAATAATGACGATGAAAACTATAAATATTGTTTCTAGGGTTATTTATGATAAAAGAAAAGATTCATGGGCGTGTTGCCAACCTTAAAGGAAAACGATATTTAAGGGACTGGGAAGGGAGGGGATTTAGGCCTCCGGATATCTCACTCACCGTACGAAACGCAGCAGCAATCACCACTTTACGCTGGTTTTCTGTGAGACAGTGGTAACGACCCGGATGAACTGATTCATGCTGTAGACAAAACTATCTACAGCGTGGCTCTACCACTCAAAATGTAAAATTTATGGCAACCGCTGCCTACATCCCAGTAGGCGATGTAATCCTCCGTCGTCGTCCCAAACATGTTTTGGCAGATCCCAACGACTCTATCACAGTCGCTATCGAAGCACTTTCCTTGCCCAATCCGAATCACAATAATAATACGCGACCCCGACATAGGACACGCCTGCGAGTCCGAAGAAGTCCCTCAACTGGCCGTCGACACAATGATGTGCAGAGACGGCCCTAAACTATACTCCCCAGCGATTGCTCAAGCTGAGGTCTGAGCCTTCTATAAGGTGCCTCTGTGCTTAATCGCTACTAAGTACATTACATACATATTTCTGGCTAGAGCGCCTTAAGCACCGGCTTTATTGTCAGGTGAAGCTGTAAAAGTAATATAAGCTAACAGCACAAATCCATTCGAAGAAAATATATGATACCATAAATTTGAATCAATCTTACAAAGGCAGGCTGCTCGAATCGTCGGCGATCCTGATCTCACGGACAACCTGGAACCGTTAGAACTGCGGAGAGACTTCGGATCTCTCTGTATTCTATCGTATATTCCACGGGGAGTGCTCTGAGGAACTGTTTAAGTTGGTACCAACATCGCCATTTTACCATCGCACTACCCGACACCGCAGTAGAGTTCAACCATATTACCTGGAAACAATCCCGTCTAGCACGGTACGTTTCCAGCGTTCATTTCTACCACACCCGCAGCACATGCAAGCTCTGGAATGAACTCCCTGCATCGGTGTTCCCGAGCGTTATGACCTGTCCTTCTTTAAGCGAGGTTTAAAAAGAGTTTTCCTTCAACGGTAGGCAGCGGCTTGGCTGTGCTCTGGCATTACTGAGGTCCATGGGCGGCGGTAACCACTTATCATCAGGTGGGCCGTCTGCTCGTCTGCCTATCGAGGCAATAAAAGAAAATTAAAAATAACATATAAAACTCATACCTGAGGCTACTGCGAGCCCAACAACCAGTAGAAGACACGACCACGCCATTTTGCAAATTATTTTGGTAGAGCTTACTCCCATAGTTCTATTTATTAGTGATTGATTGTAATCAATCATGCAGAGATAACATTTGCGATTACCCAGCGTCACTCAAAGTTTTTTGAGTGGTAGAGCCACGCTGTAGACAATTTTTTCTACAGCATGAATGGGCCGGCTCGTCCGGGTCGCTACCACTGTCTCACAGAAAACCGGCGTAAAGTAAACCTTAAAGAAAAGGGATAATTAAAGGATTGGGAAGGGGAGGGGAATTTGGGCCTCCGGATATCTTACTCACCGTACGAAACGCAGCAGCAAGCTGCTACTTTACGCCGGTTTTCTGAGAGACTGTGGTGACGACCCGGACGAGCGAACGAAGTGTCTACAGTGTCGCTCTACCACTCTAGAAATTAACATTTTAACCATAACTTTTCACTTGAAAAATAAATGGCTTAAATAGTTTTAAAACTTTGAGTAGCGTATGTTCTATATCAAGATATGAAATAAATCACCAAGTATTAAAAGCACGTGCTGAATTATAAACGATAATATTCTTACGTAAATTATTATTTCGCTTACGGTTTTGTGAATCATTCCGACTTATGATAACACTGTATTAGTCAGTTTTTGGAGCTGATATCAGCGAACGAGCAAGTCGGTCACCTGTGGGCTTAGGAGTTTTTTACAAGGTCCCTCTTATACCATGTTAGAGACCGTCTGGGTTGGTACCACCGCATTGTCTATTTCTACCGCCAAATTCCACAATCACATCAAATGGCACAATTCCAGACTCCGGGCTGGTACTGAACAATTCGTAATAGAAAAACCCAATATCACTTTTACCCGACCTGGAGATCGAATTCGAGACCTCAGCGTCAGCCTCAGTTGTAAAGCGTACGCATTACAACTGCGCCACCGAGGCTGTCCAGCTAGTTAGTTTGATAAATAGCGAAACTTTGTGAAATAGGTAACCACGTATTGACCAAAAGTCTTGTTTTTTTTTCTACTATCCATCATAATAATAATATAATAATAATACTAGCCCTGTATTATACATTTCCCACTGCTGGGCACGGGCCTCCTCTATTGAATGAGAGGGGTTAGGCCTTAGTCCACCACGCTGGCCTGCGGGTTGGCAGACTTCTCGTACCTTCGAAATTCTAATGAAGAACTTCGCAGATATGCAGGTTTCCTCACGATGTTACCTTCACCGTTAAAGCAAGCGATAATTAACAATGAATACACACATAACTTAGAAAAGTCAGAGGTGTATGCTCTTGAGGCTGGTTTCGAACCTGCGACTTTAGTCTCGACAGTCCGTACCACTCGCCACTGAGCTATCACTACTTATCCATCAAAATAAGTAAAAATAATATTTTCTCAAGCGCACTGCGGATGGACGATAGAAAACCCTTGAGGGCGTCTTACTAGGTACAGACGATGGCACAATCGTTAACAATTGTGGCTTTACGGTCAATTGACCGCAACTTGACAGCCTCCGTGGCGCAGCGGGCGAGTAGCCGGTTGCGAAGCGTGAGGCCGTGGGTTCGATTCCCTTGACAAATGTTTGTCTGATCCACAAATATTCGTCTCAGGTCTGTGTGTTGTGGGTTGGCAAGTCCCTCATAGTTCTTGATACCCACGATACAGGTTTACCTAGTGGGGTCAGGACTATGTGTGTGACTTTTGGGTGTATTTATTTATTTATTACTTAGTGGCGCAATTTCTATGTACCACGCAGCTTGTCTAGTACATACATACATACGCACTCACGCCTGTAATCCCCGAAGGGGTAGACAGCGGTGTAACCAGTACACCCACATTTCGCCAAGCGTATCTCCGTCCCACAAAGCGATGTGGGCCGAGCCTAACGCCATACCGGGCACAATTCCAGACTCTGCGCTGATACTGAGTATTTCGTAATAGAAAATATTACTTTTACCCGACCCGGGGATCGTACCCGAGACCTCAGCACAGCAGTCATAACGCATACCGCATTACAACTGCGCCACCGAGGCAGTTAAAAAAAACACTGTATAAATCAAAAACTTTAATGTATACTACTAGACGGGCTGTTTATAAGTAAAATTGCGTCACATACCGCGCGAGTTTGACAGCTCACAGACAGGGAGCGCGATAGGGAGTCTAGTTGAGAGTAAGCGAGATGGTAATATTGAGTCACGGTCAATTAACCGTAACTTTGAGTGGTAGAGCCATGCTGTAGACGCTTGCCCCTACGGATGGGCCGACTCGTCCGGGTCGTTACCACTGTCTCACAGAAAACCTGCGTAAAGTAGCAGCTTGCTGCTGCGTTTCGTACGGTGAGTGAGATATCCGGAGGCCCAAACCCTCTCCACTTCCCAATCCCTTAATTATCCCTTTCCGGTCGGCAACGCACCCATAATTCTTTTAGTATTGTAGATGTACATGGGCGGTGGAGATCACTTACCATCAGGTGACCCACTTGCTCGTTTGCCGGCCTATGCTATAAAAAGGAACTTAGTGGCGCAATTTCTGTGTACCACGCAGCAAATCCGTTTTATTCCCGATTGTACATCACTCTGTCCCACGGCTGCTTGACCGCAGATAAGGGAGCTGGACAAATAAACCTATATGGGATTACCTCTAACAACATTGTGAGCGAGGGAGTGAAGTGTGGAGGCCGAAATAGCCTTCAATATAAAAGCGAAATATCACTCACTCACTGATTAATCATATCTCAAAAACGACTAAAGCTAGGATCATGAAATTTGGTCAGATTATAGTTTGTGTAATGAAAATACCCGTTAAGTAGTGATTTTTGTATTTCCTTATGCTTATGCAAATATTGCTTATACATACGCACTCACGCCTGTAATCCTCGAAGGGGTAGGCAGAGGTGTAACCAGTACACCCACATTTGGCCGAGCGTATCTCCGTCCCATGATGTGATAGGGGCGAGCCTATCGCCATACCGGGCACAAATTCCAGACTCCGGGCTGATACTGAACATTTCGTAATAGAAAAACCCAATACCACTTTTACCCGACGCGGGGATCAAACCCGAGACCTCAGTCGTACCGCGTACGTATTACAACTGCGCCACCGAGGCAGTCGAGGCGGGCGTAACGTGTTATAGAAAGGGGCGGGCAAATTTAAGCAATGTATAGTGTAGGATATAAGTATTTATCTCCCATAGTACCAAATCCGATTGCATTGCTAGTACAATAATTATAGAATTTTCTTTTTTATCGAATGAGTAACATGTCGATATCGACTTTCAACTTTGGACAACACTAAATGATAAACAATGATAATATAAACCTCCTTTCATTTAATTATTTTATAATTAAAAAAACATTAAACAGATGTCAAATGTCAATATTTATTTGACGCAGTCAGTTCGGTAATTTCTGGTTTTATGAAATATAAATGATTACGAGTTATTAAATTGAATTTGACTAAAAACAAGGATTATGTATTGGTAGTTTGTGTTGGTGTAACTAATAACAGCTTTTAAGAGGATCGTCAACTGTATTAAGCCAAATTCATAGATGGAATACCCGAGAATGAAGTCTTTAACATGCTTCTAGAGAATTGTATCTATATCGTCTTCAGCACACAGTCTCTTTCAAGTGTTAATATGTGTTTAAATTATAAGTTACGTACGTATGTCCGTAGAATTACGTACATCTTATTCAAGTTTATTAAAAAGTGTGTGTCATTCATAATAAATAGTGATGTCATCAATCTTATCTATCTTAATAAATAAGTGATTAAAATTAAAGTGAAATTATTGGATGTCTTAGTTTTGAAAAGATCCGGTACATAAGTACTTACTGTAAGGTGCATGTTATGACTCTAAAATATGACCACACCTTTCTGTAACACGTTGTATATAAAAGCGAAATATCACTCACTGATTAATCAAGATATCTCAAAAACTGCCTCGGTGGCGCAGTTGTTATGCGTACGCATTACGACTGAGGCTGACGCTGAGGTCTCGGGTTCGATCCCCGAGTCATAAGTTGTTAAGTTTCATAATGCCCAGTAATTTCACTGGCTTCAATGTCCTTCAAACTGGATCACAACAGTGCTTACACACTGTTGCTTGTACCAACCCAGACTGCCTCTCTGGCATACGACCTAACTTGTGTATTGTATAGTTTTTGAGATATCGTATATTTAACGCGATATACTTGAGGTCACGGGTTTGATCCCCGGGTCGAGTAAAAAATTTAGTTTTTCTATTACAAATTGCTCAGTGACAGCCTCCGTGGCGCAGCGGGCGAGTAGCCGGCTGCGAAGCGAGAGGCCGTGGGTTCGATTCCCGCATCGAGGCAAACGTTTGTGTGATCCACAAATATTTGTTTCGGGTCTGGGTGTTGTGGGACCGCAAGTCCCTCGTAGTTGCCCACGTTACAGGTTAGGATAGTGTGGGGTCAGGACTATGTGTGTGACTGTTGGATGTATTTATTTTTTATTTTATCAGTCCCGAGTCTGGAATCCTGCCGGTATGGCGATAGGCTCGCCCCTTATCACATCATGGGACCGAGATACGCTCGGCTAAATGTGGGTGTACTCGTTACACCTCTGCCTACTCCTTCGGAGATTACAGGCGTGAGTGCGTATTTTTAAAACCAAATGTACGTTTTTCGTCGCGTAACAAGCCTTAGATACGGATCAGTGCAAAATCTTTTCGAGGACATTTTACCCTCCTAAGAAAACAGTGATTAGCGAAAACTTTACAAACGCCCCATTTGTATGCTTATTAGAGATCCTCCCGACACTTGACGAACTTGGCCCCTGTTGTGAGAAGTGGTACAAGTGTTAAGGGTTCGCTAGTCGGTATTATTTCCATGCAAACGTTGTGGGGTAATCCATCGAAATAAGATAGCTAGAACGGTAACTTTTATTCAAAAGGATATACTTCCCAGATGGTCTGATGATGGGATACCAGAATATAGAGGAAGGAGAATTTAAAGGGATGCATAATCTTGTCATTATAAAATAAATTATAAAGTATGTAAAAAATGATAGACTGCCTCGGTGGCGCAGTTGTAATGCGTAAGCGATACGATTGTGGTCAACGCTGAGGTCTCGGGTTCGATCCCCGGGTTGGGTAAAGTGGTATTGGGTTTTTCTATTACGATATGCTCAGTAACAGCCCGGAGTCTGGAATTTGTGCCCGGTATGGCGATAGGCTCGCCCCTTATCACATAAGGGACGGAAATACACTCGGCGAAATGTGGGTGTACTGGTTGTAACCAGTACATGAGAGTACAGTATAGAGGTGTACCTCTGCCTACCCCTTCGGGGATTACAGGCGTGAGTGCGTATGTAAAAAACGCTATTGGCCCTTTCTGGGTAGTGAAGCGAGACATATAGACAGCTTAATAAAAAATTTTTTTTTTTTTTTTTTATATTAAACAGAAGCGAGATATTATCCTTACACAGACTTAGAAAAATGAACATATTTAAGAAATGTTATTTACATCTGAAAAGTGATAAACAGCTGACTTATATCACAAATTAACGAAGCCGGGTGCAAAATCGGCGTGCCACGTTTGACGTACATAGTCGCCGCAACTTGCTATATTGCTCTGGCTCCGAGTCATTGCTCTTGCAGAGGTAATCAATCGAAATACGGTTTACAAATAATAAAATAAAGTTTAAAAAATAAATATGATTATTTTTATAGTCTCATTTTGGTATGCGAGTTATTTCATTACGTTTGAATATCGATTCTGATATCACAGTTTAAACGCCCGACAGGGTTTTTGTTACATATTGTAGATTTTCAATCTCTTTCTCTTATCATTTACACCACTCTCATAATCGTTTAAGAAAAAAACCGACCCAACTTCTAATTACGAGGAAGAATTTGATAGCTTGTAAGGTTATTGTGTTAAACCGACTTTACAAAAGAGGGCGCTGTACGTGACCAAAGTTAGGTCGTTAGTTATGTTTTATAAAGGATTTTGGAAAGTTTTTCATTCTGCAAATATTTTAAATTGAGATAGATGTACCGACTGCCTCGGTGGCGCAGTTGTAATGCGTACGCGGTACGACTGCTGAGGTATCGGGTTCGATCCCCGTGTCGGGTAAAAGTGATATTGAGTTTTCTATGAAATGCTAGGTATCAGCCTGGAGTTTGGAATTGTGCCCGGTATGGATTGACTCGCCTATCATGGGAGAAAATAAGCTCGTTGAAATGTGGGTGTACTGGTTACGCCACTACGGGGATTACAGGCATACTACCCGGACAGGCGTGAGTGCCTGGACCTATTTGCACCAATGTGTTGGAGCCAATAAATATATTTATTTATTTATTTTCTATAGCGTAGGCCAGCAAACGAGCACGTGGGACACCTGATGGTAAGTGATCTCCACCACCCATGTACGCCCACAATACCAGAAGAATCCTGGGCGCGTTGCCGATTTTAAATGAAAGGGATAATTATGGACTTTGGAACGGGAGGGTGATTTAGGTCTCCGGATATCTCACTCACCGTACGAAACGCAGCAGCAAGCTGCTACTTTACGCCGGTTTTCTGTGAGACAGTGGTAACGACCCGGACGAGCCGGCCCATTCATGCTGTAGACAAAACTGTCTACAGCATGGCTCTACCACCCATTGATAAATAATTCTGTAACGTGTTAAAGCATGTTGCGCCGAGCCCATTGTGAGTGGGATGAGGGTAGGTGGAAAAGACTGGAAATAGATACATACATACGCACTCACGCCTGTACTCCCCGAAGGGGTAGGCAGAGGTAACAAGTACACCCACATTTCGCCGAACGTATTTCCGTCCCTTATGTGATAGGGGGCGAGCCTATGGCAATACCGGGCAGAAATTCCAGACTCCAGGCTGATACTGAGCATTTCGTAATAGAAATAACCAATACCACTTTACCCGACCCGGGGATCGAACCCGAGACCTCAGCCTTAGCGTAATCGTAACGCGTACTGTTATACGGTTATAAATAAATAAAAAAAGATTTAATACAAAAAACACTTTTATTAAACTTTTAGGTTTTTACAATAGAAATAGAAAAGGCGAGTGATCAATCTTAAAACTTGTGATACATGACTATTGTCCAAATGCTCTCTCACGACTATCATACGAAACTTTGCAACCTCCGTGGCGCAGCGGGCGAGTAGCCGGTTGCGAAGCGTGAGGTCGTGGGTTCGACTACCGCACCTAGAGAAATGTTTGTCTGATTCACAAATATTTATCTCGAGTCTGGGTGTTATGGGTTGGCAAGTCCCTCGTAGTTCCTGATACCCACGATACAGGTTTACCTGGTGTGGGGTCAGGACTATGTGTGTGACTGGTGGGTGTATTTATTTTATTTATTTGCTGACTAAGGCCTCCTCAGGGAGGTCCCATACACATGTACATGTATAAGTATAACAGTACATGTATAACAGTACGTGTTACAACTGCGCCACCAAGGCAGGAAGACTGTAAACTTATTGTCAAAGTAATTTTTCCGCGTGACTCTGTCTGTCTCGCTCCAATAAGAATCAACATTAAATAACACGCTTCGCTGGGCTCAATTTTACGAATCAAAAGAAAAATGGCGATGAATTCGACAGGACACGACGCGATTTAAACAAAGATAATAATGGAGGCATCGAAATAAGATGACAAGAAACGTAACTGAAACCACCAAAACTCTGTGCAAGAGGGCGGGGCTATAAAAATCTGTACAGCTCTTATATAGCCTGTTATATAGATTTGACAAACCACAAATCCTTGCCAAAGAACACCGATTTATACCTGGGATGATTCGCGAGGCTATTGAAATTAAGAAACACCCAAATTTCAATAGAGAAGATGGTTGGAAGCTTGCACAAGACCCCATCCAATTATACATTTAATTAAATCGGAACCCAAAAGACCAACTGCCAGACCTCAAGACACCGTGAGCTCTTTCTGCGTAGATCGGACTAGTGTCAACTAACTTTTTAAATAATAAAATAAATACATGTATACTTTTAAAATGAAGGTAGGCAATGTAACATTAACTTTTCGAGACGACCTACACCTCAGTCTCTCCCGTGATCACGAAGGCTGAAAAGCTTTCGAAACGTCGGGATTAAAATAAAAATTGAAACCGCGATAAAATCCGTATAAACTAGTTTTATTTCAATCTGTACAGCTCGTTCATCCATCAATTCATAAAAAAAAACATGATCTCTAGTTGACATTTAATATGTCTACTTTTTTGCGCGGTGCATAACGTCGTATCTCGATTTACTAATGTAATTTTTATGAAATAAAGTTGATTTTGAACGTTCATTAATTTTTGTTGCGTGTATGAATGTTACGTCGGTTTTCTGTGAGACAGTGGTGAATGACGACCCGGACGAGCCGGCCCATTCATGCTGTAGTTAAAAGTGTCTACAGCGTGGCTCTACCACTCGCTAAACTTGCAACTTTCTTGACACTAAGACTAGATCGAAATGATATTGTGAATATTTTTAATTACGAGACTGCCGCGGTGACGCAGTTGTAATGCGTACGCGTTACGACTGAGGCTGATGCTGATGTCTCGAGTTTGATCCCCGGGTCGGGTAAAAGTGATATTGGGTTTTCCTATTACGAAATGCTCAGTATCAGCCCGGAGTCTGGGATCCCCTATCACACCATAGGACAGAGATACGCGAAATGTGAGTGTACTGGTTGCAGAAGATGCCTACCCCTTTATTACAGGCGTGAGTGCGTATGTATGTATTAATTACGAGAATTGGCCCTCTGGAAGTCTTTCGGAAAAATACCAGCTTATCCACTATATTCCAACGTAACAGCCCCTCACAAAAAGAATGATTCAATCTTGTATATTTAAGACGACTCGAAACTCCCCTTGTCATGGAAATTAACATATTTTACATTCCATAGCTTTGTTTTAACAGTTTTTCTATTTAAATGTCTTACGTATAATATAGGTATTGTGTTGTTTTAGAATAAACTTTATTCGTGATCTTTATTTTTAGATATTGCTAATTTAATACTTGACATTGGCGAAATCATCGAACATCGATGGAGCCATTATCTAAAAATAGAATAGAATATAGGTATTTGAGATTTTTCTTGTTTGTTTTAGCTAGAGTGACGAAAGTGATAGCACAGCGGGGCGTGGTACGGACTGTCGAGACGAAAGTCGCAGGTACGAAACCAGCCCCAAATGCATACACCTCTGACTTATCTAAAGTTATGTGTGTATTGATTGTTAATTATCACTTGCTTTAACGGTGAAAGAAACATCGTGAGGAAACCGAAATACCTGAAAAGTTCTTCATAATTATTTCGAAGGTATGTAAAGTCTGCCAACCCGCATTAGGCCAGCGTGGTGGACTAAGGCCTAACCCCTCTTATTCAGTAGAGGAGGGCCGTACCCAGCAGTGGGACGTATATAACACAGGGCTAGTATTATTATTGTGTATAATATAGGTATTCGAGAATTTTCTTGTTTGTTTTTAGCTAGAGTGACGAAAAGAGCAGGTCGCTCGCCTGATGGTAAGCGCCACGCCTGCTCATAAACAGAAGCAACGCCACACAGAACTTTAAATAAAGCACTGCATGACACTGGACTGCGCTCGTCACCCCGAGACATAAGATGTTAAGTCTAATTGTTAACAACCTCCGAGGTGCGGCTGCAAAGCGTGAGGCCGTGGGTTCGATTCTTGCACCGTGACAAATGTTTGTTTAACACATAAATATTTGTTTCGTGTCTGGGTGTTGCGGGTTGGCAAGTCCCTCGTAGTTCCTGATACCCACGATACAGATTAACCTAGTGTGGGGCAGGATTATGTGTGTGACTGTTAGGTGTATTTATTTATTTAATAATGCTTAGAAATTTCACTGGCGTCAATGTCCTTCCAAACGAAACACAACAATGCTTCACACTGGCGGTAGAAATAGAGAAAGCAGTGGTACCAACCCAGACGGCCTCTGGCGTGCGAGGAACCTTGTCGGTTATGTCAATTATTATGAATTACATCTTTCCTTTAAGGTCGGTAAGGCATGACTCGTCTGGTATTGTGGGCGTCCATGGCCGGTGTGGGTCACTTACCATCAGGTGAACCACTTGCTCGTTTGCCGGCATTATATGCTATAATAAT
Source organism: Mimas tiliae (assembly GCA_905332985.1). Taxonomy (NCBI): domain Eukaryota; kingdom Metazoa; phylum Arthropoda; class Insecta; order Lepidoptera; family Sphingidae; genus Mimas; species Mimas tiliae. The sequence continues at coordinate 5,158,385 of HG995266.1, read as the reverse complement.
GTAAAGGTCGAATGTCATCTTTAGCCCACGAAATTCAATTTAATTTAGTTTTTTTGTAAATTTCAGTTCGGTCCCTTGATTAAATATGGATAAAAATTGTTTTACGCACTCACTCACGCCTGTAATCCCCGAAGGGGTAGGCAGAGGTGTAACCAGTACACCCACATTTCGCCGAGCGTATCTCTGTCCCACAATATGATAGGGGGCGAGCCGATCGCCATAACGGGCACAAATTCCAGACTCCGGGCTGATACTGAGCATTTCATAATAGAAAAACCCAATACCACTTTACCCGACCCGGACATCGAACACGAGACCTCAGCGTTGGACTCAATTGTAACGCGTACGTATAACAATTGCGTCACCAAGGCAGTCATAGTTAATCATAGTCATTTATAGTTTTAATTGTTATTATTCCGTATCTCAATTGTGATTATTTGCGCAAAAACATTTTTATGCATATTTAATTGAAGACTGCCTCGGTGGCGCAGTTGTAATGCGTACGCGTTACGACTGCGGCTGACGCTGAGGCCTCGGGTTCGATCCTCGACTCAGATAAAAGTAATAGTGGGTTTTTCTTTTACGATATGCTCAGTAACAGTCCGGAGTCCGGAATTTGTGCCCGGTATGGCGATAGGCTCGCCTCCTATCACATCATGGGACGGAGATACGCTTGGCGAAATGTTGGTGTACTGGTCACCTATGCCTACCCCTTCGGGGATTACAGCCGTGAGTGCATATATATGTATTAATCGAAAGATCAAGCTGCAATTTTCAAAAAAAACAATTTATTAAATTTTGCAGTCTAATACTAACATTCGACCATAACTGTTCCAAAAAATCATACAATATAGAATCCACAAGCACAGAATATCAGAAATAGCAACGCCATGCATCATGTAATCGGATCGGACGTTAATTAAAGAAGATCGTGGAGGAAATAGAAAAAACCGGGCAAGTACGTGTCGGGCCACGGCCAAAGACGAGTTCCGTAGTACATACATAAGCAGTCACGCCTGTAATCCCCGAAGGGTTAGGCAGATATGACCAGTACACCTTTCGCCGAGAGTATCTCTGTCGCATGATGTGATTCTTATTATGTTAAATAATGTTATTTGCACGAGTGGTAGAGCCACGCTTTAGACAGATTTGTCTACATCACGAATCTCATAGAAAACCGGTGTAAAGTAGCGCCTTGCTGTTGCGTTTCGTACGGTGAGTGAGATATCCGGAGGCTCAAATCTCCTTTCCCTTCCCAATCTTAACTCCCCTTTCCTTTGAAGACGGCAACGCGCCCATAATTCTTTTGTATTGTGGGCGTACATGAGCGGTGGAGATTGCTTACCATCAGGTGACCCACTTACTTGTTTACCAGCCTATACTATAAAAAAGTACTGTTCGTTGTGGCTGATAAACTTCAGGAAAGTCGCTTAAGGTGGTTTGATCACGTTTTGAGGAAACCACAGGAGTACGTCGGTCGCAAGTGCCTGTGCCAGAACGTACCAGGAGTACGAACCCGCGGACGGCCCAAAAATGCTGGTTTGTATTAGAGGGAGATATGAGAGCCAACGGTCTTACTACAGAGGATGCTCAAGATCGGGCGAAGTGGAGTCTTAGTGGGAAGGCGGACCCTGGCAATGGCCGGGATAACGCCAGGTAGAAATAATGTACTGCTAGTAATATTCATGGTTGGTTTCACGGAAAAATCGTTTTTTTAGGACCGTGAAATATAAATGAAAACAGTTCTTAAACCTTGTATAGACGGGCGTTACTTTTCCTTTATTACGAACGGGTCAAGGGGTACGCAGAGGTGTAAGCAGTATACTCAGATTTCGCTTATTTCCATCCCATGTGATAGCCATCCCCTATCGCCATACGGGGCACACAGACTCCGGGCTGCTACTGAGCATATCATAATAGAAAAATCCAATATCAGATTTATCCGACCCGGGGATCGAACCCGAGACCTCAGCGTCAGCCTCAGTCGTAACGCGTACGCATTACAACTGCGCCACCGAGGCAGAGTTCCGTGGTGTAATCAAAAATATCCCATATCTCAAACTATATAACCCACAAGGTGGTAGGTCCCTCGTATGCGAGAGGCCGTCTGAGTTGGTACCACCGCTTTGTGTATTTCTGCCGCCAAGCAACAATGTGTAAGCACTGTTATGTTCCAGTTAGAAAGACATTGAAGCCAGTGATCTGGGCATTATGAGACTTAACTTATGTCTCGGGTTGACAAGCGCAATTCAGTGCCATGCTTTGTAATTCAAAGTTATGTGTGGCGTTGCTTCTGTTTATGTTCAGGCGAGGCGCTTAACATCAGGCGAGCGACCTGCTCGTCTCGTCATTTAAGCTAGTAAAAAAAATATGCCTACGGTACCCTAAAAAAGGTGTATTGGTCATCAAAAACGCTGACCGGCACCACCCTAACCCCCTTTGTGGTTTTTTTGAAGTCCGGGACTGAGTGCGCGATTTTATTGTAAAATACCGGTATTCAATATTTCAGACTAGCTTTTGCTACCGGTTTCGCCGGCGTGAATGTCTTTATACATACATACATACATACTGTAATCCCCGAAGAGGTAGGCATAGGTGTAACCATTACACCCACTTTTGGCCGGCAGTATCTCCGTCCCATGATGTGATAGGGGGCGAGTCTATCGCCATATTGGGTATACAGACTCCGGGCTGATACTGAGCATTTCGTGATTGAAAAACCCAATATCACTTTTACCCGACCCGGGGATCGAACCCGAGACCTCAGCGTCAGCCTTACATACATCCATACGCACTCACGACTGTAATCCCCGAAGGGGTAGGCAGAGGTGTAACCATTATACCAACATTTCACCGAGCGTATCTCCGTCCCATGATGTGATAGGGGGCGAGTCTATCGCCATACCGGGCCCAATTTTAGACTCCGGGATGATACTGAGCAATTCGTAATAGAAAAACCCAATATCACTTTTACCCGACCCGGGGATCGAACCCGAGTCCTCAGCGTCAGCCTCAGTCGTAACGCGTACGCATAACAACAGCGCCACCGAGGGCATACCAAAATTAAATAAAGAACGGAAATTTTAAATTCTCTTTCTTCTTTCAAAAAATCATACGTTTCTAAAATATATTATGGAATAAAGCTGTCGGCTCAAAACGACAGATTATAAATTTTTCACATACTCCGCGCGGCGGCCGGCGACAGGGTTAATTGCCGCCCTCGGAAATTAACAGGAAGGGTTAAAGATTTTTCCCTGCAATTATTTGAAGGGTTAACATCAAGGGGCCTATTGGAACTGAATCGTTTTTTAACCCTAAAATACACATACTAATCCCGCTGTAATCATGTGGAAAGAATTTTCGGGTTAATTTTTTGTCCTTTTTTTATTAGCTTGAATTGAAACGAGCAGGTCGCTCGCCTGATGGCAAGCGCTACGCTTGAAATAAACAGAAGCAACACCACACACAACTTTGAATTACAAACATTGAAATAAGATAACTAGAACGATAACTCTCATATGAATCTGCCAAAAATACGGCTCCACTTACTTACACATGCAAAGGTAAAATCACACGTAACACTCATACACGCAACAAAAAAATGAACGTTCAAAATCAACTTTATTTCATAAAAGTTAATGTCTAAATATGAAATTTCTAAATCGAGATACGACGTTCTGCACCGCGTAAAAAAATTGACGTATTATGTGTCAACTAGAGATCATGAATCAATTTTATGAATTGATGATGGAACGAGCTGCACAGACTTTTATAGCCCCGCTCTCTTGCACAGAGTTTTGGTGGGGTCATTTTTTTGCTTGAGTTAAGTTTCTTGTCATCTTATTTCGATGATTACAAAGGTCATTAGCATTGGACTGCGCTCGTCACCCCGAGGCATAAGAGTTAAGCCTCATAATGCCCAGTAATTAATATCTATTTATTTATTTATTTTTCTATCTATCTATCTAATTGTACTGGCTTCAATGTCCTTTAAACATCGATTTCTCAGTCAGTTGTGGACCGATTTTATTGGATTAAACTCCTCAACGGACAACAGTACACTCGTCAATTGTTGAAATAAAACTAGTTTATACGGATTTTATCGCGGTTTAATTTTTATTTTAGTCCCGACGTTTTGAAAGCTTTTCAGCCTTCGTGGTCACGGGAGAGACTGAGGTGTAGGTCGTCTCGAAAAGTTAATGTTACAATGGCTACCTTCATTTCAAAATTATACATTTATTTTTAATTATTTAAAAAAGTTAGTTGACACTAGTCCGATCTACGCAGAAAGAGCTCACGGTATCTTGAGGCCTGGCAGTTGGTCTTTTGGGTTCCGATTTAATTAAATGTATAATTGGATCCCAGGCTTGTGCAAGCTTCCAACCATCTTCTCTATTGAAATTTGGGTGTTTCTTAATTTCAATAGCTTCGCGAATCATCCTAGGTAGGAATCGGTGTTCTTTGGCAAGGATTTGTGGTTTGTCAAATCTAAGGTAATGTTTGGAGCCTTCGTCTGAATGTTCAGCAACTGGAGACTTCGTAGAGCGTCGGTGTTTAACATCAGCTATGTGTTCTTTTACGCGGGTCCCTATGCTTCTTTTAGTTTGTCCGATATAGGAGAGTCCACGGTCACAATCTATTTTATATACACCCTGTTCTTGTAGAGGTATGTGACACTTGACAGATGGTAAAAATTGACTAATCTTCTTGGGCGGCTTGAAATAAGTTTTAATAGAAGCACGCTTCAGTATATAGCCAATCTTGTCTGTGACACCTCTAACATATGGTAATACAACAGGGGCACGTTCAACTGTGGCTGGTTTCACTCGGTTTCTGTGACGGCGGCGTGGAATTTGGAGCTTATTGTCTCGCAGTACTCGCTTGACATGCTGTAGCTCAGTAGCCAGATGTTCCTCGTCACAGATTCCTTGTGCTCTCTGAAACAAGGATTTACCCACGGTAGCTAACTGTTTTGGATGGTGGTGAGATTCACCGTTCAAGTATTTATCAGTATGGGTCATTTTCCGATACACAGTATGGCTTAAAGACTGATCAGGATTACGGATAACCAAAACATCTAAGAAGGCTAGAGATTTATTATGTTCCAACTCCATAGTGAATTGAATTTTATTGTTAATGGAGTTGAGATGATCTAAAAATGCAGTTACTTTGTCAGATGGTAAAATTGTGAAAGTATCATCTACGTAACGAAACGTCGGGACTAAAATAAAAATTAAACCGCGATAAAATCCGTATAAACTAGTTTTATTTCAATGTGTAATATTCGCGTAAACCTAAGAAATCACTCGTCAATTGTGTTATTGTATTAGAATTTACATGCCATTGCTAAAGTAAAAAAATAACAATTTCTATAGGTATCTTTAGAGTCGGTGCCTGTGTCACTACCGGTCAAATAATATTGCACCGACTTTAATGAGACCCAGAAAATTGTCCTAGTTCATGTATAAGCTTATTAGGTTTTCTTCCTTTTTAACCGACTTCAAAAAAGGAGGTTCTCAATTCGGCGTGTTGTTATTTTGTACATCGATTTCTCCGCCAACTGTGGACTGATTTTGTTGGAAAAATAATCACTCAATAGAGATTTGATGCGATGTGGTCCCATATAAATTTGGTTAAGATCTGATGTCGGAGCTCGGAGTAAAAAAATCAAAACTCCTCAACGGACAACAGTACACTCGTCGCGATTGTGTTATTGTATTGGAATTTACATGCTATTGCTGTAACTACCACTATAAATTGAAAAACTCCAAAGAGACCCACAGAAATTGTTATTTTTGACTTGTCAGTGTTTTTATTTTGAAGTAGGTTTCTAACGCCCGATTTCTGAAAGGCTGATCAAATCAACATTCAACTAACATAACTTAGAGTTGACATCGCTGTCAAATCAATTTGAGTTGCTGAAACGTTATTTAGTGAAAAAAATTAGAATATTTGATCTCTCTTTAGTACCATTTGACATATGATTTTTCATATTAATTTGAAAGTTATGTTAACTAACATGTGTGTCAAATCAAAGGTGTTGATCACGCTTCTAGCAACTCAATTTCGACTTGACATGAGATTTGACATTTGATTAGTTAATTTAACATTGATCAGCCTTTCAGAAATCGGGCGTAAGTTTTGTTAAAACTTATTTTATACAATGTCATTGTGGACAAAATGACCCCGGAAACACCGAAATATTCGCACAAATATAAATCATATTGAACACTCATACCGCATGCGTTATCTTAATATATTTTTTGCCTCCACATATTGAATTCATTTCCTTAGGGGAGAAATTCATAAGACTTGTAAAGGAATAGGGAATAAAGTGGAAATTTATAGCTTACTTCGTGCAGAATGTGTGAATTGTATTAAAGTCGTGTATTATACACGTCCCACTGCTGGGCACGGACCTCCTCTACTGAATGAGAGGGGTTAGGCCTTAGTCCATCTCGCTGGCCTAATGCGGGTTAGTAGACTTCACATACTTTCGAAATTCTTATAAAAACTTTTAAGGTATGCAGGTTTCCTCACGATGTTGCATTCACTGTTAAAGCAAGCGATAATTTACAACCAACAGTCACACACATATTCCTGAGCCCACACTAGGTAAACCTGTATCGTGGGTATCAGGAACTACGAGGGACTTGCCAACCCACAACACCCGAACCTAAAACAAATATTTGCGGATCAGACAAACATTTGTCTAGGTGCGGGAAGCGAACCCACGGCCTCACGCTTCGCAACCGGCTACTCGTCCACTGCGCCACGGACTCTGTACTAATATACACATAACTTAAAAATGTCAGAGGTGTATAGGTACTCTTGGGGCTGGTTTCAAAGTGTGCGACTTTCGTCTCGACAATCCGTACCACGCCCAGTAATATAATATCTCGCTAAAAAAAAAAAAAAAAAAAAAAAAAAAAAAAAATACTGTTTATTATTTTTTTTTTTTTTTATTTATTAAGTTATCTATCTTCACGACCCAAAAAGGCCCGACAGGGTTTTTGTTACTGTATAATTCTCTTTCTTAACCATTCAACAAGTCCTTAAAACAAATGTTAATGAATAATAAATGAAGTTTTGAATTAAAATCAAACAGCGAATTCCCTCGGGCATTGTGAAGCTTTCTCCAAGGGAATATAAAATTGAATCCAATACTCCATGAAGAGAAGAGCTGCGAGGGGGATCATGGAAGATATTTAGACTTTGTATGTACGTGTACTCCATTTGTGTTGTTGTTGTGGGTTCGCGTCACTGACATGCATATAGTATATCTGTAGCTATACAGCTGACGTATTGACCAACATTAGTGCTGTTTAAATCTTATAAGTGAAATTGAATGGATTTAGTGAAAAGTTCAATGTGTATATACTGTGCATTGTTGAAATAGTGTTTTTGTTTGATTATTATTTGAATCGTTTAATTGTAGAATCATTGTGCAGTACAATAGTGAGTACTAAAAAACCATGTAAACATGCATATAATTGTTGCTCGGAGTGTCAATAGATGTGAAAACCAGATTGATGTTGATAATTTTAATTGAAACATTATGAAATTCCAAATTTAGTACTAAAAGTTCTAAGTTTTCACTTCTATCGGCAGTCTCTACAACTATTTTATTTTAATTATTAGTCTAATTGTTAAAACAAGCAGAGGGGCTAGCACGGAAAGTTGCGAAAAGTTATTCGAACTGTCATCGACAACAATTTCTATGAGATTTTGGTGCAGCGCCTCTATCGTACGTAAAAGAAACTAATATATATGGAATATAGACCAATGATATTTAAGGAATTAGCTATCGAGCCCTCGATACATACCTTTACTCGATACATTACCTATCTTTACATTACGATTTCGATAGTTTTCCGTGCTAGCCCCTAAGGTCGCTCGCCTGATGGTAAGCGTCACGCCTGCCCATAAACAGAAGCAATAATATACACCACTTTGAACTACAAATCACTGTATGCCATTGGACTGCGCTCGTCACCCCGAGACATAAGATGAAGTCTCATAATGCCCAGTAATTTTACTGACTTCAATAACCTTCAAATCGAAACAAAATAGTGTTTACTTATTGCTGCTTGTCAGAAATAGACGGCGCGGTGGTGCCAACCCAGACGGCCTCTCGCATACCTGTCACCTTGTAGTCCGGTAGGTCCTGATACAGGTTAACCTAGTATAATAAGAGGACTATGGGGTGTATTTACGTATTTTTACCCGACTCTAAATAAAGAGGTGCTATTTTATTTGACCGACAGCGACAGTGGCACCGACTCTAAAGAGAAATATAAAAATTGCTATTTTTGACTTTGTGTTTTATTTTGAAGTCGGTTTCTAAGTTTTGTTAAACGTTATTTTATATAAGTGGCAGAACCAGGCTGTACACAGTTTTGTCTACAGGTGAATGGATCGGTTCGAATGGTATTAAATTATTTGAAATTGGTTAAAAATAAGCGGTAGCTATTGATGTCCCGACATTTTAGAATCACGATTTATAGCTTGCAGTGCTATTTAAAAATACCCATGTGATTAGGGTTACCAGATGGAAAATTCAAAGCTCCTGACAAAAAGTCTGATTTCTGTAAAATATATTGACTTTTGCCACAATCACGCGCATTTATTTATTTATAATTTGTTTTAAAAACATCATACAAGTCATGATTTATTAAATGTATGAATTCATAAATTTTTGGTTACTATAATTAAAGCCAAATTCTTTACTTTAATTACTTCAAATTTACAACATATTATAGAAAGGTGTGGTCAATTAAGCAACTTATAGTGTAAATAATATAAGTATTTCACCTCCCGTTGTCCTAAATCCGCATTGCTAGGACATAAATCTTTTCTTTAATAGCGATGTTTCTTTGTTGTGAAATTATTAAAAATTACGATGTCTAGATTTAGATAAAATTCGGTACATAAACACTCAATCTTACGTTTAAATATAAACCCTTAAATATGACCACACGTTTCTGTAACACGTTGTATATATTTTTTAAGTGTTAAATTCATTGTTCAGTAATTCTGACATTTTCAAAGTCCGGCCGTAATCCTGACTAATGCCTAAAAGTCCTCACATATCGGGACAATTCCTGACATCTGGTAACCCTACCTGTGACAGAGTCCAGCCGTCCATGCGTCTCTAATTGATATAAAGCAGACCCCTCGAGTAATTTTTCGATGCCAAACCAGATGGCCGCAGTTAGAGCGGGATTTTAATAGCTTAGTGCGCGAAAAATGTATTTTTGTCAATGCCGATTTCCTTTTTTAACCTCTGTAAAAAGAGAAGTATTATAAATTTGATCCCTTTATCTCCTGTGGTAATCGAAATAAGATAACTAGAACGATGACTCTCATATAAATCTGCCTAAAAATACGGCTCCACTTACACATGCAAAGGTAAAATCAAACGTAACACTCATACACACAACAAAAACGTTCAAAATCAAATTTATTTCATATAAGTTAATGTATAAATAAAATAAATATAAATAAATACACCCAACAGTCACACACATAGTCCTGACCCCACACTAGGTAAACCTGTATCGTGGGTATCAGGAACTATGAGGGACTTGCCAACCCGCAACACCCAGACACCCAAATATTTGTGGATAACACCAACATTGGGAATCGAACTCACGGCCTCACGCTGCGCAGCCGGCTACTCACCTACTGCGCCACGGAGGCTGTCAGAAATTATATTTATAGATCGAGATACGACATTCTGCACCGCGCAAAAAATTAGACGTATCAACTAGAGATTATTATGCACAGACTTTTATAACCCCGGCCCCTTCCTTGCACATAGTTTTGGTGGGGTAATTTTTTGCTTGAGTTAAGTTTCTTGTCATCTTATTTCGATGAATGCCAAGCAGTCTTTTGTAATTTAAGATTCTGTGTTTTGTTGCTTCTGTTTAAGGATAGCCCTGTATTATACATTCCCACTGCTGGGCACGGGCCTCCTCTACTGAATGAGAGGGGTTAGACCTTACTCCACCACGCTGGACTAATGCGGGTTGGCAGACTTTACATACCTTCGAAATTCTTATGAAGAACTTTTCAGGTTTCCTTCACCGTTAAAGCAAGTGATAATTAACAATTAATACACACGTAAGTAACTTAGAAAAGTCAGAGGTGTCTCAGGTATTTCGGTTTCCTCACGATGTTTCCTTCGCCGTTAAAGCAATTGAGAATTAACAATTAATACACACGGTGCATGCTCTTGACGTTGGTTTGGAACCTGCGACTTTCGTCTCGATAGTCCGTATCACTCCCCGCTGAGCTATCGCTGCCTATCACCGATGTAGTATTAATAATAATAGATTATCCACAAGAATTAGACAGGTATTTCTGTCTGTACCATAGCATTGTAACGTAGTGTTTGCTTAGGCTAATTGGAACGCGTCGTCGCCTGCGGGCGCGTTAGGGACGGGCTTTTATCGATAAATCAACGATATTGATATCAACTCAGACTGTTATTTATTGTTATAACTTTTTTACTTTATAATCCTAATTTATTCGCCGTGGTCATGGGAGTCATGCTCAATAACCATTTTTTTTTGTGTTAATATGTTCCTCTTGGCATAAACTGAGCTGCTTAACCTCGAATTAAATTGTATTAATGTAGTACCAATATCGTAAATCAGTTTTAAAAGAGCAATGTTACAGTTTCTTGTCCGTTCTTCTCTAGCGAAACAGCATTCCGAACAGGCGGTAGAGTTAAAATTTGATATATAACAGTTGATGGATTCAAAAATTATTTTTTTGAATTTGAATCAATTACATTTTATAAGCTCACGCCTGAATAAACACAGATGCAATTAATGCTGTACCTATGGTTCTCAGAGATTATTTTCGTCCCAAATGTGATGAACTTAACACCATACCAGGCACAAAATCAAAAGGCAAGTTATGTGTGATTTTACGCATCGAAAACTCAAATATTAATTGAAAGGTCATGGACAGTGTGCCAGATTTCATCTTAAACCATTCAGCTGTTAAGGCGTGATTGACAATTTATTTATTTATTTATTTATTTTTTTATAGTATAGGCCGGCAAACGAGCAAGTGGGTCACCTGATGGTAAGTGATCTCCACCACCCATGTACGTCTACAATACTAAAATAATCATGGGCGCATTGCCGACCTTAAAGGAAAGGGATAAGTAAGGGATTGGGAAGGGGAGGGGTAATTGGGCCTCCGGATATCTCACTCACCGTACGAAACGCAGCAGCAAGCTGCTACTTCACGCCGGTTTTCTGTAAGACAGTGGTAACGACCCGGACGAGCCGGCCCATTCATGCTGTAGAAAAAATTGTCTACAGCGTGGCTCTACCGCTCAGAAAACATCATCAAACATCCAAAACCACAAGCATCCAAATTTTTACATGTAATAAAGTAGTAGGATTTATGCTATAGTTAAAATTATCTACAATGTGGCACAGACACTTAAATATACGTACGCAATGTCGCCTATAGTCAGAGGTGTAACCAATACACACCACCCACATTTCGCCTAGCGTATCTCCGTCCCATGATGTGATAGGGGGCGAGCCTATCGCCATACCGGGCACAAATTCCAAACTCCGGGCTGATACTGAGCTTTTCGTAATAGAAAAACCCAATATCACTGTTACCCGCCCCGTGGATCGAACCCGAGACCTCAGCGTCAGCCTCAGTCGTAACGCGTACGCTTTACAACTGCGCCACCGAGGCAGTCACATAAATAAAAACATAAGGATGGTCCGTTTAAAACAAACATGAAAAAAATAAGTCGATTTTTTTATCGATAATTCACCTCCCTACAGCCTTTCTAGTTTAAATATTAATCTAAGCGACAAAGGGGTGACTGCGGGCGCACGGTTGCTTTGTACCCACCCCCAAAGTTTGCGCAGTTCAAATTTTTTTTTCGGAGAATTTCGGGTTAGCCGGCTCTGTTTCGTGGTCGGTTAGGTTAGATTATAACTCACTTTCACTTTATGTTCAATAAAGATTAACTTCATCAGGATGTTTAATAAGTAATGTATACTACTAGACGGGCTGTTTAGAAGTAAACTTGCGTCACATAACGCGGGAGTTTGACAGCTCACAGACAGGGAGCGAGAGGTTCTAGTTTAGAGTAAGCGAGATGGCAATATTGAGTTACGGTCAATTGACCGTAACTTAGTGTTAAAATTTTTATGTACCGCACAGCTTGTCTAGTAATATACATTAAAGTATTTGTGTAGAATTTGTTATTTTTGACTTAACAGTGTTTTTATTTTGAAGTATGTTTCTAAGTTTTGTTAAACGTTATTTTTATCGAATGGTTGGTGGCCAAGCTAGTGTCAAAGTTTTCGCCTGAAGGCCTCCGACTTGTCTTAACGACTGGTGTCAGTTAATAACAGCCGGGACTGCGTTTTTACGTGCCCTCCGAAGCACGGAGACACTCAGTTGAAATACCACTAAGCGGTCACCCATCCATAGACTGACCGCGACCAGAGTTGCTTAACTCACTAATCGTTTACCGATTAGCGAATGCAACTGGCTATGAGTGACTTATATTTGCAAGCCTCTAATTTTGATTTAAAATGTATATTTTTTTTATGGCATAGGGCGGCAAACGAGCAAGTGTGTCACCTGATGGTAAGTGATCTCCGCCGCCCATGTACACCCACAATACCAAAATAATCATGGGTGCGTTGCCGACCTTAAAGGAAAGGGATAATTAAGAAATTGGGAAGGGGAGGTGGTTTGGGCCTCCGGATATCTGACTCACCGTACGAAACGCAGCAGCAAGCTGCTACTTTACGCCGGTTTTCTGTGAGACAGTGGTAATAACCCGGACGAGCCGACCCATACATGATGTAGACAAAAGTGTCTACAGCGTGGCTCCACCACTCATAAACATAGCTCAGTGGGGAGTGGTACTAACTCTCGAGATGTAAAACGCAGCTTCGAAACCAGCCCCAACGGCATGCACCTCTGACTTTTCTAAGCTACATGGGTAGGGATAAAATTATCGCTTCTTTTAACGGTGAAGGAAACACCGTGAAGAAACCAGCATACCTGAGAATTATCCATAAAGAATTTCGAAGGTCTGCGAAATCTGCCAACCCGCGTTAGGTCTGCGTGGTGGACCAAGGCCTAACCCCTAATAGGGTAGTTGACTAGATTTATTTTATTATTTAAATCAATAAGTTACGTTACTCAAAATCTATTGCAGAAAGAATTTTATAAATCGGACCAAAAATAAATAAGTCGGAAGCCATTCAAATCCTGTAGAATGGGTAATTGTCAACGATGCAAACTTTGACGTCACTGTGTAAAACGTTCATTATGGTGCACGCGTGCAAGCGAGATAGTGAGATATCCCTACTACGCACCCACTTTTCCTCATACCAGCATTTAAAGTCATAACTGCGGGCACATTTTTGAACCAATTTAAATTGTGTTTTAATAAAAGGATTTCTTTTGCGTATCATTTCCTGTTGCTTATAAAATAATGTATAATATTCAGTATAGGAAACTACCCTATTCAGTAGAGGAGGCCCGTGTTCAGTGGAACGTGTATAATACAGGGCTAGTATTATTATTGTAAATATCAGTTAAATGATGACCTAAACGCTTTGAGTATTTGCAAAGTCATTCAAATGTTACTTTGTATGTTTGACCTCGCTAGTTAAACTTTAGTTTAAATGTGCTTATACGGTTGTGTTCATTATATTCCGTGGCGCATTGGGCGAGTAGTCGGCTGCGAAGCGAGAGGCCGTGGGTTCGATTCCCGCACAGAGACAAATGTTTGTACAACATACGCACTCAAACCTGTAATCCCCGAAGGGGTAGGCAGAGGTGTAACCAGTACACCCACATTTCGCCGAGCGTATTTCCGTCCTTTATGTGATGGGGGGCAAGCCTATCGCCATACCGGGCACAAATTCCAGACTCTGGGCTGATACTGAGCATATCGTAATAGAAAAACCCAATAGCACTTTACCCGGCCCGGGGATCGAACCCGAGACCTCAGCGTTGACCTCAATCGTAACGCGTACGCATTACAACTGCGCCACCGAGGCAGGCATGTTTGCGTGATCCACATATATTTGTATCGGCAGATGTTGTGGGACCGTAAGTACCTCGTAATTGATACCCCGCTACAGGTCAATCATACTCCTATTTCATACTATTCCTATTTCATACTATTCCTATTTCATACTATTCCTATTTCATACTATTCCTATTTCATACTATTCCTATTTCATACTATTCCTATTTCATACTAAATATGAATGTGTAAGTTTGATTGATTGTGAATTTGTGAACCCAGATGTTGTTTTTTATTAGCTTGAATGACGAAACGAGTAGGTCGCTCGCCTGATTGTAAGCGCAACGCTTGTCCATAAACAGAAGCAACACAGAACTTTGAAAGAAGAAGAAGAAAGAAAGAATATAACTTTGTTTGGCAATTACCATAATGATAATAATAATAATTTATTTATTTGGTATTTGGAATAATAAAACATACAATTTATACAAACGTTCGATAATATCTACATTAGTTAAGAACTGTGTTGCAAACACTAACGCCCATCTCCTTATTCAGCGGCGACACTTTGTATTCCAAAAAAATATCTAAATGTTAACAAAATTCAATTAAACATATTATATTTATACTTACATATATACTCACTCACGCCTGTAATCCCCGAAGGGGTAGGCAGAGGTGTAACTAGAACACCCACATTTCGCCGAGCGTAACTCCGTCCCTTATGTGATAGGGGGCGAGCCTATCGCCATACCGGGCACAAATTCCAAACTCCGGGCTGATAATGAGCATTTCGTAATAGAAAAACCCAATACCACTTTACCCGACCCGGGGATCGAACCCGAGACCTCAACGTTAGCGTAATCGTAACGCGTATGCATTACAACTGCGCCACCGAGTGTAAATTTATTTATTTGCAAATTCTGTGTGTGTGTTTGTTGTGTGTTTTACTCCATTAGCTACTTGTTTTTATGAAACATTCTGTGTCATCATACGAAAGAGTTAACAGCAATTTAGTAGTTTTACATTTATATCGTAAAGTGCGGGAATATAGATTCAGCAACTTGTTAGCTTGGTTTATATCCGGGGTCCAAGGTGATATAATACTGTTTGCTACATGTGGTAGTTCTACAGTTCTACAAGTTTCTGTCCGGCATACCAAATCGATTCTGCGTTTGCTAAAACTGGTATTGAAAGATAGTTGTAAGTGTTTACGAAGCATGGAGTGACTCGGACTCAGTGGCGCAGTTGTAATGTGTACGCGTTACGATTGAGGCCAACGCTGAGGTCTCGGGTTCGATTCCCGGGTCGGGTAGTGGTGTTGGGGTTTTCTATTACAAAATACCTCAGTATCAGCCCGGAGTCTGGAATTTGTGCCCGGTATGGCGATAGGCTCGCCCCCTACCACATAAGGGACGGAGATGCGCTCGGCGAAATTTGGGTCTACTGATTACACCTCTGCCTACCCCTTCGGGGATTACAGGCGTGAGTGCTTATGTATATATACATATATATTAACTAGCATTTACCCGCGACTCCGTCCGCGTAATAATCTTTTTCTGGGATAAAAGTTGCTATGTTCTAATTCATGTCTTGGTCTACCTGTATGCCAAATTTTACCTAAATCCATTCAGCCGTTAAGGCGTGATTGATCTACGAACATCCAAAAATTCAACAACTTACCCCTGTCTCCTTTCGCGAGTTGAATTTTACAAGTATATGAAACACGTGTCTCATAATTTTTATTAAGTAATATTTACACAATTTCACATCCATTTTTCTTTTCATAGAAAATTCCCGCTTTAACCCCTTAAAATGTAAATTTCTAAAAACCCTTTCTTAACGGACCCCTTACATTACAGAAACTACCATTTGACCAAATTTCATGATCATAGATATATATATAGATTACTGCTCTGCGGCCATGGGTCGACGTGATGGTTTATATAGTTATAAACCATTGTCTCCACAAAACAAATGTACGGTGTGAATATGACTCCAATCCGTCAAGTTGTTCAAAAGTTAAAATAAATACTTTCATACTAAGTTCAACCCCCATTCCCCCCCCCCCCCTTTTACAAGAAGAATTTTACAAAAATGTGAATCATATATTTCATTATTTGTGATAAGCAATATTTGTGCATAGTTTCTCAGTCGTATTCGGTTCAAACAAAAAGTTTCATACAATATTCAAACCCCCTTTTACCCCCTTAAAAGGTACATTTCCAAAAGTCCGTTCTTATTACGCCTCACCATTACACAATGTATCATTTAGTTAAATTTCATGACCCCAGCTTGAGTAGTTTTTGAGAAATCGTGATTAATCAGTGAGTGTATGAGTAAGTTCAACCCCTCCTCCCCCCTTTTGAATGTGGAATTTTGGAAAAATGTGAATCACATATTTCATTGATTGTGGTAAGCAATATTCGTGCGTAGTTTCACAGTCGTATTCCGTTCCATACAAAGTTCAACCCCCCCCTGCCCCCTTTTGTAAGCGGAATTTTCCAAAAAAGTGACTTTCATATTTCATTATTTTTAATGAGCAATATCTGCGCTCAATTTCATAGTCGTATTCCCTTCCACAAAAAAGTTGCATACAACGTACAAACCCCTCTTTTACCCTTTTAAATGTATATTTCCAAAAATCCGTTCTTAGCTGACGTCTACATTACACAAACTATCATCTGACCAAATTTCATGATCCCAGCTTCAGTAGTTTTTGAGAAATCGTGATTAATCAGTGAGTGAGTGGTATTTCGCTTTTATATACGACAAGTATATAGACTGAAACATAAAATATAATATACATAGGTACTTAAAACTAATTATGCTCGGGATGGATCTACGCCCACCCGATGTATCTTCAGCCCGTGTCCGAGGTACCGCCAAATAGGCCACAGGCTCAGCACCGACAATCTAGTGTGAGGTCAGGACTATTTGACTGTTGCAGACCCGGATCTACGATTTTTTCGAACGGGTCAGAAACTTGATAGTAGCGCCCCTCTCCAGCGTCTGAGATAAATAACTTTAAAAAACTCACAAATATATAATGGTTGACATTTTTCGTGAATGGGGCAATAAGATCGCTTTAATAAATTTGTACATTTCACTTGTGGTGTGGGCCTGTGTGGCTCCTTTTTTTTACAAATCGACAGTGAGCCAACCAGGCTTCCGTATGCTAGGCGCTTCGTGGAGCAAGTTTTTTTATTTTTACTTACACATGAAAAAGTAATATTATGGTTTTTGCGCCCCCAGAAACTGCCGCCCGGGTGCCTCTGTTTGAGCCCCGGTACACACACATTTCTGTAACACGTTGTATAGGAGCGAATTGAGAACAACGTCCAAGTACTTTCGTTGGTTAGAAATATTTCTTACACTTCGTCTTCTAGAACGATAACTCTCATATGAATCTGCCAAAAATACGGCTCCACTTACTTACACATGAAAAAGTAATCACACAGTCATACCCGCAACAAAAATTAATGAACGTTCAAAATCAACTTTATTTCATAAAAATGAATGTCTATATAATAAATTTCTAAATCAAGATACGACGTTCTGCACCGCGGCAAAAATTAGACGTATTAAGTGTCAAATAGAGATAAAGATTTATTTTTATAAATTGATGAATGAGCTGCACAGACTTTATAGCCTCGCCTCCTTGCACAGAGTTTTGGTGAGGTAATTTTTTTGCTTGAGTTGCGTTTCTTGTTATCTTATTTCGATGGTTACACGTTATCTTTGATTATCAAATACAATTAGTTATAACAGTACCCCTGTTAAACGTTGTAATTAGTTTGTAGGCCTGAGAAATCTCCGTCTCAATCGGCCGACAAATTCCCGCCCTTATTTAATTAAGTTTGCTAATTTTAGGGTTGCGTCGTGAATGTGAATCTTTGATTGCTTATTTTATAAAATTACGCGACGGCGCAGTTGTAATGCGTACGCGTTACGACTGAGGCTGACGCTGAGGTCTCGGGTACGATCCCCGGGTCGGGTAAAAGTGGTATTGGGTTTTTCTATTACGAAATGCTCAGTATCAACCCGGAGTCTCGAATTGTGCCCGGTATGGCGATAGGCTCGCCCCCTATCACATAATGGGACTGAGATACGCTCGGCGAAATGTGGGTGTACTGGTTACACCTCTGTCTATCCCTTCGGGGATAACAGGTGTGGGTGCGTATGTATGTTATAAAAAAAACTAATAAAGGAATAAACGGCCCGTAAGGAAACGTTTTTCTAATATATTCACAAGTTGCGTTTGTTCGAATATAAAATGAATAAAATATCAAAGGGTGCAGCCCTGCTGTAAGTTTTTAATTAAATATTAAAATTCATGCTACAGCGCCAGATAAGAAATGCGGATGAACTTCGACCGAGATGTTTTCATACTTTACTTATTTATAATCAATAGTAATTTTAGAAGGGTATTGAAATAATCATTACATCGCCGTTATACAATAACAATACTCTGACAGCCTCCGTGGCGCAGTGGGCGAGTAGCCGGCAGCGAAGCGAGAGGCCGTGGGTTCGATTCCCACACCGTGACAAAAGTTTTGTAGAATCCACAAATATTTGTTTCAGGTCTGGGTGTTGTGGGACCGCAAGTCCCTCGTAGTTTCTGATACCCACGATACAGGTTAACCTAGTGTGGGGCCAGGCCTATAGTGTGACTGTTAAAAAACTATTTTTATTATAGATACAAATTATATTGCGAAGTCGTACAATATTTCTTAAGATATGTATATCGTTCTTAATTTAAAAGCATACAAAAAGGCGGGAACATCCGGTCCATGCCGTAGGACATAGAGCATGTGATTGCTCTATGATCCATGGCATGTTTAAAAATGATACAACTACTATTTCAAACTTAATTTCAAGCTACCAGTTCGTTGCATTCTAAATTTAAAATAAATCATATTGGCATCGATCCCATATTTTTTAATAAATCTAGAGCTATATTTTTAAATAATCTAACACTTTTTTTTTTTATTAACTTGACTGACGAAACGTGCAGGTCGCTCGCCTGATGGTAAGCGTGGGCCCATAAACCGAAGCAACACCACACAGAACTTTGTATTACAAAACACTGCATGACAATGGACTGCGTTCGTCACCCGGAGACATAAGATGTTAAGTCTCATAATACCCAGTAATGTCACTGGCTTCAATGTCCTTCAAACCAGAACACAACAGTGCTTACACACTGATGCTTGGCGGCAGAAATAGACGAAGCGGTGTTACCAACCCAGACGGCCTCTCGCATACGAGGGACCTACCACCTTGTCAATTATCATTCTTTCTTATAATAATATGACTGCCTCGGTGGCGCAGTTGTAATGCGTACTCGTTACGGTTGAGGCTGACGCTGAGGTCTCAGATGTTGGATCCCCGAGTCGGGTAAAGTGATATTGAGTTTTTCTAGAAATGCCCAGTATCAGTCCGGCGTCTAAAATTGTGCTCGGTATGCTAATAGGCTCGGTTATCACATTATAATAAGCGCTGCGAAATGTGGGTGTACTAGTTACATCTCTGCAACTTGCAATCTCCTCGGAGATTTTTTTTAATTAGTTTTAGTGACGAAACAAGCAGTTCGCTCGCCTCGCCTGCCCATAAAAAGAAGCAACGCCACACAGAACTTTGAATTACAAAGCATTGCAGCAGATTACAGGCGTGAGTGCGTATATATACAGTATGTAAAAAAACCCTATTGGACCTTTTCTAAGTCGTGAAAATAGACATAAAGACAGCTTAATAAAAATAGTTAAATTAAAATAATAATAAACAGAAGCGGGATATTATCCGTACACAGGTAGCTTAGAAAAATGAATTTATTTAAAAAAATGTTATTGACCAGATGTCAAAGTGATTAACAGCTGACTGATGGACGTATTGACAAAACCGGACGAGCACGCGGCGCGTTTGATGGACATAGACACTCAACTTGCTATCTCGCTCTGGCTCAGAATCATCGCTCTTGCAGGGGTAATAATAGAAATGCGGTTTACAAATAATAAAATAATTAAAGTATATAAAATAAATGATTATTTTTATACTCCAATTTTCATATGCAAGTTATTTCATTACGTTTGAATATCGATTCTGATATCACGGTTAAAACGCCCAACAGAGTTTTTGTTACATATTGTATACTAGCTGTTGCCCACGGCTCCGCCCGCGGCTCCGGTCCCATCTATCTCTACATCAAAATTGAACAAAATCGGTTCAGTGATTTAGGCGTGAAAGCGTAACAAACAAATAGATATTATTTTTCATAAAAAGTATCCGATGTTACATCTTATACCTCCAAGAATAAGTGTACAAAGTTTCATGATGATCGGTTAAGTAGTTTTTGCGTGAAAGCGTAACAAACAAACTTACATTCACATTTATAATATTAGTATGATGTATGCTAAAATCTTAAAGTATCAAGACCGTTCCATTCTCGCACAGTACACGCTGTTCTAACGTCAAGTCAAATTGTTCAGTGAAACGTTAACCCTGTCACTCCCCTGCCTTCACGCTAACACTCTGTGGAAATGGTACGAAAAATACCACGGTACGGTCTGCTTAGTGAATGAGGGAATTGGTGCGGGTTTTATTCTAGGACAAAATTTAATTTATTCATTTTTTATCGCTCGAATGAGTCGCTCATAGTCAGTCAGATTTAATATGATCACACCTTTCTGTAACACGTTGTATAAACACTCACTGTCAGGTGTATGTAACGACCCTTAAATATGATCACACCTTTCTGTAACATGTTGTATAAACACTCACTGTCAGGTGTATGTAACGACCCTTAAATATGATCACACCTTTCTGTAACACGTTGTATAAACACTCACTGTCAGGTGTATGTAACGACCCTTAAATATGATCACACCTTTCTGTAACACGTTGTATAAACACTCACTGTCAGGTGTATGTAACGACCCTTAAATATGATCACACCTTTCTGCAACACGTTGTTTAAACACTCACTGTCAGGTGTATGTAAAGACCCTTAAATATGATCACACCTTTCTGCAACACGTTGTTTAAACACTCACTGTCAGGTGTATGTAACGACCCTTAAATATGATCACACCTTTCTGCAACACGTTGTATAGTCTGATTTTGAGCTATAAATATTTTATTCAACATCCTGTATATTCTAAACTCATTGGTCAATTGGGCCGTAATCGGGCGTACAAACTTCGGTACCCACAAAGGAGTTTACAATAAAAGGGGGCCCCACTTGGCCGTAAATTCATATCTCTTTGTGATATTGTCATTCGCAGAATGCCCATGTGTCGCTTGCCATCGCTTAAATAGTATATCGTGATTTGAAGAACATCCTTATCTCAAAATGTTTCTGTGACTGCATCTCGTGCCCTTTAATTTCTAACCATCGACATAAAAGAGATTAGACAGAAAGAAAAGAAAAAAAGACAGAAAAAACAATTATAAGAAATAAATAAAAAGAAAAAATAGAAGAACGAAAGAAAAACTAAAGAAAAGAACGAAAAAGAGTGGTAGAGCCACGCTGTAGACACTTTAGTCTAGAGCATGAATGAGCCGGCTCGTCCGGGTCGTTACCACCGACTCTCAGAAAACAACAAAAAGTAGTAGCTTGCTGCTGCGTTTCGTACGGTGAGTGAGATATCGGGAGGCCCAAATCCCATCCCCTTCCCGTTCCCTTAATTATCCCTTTTCTTTAAGGTCGGCAACGCGCCCATAATTGTTTTGGTATTGTGGTCGTACATGGGCGGTGGAGATCACTTACCATCAGGTGACCCACTTGCTCGTTTACCTGCCTATGCAATTAAATAAAAAGGTTAGCGTGTTGGACTAAGACCTAACCCCTCTCATTCAGTAGAGGAGGCCCGTGCACAGCTGTGGGATGTGTATAGTACAGCAGATGTAGATTAGCTCATAGTTGAAATAATACACCCAACAGTCACACACATAGTCCTGACCCCACACTAGGTAAACCTGTATCGCGGGTATCAGGAACTACGAGGGACTTGCGGTCCCACAACACCCAGACCCGAGACCAATATTTGTGATTCACACAAACATTTGTCCCGGTGTGGGAATCGAACCCACGGCCTCTCGTTTCGCAGCCGTCTACTCGCCCGCTGCGCCACGGAGCTGTCAAATAATGTCTAGTTGATATATTAGAAACTTAGTTTTGTATTTGAACCTGAGCCAACACGCTAACTGGAGTGTTGATTTGGGACAATGCTATTTCAACACGACTCACAGACGCCAAGATGGGCGAGTAAATACATACATACACCTGTAATCTCCGAAAGGGTACAAGGTGTAACAAGTATGCCCACATTTCGCCGAGCGTATCTCCGTCCCATAATGTGATAGGGGGCGAGGCTATCGCCATACCAAGCACAATTCCAGACTCCGGGCTGATACTGAGTATTTCGTAATAGAAAAACCCAATATCCTCATTATTATTGGGTAATAATAATGTAATTTATTTCAACAGACCAAGGATTCATAACTTTACACACAAAATATTTAAAACAATATTAATTAATAACTTTTTATTAATAATGTGACATGTGACTGCCTCGGTGGCGCAGTTGTAATGCGTACGCGTTACCACAGAGGCTGACGCTGATGTCTCGGGTTCGATAAACGGGTCGGGTAAAAGTGATATTGGTTTTCCTATTACGAAATGCTCAGTATCAGCCTGGAGTCTGGAATTTTGTGCCCGGTATGGCAATAAGCTCGCCCCCTATCAAATCATGGGACGGAGATACGCTCGGCGAAAATTGGGTGTACTGGTTACACTTCTGCCAACCCCTTCGGGGATTACAGGCGTGAGTGCATATGTATATGTATAAAAAATATCCCCAAAAAAAGATATTGAAGCGGTCAGAGTCGCAAGCAAGAGTTAGTCATTTATAAAAGCTCTCCCCGCTACATTATAAACGTCAATGTCTTAAGGTATAGATTAAGAGCTTAATGCCTAAGCTTTTAGTGCCCATTAGTGCTTTAGTCTCCGAGTGGAAGATCTAAGATGAAATATGGCTTCTAGACTACATTCTCGTAAAGACTTGACAGCCTCCATGGCGCAGCGGGCTGTGAGACGAGAGGCCGCGGGTTCGATTCCCGCACCGAGACAATGTTTGTGTAATCGAGAGTTTGTGTTTTGAGTGGTAGAGCCACGCTGTAGACAGTTTTGTCTACAGCATGTATGGGCCGGCTCGACTGGGTCGTTACCACTGTCTCACAGAAAACCGGTGTAAAGTAGCAGCTTGCTGCTGCGTGCCGTACGGTGAGTGAGATATCCGGAGGCCCAAATCCCTCTGCCAATTCCTTAATTATCCATTTCCATTAAAGTCGGCAACGCACCCATGATTCTTTTGGTATTATGGGTGTACATGGGCGGTGGAGATCACTTACCATCAGGTGACCCACTGGCTCGTTTGCCGTAAGCTATTTTTTTTAACAACTCTGTATTATACCTACGTCCCACTGTTGGGCACGGGCTTCCTCTACTGAATGAGAGGGGTTAGGCCTTAGTCCACCACGCTGGCCTAATGCGTGTTGGCAGACTTCACATACCTTTGAAATTCTTATGAAGAACTTCTCACGTATGCAGGTTTTTTTATCGATGTTTCCTTCACCGTTAAAGCAAGTGATAATTAACAAATACTTCACACGTAACTTAGAAAAGTCAGAAGTGTGTACTCTCGGGGCTGGTTTCGAACCTAAGACTTTCGTCTCGACATTAGCTTGGAATTAAGCCGCTCACTCCTTACAAAATTGGATGTACATAGTTCTCTTTTTTTTATATATTATATTATTTAATATTGACTGCTCTATTGGCGCAATATTAGTATGTAAGGGAATATTGACATTTTGATTTTTTTTTGTTATAAATTATTTCATTTATTTTTTTAATGTGAGTGCGAGTGCTACGTATGTCTGATATACTTTTGGCTATCTCTTGAAAGGGCCAATCCAGGAATTTCATTACACTCGCATAATTTCTGTAAAACAATGTCTGGACATTAAAAGAGGCCATAACCCATGAGTTTGTTTCGGCATTTCTTCTCATGGCTAGCCCGTGCTCATGAAATGCCGTCGTAAATGTAATATAGCTTAAAAAATGATTGACATGTAAAAGTGATATTTATGATCCAATTTACAGAATAAATTATTTGAATTGAATTTTGAATTTAAACATTCCGTACCACTCCCTGCTGAGCTATCACTGCTTCTAAAAAACATATATATAAAAATAGACCATTTTTCGTCGGTTTACCGCATAAAACAATGCTTCGTTTCTCACAGATTTTGCATAAAAAAATCTCCCTCGAAGCTTAACAAATCTTTGAATTTAAACGAGACATGAATATTCAAATGTATTAACAGACATTGTCTTTTTTGTTTTTCATTATCTTATAAGCTAAGCAGTGGTGAAATGTTTTGAAATGGAATCAGGAAGTAATCTGAATCAGAATTGTTTATTTGCGTAGAATGTAGGTACAATAATAAGGTGTTTACATTTTTATAGCAGACTAGCTTTTGCTCATCATTTTCCGGGATAAAAAAGTACCTAAGTAACCTAAGTTGCTCCTTATTACATAAGATATCTGCCAGTGAAAGTCCCGTCAAAATAGGTCCAGCCGTTCCAGAGATTAGCCAGAACAGACAGATAAAAATTGTAAAAATTATTATTTTGGTATACTCGTATGTACCCTATATACATTCATATGCATGTAGTAAATAGCGGTTATTTTAATATTACAAACAGACACTTCAATTTATTTATTTGTAATAGATACATACATACATACGCACTCACGCCTGTAATCCCCGAAGGGGTAGGCAGAGGTGTAACCAGTACACCCACATTTCGCCGAGCGTATCTCCGTCCCACGATGTAATAGGGGGCGAGCCTATCGCCATACCGGGTACAAATTCCAGACTCCGGGCTGATACTGAGCATTTCGAAATAGAAAAACCCAATACCACTTTACCCGACCCGGGGATCGAACCCGAGACCTCAGCGTTAGCTTAATCGTAAAGCGTACGCATTACCAATGCGCCACCGAGGCAGTTGTAATAGATATAGTCTGATATTCTTGTTTTGGTCTTTTTAGTGCACTAGGGGCTTTGCCCATGTTTTTCCACAAAACATAAAATAAAAAAAAACTTAAAGTCCGACGAATATGAGACATATGTTACTTTCTTCCCCACATTATTCTGCATCGATTGGTATCGGTCTCGACCCCATACCCCCAGCGGTTTCGGAGGAGATAGCGTGACAAGCTTTTGGCAGCGGCGGCGGCAGTTACTTTTGTTTAGAATAGAGAGATTACTTTTAAATTCTGTTTTGCAGTCGGGTTTTTGATTTTTTAAATTATTTTAACTCTTCTTCTTTCACCTGCCCTTATCCCACTCGCTGTGGGGTCGGCACAACATGCTTTTAATACATGTTGCAGATAGATTGTAGTTTTTATGACTGGCCGCCTACCTACACACACACACCCTAGTCCTAATAAGATTCTGTTAGCAATCTATGTACGGTAAACAACTAAATAAGATACCAAGAAACGTAACTCAAGCAAAAAATTACCCCACCAAAACTATGTGCAAGGGGGCGGGGCTATAAAAGTCTGTGCAGCTCGTTCATTCATCAATTCATAAAAAATTTATTCATTATCTCTAATTGACACTTAATACGTCTAATTTTTGCGCGGTGCAGAACGTCGTATCTCGATTTAGAAATTTAATATTTAGACATTAACTTTTATGAAATAGAGTTGATTTTGAAAGTTAATTAATTTTTGTTGCGTGTATGAGTGTAACGTGTAAATTACCTATGCATGTGTAAGTGGAGCCGTATTTATGACAGATGAGAGTTATTGTTCTAGTTATCTTATTTCGATGACGGTAAATAAAAAACGTATCATTATTGCATCTCTGTCTACCCCTTCAGAGATATAGACGTGAATCTATTACTAATGCATTTTCCTCCTCCCTTCTCTTTAGGGGGAGCTGTGATAAGCTTAATTAGAATTTAAAACGAAGCTTAAACAAACTTAATTAGAGGTTTTACCTTAAGAGTGGGTTCGGATCTTGGGTATACAATTTACATACGTACGCACTCACGCCTGTAATCTCCGAAGGGGTAGGCAGAGGTGTAACTAGTACCCATATTTCGCCGAGTATATTTCCGTCCGATGTTAGAGGGCGAGCCTATTGCCATACCGGGCACAAAATCCAGACTCCGGGCTGATACTGAGCATTTCGTAATAGAAAAGACCCAATACCACTTTACCCGAACCGGGGATTGAACCCGAAACCTCAGCGTTAGCCTCAGTCGCAACGCGTACGCATTACAACTGCGCCACCGAGGCAGTCAATCCGATCTATTCGCGTAAAAGTATAAGTAAAAAATAAGTTTTGCTTAAACTGATATATTAGACAGCCTCCGTGGCGCAGCGGGCGAGTAGCCGGCTGCGAAGCGAGAGGCTGTGAGTTCGATTCACGCAGAGACAAATTATGTGATCGACAAATTATGTGATCAACAAAAATGTGTTTCGGGTCAGGGTGTTGTGGGTTGGCAATATACATAACATAACATATTTCTGCCGCTAAGCAGCAGTGTGTTAGCACTGTTGTGTTCCGGTTTGAAGGACATTGAAGCCAGTCATTGTCACTGAAGCTAATAAAAGAAGTGTTATAAATTTATTTTTGTCCCTAGATTAAAGAAGAGGTTTTATTTTAAGATAAAACTAATCTTCCTTTCTTATCAACTATTCCAACTCTTTGCATCCAGCTGATGAATCCTCTGTTTTGCCTCATGTCTGCCTTTTTACCCCCAACGCACTCTGATAGTGGTCTTCTATGCCAAACTGAAAATAAAACGTTATTTACAACTGTTTTTTATATAATAACTATATAGAAGAAAGATATTACAATGGTCAATGGAAAAAATTCAATTAAATTGGTCAAAGGAAGAAAGAAATTAAATTGGTCAAATGAAGAAAGAAATTAAAATGGTCAATGGAAGAAATAAATTTAAATGCACAATAGATGCAAGAAATGAAAATGGTCAATGGAAGAAAGAAATTTAAATGCACAATGGAAGAAAGAAATTAAAATTGTCAATGGAAGAAACAAATAAAATGATCATTAATAAACATAAAAAATGGTCAATGGAAGAACGAAATTAAAATGTCATGACTTGTAGTAAACAAGGCAAAAGTTGTTCTTCCTTCTAATATTTTATTTTTATGGCATGGGTCGGAAACGAGCAAGTGGGTCACCAAATGGTAAGTGATCTCCACCGCCCATGTACATCCATAATACCAAAAGAATCAAGGGTGCGTTGCCGACCTTAAAGGAAAGGGGTAATTAAAGGGTCGAGAAGAGGTCGAGGATTTGCGCCTCCAGATATCTCAATCACCGCAAGCCGCTACTTCACGTTGGATTTCTGTGAGACAGTGGTAACGACCCGGTCGACAAGATTGTCTACAGCGTGGCTCTACCACTTCAAGAATGAAGAGATAACTTACCAACATTATAAAAACATGAGTTCAAATCCATTTTGCAATGATTGCCGAAGACCCTCCGCTGTCCGGTTCCTGACACAGCACATTCAGGATCATAATCATCCGGACATGATACTGGGCACGTGTGAGAACAAAATTTCCCATCGATTCCCATGCTTAGAGATCTGAGGAAGAAACTAGATGTTACACGTAGCAGAAATAATGCGGAACAATGTGAAATAGAAACTAGACGCGTAGTACACGCGTCGACACTCGTTATGGATACCAGAGCTGACGGACTTGCCATAGAGGATGATTAGAATATCCCGCCCACACACCCGCCACTGTAACTCCTGTACGCCAGGATCGACAGTGGCACGCATATTTCGACACCGAGCAATGAAGCTCGGCGAGTCTCTGGGAATGCAAATTTGTCTTTATCCCGCAACGAAATTAATCAAATAGAAAATTAGGGAGGAGTTGGAAATAATAATTGTCCACTTCCCACCATAGCAAAGCGGGAGACAAAATAATGAACTAAGGAAGTCTTAACCTCAGGTACAAGGACATTTACAACTGGAGAAGCCAGATGTAAAGCGCCACGCATATCATTGAAAGAGGATTATCAGTGAAAGAACAGTGCGTGATAAAGAGTAGGCGAGCAGTACATGCGTTGATTCGCTGTGGACACGAGAGCAGTAACACTTCCCGCAAACAATGTATATACTACTAGCTTTTATTATATCATTTAGGTCCTGCACATCTGACAATTCATAACATAGTTTACATAAATTACACCTAACAATACGCCAATTACGAAGTACTCAAAAAAACAACATTAATTTGCAAAGAGTAAACTAAATACGTGCAAAATATCATAGTGAACTACAAGGGTTGGTAAAACATTTGTGTGATCATAAATACTGAAAAATTGATCATTACTCCGCCCGCGTAAACTACTTTTCCGAGATAAAAAGTAGCCTATATCCTAATTCAGCTCATGGCCTACCTGTGTTCCAAATTCCATCTAAAACCATTCAGCCGTTACGGCGTGATGGACTAACAAACATTCAAATTCACAAACTCACAAACATCCTAACTTTCACATTGATTACCTTCTAGATGACGAACTTCTTCTGAAACTCTCCTTTTTTTCTGGTATTCGAAGAGGCAGTGGCATTGCATTGAAAGATAACGGCCTCTCTGTATTGTGCGATCCAATATTCTTACATCTATCTTTTTCCACTTTTTTGTATCCTGAAAAAGAAGAAAGAGTGGGAGATTTTGTCTCGGGGTGACGAGCGCAGTCCAGTGTCATGCAGTGATTTTTAATTAAAAGTTCTATGTGGCGTTTCTTCGCGTTTATGGGCAGACGAGGGGCTTACCTTCAGGCGAACGACCTGCTCGTCGCTATTAAAAGAACTCCGGCATCAAACCTTAACCAAATTTATATGGGAGTACCATTAGGGTAAATATTGTACAAAGATTTATTTATTATTAGTGTAGTGATTATTGTGCCTTGCGGAAATATCCCGTGAAGACTATTTTTGATTTTGTTATTTTTATCTAAGATCTGTGCCGTTTAGAAGTTCTATGTTTTATTGAAGTCAGCGTTAAAAAAGACAGAGTTTAAAAATGTTTACTCTATCAATAATGAAGATTTCAAATTACTTACTATTCTCTTCATAATTAAAATTACAATTGACTTTTCTGAAATAGCAATCGTTTAAAAAGAGCCTGTACTTTAGATGGCCATTATCCTTTTTGACACCACACACTGACTTCAAAGTGTTGTTACAATCCAAGTCAGTACAATTCAAGTTTATCTTTTTCGTTGGTGTTTCTTTCGACGGTGTTTTTACTTCTCTATTCCTTTCTGTTTTGGATGTTTCTACATTTTCGTTGTTTTTCCCTGATATGAACACTATGTGTTCGTTTGGTGCCTCTGTAATAGATGTAAATATATTTTACTGGGAATGGAGTGGGAAGAACCATTCTTGTCGACTATTGAGAAGTATATTATGTATCGTCGCGTATTCTTGGACTGTACTCCACTATCCATCAGGTGCTGCGTAGGTAGTCTCATTGCCATGAGTAAAAATGCATATAAATTTGCTAGTTTTCCCGCTTTATTGAATTTACATAAGATATGTACTCGGTGGCGCAGTTGTAATGCGTACGCGTTACGATTGAGGCTAACGCTGAGGTCTCGGGTTCGATCTCCGGGTCGGGTAAAGTGGTATTGGGTTCTACTATAACGAAATGCTCAGTATCAGTCCGGAGTCTGAAATTTGCGCCCGGTATGGCGATAGGCTCACCCCTTATAACATTGTGGGACGGAGATACGCTCGGCGAAATGTGGGTGTACTGGTTACACCTCTGCCTACCCCTTCGGCGATTACAGCCGTGAGTGCGTACATAAAATATGTACAGCGAGATCCTGGATTTAATTCCTAGGCTTTGATGGAGTTTTTGATTCTATATTAGTTAACTACTTTTTCCATTTCCGCCACCAAGCACTACAGTAAAATTACATTGAAGCTAGTAAAATACACGCATTATAAGACACAACGCCTTTTTTGAGATAAGTGGCGCCACTTTCCGTTTGACGCCGTCTCCAATAAAAAATAACTTACCAGTTTCAATTCTAACATTCTGATCACTTATTATATCTCCAACCGTCTTTTTGTTAAGAATATCATCTATTTTCATTTTATTTTCATTTCTTCGAATCTCTCTTCCATTCGGTATAAATACTACATCTTCTGTAGCATCCGATTCCGATTCTGTAGTTGTTATTATTGATTCCGGTATTATTATTTTTATATTATCATCCTTGTTTGTTCTTACGATTGGCTTTGGTTCAGGAGCCTCTATGGCATCAGCGTGACCCGAATTTATAACAAATACGTCAGAATTATTGTTGGCAGTATGACATTTTGTGTTTATAATTAAAATTGGTACTAAAATGGCGGGAAATATTATGTATAGGACCGCCATTTTGAAAATATCGTTTTTATTATTTTATTTCACTGAAATGTTAATTGATTTCATATTTAGTACATTAACTGCGTCACCTAATTTAATTTTAACTCTTTAAAGTGCTTTCTCTTTATTTTTGTTATTGACGTTATTACGATAGTTGCTTTTCCGAAATATTTTTGGTTCTTTTTTAGTTAACTACAAATGTTTCAGCTCTTTTACACATAACTCTGGGTTACAAGCTGAATCACGATGGAAACAATACACTCGTTTCATAGCAGTTTTGTTTTCTAAATATTGACGTAACGAAAGTCTCAAGTGCGTTAGGACATGGACACAAATATGGTTCCGTACCCCTTATGTGGGTCCATAATTGCAACCTGTATTCGAATCGAAATGTCAAAAATTTGTTTGATAATTCATACAAATGCTAAATTTTCGTAAGTTGTTCGTGCTCGCCATCCTGATCTGGGGGGACCTCCACTGGTCTATTGGTCTAAAAGGGGACACTGTCATGTATTGTTATTGAGTGTACAGACCATTTGAATTTGGTGCATGTAAAAATAAATAATATAAGTAAACCGACCTTAAAGGAAAGGGATAATTAAGGAATTGGGAAGGGGAAGGGGATTTAGGCCTTCAGATACCTCACTCACCGAACGAAACGCAGCAGCAAGTCGCTACTTTACGCCGGTTTTCTGTGAGACAGTGGGAACGACCCGGACGAGCCGGCCCATTCATAGCACTCATAGAGCAACTGGTTGATTTAGGAGAAATAAAAAACCTATAGCACTACTGGTAGTGGCAAGTAATTGACGGATTGATAATGGTTTTTTCCGTGCTAAATACATGAAGATGGAACACTAAATCATACTAATAATATAAATGTGAATGTAAGTTTGTTTGTTACGCTTTCACGCGAAAACTACTTAACCGATCAGCATGAAACTTTGTACACATATTCTTGGAGGTATAAGAAGTAACATAGGATACTTTTATAAAAAAAAAATCTATTTCTTTGTTACGCTTTCACGCCTAAATCACTGAACCGATTGTGATGAATTTTGATGTAGAGATAGATGGGACCCTGGAGACGGTTATAGGCTACGTTTTATTTCGGAAAAGTATATTCACACGGGTGGAGTCGCGAGCAAAAGCTAGTAGTCTCATAATAATAACGCCAGGCAGAAAGATATATAAACGATTGCAAATAACCCGACAAAGCTCATATTGAAAGCTCAAACAAAGCTTTGAAAGAAAGGGTTAATTCAACACACGGTTAATAAAATATTAATACATCGATCTATGCGAAATGAGGGTAGATCTAATTAAGCGTTACCGACCTTGATGGAAAGGGGTAATTTGAGGATTAGGAAGAGTAGGATTTGGGCCTCCGGATATCTGAGCGTACGGCACGCAACAGCAATTTTACGTCGGCTTACTGTGACGAGCCGGCCCATTCATGCTTTTTTTGCATTGCATTGCATTGCATTCATACGTTTTATTTCGGAAAAGTCTATTCACGCGGGCGGAGCTGCGGGCAACAGCTGTCATGTCATAAAGTAGGTACCTAAATAGTATACATACATACATACGCACTCACGCCTGTAATCCCCGGAGGGGTAGGCAGAGGTGTAACCAGTACACCCACATTTCGCCGAGCGTATCTCCGTCCCACGATGTGATAGGGGGCGAGCCTATCGCCATACCGGGCACAAATTCCAGACTCCGGGCTGATACTGAGCATTTCGTAATAGAATAACCCAATACCACTTTACCCGACCCGGGGATCGAACCCGAGACCTCAGCGTTGGCCTCAATCGTAACGCGTACGTACCTAAATAGTATATGTAATGAAATACTTACTATAATGCGTTATACCTACGAATAGTAACTGTTTTCCACCCTCAACGCGACATTGAACAAGAAGCAGCAGCGCGTTTGTGTTCGTGTGTGTGTACATAAATTAGTTACTTATATCATAGAAAGAAGATGAAAGAAAACCCCAGAGAGGTTGACATCAGGTAGGCGGCCGGTCATAATAAATACAAGCCAAATCTTTCTTTAACATGCGTTATTAACCATGTTGCTCAGAACCCACTGCGAGTGGCATAAGGTCAGGTGGAAAGAAAGATTATAATAAACTCTATAATTAATAAGAACTTTGCTTTCGTAGTTATTCTATGATAATATTTATAAGGCAATAATAGTTGTTAAATAACGCCATCTTTTGGTTATTGTCTGAAGTGCATCTAAAGATAGCTGAATAAGACTAGAAGGAATTAACACCAGTATTTTAATTATATTATTATTATTGTAATAAAAATAAAATTGGAATAATATTACGAACAATATTAAAAGGTACAATTTTTTAATTCACAAAAATCTAATTCTATGTAAAAAAAAATACAGCGCCATCTTTGTACCGTGTCTTGAACTATTTTACAATGTAGTTTACTATTTAATTTAATTAGGTAGCATACAAAATGGTTTATGCTAAATTCGATAGATGGCAGTAAATTACATTATGTAGTTTATATATTTGACCATGAGATGGCATAACTATTTCTGCAGTAATAAAATTTGTGTTAATATATTGAAATCCGTCTTTATAATCAGTAAAATAAGTCAAATTGAGTAAAACACCAGTTCTTACTTCATTTTAGGGTTTCATAGTCAGAAACGGAAGCCTTTTAGTATCGTCCTGTCCGTCTATCCTAGAACTATATAAATGAAATTTGGATGGTTGGTGTATTCTATCATCCGCTACACAAAAGTATATTAAAATTCAAATTCACTAGGTGGTATGCCCCTCGTATGCGAGAGGCCGTCTGGGTTGCTACCACCGCGC